>CANSGD010000888.1:0-1200000 GCA_947645195.1 Patellifolia procumbens | reverse complement strand
TTTTCTCCCCCATTCTCGATTTTTCACCACATTTCCTAGAAATATCCCCTACTTTTGCCTAAGCCCATTACAACCCTAATAAGTCCTCTTCAGCTTGTGTTTACAATGTTTACTAGATTGAGTTTAAGTCAGTTTGTCAAAGTTATGTCTGCTAATTGAGTCGACTTGATTAGGATGAATGACATTTAACCTTCTTAAACACATGGGAGTGTGAGTGGGAAGGTATATTATGGTCGGGTCGGTGAGTGTTCGGGCAGATTCTTCGCCTGCTACACATTTGAGAGGAGTGACACCTTAGTGAGCACCTTTTTCAGGCTATGTATGCCTTGTAGATAGTTACATTTGATGGTTTACTTGAATGATTGGTAGTTGGATGAATCTGAATAGCTGAATTTGAATTTTGCCTGTTTGAACGATTCTTAGTCTTGAAAATATTTTGAGCTTTGAATGTTTTATCTATGGGGTGTGGCAGTTTATTCCATTTTCATGTGTTATTTGCTTACGGACAAGCAAAGGTTTAACCTGGGAGACTTTGATATCATGATTATTTCTAGAGTTTTCCCCCTTTGTTTATGAGCTAAATTGTGCGTTATTGGAACTCTTCGGAGCTGTTTTGTGCTAATTACTCTTTAAGTTGTAGTTTTGTTGTTTTTGTGTTGAATTGCTGGTTTTAGGGAGTTTTATTCCTATTCCGAACATCATTTGAGGAAACCATAGCTCTACGAGTTGTTATGAGGCACGTTGAAGTTGTTACAAGCATTACAGACGAGTTAGGTAGTCCCGAGACATAAAGACGTATCAACCCGAGCCTTGAAAAAAAAAAGAAAAAGCAAGAAACGAAGGCTTAAGCACTTCGCCCAATTGGGTCGGGCCAAGTTGCGTCCTTTTCCTTGGCTCTAGTTTTGGAACATTGTGTTAGAGGGTTCGTCTCGAGCCCGATCGTGTTGTTTTGCCCGAGCCCATCGGGCAAACCTCTCTTTGTCCTAGCTGATTTGTGCGCGTTGGAAGAATTGGAGAATTGGGCTTACTCGACATTCAGTCTAATCGGGCGTGTTTTCTCGAGAGCATCGGGCGGCCTAATAAGTGAGTTGCTGGTGCTTGGCGTACAAAGAGACGAGATGTTGGGCTCATTTTTGTCAACAGCCTGATCAGGCGGTTCATCAGTCCAATTGGGCGGTCAGCCCAAGTTCCAAATTCTATCTTTTGCGGCATATTTTTTATGCTTTTATTAGCTTTAGTATATATAGCTTAGCTTCATTATTTGTCAGACACTTTTATTTTAGCTTTCATTAGTATTAGTTTTGGAGCTTTTTAAAGTAAACACTTTTAGATTAGATTCGAAGGTGATGAAACCTTGGATTAATTCAAAAACACTTATTGCTTTCCATCAATTGGTATTGTTCTTTATTCCTATTTTCTTCTTTATTTCTTGATTTCTTAGTTTGATTATTTAATATGTTCATGATGCAAAGTATAGGTTTTTATATTAGATTTATTATTGTTAATTCAATTATGAGTGAGTAGTCATATTTATAGGGTTTTAGGGAGGAAAACCATGTTTATACCATGATTTATATTTGAATTGCAATTAGTTATAGGTTTTGATTTGTTCAATTGTCGTGTGGTTCGTTCTTAGTTTCGTAGTTTACGCTCTTTCGCAGTTTCATGAACTATGTTTGGCAACTTGAGTATGACTCGATCGTAGGCTTACTTTTAGAGGCTTAGAACACACTATCATTTCTAATTATATGTCGATCGTATCATATATGTTGAATTAAGGGCATTAAGACCTGATCATAGGCTTAGCACTAGCTCCGATTGTTCGACCCTACATCTAGATATTATAGTTATTCGACCCTTTTAATTGGTATAAGCATGGTGGACCGAACTAATGCCCTAATCCTTTAATCAATAGTTTAATATCATTTTTATATTGCTTTCATTAGTTTAATTAGTATCTCAACTGGTTCTTGCCTTATTTCATCTGAAGTAGCTTTTTAATTAAATATTAACTCTGAAAACCTATCTCCCTTTCGATTCGACCCTACTTCCCTGACTACTGTTTAGTAGAGGACTTTAGGATTACTTTTGATTAGGTGATACGACTTTAGCCTGTCAAAAACTCTAAGAAGGGTTTTGTGCCCATGTCACATGGAATATCGCTTAGCAAGACTCAAAGTCCTTCGACTCCTGATGAGCAAAAGCGAATGAATTGAGTGCCTTATGCATCATGTATAAGTTTCATTATGTATGCCATGTTATGTATGAGGCAGGACGTATCATATGCGTTGAGCGTATGCAGCAGGTTTCAATCAAACCCTGGAGAGAAACATTGGAATGCGGCTAAGAATATCCTCAACTATCTTAACGAAACTAAGGAGAACTTCTTAGTATAGGGCAGGGAAAACGAGCTCTTGTAAAAGGTTACATCGAAGTTTTTAAATAGTCAAAGACGATTATAAATCTAAATCTGGACTTGTCTTCTGTCTGAATGGAGGAGCACTGAGTTGGAAAAGTTCCAAGCAGAGCACTATTGTAGATTTTACAGCAGAGGCAGAGTACAACGCAGCTTCTGAAGCTACAAAGGAAGCTCCGTGGATCAAGAAGTTCATCACTAAACTTGGGGTGGTCCCTAGCCTTGATAATCATGTGGACTTAACTGTGACAACAATGGTGCCATAGCTCATGCAAAGGAACCAAGGTCACACAATAGGTCTAAGACTATACTTAGGAAATATCATATCATTCGAGAGTTCGCCGATAGAGGCGACATACGAATTTGTAAGGTTCATACTAACGCAAATGTTGCTGATCAACTTACCAAACCCCTTTCGCAAGCTAAACATGAGGGTCATACTCACGCGATTGTACTTAAGCGCATTACAGTACTTAGCTAGTTTCTGGTTTTATTGTTATTTTGTAACTGTAAAATAGTGGTTCATTAATGCATTGCCTTTTACTTCAATCTTGGTTTAATTGAGTAAAGTCCAAACCGACTTACAAGTCTATATAGGAAACCAAGCTATGTCCATTTGGAAACCCTATTTTGTGAACCAGAATTATAAGTCAATTTCTGGTCCATAATCATGTTATCAAGTAGGACCATTGATAACATTCGATGATTAGCATATGAGTTCATTTTCATGATCTAGTTTCTTCATCATGGAGGCATGTGTGCCTGATTAATCATATAGGTATAAGTGTTAGGTATCATATACCGGACTGACTCGTAGTGGGATCTCTATAGGTTTATAAAAGTCATAAGAGCACTCATTACTCTTTTTTAAATTCCTCGACCTTGAGTTATTTGTGCTTCCTTGTATGATGACTAGTAATCTTGATACTGTCGAACATCATTCCATAACAGGGCGCTATAAAGGCTGTTTTCGGGTTACTAAGATTTATATGGAGGAACATAGTTTGACAAGATGGAATTGTCCTCCCTTATGGGATTGGTGTCTCCTGGCCACTCAAGAAGTTAAGAATGAAAATGCATGGCCGTGCTCAAATGGATTAATAATTTGGTCATTTGTTTCCACAGTGTGACTCAGTGTTTGAGAAACATATTTTGATTATATAAGGATGTGTAATACCCCGACTTTTCAAAGCTTAATTAATTATATTATTAACTTAAAGCGAGTATTAATTTAAATTTTTGCGATTTAATTATAATCATTTTGGAATTCATTTTAAACGTTTAAAAAAGAGTTTAATTATTATTTCTGTTATCATTATTATAAATATTATTATTATGTTTCATTTCTTAAATGATTTAATTTCTAAAATTATGTTGTTTAATTAAATAGGTACTTCATAAAATCAAATTTGCCAACTAAAATCCATTACCCATTAACCAATCCATATTTAAAATGCCCAAATGTAAAACCCATCAACCCAACCCATCTTCCCCTCCTTTTTCTTTTTACTGATTGTTTTTCTCCTTCCTTGCTCTCCAAGGCCATTGAAGCTTGTTCTTCAAGCCCACTTGCTCCCCAAGGCCTTCATCTACCAATCACAAAACAAATCTTAATCAGATTAACATCCCAAAACCTTCTGAAAATAGCTGAATAAAACTTCCAAAATTACTCTTCTACTCATCTCCTTCCTACTCTATTTTCCTCCATTAGTGTTTCTATCAAACACCACCACCATAACAACCCTCGTGCCTCCTGTGCGCACCCCAGAACCGCCACAACGCCACCGCAATACCTCCACCACACCCACGCAGACCCTCAACCAGTCCCTCCCCTGTTTTCCCTTTCTCTTTCGGTCCTCCCTCTCCCTCTTCACTCACGCTGCTGCTGCGTGCTACCCCGCCGCAGCCCAGCCGCAGCACCAACCGCGACACTCCTGCCACCCCACGCCGGCCACCCAGCACGCGGCAACCCAGCCCCGCCATAGCCACATCTTCCCCCTCGCCTATTCGTTTTGCCTAGCAAAGCTTCCAAAGTAACTGATTCTTTTGTAATCAGTTTCTGGAAGTAAATTACTCAAAGTCAATTGTTGACTTATGAAGGTACTAAATCCATTTTGCTCTCTTAAGTCTCTTTAAAGCCCAATTAGATTTATAATTCATTTTGGAAAATCAGTTTATGATTATCGATTTTAGAAAATATAGTTAGTTAGTTATTTTATGGAAATGACATTTTAAAATTATAATGATTTTTACGATATAGCGTTTTTAAGTTAAGATTTCTGAAAAATGGGTTTTTAAGGAAAGGTCGTGATTAGTTATGAGTTGAGTAGATTCTAATTACGTATTTTATTGATGTATTTTGGTGCGATACTCGGAATATGGGATTTCGAAAAGTCTAAGGATGAAAGTTTGGAGTATTGACGATTACTTAGATTGAGCGGTTAAGATAACCTTTATGTCCAGCATTACGTGTATGCCCGTTAAATGATGTGATTTCTAATATTTATATATGTATGGATGCATATGCACGTTAATTAATTCATTTCTAAATGGTTTTATGATTTTGTTATATGAAATTCCATGATATTAATTTATAAGTATTAAAGTAACCTTTATGACCATGATTTTATAAAACATGATTATATGCTTGCTCGTAAATGACTTATGAGATTGTTTTTATGTTAGGTTTCTGGAATTATATTGTTGAAATTTATTATATTATTTCATAATACAAGTGATGGAAACTAATGACTTATATACATGTTTCATGCTTAAGTAAATTATAATGTTTAATGAATTACGATTTACATTTAAGAAAAATAACGTCATATGTTAATGTGAATTGGATTGTCTAATTAATAACTCGTGATTATTTTATACTTGAGTAAAGTATGATAAATCATTGTTGTGGTTTCATGTTCATTTGAGTTTTATAATGTAAAATGTGAATGCTATGAATTCGTTCTTATTTTACATTTTAATTATATGTGTTTATGACTCTATATTGTTAAATTTCATTAAATTATTTCATAGTAGATGTAATGGAAATAATGATTTATTTAAATGATGTTCATGCTTAATTAACATGTTAAGTTAAGTATAATGTTTTATGCATTATGATTTATATTTATGAAAATAAACTTTATATGTTAATGTGAATAATATCTCGTGATTAGTATAATAATTTATATTGTTATGATTTCATGTTTATGCGGTTTAACAAATATATATATGATTAATTCAATTTAAATAGTTTATTGTTTATATGTCGGAAAAATTGACAGAAACGGTCTGAACTATGGCTGGTCTTCCACAAACAGTCCCAACTTTGGATAATCCATAAACGGTCCCAACTATGCACCTGATCTTCCAAAAATGGGCCAGGTTACCTGGTGACCGGCTACTTCAGGTAACCTTTGGTCATATGTTGATCACGTGTCTTCCTTTTCCATTTTTTTGTTATTTTTTTCATTTTTCTTTTATTTTCTGATTTTTTCAACTCTTTTATTATTTTTTCCTTTTCTTTTATTTTCTGAATTTTCTAGAAATCTTTAACACTTCTAATTTTTTAAAATAAAGCTAAAATGCCATTATTCACCTTTTTGATTATTTATTAACTACTTTAATCTCTTATTAGCTTAATTTTTTTATTATTAATTACAGAAATTTTTGCCAATTACAGCCATGTAAAATACCTTATTTTCTAATTATAGCCATCATTTTGTTTTCTTGTGAATTACGGCCATCAAAGACTAATATCTAAGCAAGTTGTTGCCATTTTCACTAATTACACCACTAATCCATAGTTTGACCGGTCAAATCATGTTTAATATTTTATAAATCTTTTTTTATTTAATTTTATAATATTTTAAAAATATATGTTTTTCCTATATGACATACTAATGGGCACGTATTTTGAGACTATATTTAATCGCGTTTTTCGAACTAAAGACGACGTTTTTTCGAAAAACAGACACCGTCGGGCGCCCTTTATGGGCACGAATTTCGAAAATCCCTACGAAATGAGTACTTACAGGCCGGATTTTCGAACACGTACATTTTCTCGAATTACTATTTAAGTGTTAAATAATATTTACGCTATTTTATGAATGCTCTTATGTACCTTCAGGTTGAATTATACTCATGATATCTATTTAAACTACTTTAGAATTATCATATGTCAATTTAATAATGCAAGTGTAGTTTTATACGACTTTACATGATTTCCTAGGTTACTATAAAATCTAAATGAGTTTATGTTTAAGTCATATATGACGATTAATGAGCTATGGTTCATGGTATTTGCTTACATGATTAAATCTGTTTATGTAAATTATGTTTATTTTATGTTTAATGTTATTATATTTGTTTCATGAATCTGTTGCCTTCATGACGCGAGTAATGAGTAATTTTACGTTAATGTTATCCTTATATGAATTACGGTTTGTGAAGTATTTTATGTTAATTTGATGTTTACGAATTAATAAAGTTAGGAAATGATGAATGATGTATGACAACGTGAATAAGTTATGATTCCGTTGATGATTTTAAGATGTTCGAAGAAAAACACTAAAAGATACGTAACATGATAAATAAAAGTGAAAGACGGTTCTTGGCAGTATTCTGTTGGTCGTGCACGTACCATTCCGGCAGCTCTGTCACCTTATGTTGGGGGGATAATAATCTCCTGTGGCATCCGTGTTCTATTATTATGCCACCTTCTGTTGGAGATGTGTTCTTTGTGGCCTATTCTGTTGGTTGTGCATGTTCCATTCTGGCGGCTCTGTCACCTTCTGATGGGGGATAATAATCTCCTGTGACATCCGTATTCTGTTATTATATATATATATGCCACCTTCTGTTGGGGGATAATAATCTCCTATGGCACGCCACCTTCTGTTGGAGTACTTTGTGTTCTCTGTGGCCTATGTTCTGTTATATTTGCCAAGTTACCCAAATGAATGAAATCTGTAATAATCCTGATGAGAAAAACGACGCCACATGCTAATTCTGGATGATTTAATTTTGTATTTTTTATATGCTTTCAAACGAACTTGCGATGTTATGTATTAGGCTTACGTGATGGATAATGTACACACGTCTATGTTATGTGCGTTTGCGAGTTTAGTTATGCTATTATTAGTCTTGATGATGCCTTGTTGACATGACTATGAGTATCATATTATTGCGGGTTCAGACAAGAAGTATGATTTTGTATGATGTAAGTATGTATATGGTTTGGTCTTAAATTAAAGTATGTGAAGCATGTTTGAGTGCAAAGAAGTTTTCAAAACCAAAACTGTTTTTACGGGCTGAAGTAAAGTTACGAGTTTTCCACTCATTTTGGAATGTTTTTCTTTGTTTTCTTGTTTCTCTATTTTTCTTCTGAACGAAGCTCAGGTTGAGAAAGAAAGAGGACTCAGGTGGATTTCATGAAGTGTTGGCTAAGGTTATTAGGAGCATGTACTTAAGGTCATTATTGTAGTAGAGACATTGTGAGTTATTTTTGAGGATATTGTATTCATCGTGGGCCATAACCCACAAGCTTAAGGATTCGCTTCCGCTGATCTTTATTTAATTATGAGTTATTTAAGTCTAATCATGTTTAATTAGGACCCCCAATTTCGGGGCGTTACAGGATGACTCAAGCTTACCTTTTACCCAAACGAGACATTAAGTTGACCACTTGTTGCGGACAAGTAAGATTGGAAATGTCCTAACAGTGTTCAACTTATTTGTGAGAAATTAATCAGTTCAATTTACGTGACTATTATGTCTTGCTAAAGACCACTTGTAATTTGTAATTAAATAATGTAATAACTAGTAAATTGAGCTGATCCTATTGGGTCACACAAGTTAGTGACAATTAGAATTATTTGTGAATTGGACCGACCAGAACTTTAGTAGTATAAGTTAGATGGGCGGCGGTTTAGGTGATAATTAGGGGATAATGATTACTTAATCATTTTTCCAAAAAGATAAAGATGATTAAGTATATTATATACTCAATATATATCTTTTATTAAGGGAAAAATTATGAGAAAACATAACTAACCCTGATTGGACCCCTTAGCAGCCTTATAAGAGGGAAAAGGAGGAAAGATTTTTTCACTCTCACACTCTAAAACAAATCGGCCAAGGAGGAAAAATAGAGAAAAAGAATTTGTTCTTCTTTGTTCTTCTTCAAACACAAATAAAGAGAGAAGTGTATTCTCTTCACGAACTAGCATTCGATCTAGTTTGTCAGTACGCGGACTTTCAATAGAGGGTTTAGATCTTCCAAGAGACATAGCCTCCACATCAAGAGAAACTAATTGAGTTCTATTTGATCGATACTTATTGGTAGTACATCAATGTTATCAATTTACTACTTGTCAATGAGAATTTCGATCCTTGTAATTAGTTCTAAGTGTTCATAAAATAGTATATGATTTTCCGCCATTTAGAACCTATATGTTCTTACAGTGTCTACATCTAATACCTTTTTTTTATTAGACTAAGATAACTAGAATGATCATTGGATGCAAGGTTTGCCAAAAAATCATAGCCTTCATCCACTTTCTTATCCAAAAGAACTCCTCTCGCAGATGAGTCAACTATACTCGTCTTCCCAGGCTGCAGACCATTGTAGAATGTCTGCGTCAAGAACCATTTGTCCATGTTGTGATGTGGACAATCTCTCTGTAAATCTCTAAACCCATGCTTTCTGAAGTGTTTTATTAGGCTTTTGGGAAAACGTGACTAGTTTATTTCTGATTTATGATGTTTTGTAGGTGGAGTAGTACTCCCTGACAAACACAGCATAAATGCCACTCTATTCCATTTCTTTTACGTAGTTCAGCCACTTTTGTGCTTTATCTTTCAAGGAAAACTCGAACAACATGACTTTCAGCTGGTCTAGAGTGACTCTGGCATGATGAACGGTTCAACAGAGCTGTTGGAATCGTTGCAGATGATTTGCCGGGTCTTTAGTAGGTGCCCAACCAACTAATTCTGCTGCACTGTATTGATGATTGCATGTTTGATCTCAAATTTTTCTACAGCAATTGTGGGTATGGTGCGTCCAGTGGAAAGACCGACTGGGCTAGGCACCCCATCTGACTTTGGTGATTTGGCCATAACTCAACTCAAAGTGTCTTTCTCTGAGGTGGTTAGCTGAAACGACTGTTTTTCTTTCCAAATTTTCTTTAGAAGCTGCCTAAGTGTCTTTGTCAGACCGGGATCTGCAAGGATGGGGGTACCTTTTCTTTGAGACTTGGGCATACAAAATAAACAAAAGGCGGCAGTAAAAAGCACTTCAACTGGAACGATGAAGTTCCAATGAGGGAAAAAGAAGTAATCTAAATAATCAAATAAAAACTAGAAAACTAGCCGTCTCCGCGGCAAAGGCGCCAAAACTGGATGTGTTTGAAAATATATACCGGAATTGGATGGTGTTTGTTGTTAGCAGAGCCTTGAAATTACGGGTCGAAACCAAAGGGAAACAAGTTTTTAGAGTTCATATTTAACTAAACAGTTACTTCAGACGAAATCAGGGATAAAACAGTGTAACTGTTAATTAAACTAAAGAATGCAATATTAAGATAAGATTTAACTATGGATTAGAATTCTAACACATCAGTTCGGTCCACCATACTTATATCAATCAAAGGGTTCAACTAACAAATAATACCTAGTCTAGAGTCAAACAATCAGAGCCAATGTTAAGACTACGATCGGGTTATAACTCTCTCAATTCAACATATGTAGTACGATCGCTCATATAATCTGAATCAATAGTGTGTTCTAAGCCTCTAAATATAAGCCTGTGATCAAGTAATACTCAAGTTGCCAGATGTAATTTATGAATATGCGCAATAACATAAATCACAGATTTAAGAACAAATCACACTATAATTGCCCTAATCAGATTCTAGATTTAATAGCAATTCAAATAATAATCGTGGTATAAAAATGGTTTTCGTCCCTAAAACCCTACAAAGACGACTACTCACTCATAATTAAATCCACAACAACAAATCTAATATAAAAACCTAAACTTTGTACCATGAACGAATTATTAATCAAACAAAGCAATCAAGAATTAAAGAAAGGAAATAAGAGAAAAGAACAATACCAAATGACGTAAAGCACTGACTTTTTATTAAAAATAATCCGAGGTTCAATCTCCTCTGAAGCTAATATAATCTGTTTACTCTAAAAAACGTTTAAAATAAAGCTATGAACAATGAAAAGAAAGACCCTGAAAAAATATGAAGTCTAGTTATATATAATAAACTAAGAAAAACATTAGATATAGGGCCGAAGAAGATAGATTTTCGCCTCCGTGTGTCGCCCACCCGATCAGGTCAAGGACCGCCCATTCGGGCCAAGCCAAGCCAAAACACTTTGTTTTTCCTCTTCCTTGAAGCGCAGCAGCACCAACCATATTAGGTTGGGCCACCCCACCTGATCGTGTTAGGCTGAGCCAAATGGTTGGCTTCACCTTTTCACGCGAACAACAAAGCATCATTGATGATCTCTCGCCCGATCGGGCCCGAGGCAAAGAAGCTTGAGCGTTTAATTCTGCTCGATCGGGTCAAGCCCATCCGATCGGTCCATCTTTAGCCAAAAAGACGTAATATTCCGCCCAATCAGGCTGGGATGCCCGATGGCTTCAGGCCATGGCTAATTTCCTCGTTTGTTGGCTTTACAAGCTCAACTCTTTACGTCCAAAAGCTTTGGGACCTCCTAACTTGTTAACAAATTCCTCGTAAAGAACTCCTCTAAACCGTGGTTGCATCGAAATAGCTCGGAAAAGGGAGAAAACTCCCTAAAACCTGCAATTCAACACAAAACAACAAAACCACAACTATATAGAATAATTAGTATAGAATAGCTCTGAAGAGCTCCAATTAAGCACGATTTACTTCATGAACAAAGGGGATAATTCTATAAATAAACGTGATGACAACTTTATTTGCCTAATAAGCATCATAATGTATGACATTATATGGCCAATTAAGTGTTATGAAACCACCATTGTAACTACTCTATATATTGATATAGAGGTTATAAATGATTCATATCATCATTTTTTGCTAAAAATTCTGATTTTTGGTAAAGACTTATACTCCTCTTCTTCCTCCCTTTTTGGCTTAACACCATACAAAGTAAAGAGTGAAAAGTTCCCTCTTTCCGTACTAGCATACATGGTAATCTAACCATTATTCGTGGACCAAAACTAGAGGAACGACGCTTCACGTTCTCATCAGATTTCACTTGAAAGTTAGTACTTTTGTGGATTCACGCATGAAAGGTATCTGGATATAAAGAATATGATCTTGCAATTCCGCTTTTAACATCAAACTTCCAAAAGAGGGTTTAATTATTTTATTTCTTCTAAAAGAACTCGTATATTTGCTTGTCAATTACAAATTTTACGTTTATTACTTTTTGGACAATATGTTTTTATTAAGAATTCACCTTCATAGTAGATCTTCTAATTGAAATATGTTTACACCGCAAATTATATGGTGCGCACGGACGCTGGAAGAGGAAGGTGCGCACAACTCAAAACACGGACGCGCAATAAATATCTGTTCGAAGAGGATGAATAGGGGATACGGAATGAACATCAGTTAGAATGGGATGAACAGGGGGACACACAATGAATAATCCGTTCTTCAATGAACAGACTCCAAGATTGATTTGACATGAAAATTTTCAAAATTTTCAAAATTTCAAAATGTCACCCAATGAGCATCAGTTTGTGTTAAACAAACACTAAGTCCACACACAAAGAACAACTATTTAAATCAAAAGAACATCAGTTTGATTCTTAAATTTGACATAAAAATTTTCAAATTTCCAAAAATTGTAAAATGTTCTTTTCATTTGATGTTCTTTAAAGAAAAATAAATGTTCTTTTAACTGAAATTGATGTCCATTCCTTTAAGGTTATATATTTTGAAATTCAAAAGTTTGAATCATATTAAAAAATTGTAAATGTTCTTTTGATTTGATTTGATGTTCTTTTAATTGCAATAGATGTTCTTTAAACTAAACGCAATGTACATTGCTTTTATGGTTATATATTTTGCAATTTCAAAAGTTTGAATCATATTTAAAAATTGTAAATGTTCTTTTGACTTGATTAATTGTTCATTTGAGTGAACTTAGTGTTCTTTTAACACAAACTGATGTTCATTGGTTGACGTTTTCAAATTTTCAAAAGTTTGTAAATTTTCATGTCAAATCAATTTTGGAGCATGTTCATCGGAGAACTTATTGTTCAATTTATGTTCCCCTGGTCATCCCCTTCTAACTCATGTTCATTCCGTGTCCCCCTGTTTAAGAATCGAACTGATGTTCTTTTGATTTGATTTGGTAAGTTCTTGGCCATGGTCAAGAACCTTGAGGTAACGATTCCATTCACTGATTTAATTACCCAAGTCCCTGTGTATGCCAAGTTTCTGAAAGACATGATAACTAAGAAAAGAGACTTTGGTGGGGTAGAACGTGCCGCATATACAGAAGAGTGCAGTGCTTTTATTTAGAATAAAACCCCACCTAAGTTAAAAGAACCTGGTAGTTTTTCTATTCCCTGCCATCTTGGGCCTATTTTTATTGATAAAGCTTTGTGGGATTTAGGTGCTTCTATTTCTGTTAGCCTTTATCTATTTATAAGAAACTGAACATGGGAGCACTTAAATGCACACAAATCACTTTACAGATGGCTGATCGTTCTATAAAATACCCCTAGGTGTTTTAGAAGACGTTCCTGTTAGGGTCGGGAAATTCTACATTCCTGTTGATTTCGTGGTGTTAGATATGGATGAGGATGCCCAAATTCCCATTATTCTGGGTAGACTGTTTTTTGTACAGTTGGTGCTGTCATTGATGTTAAGTCTGGTTCTTTAACTCTGAGTGTTGGTGATGATAAAGTGATTTTTAAACTAACCAATGCTGTTAAGGCACCTATGCTTGAACAATCTTGTTGCAGGGCTGAGATTTTGGATGAGGTAAGTGTAGAGAAGGTTCAAAATGCACCTTAGGTTGCCTTACCATCTGGAGGCATTATCAAGAACATTTGAAGAAGGAAGATGTTTGATGAGGGTGGCGCTCACTGCCAAGCCCCTCCAATCTGAGAAGTGGAGATGTTATGGTCGTGCGGGACCTTCATAATCCAGCGCTGTCCGAGAGGCAACTCGTAATTTTCCTATTATTTTTTCTTTCCTTTTCTTTTTTTTAGTGAGAGAGAGTGAGGGTACTAACGTTGTTTTTCCTCTTAGCATCGTCCTTTGTCCTCCATTTGGAATTTAGGACACTGCCAAGTTTAGCTTGGGGGAGGTTTTTTTGTTTGTATTCTCTATCTCTTTTACTGCTTTCTAGGATAGATTTACGGTTTTTTAAAAATACTGAAAAAATCAAAAAAAAAAAAATTGGTCCCATGACTGGTTTAGTTGCCTCCCTGTGCCCCTTGTTATGTGATCTTGAGGCTATGATTTCAAGCGAGTGTTGATTATATTACACTACATTTTGCTGCATTCCTGAATTGGTTAGACTGTCAGGCCTCTTTGTGAGCCTTTTGGATTCATATCATTATCCAGTCTGTTTTTGTGTGTTAGTTCCTCTCTAGTAGATTGATCTTGACTTTCACTTCGTACTTGTCTGATATTCGATGACTTGTAGCATTTGCTGTGATAGAGGCGTTCTTTTGTATGATTCTTGAGCCTTAGACTGAATTTTTGATATACTTTTATCTTCCTTAAGCCCGCTGAGCCTAATGACTTGTTTGCTTGAATGTTTGGTGGTTGGATGGATTTGATTAGCCGAACTTGAATTTTTCCTACTTGAATGAATCTTAATCTTGAAAATATTTTTGAGCTTTGATTGTTTTTATCTATGGGGTGAGGCAATTTATTCCATGTTCATGTTCTATTTGCTTGAGGACATGAAAAGGTTTAGCTTGGGGGAGTTTGATATCACGTATTTATATAGAGTTTTCTCCCCTATTTATCACCTAATTCGTGCATCATTTGAGCTCTTCGGAGCTATTTTATACTAATTATCCTATATAGTCGTGGTTTTGTGTTTTAGTGTTGAATTGCAGACTTTAGGGAGTTTTCTCCTTATTTCTGAGCTATTTGGAAGCAACCACGGCTTTACGAGTTGTTACATGCACGTAGGAATGGTCACGAGCTTTATACATTGTTAAAGGGGTCCCGAGACCTCTAAATGTGAAGAATTGAGAGTCAAAGAGTCAAAAGGAGCTTCCCCGTATTCTGATAGGGCGAAATATGGCCCGATCGGGCGAAAATTATGTGATCAGGTGGTAGTGTTTCGCACCCGATCGGGCGGATATCACCCGACCCAATCGGGTGAAGAAACAAAAATAACATTGGTACCATCTCAAGATCAACCCGATCGGGCAAGACCCGACCCGATCGGGCAGGCTGAAGTTCCAAACTTTGATGCTGCTGCTGCCTCGCCAAAGGAACCTGCAAAGCTGGGCTATTTGTGCGTTAGGCCCGATCGGGCACTCATGGCCCAATGTGATTGAGTGGGAGGCCCGTTGCTCCCAGTTTGGTTGCTGCTGCTGCGAGAAGAGAAAAATGAAGCTGGGCAAAAGTTTGGGTGGCCCTTTGCCCGATTGGTCACACTCTTGGTTTCGCAAAATTCTATCTTTTATTATTTCGTTTTTAATTAGATTTTGGGGTTATTATATATAGCTTTCCCTCATATTTTTAGAGACAGCTTTTATTCTAGTGTATTTCCATTGCTTTTAGTTGAGTTTTTAGAGAGTTTTATTAGATTAAACACTTTATATTAGTTGAAGGGTGATTAAACATCGGATTTGATTTCAATAAAGGTTATTTCTTTTCGTCATTCGGTATTGTTCTTCTTTCTTAATCTCTTTAATTACTTTTGATTGCTTAGTTTAATTGATTGATTCATGATGTTAGGATTAGGGTTATTTATTTATTTTATTATTATTTATATGATTATGTCGTAGTAGTCTAATTTCTAGGAATTTAGGGAGGGAAGCCATGTTTCTACCGTATTACTTTGAATTGCTATTAGTTTGTATGGTTTGATAGATTGATTATGGTGTGATTTGTTCTTTGATGAGTAATTAATGTTATTGCGCAGTTTCATTGATTGCTTGGGGTTAATAATTGTTTGCACGGATCTGTTTTACTTTTAGAGGCCTAGTACACATCAGTAATTCTGATTATGTTAGTGACCACGCGACATATGTTGAATTATGAACGTTAAGACTTACCATAGCTTGACACGTGCTATAATCTATTGTTTCTTGACCTAGTTTTTGATAGTTTTTTTTTTATTCCAGGAGTAAGGTGGCCTTCACAACTCCCAACAAAATAAATATATGCTACTACTCCTTGAAATAGGAGCATCTTCAACCGAATTCAAATCTAATAACCTTGAAAGTCATAGGAGAGTCCCTTGGACCGACCTTAAATCCAATAACATTAAAGTGGTAAGAGCATCTTTGGACTGTTCAAGCCGAATAGCCTTGCTTGCGACATATATGATCATACTCCCAAGTAAAAGTCTCTTGGATCAATTTGCTCTGAAAATCTAGCTAACAATCTTAGCGATCTCAATGGCGTACTAAAACTATAGGTCATCTACAACGCCATTTAGAAGCCTACAAAGCATTGTACATTGTTTCGGTTGTCACCCCCCATTGTTTTAATCTACATAGGAGATCCAATCTACGAGTTTTAATGTCATTCTTTATTTCACTTGAAGTTTGAACAACAAAACAACATAAACAACTCATGTAACAATCATCCACCTTCTCTTTTATCTTAGATCATGAACGTATAGCTCATTTTATGTGTTTCTGTTTTGAGGTGGTCCAACCTAGTTGGTTGGTTCATACAAAAATACATGGTTAGATTGTAAAATGTTTTTTGATTGATATGAAATTTCTTACTTAGCAAAAAAAAAATCTTACATCATGAAAGTTGATCAAACAAGATTTCTTTAGTTAACTCCTTGACTTAACTTGGAGTAACCATCAACTTCTAAATCAAACAAAGTAGAACTGTCTCATAACTTGTTATTAACTCTCAGAGGATTATACTTGCTTGACTATAAAGTAAGCATGCTTGAAGGCAACTTGCCCATAAATAAACATGGATATTCTAAACATGATACTACTTGAATTGCTTTCTCAATAAGAACTATATACTACATAAATCAACATTCCTACTTTTTAACATTATGATATCATAACACTTTACTTAATTGATACGACTCCCATATCATACTAGTCAAATAAATAAACTTCCTCATATAATCTAAGCTATTCAATTATCCTAAATATGATACTAAAATTTTTAGGTTTAGTAACTATAAAATTAATAGTTAAGAATTCATGTTCTAATTAAAATCCCTAATTATGTACGTACCTTTGAGTGTGATTTCCACACAACTAGTATACTAAGAAGTTCTCGCTATAAATTGTGTACCTAAATATTTATTGAGTATAATTATACTCATTCACATTAAGCAACCATTAGAGTCCCAAAAATCATATTTGAAATACCTAAAATAATATTTTTTTTTTGGTTCATCATTACTATGATCTATACACTAAATTGTCTAAGATTATATTACTTGAAAATATTATGAAAACCCTTTTAAATAATTTTTTTCCTATTATATTTACGTACTATATAAATCTGACAATTTGTTGGATCACAAGGAGACACTCAAGAAGGGGGGGAGGGGGGGTTCAATTGAGTGTGGTATTTTCTATATTTTATCGAACTTTCTTTCGAGATCTCAAAGACCTTCTCTGAGCTTTTGAGTTGTGTATATGAGTATTGTCAATTCGATAAGAATTTCTAGAATAGTAAATAGAAAGGCAGTAATAAAGAGACGAGACAAGCAATTTTACCGTGGTTCAATCTCACCTCTGAGATCTACGTCCACCCTACCTTTTCTTTTATTAATTGAATCACAAAATACCAAACTCTTGATTCCCTCACTACTAACCCTAGTAGTGTCCCCCAACACTTAACCCTAAGTGTTTCTAATTGAATTAGATTTATACTCAAACCATCCCAACACTCTCTATAATAAGAAAATTACAGAAAGATTTTAGTCCTCTAAAATCGTGCTTCTTGATAAGCTAATGAGGAAAGTTACGATCTAATCAAAACTGTTTTCAGCTATATAACAGCTCAGTGCCATGCTCAATGCCATGCTTCGTGCCTTGCTCAGTGCCACTGAAGACAAATATCTCTTCCGAAAAATCCGGGCCTTGATCTTTGATCTTCTATCTTTTCCAAACTCGCCTTATATCTTTTCCAAAAAGCTGATCTTCATGTATCATTGGTGATTTTGCTAGAGGATAAATCTTTTTAGAATAAATTATTTTATCTTTGACATAAAAAAGATAAGATAATATTTTCCAAAATTAATCACATAATCAGTTTTAGAAAACTATCTTTATTTATATACAAAATCTTTATTTCAAGAAACAGATTTTTATGATAAATAATATTAACATGATTACTTCATTTCTTAACTCTAAGAGAATAAGTAATTATGCTAAAATTATTTTCATACTTTGTTTAAATATCCAACTATCAAAAACTCCAATGACTTTGTTGCTCGATCATAATTATTTCACTGACACATACCCAAAACATGTTAATAACATACATGTGTTTGTCATCATCGAAATACACATGGACAAAGTGTCCCAACACAATCATTTGAGAAAAGCCCAAATTCATTCTTATAATAATTGACGATTAAAGGCTAACCATCTCACCGACCATCGCTGCCGCAAAATCGACTGTGGTAGTTGCTATGGTGAGGTTTGTTAGTATTTCGACGGGGGAGGAGAGAGAAAATATAAAGTATGGGCAAATTTATATTACGCTTTCTCAATTAATCTAAATATAATTAGGTTTACAAAGTACCACTAATAACCTCCTACATATTAACCATTGAAGAGACGTGTCCACTATGTAGACCACTACTTGCTAACCCCATATATGTAAACAACTATAAGGAACTAACACTCACTTTAGACGCTCACAAATTATGCAATTGAGAGTATAAAATGCGAAAAACGATAACAGGTAATAACAAGAATAAGAAACAAATAACACTCAAGCAATCAACAAGAAAACCCAATATCCGGGCGAAAAACACTTTCTTTGCACTAGGATTTTACAATAGTATGAGATGACTTTTACAGAAAGAATTCTCAATCTCTCCAGGCTATCAAACCTCTCTCTAAGAGTTTAGACCTCTCTATATTAGAATCTCTCTTCTCTGTACTTTCACCTTCTCTTTAATAAATAAAACGGCTACATATATTTATAGGGGACGCCAAACAAAGACCTAATAGAAAACGGCTTCGGAGAACTGAGAAAACAGGGTACGCGAGAAAGGGCCCGCTCGCGAGTCGCAATGGACGTCATGGGTCATGACCTGCACCCGTCGCAGGGTGCGATCTCCATCTTTGCTTTTTCTCTGTTTTCTTCTTCTCTCTTACTCAATCTCCACACACCTCATACCTAAAACCTCGCACTTGGGGATCTATATGAGTGAAGAACAAACCTTAATAAATAAAGCACTACCTTCTGTCATCGTCACTTTCTATACTAAAACCTAGTGGAACCCCACCTTTCTACTCACCAAGAAAGTAATACTGGTGTCTCACTCGACCCCGAGTCTCCATCACAACACAAAACCATAAGGAATCTTCATAGTTCTCCGAGCATTCGGTCGATGCTCCCATCCAAAAATAACATCCTTCTCTAGGCTCGATTTCTCACGCATCACACTCTTGCTTTCCTTTCCCTTTACCTTATTCGTTTCACGGTCCACATTAGCCGAAGAGACCCCGATTTTACTCCCACGGTTCTCCTTCACAAGCTTACTGTATACAGACTTTTTACCGGACGTCACCCTTTGTGAAGTACTCTTCATCACTACTCTAGCCACCTTTGTCGTGTCCTTAGTGGTGTACATCGTTCCACAACCTACCCCTCGAGCTATCACCATAGCTACCTTAGCAATTTTTCACGAACCACCATCGAACACTACCTTGTGACCGGACTTATCAAGTTGTCTAACTGATATCAAAACCTTTTTCAAACCATGGATAATTTTGACATCCTCCAACTCTAAAAAAATCTCCACTCGCAAGCTTCACACTCACATCTATCTTGCCTTTAACCTCCAACGGTCTATCATCTGCAAGATACACTTCCCCGAGTTTCTCAAATTTCAAATTTTGAAACAACTCTCTACAAGGAGAAGAATGATAAGAAGAACCTGAATCCAATATCCACGAATCAGTTGAGCCCTCTGCACTAACCGCTAAAGCGTCACACACATAATCCAAACTTAGTTCGTTGAGGCATCATTATCCTCATCAATGTTTGAATCCTCCTTCTTCTTTTTCTTCCCTTTACCACAATCTTTGGAATTTTAGCGCTGTCTCCGAAAGTGACCTTTCTCACCACATTCCAAACACTCAGCCTCTGCCAGATTTATCCTTCCACTGCTTTTGCCCCTAGCCTTCCCATGCTTAGATCTCGTTTGTTATCTCCTCCCTCTACTCTCATAATTGTATGCTCCCCCGGATGACTTTCCGGAATCCCTTCTTCGAGTACTCTCACTCAAAACTAAATTCCTAACATCATCCAGTTTTAATGCCTTTTTCCTCGAGGAATTACTAATAGTAGCAACGACAGTCCCCACTATCAGGTAGAGGCTTTGGACTTTCCATCCTCCACCATATTAATAGTGGAAGAACTAGGATTTACCTCCTTTTGTCCATCTTGAACCCGAATGTCCTCTTCAATACGAAGATGAGCACCCAATTATTAAATATTCATTTCATCTTTCCTATGTTTCAAGGTATTACTAACATATTTCCATGAGGAGGGTAACTTGTCGATTATTGAGGAAACAACAAAGGTTTCGTCCATACTAATGTTGTGTTGTTTACAGCTTCCTAAAATTACTTGGATTTCATGGAATCGTTCCATAATAGGCCTAGACTCAAGCATTCTAAAGTTATTAAAATTGCTAACTAGAAATTTCTTACTAGAAGCAATCTTCGCCATATACTTAGACTCAAGATCATACCAAAGAACTTAAGCGGATTCATAATATTGATAAATATCAAATAAATCATCGCACATACCATTGAGAATGTGACCATGGCATATGTAATCGTCGTTCTCCCACTTCTTCCTCGTACCTCGATGGTTTCATCATCCACTTCAATAGGCTTCGGAGATGTGAGCACGTACACCACCGCCAACGAAATAAGGAGAAAATGCATCTTCTTTTGCCATCTATGGAAACCCACGCCTTCAAACTTGTCAAGCTTGTGAACAACAAAATCAAAGCTTTTACCTCATCCTTAAAGGTAATATCCAAAGAAGCTAACTGACTAATAATCAAATTAAATTCATTAATAAATTCTGCAGCAAAACTACAATCAACTATGTCAAGTTCAAACAAACGACGCATCATATAAACCTTATTTACTACAGAGGACTTTTCGTACATATATATCTGATAAACTTTTCATCAACTCCGCCGTCGTCTTCATGTCTTTGACATTAAAAGTCACGCTTTTTGCTAATGTCAAATGAACAACTAGCGCCTTTCGATCCATTGTTTTACAATCTTCCTCTTTCATTGCTTCAAGATTCTTATCTGCTAGAGGTAGGAACAAATCTGTCCCATCTACCTCCCTGTCATCCATTATATCCTCAAATGTAAGGAACTAACACTCATGTAATATGTGGAAAACGATAACAGGCAATAATAAGAATAAGCAATAAGGAACACTCAAGAAATCAACAAGAGATCCAGGCGAAAAACACTTGCTTTGCACTAGAACTTTACAATAGTATGAGATGATTTTTACAGAAGGAATTTTCAATCCCTCTAGGCTCTCAAACCTCTCTCTAAGAGTTTATACCTCTGTAGATTAGAATCTTTCTTCTCTGTACTTTCACCTTCTCATAAGTAAATACAACGGCTACATATATTTATCAGGGACGCTAAACAAAGACCTTATAGAAAACGGCTTTGAAAAACCGAGAAAACAGGGTACGCGAGAAAGGGCCTGCTCGTGAGTCGCGAGGGATGTCGCGGGTCGCGACCTGCACCCGTTGCTGGGTGTGATCTCCATCACGGGTCGCGAAGATGCCTCTGATTCTCGCCTTTGCTCTCCATCTTCGCTTTTTCTCCGTTTTCTTCTTCTCTCTTACTCCATCTCCACACCTCATACCCCACAACAACTACTTGTAAGACTAATACTTGCTAAGCCCATAACTTTGTACTAGCAAACAACAGTCCTAATAATTATAAAAATATTAAACCATTGCTTCGCAAATCTTCACCTTGCATCTTGGTGCCATCTTTGGTTTCTTAATCGTGTTCTTGCACCCCCGTCTTCTCATAGTAGAGCACATATATCTTGATTTTTGTGGAGCACTTCTCTCTCTTATCTTGTGAAGCACTTCTCTTTTATGATGTTTGTCTCATCACCCTTCTATTTGGAGCATTTCACTCCATGAAACATGTTAGAGCGCTTCCCTCTAAACCTCTAATTTTATGGTGCATTTCTCACCAAATTTTACACAGTTTTTGATAAACTTTTGTATCTTGTATCGATGATCGAGATTGCGTTACCTTTCATCAATATAGAATGCTCTCCCTTTCTCTCTCTGTGTGTGTTCTGTAAGGATCTGACTTAATGCTCTTTATACCATGTTGATTCTAGATCTGCTAAAAAGATCATGAGATTATAGAAGGTCGTGGGTTATCTAGTTTTTTAAGTAGTTTTTTCTCCTTTATATAGCTTGGTTTTGTTTTGCTGATGTTCATGAGATTAAGAAGTGTTTGTGATTGACTTGAGCTCTGCACTTTTATGCATCCACATATTTTATCTCTCTGCTAGTTTTAGGATCAACAAGATTCCATGGACTGAAGACCAAGGCGCAGTAACTTGCAAAATAGGAAATGAGAAAGAGAGAAAAAAGTCACATACATGCATAGCGTGAATACAGTGTTGGCCCAATTGAGGAGGTAAAAACGAGTGGACCATAAATGAGCATATCTCAATACAAGCCTAAAAGTTTAAGCTAATGGATTGGAGTAGTAGTTACAAAATAAAGTCTCTTCCTCTTCCTCTTCCTCTTCCTAATCCTTCGATGTGGGCCTCTTCTTCTTTCTCTTCCAACTTTGGCATGAGAACATTCTGAATATACATACTCCCCCCTTCCTATGCAATTTGGACACAAATCCACCATAATTAGGGAACTCAAGCTAACTTCAATGTTTAGGCCGAACAATTAAAGTTTGGGCTCCAAAGCCTTCCAAGCTCCACAATTACACGGACTGGGCAACTCACTAAGGATCTCAACCTTGGGCTTTGATACCAACAGTTGGGCTTAAATGAGGAGGGAAGCAAGAGTGGATCACAAATGGATATAGCCCGATACAAGCCCAAAATTTTAAGTTAATGGGTTGTAGTACTAGCCTAATCCTTCAATGTAGTAGTACTCCTTTCTTTCTCTTCCAACTTTACCATGGGAACATTCTCAACATTAGGGCTCGGAAAAGCTGACCCAACTTGCTAACCCGACCAGAATCCGACCTAAAATAAGCGGGTTTGGGTTAAGTTTTTCGACTTGATTCTCTAAATGGGTTGACCCTACCTGATCTGTTAATTAAATGGGTTAAGTTAAGGTTCAAATTTACAACCTGAACATAACCTAATTTGACCCATTTATATAAAATAATCCCAAATAACTAATTTTAATAAATACTAAAAATAGTAAATAAAGATAAAAAAAGTCTACAGATGAATCATAATTATCATCTTTTTAGAAAAAAAATCAAAATATATTCATTTTAATGTGAAATATTTTTTAAATTATTTGTAATTATGATCATTAAGATAAAAAACATTAAGTAATTTGAAATAAGTGGGTTAAATAGGTTAAGTGGGTGACCTATTTATTAAATAAGTTGGGTTAGGGTTGAACTTTTTGACCTGTTTAATAAATGGGTTAGGTTTGGATTGAAGATTTTCTAACCCATTTAATACTGGCGTGAACACGAACCTGACCCAGCCCGTCCTGTTTACCAGCCCTACTCAACATATAGCAGCGAGGAGGAAATTTGTCACATTATTAAGTGACCGAAAACTAATGAACGTGATTGGTCGAAGGAGGGTGATGTGTAATAAATCAACAAGAACATGCAATTGCTGGCAAAAGAAGATTAAGATCTTGTAGAAAAAGTTTTAATGAGAGGGACGCGAAGATATATATGCACCAGAGGCGACTACATCTTCGGGTTGAAGTGAATGTTATATGTTAGGGTTGTTACGTGTGAGCACACCAAGCATTCAATACCGAGAATCAGTCCCAATCAAAACTAGTTCCTATCATTTGGAATCGGATTTGGAAATAGTTGAACCTGGTCCTCATTTTCTTGAATTGGTCCTGGAACCAGTTTCAAAATCGAGTACTCTGTTCTCTGTGATAGTGATGCTATATTGATTTTGATAGGGTCTAAGATAACAGAATTGGTTAGTAGGTACATGGTACCCAATGACATTCAAAAGATAGAGTTGTTCATTGTTAAGCTAATAAAGAATAAAACAACAACCACATCATTTAATATATTTTCGTCATAACTTCCATTGACGAGCTCTTAAGTCTCACGTCTCTAGTATTCATCGCACAAATAAATTCCACCTTATATGCTCCTAATCCCAGTCCTGGTATCCGGTCTCTGTTCCACATTAACCGGGTACCTAATGGGTATCAGGTCCAAGATTTTACTAACCAGAATCGAAACCAGATGCAATCGGGTGCTTAAATTTTAAAATAAATCCCGACATAACCAATTTAATTACGGATCCGCCAAATCCAACTGGTTCAGAATCTGAAATTAGGTACTAGTTTTTCTACTCAACCCTAAGGGTTTCAGTAAATGCTTGTTGGTTTACTACAAACAGTTGTAGTTGTCACAGGTGTTGGCCAAAATAGAGACAACAGAATAGTAAAGAAGAACCCATAATGACTTCCGATCTAACCGGAACTTGTTCTAGATCAATGTGACATTAACTCAATATAATATGACTCTCGTTAGTGACCCGACCCCATACTACTACAGCTAATAGTTGAATATATTATTGATATTTTGTTTGGGAGGTATAAGTAAATGTTTAGGAACACATTTTATTTCAAGATAACATCCTAAACTAAGGCCAAAGTCATTAGAAATCCAATTTTACAACCCGAGAGCAATTTAACTTGAAATAATTAACATGAGTAAACTATAACTTTTATTACCAAATATTACATTTCAAGCATTATGAAAATAGCATGGTAGCTATAATATCATTAATGCTGGATAAGAGAAACCGTGGCAAGGCAATTGCTAACCATTTTAGACAACTTACTACCATAGTCAACCAAGGGGGACGTACTCCCACTCTCTTGAATCTCATCATCACATGTACTAAAATCAGAAATGGCTGCACTTAACATACTATTCACAGTTCCGATATCTTTGGATTCAAGAGCTTTTATTGCCTCCTTTAGATTATCCATAGCATCATCATACAACTCCTTACAATCTTTAAGCACGTCCATATCATTATCTGTTTGCCCTAACTTGCTACTCAAGGCTAGGGCAACTTGAGTGGCTTGTTCTGTTGCCTTAACTTGCATTTCAAGGAGGGAAGAAGTGTCTGTTTTTTCAGCAACATTGTTCTGCGTGAAGAATGGCTTTAGAGAAGCAAAGCAAAGATCAGGATTATCTGTTGCCTCACAGGTTCTCTTCACATCCGGATCGATTGCCGCGTCTGATGATACGTCTTGTTGGTGGTTGTTATCAAAGGGGTTAAAGTTGATGGGAAGATCAATGAGTTCCCCATCCGCATCTTGCATGGAGATGGGGGCGGAATCCGGTGAGAAAAGGTATGCGGGATCATTTGAAGGGGTTGGAGCCTCGGACGTTGATGGAGGAATAGTGCTTAAGGTGGTTCTTAATGATGGTGATGATTTTGGTGGAATGGATTCAAATAATGAGATGCATTGTACAGAATGAATGAATAATAAGAGGGATAATGTGGTTATGATGCTGATTATTGGTTTCATTATAATTTAGATAAAATTTTTAGAAGTTTGAGGGAAATTAATTAGAGGCGTCATGGAAATTACGTTTCCTTGTCCGAATTATTGGTTGATTTTCTTTGTTTGGGCTAGTGTGATGATTTGATGAATGGGGGTTTTATTTACTCGTGACCATTGAATTGGATAGGTGGAATTAACTAAAAATAAATGGTTTACAGCAAACTTGATACCAAAATCACTATTTGTGACCAATCAATTTGGTTGTCATCGTGAACTGGAAAATCTATACAGCTGATAAAAAGAAAGATAAA
Organism: Patellifolia procumbens; assembly: GCA_947645195.1. Lineage (NCBI taxonomy): Eukaryota > Viridiplantae > Streptophyta > Magnoliopsida > Caryophyllales > Amaranthaceae > Patellifolia > Patellifolia procumbens. The sequence continues at coordinate 1,174,114 of CANSGD010000888.1, read as the reverse complement.
TGGGTACACAAAAAGGATTGAAAAGGATATGAGATTTGAGCTCCAATATAAGGCCTGTCAGGCCTTTTAGTACAATCGTTCGTAATCTCCCTCAATATGACTTATCATTTCCATAGATCAAACAACGTACCACATCGTCTATTATCCACTTTTAGTACCATTAATGCTCGCTCTGACTTATTGATTCTCTAGAGACAAATCAAAGTAACGCATTTTCTATTACATGGATAAAGGATTAAAGATCGTATTTTTTTAAAAAGAAAAGTTTATGCATCGTAAGTCTTATACTTCCTCCGTTCCAAATTAAATGCAACAATTCACTTTTTACGCGTGCCGAGACATAACTTTAACGGTTAATATCTACTATAATATATAAGTAAAAATTATAAAAAGTTAATATTACGAAAGTATTTAACGAGATGAATCTAACAAGATCCCACTTGACTATGTTTTTCATTATGTGTAAAGCTCAAATTTTAGACAAAGTACATACTGTGAATAGTGTAAAATATTGACTGTTACATTTAATTTGGAATGGAGGAAGTATATCAATACCGAGTTGGTTTACTAAAAGACGGTCTTAGGTTAAGCCTTAACCTCATATCAGCCCAACAAGTCTTAGAGAAGCCCATGACGCGCGCCACACGCTAAACAGCCCAGCCAAGTTGATTTTTTTAACTTTTCGACCCAACACCTTAACTTTTTGCGTTTTTAACTTTTCGCCCTAAAACCTTAACTTTTGCATAAAAATCCATTACTAATACCATATGTGGAATCGATGTTAATAAATATGCTAAAATTGATAACTTTTAAACTTAAGAACTTAATTTTTGAACCTAAAATCTTGAACTTTTAAATATTAACATAAGTTATTTTGTATAAAAGTTCAATATGCCCAATAGGCATTTTTTCAAGCCAACCTTCTTCCCACCACCCCCTCCATTCCCTTCACTGCATTAGGCCATTAGTTATGGATTTTTATGCAAAAGTTAAGGTTTTAGGTTGAAAAGTAAAAAAAAAAACGCAAAAGTTAAAGTTTTAGGTTGAAAAGTTAAAAAATCAATTTGTCTGGGCTCCTTAGCGTGTGGCACGCGTAATTGGGCTCTTAATTGGCTTATTGGGCTGGTTTTACATTAAGTTAATATAGGACCGTCTTTTATAAGACTTTGCCATAAATACCTAGGCTGATTATCTTTTTGGAATCACTATCACTTACCAGAATCTCGCAAAACTGTTAGTTTTGTTCCGTTGTTAGTGGCACATGAATTTACAATTTTCCCCTTCTCCACCCCTACTCACCCCTACCACATGCGACAACCATGCTTGTCAATTGTCACCACCGCCACCACACCACCACCCAAAATCTGACCCACCCCAACCAAATACTAAACCATCACTTTCTACAACCAACTACAAAACCACTATGTAATGGTAGTGGTGGTGGAGGTGAATGAAGGAGGTAAGAAGGTAAAATCATGTGCCACTAACGGAGCAGAAGTAATTGGTTTTGAAAAATTCCATTAAGTGGCAGTGATTTCAAAAAAAAAATGGTTTAAAGTAAGTACTTATATACTCTCTCTGTCCCATAATATAAGTCCTGTTTACTTTTGCACAATCTTTAATATGTACTTTTGACTTTTAATATCTTCGATTTCGTATTGATAAAAATATGAAAAGTTGATATTGTGAAAATATATTCCAAGACGAATCTAACTAGATCCCACATGAATATGTTTTTTTTTGTATATATTAACGAGAATAGTTAGTCAAAGATTTTAAAGTTTGACTCCCAAAATAGAATCAGGGCATATATTATAGGACGGATGGAGTATATATTTTGATTTAGTTATGTATTTATTTAAAAAAAGTGTCAAAAATATGTTTTTTTTTCTTTTGTAAAAAACAGACATTTTGAATATATTTGCCCAAAAAAATTTCTTTCTCCTCATTTTTTCTCTCCTCAATTTTCTCTCCCACAACTCTCTTTCTTCTTTCCAAACTACTCACCATTTTTATTCAAAAGAATTTTAAATTTCTAGCCAAATTATCATATCAACTTATTTTGTTAAGTATTTGAATCTTAACCTCAAAATTTTATTGTGAACTTCAAGCTCAACCCTGAAAAAGGACCAATGGGCTCCCCATCCTTATCGGGCTGCGGGCATAGCCTGGATGAAGAAGGAGTAAAAGTTTGAACAATGTCCAATGGGATCGAGCGAGGTGTGCACGACAGGCCCTGTGCTCCGGAAGATTATCTTTGTGATTTTCCGCTTTAGGCTCCGTTCAGTTCAACTTATTTTTACTGAACTGAACTTATTTTTACTTAATTGAACTTATTTCTACTGAACTGAACTTATTTCTACTGAACTGAACTTATTTTCACTGAACTGAACTTATTTTTATTGATTCATGTTGTTTTTATTTATTTGCACTACTGATTTTTACTGAACTGAACTTAATTTTACTGAACTGAACTTATTTTTGCTGAACTGAACTTATTTTTACTCAACTGAACTTATTTTTACTGATTAATATTTTAAGTTGAACTGAACAGGGCCTTAATTTTATTTCTTTTCTCAACTCTTTTTAGGATTAGGTATAAATAGACTTCCTTCTCTGGACATCTTTTTCATTATTATTCTCTCTCTAGTTTTAGAACTCTTTTTTACGCTTTCCCTATATAGATCTAGAATTGGAACTTGGAGTTATTCAGTTTCAATAAAAGTTTAATTTTTTAGCTTCAATCTAGTAATCCTTTTTAAGCTTTTAATTGATGGCATATTGTTCCAAAGCATGAATTTATATATTGATTATGTTATAGTTTTTTTAAGCATGAGTGAGTAGTTTCATTTTAGGGTTGTGGTAATCTATATATGCAGTGAGAATTAAATGATTAGTTTAATTGCATTTTTAATTTAATTGACTCATATTACTGATTCGTTCATGCTAGGTATATGAAATGAGCTCGGTCTATATTTCTAGTATTGCAATACTGAATCTGCTCCGAGAGAAAAGATACCGTATATGATTTCAATCAATAGGCAAAGTGACATTTATCATGCAAGAGCATAATAGTAATCTTTGAGGGAGACAATGTTCGAGAGAGCATGTGCCACAGGTAGATTGACTTATTAGGTAGTTATAATTTATCCTTGAAAATCCCGAATTGTATGCATAGTGATCCATGACCTTAGGCTTTTATTAACTGATTAATTCTCTGATGTGATTCTGGTCTTAGTATATTTTTAGTTACAAAAATCTCCTCTTTGATTGTGAGTATAAGAGAATATTTCTCTGAACTAGTATCTACATCTTCCGGTGAATTGACCCTGCTTATCTTACTGCATTAGTAGAAATTTTAGTAGGAATTATTTTTTGATAGTACACGATTGATTGATTGACCTGTTAAAGTATCTCCTCATTCCAGTTGTATGTTTTGTCCCTTTATTAGGGAAGGGGTTCACTATAAATTTAATCTTATTACTTACCAAAAAATATGTAGCAACTAAAAAGACGAAGGTTGTACTTTATTGTATAGGAATTACTGTTGCATGTCAAAGTTTTTGATTTACAATTACATATATATATAGCCAAAAATCAAAATCTTATTTCAACAAACAATATTCCTTCCGCTCTTTTTTAATCTTCACACTTTGTACTTTAACAAAAACTATATACTCCCTCGGTTTTTATTTAATAGGGACGTTTTGACTGTAATTACTATTCACATTCTACTCTTTGACCATCCTATATAATCAATACACGAGGAAAAACATAATCATGTACAGTCTTGTTTGATTCATCTTGATATGTAGTTTTTTAGTATAAACTTTTGATAATATTTTCTCAAACATAATTAGAGATAGTCGTGATCAAATATATACATTGACAAGCATGAAAAGTATAAGTGTCCCTATTAAATAAAAGTAGCGAGAGTACTATATTTAGATCAACATTAGTGATTTATTTGTAAAGAAAATATAATGTGGGGGTCTTGTTTGGTGCATTGTAATATATATTTTCAAAATATTATTTTCTTATTATAATCTGTATATATATATATATATATATATATATATATATATATATTATATATATATTATATGGCGAAGTTCCCATGAGAAGCTCCTTACGATGAGAACCTCTCTTATGATGAGAACCACAATACAGCGATTAGATTGAATTACAAACTGACTACAGTCAGCCGTTAGATTGGAGCATTCTCCCAAATACATTCCTTCTTTCTTCTTCTCCGGCGATGCATTCCCAAACTCTTCCACCATTGAAGACTGAACTTATCCTTCGAACATGCAATCCCTAAAATGTCCACCAGTGAACCTTCCTTCTCGTTTGCAATTCTCTCTCTCCGCTGTTGATTCATACCCCCAACGGATTTTCTTGTCTGGTATGATTCCTTACCCGTTATCATTTTCTTGCAAATATACTTTTCATTAAACATTACTAAATTATGTGGCCTTTTTTAATCAAATATTATGCATGTTTGGTGTTATGATTGATTTAAATATATGAAAAGGAAATTGTTATTTGGGTTTGATATAAATTAATGCTTGCTTGTTTTTTCTACCCATGCATCATCATCATAGGCCTAGATACTCATTCAAGATGTACTCATTAGGGGTACATCTTGAATAGTCCTCGGATTGGGACTGTTCTTGAACATTTGATCACACTTAGGAGGTGAAGATATGCTTTCTCGCTGTAAGGAATATTTCGGCTCATCATTTCCCTTTGATGTTCTTCGGGTACATATATAGGTAAATATTTACCCATATCGTGTACTTGGAGAACTGTAGAGAAATGCTGCCGAATTTTCCTTAGAGTTAGAGTTGGCATACATTCACTAGTGGGATGAAATGTTCAAGGATGGGTTAGGTTGGAGTGATACGGACCTTTCGGATGCATCGATGTTTAGGTTGACTTAAACTTTGCAATTGAAATGTGTTTCCCATGTGTTTCAATTGTCTTCTTTTTACTTTTTAGTGGACTGTACTTGAGATGGATCGAAATTGGATGTATGGTAAGCGAAATTCGTTGGAGTTCCAAAAAGGGGTCGAGGAATTATGCAGGAATGCGTTAGATTATGCTAAAAATACCGGAGATGAAGATTATGCTAAAAAGGTACAATATGAGTGGTGGTCTAATGAAGGTAAAAAGGAAAGAACCTTAATGAAAATCCATGAAGGTTTATGTTTGATTGTTCGAGTACATTTATTCTCACTTTATATTATTTGCTCTTATCCCATACCAAATTTCTAATCCACTTTCTTTCTAGTGCCCTCAACAAAGCGGTGTTGTGACTTATGGCTACTTTGTGATGCGGTACATGTACGATATAATAAGAAGCTGCACAACCGCAAATGACTTGGAGAAGGTATATTGTGACAAAAAACCTTCATTCTTACTTTCTTTTCTTTTCCCAAGTGGATGAACTATACGTGGGATGTTTGCATAGAGTTTGCCACCACTAGACGTGACGTGGACTGTAATTGTCTACTGCTAATAGGATAGCAGAAATTTCAGGGATGTTTTTTTGACTTAGCAACTGTTGGCAGTAGAAAAATCTTCTGCATGACTTACCCACACCCTTTTTGTTTCCCTATATCATGTAATATTTTTCATTGAAGGATTCTTCCTCTCGAATCACAAGTTCACTTGCTCAATCGGAAGCAGGTCAATGATGAATCTGGGCGGTTGGAGCCATTTTGTATTGTTGTGAATCATAGATAATTTATGTACTGGAGTTGACGTATTTGCATTTGGGTCTAAACTAAACTAAAATAAATAGAAATAGATAAAGTGAAAGCTACTTGGAAGAATACACCAGCTTGAATAATACAGATCCTTGCGTACTAGCTTGTCCTTTCATGGTACAAAATTATGTACCCCCTAGTGAGACGATATGGGAAGAAAGATCATTAGATTGAACTTTACAAAAAAAAATTGTGTTTTGCTACGGAATTTTAGCAAACATCAAAAATCCGTAGCAAAGTGTGTTTTTGCTACGGAAATATTCTGTAGCAAAAGTGGGCGTAGCAAACTGAATTTCGCAACGGACGAAGAAGATCCGTAGCAAAATTTGCTAGGGTTTTGTTTCCGTAGCAAATGAAAATCCGTAGCAAAACTTTGCTACGAATTTTCTATCCGTAGCAAAACTTTGCTACGAATTTTCTATCCGTAGCAAAACTTTGCTACGAATTTTCTATCCGTAGCAAAATTTACTATGGATTTTCTATCCGTAGGAAAATTTTGCTACGGATTTTCTACCCCCATTCGTAGCAAAATTTTTTTACTGTTTTTTTCTACCGCCTTCCTGACCCACTCCCCCCCCCCTAAATCCCATCGACATGCCATTAGTAGGAAACGAAACCGAGACAAGGCAGTGAAAAGTGGAGTAGTTCCCAACTGAGCTATACATGATGCACATACTCATAGTTGGCTTATGTTCTTTATATTTCTTCTTAATATTACGTTGTCAATCGTATTCCGTAGCAAATTTTGCAACGAATATAATCTTCCGTAGCTTTGCTACGGAATTGAAAACCGTAGCAAAGTTGCAAAGTTTGAAATGGAATACAATTCCGTTGCAAAATTTGCTACGAATTTCTATCAACCACAAAAAATCTGTAGCAAAAACTCATTTTTTTTGTAGTGTTTTAGTGCCGAGTAGGTGAATACTCGAAGTAAACAAAGAAGGCTTTTGAAGGAAAACTCTATTTGGGTAAATTTTAACTAGTCGTATACTCCCTCAGTCCTTAAAAGAAAGATTGTCCTGTGTCCATTGTTGTTTGTCCCTAAAAGATTGGCCCATTTCCTTCCAAGGTAATATGTTCTCCACAATCTCTACTTTTTCCCCTATTCTACATGTTAGAGGATAAAACTATATATCCTACACGACTCTGTAGAAAGGTGAAGGAAACGCAATGGAGCAATCTTTTAGGGGTAGAGGGAGTAAGAAATAAGAGAGTTATGGACCCCCTACAGAGTAAAAACTGATAGCTGACTAAAGAGTCTATTCTAAACAACACGAGGTTTTAATCACACAAATAATGTAATTCCACATCATAAAGGCCCACTTTTACAATTGATGAACATGAACTCCACAAAAAGGCACCACACACTGTCCTTTTTCCACTTAAAGCAGTGTCCTACAATAAGGTAAGGGAAATGAAAACAAGAGGGTCCGGTTTCCATGGAGCCAAAGCATCACCAGTTTAAGGCTCTTTTACTATGTTTGCCCAAATTTAAATTGTGTCATTGTATCCTATCTACTTGTTATATATTGTAAATTAGCTGATAATCTTTACATATTTGATCAAGATTCAAGAATAATTTAGATCCGCTTCATAGTTCATGCAACGTTCCCTTTATCCTTGATTTCATTACTATCTGTCTTAGTGCTCTGATTTCGCCCTGAGTACATTAATACAAATTGGCCCCTGTTGTGCATTGTTGTTTTTTTGCTAACCATGATATATTTGAAAATTCATGAAGCGCAAAATTATTGTTTTTTGCTCTCAATTGATGTTTATTTCCTTTTGTTATTCATAAGTTTTGAACTCACAAGCGAGAGAGCCCTACACCAATAGCGGGATCAATGAAATACGAGACAAATGGGCGTCATATTTCACTAGTTTTTGTGTTAGTTGAACCATTGTAGTTTATCTTTGAACTTGTAAAACTATAGCTTTATGTACACGTTTTGTTTGACTTATCATCATCTCAAATTGAAAAATGGTGTTGGTGATTGTAAGTAAGAATATTTTGGGTATATAATTAACATTTTGCATGTTTAACTTTAGAAAATATCGGTTTGTATTACAGGTGTTAATTATATGCCTACACAGCTGATTATGGCAATTGCAAACAACAGGTTTAATTTAAGGCCTTTTAGTCCTATAAATGCAGCAGAATTATATATTTTTTAATATTAAATAGGTTCCTATTTGAGGCGTTTTTTTGTAGAAAAGCGCCTTAAACACTCTCTATTTGAGGTGTTTTAAAAACGCCTCAAATAGAAGGTCTGTTTGAGGCGTTTTTAAAACGCCTCAACACCTCAAATAGAAGGTCTATTTGCGGCCCCCTCGTTTGATGCTATGCTAAAAACGACTCAAATAGGCTAGACGCATCAAATAGTGTTTATTCTACTAGTGTGATTGTTCTTGTTATTTCTTAGTGAATTCATTATTTCCAAATTGAATAATTACGCTAGTGATTGTTGTTTGGCACATAGTTTCCAAGGGCTTTGATGTTCTTTAGATTTGAACCTATAACGCCGATTCGATTAGGTTATTCTGTAGTTCAGTTATTCTATCTGCAGATTCGGGTAGTTTAACGTATCTTTAGAGGGAAACGAGATTAAATTCTCAATCTGTGTGTGATTAAGATTAGTTGTTCGTATTTAGAAACCGATGATTGATAACCCAAACCGAGGTGACGATTGACCGAACTCAAGACCTTTCTCCATTGATATTCCCTATATTTTATTATTGTTTTCTTAGTCTGTTAATTAATCTTTTCAATCTGAAACCCCCCTTTTCGATCTCTTGTGAACATATTTTAGTACCTAAGTTTCTGTGGTTCGACCCTACTTGCCTCCTACATTAATTTGTATTGGAAAGTTGGTTTTATAAATATTATCTTTGGTAAACGCGTACGACCGCGTCCCACCAAATATTATCTTGAAGAGCGAATACTGGGCTTATCTTATGAACCCATAACCATTTATATGAAGCAGAAAAAAGGCTGAGAATCCTCTACATATATGAAGAGAAAACCTAATCAGAAGATGAAGAACTTTGCTGCTCTACACGCATATTATATCTACACGCATATATGAAGAGAAAACCTAATCAGAAGGGCAGGGTTTCTTCCTAGAGAATTAAGGAAGTAAACCTTGTTAAAAATCTCTGTGTGTTTTTAGTTGTTTCTTTCTTTCTTTATTTAGATTTTAATTATTTATGTTCCGCAAAAAGCTTTAAAATCCCCTCAACTACAATTCACCCCCACTCTCGTAGTTGGTCTAGTATTCATACTAGGCTAACAAAAACCCTACTTCAACTTACTACAAAAAACATGTTTTAGCTGTTGGAGTTGACGAAGTCAACTCATAGGTTGTTTCTCTAACAACCTCATGTTATCTCTCTTCCTGTATAATAGCATAATATCTTTTGGTATTATCTTTTAGTTAGATTTTAATATACATAGTTATCCTTTGTAAATGATAGGATAGTAGTAGTTGTAACCTCCTGTTATTACGTAGCATTAGCAGTAGCTTTGAGTATAAATTGTAAACTTTGCCCATTAATGAAAGTTAAGCTTTTCATCATTCACATGGTATCCAGATCCTTGTTCTTCCCTCTAAACTGATTTATTTTCCTTCTATGCATGTCATTCATGGCCTCTGACAACATCACCATTCCCAACCACACTGACCCCTCAAAACCACTCGTGACGTTAACGTTCTCTCAGTAAAAAAACTCACCTCCTGAAACTATCTCATCTGAAAAACTCAAGTTGAGGCACTCCTTATAGGCTATGACCTTCATAACTTTATTGATGGCTCTACTCCTTGTCCCCCTATGAAAATCACCATTGATGGCACGGTTACGTTAAACACCACTCACGTCACTTGGATCCATCAAAATAAACTTTTATTTGGTGCTTTTGCCGGTACGTTGTCTCGTAGAAAAACGCTTCGCTCGTCCTATACTCACGCTACTTTGAAAATGGTGGTGAGTTCCAAAAACTCACCCCATCACTTGCTCTTAGAGGTGCTCTTAATGGTATCTCCTACCTCACATCGCCTCCCACACTTCTGAACACAATGGCTATGCGGAGCGTCATCATAGGCACATGTAGAAACATGACTCTCTCTCCTTCATCATGCCTCAATGCCTCTTAAATATTTGTCTCATGCTCTACTCACTGCCACGTATCTCATTACTCGAATGCCCACACTTCACCATCTCACTCCCTACTCTAAGCTCTTCGGAACCCCTCCAAGTATGACCACCTTCATAACTTCAGATGCTTGTGCTATCCATGGCTCCGTCCATACACCAAGTACAAGCTTGATCCGAAGTCTGCTGCGTGTGTATTTATCGGGTATTCACCATCCCAACATGCATATCTTTTCCTTGATCCCACTACTCATCGAATCTACTCATCTAGGCACGTTCTCTTCATTCACGACATGTTTCCCATGGCTACTCCATCTACATCCTCTTCCTCTCCAATTCCCACTGTTGAAAATTATTCCTCCTTCTCTCTTCCCACACTTCCTGCCTCCCCTGTCAACCCCACGTCCACTACAAGTCTCACTCGGCCCACCTTGCCTTCCTCTAGTGCAACCCACATACCATTACACTCTCACTCCCTAACCAACCCAAGCCCTTCATCTAAGTCTACTCCCTTGCCAAACCCCTTTCCTACTCCCTCGCCAACACACTCACCAATCCCCTCGCCTACACCCACGTCCTCCCCTTATCACTCCCAATCTCTTCTTCCTACCCCTAAGCCACTTACTTACCCTCACATAGATTCCGCCACCACCACACCTATCCCTCCACCTCCCCAACCTCCACTCCTTCCTCCCGTCCATCACCAAACTCGTGCCTCGCATGGCATCTTCAAACCCTTAACCAAAATGAATATCTCGGCACAATTTCATAGTATCAAACCTACCTCCACTAAATCTGCCCTAGCTGACCCCATATGGCTCGAAGCCATGGAAACTCAATACCCTGCCCTCACGGCAAATAACACATGGGAACTCGTACCTTGCATCCCTCCCAAAATCTAGTTGCGTGCAAATGGATATTTCGTACCAAGTTTACATCTGATGGCACCATCGACAAGCACAAAGCAAGATTAGTCGCCAAGGGGTTTCACCAACGCCATGACATTGCTTACCAAGAGACGTTTAGTACCGTCATCAAGTTGTCGACAATGCACCTCATACTCAGCCTTGCGGTTACTCAAGGGTGGTTGCTTCGCTTGCTCAACATCAATGATGCGTTTCTTCAAGGGACTCTAATTAGGATGTTTTCATGCTACAACCACCCGGCTTCAAAGACACTACTCACCCCAATCATGTGTGTTGCCTAAGGTAGGCCATTTACGTCTCAAACGAGCACCACGTGCTTGGTATACCGAGCTCCATACCTATCTCACCACCGTGGGTTTCTCCAATGCAGTTTCGGATACTTCACTCATCTTCACCAAAGACACTTCACATCCCATTTACATCCTAGTATATGTGGATGATATTATTGTCCCCGGTCCTACTGCGGCCATGGTTTCTTCCTTTATTGTGCATCTCGCACAACGGTTCTCACTAAAGGACCTTGGCTTGCTTAACTACTTTCTTGGTGTGTAAGTTCAACCCACTACAAATGGCATCTTTCTCAACCAACGGAAGTACATTCTTGATTTCCTAGACAGGACCTCCATGTTTGATGCGAAGCCGGTTAGCACGCCGATGGAAGCTCACACTCACCTCACTTTAGATTCCGGCAGTGCCTTCGAAAATCCCACTGAGTATCGTGCCATTGTGGGTAGTGTTCAATATTTGGGACTCACCCGTCCCAACATTATATTTGCCGTAAATTGACTCTCTCAGTTCATGCATCGTCTTACGCTGACTCATTGGCAGGCTCTAAAACGCCTACTAAGGTACCTAAAGGGCACTCTTGAATGTGGTCTTACTATACATCGTGACTCTCCAATGAACCTACATGCCTATTCCGATGCCGATTGGGCAGGAGAACGTGATGATTTTATCTCAACGGGTGCTTACATTGTATACTTGGGACGTAATCCTATATCATAGAGCTCAAAGAAACAACGCTGAGTAGCTCGTTCATCCACCGAAGCCGAGTATCGTTCCGTTGCTCAAACAGCCACTGAACTCGTCTCCCTCTTTAATCTTCTACACGAGCTTGGTATCTCAAAACTTCCCACTCCCACAATTTACTCCGACAATGTTACGATTAAGTGCTAATCCGGTCTTCCAGTCATGGATGAAACACCTCGGAGTTGACTATCATTTTATTCGGGAAAAAGTTCAAGGCGGTATTCTACATTTGCAAGTGTAGCTCAAGATGATCAACTTGACGATGCTCTCACGAAGCCCCTACCGCGGCCCCGCCTTCAAATGTTATTGTCTAAGATCGGACTATCTTGACGACTGTCCGTCTTGCAGGGACATGTTGGAGTTGACGACGTCAACTCGTAGGTTGTTGCTCTAACAACCTCTTGTTTTCTATCTTCTTGTATAATAGCATAATATCTTGTGGTATTATCTTTAAGTTACATTTTAATATACATAGTTATACTTGGTAAATGATAGGATAGTAGTAGCTGTAACAACCTCCTGTTATTACGTAGCATTATCAATAGCTTTGAGTATATATTGTAATATTTGCCAATTAATGAAAGTTAAGCTTTTCATCATTCACATTAGCGACGGTGGAAATTGGTTGCTAAAAGACGATTATTAAGAACCAGATTGCCACTTGTGATTATTTGATTTTTTTCATTTACCTCCTTATCTATGAGCAGAATCTCACAAAGGGCAATGATTTCATACGACCTTTGATATGAAAACACTGTTAGAACTCGTAACCGGGAAACAAAAATGAACACAATGAAAACAACAATGAACAAATCGTCCTCTAGGCATGTATGTGAACACTTTCTCAAAAGCGATATTCCGACCATATACGAAGCACGGGTTGCATGGAATTCACCTCCGAGATACAAAGAAGAGACAGTGATTATCACGCTCGTATGAGAATCACCAAATCAGAACTAACGTGTTTGTGATTTTGCTTTGATGAACAATTTAGAGAGAAAACTAGAGAGTGCTTTTAGAGAGAATACAAATGAATGTCTTTTTTTCATCTGTGAAAAAACATCACATATATGCACGTCAAAGGCAAAGAAACGGACAATAACCGCCCAAAAACCAAAACCGTAAAAGAGAAGCACGGAGGATCAATGGCCTGTCGCGACGAAGCTCGCGAGTCTCGAGTGCTGCAGGGCAGCATCTCCTCCTTCTTGCGTTGGCTTGTTTGCTTTGCGCCTTAGCCTCATTTAATACAACGTATATGTTTACTATAATACCGTAAACACGCAATGTGCATTCTAACGTAACTTGAATCACGACACCGTAACCAAGTAATACAAGTTAACGTTACATGAAGATTAATCAACCAAATACTCTAAATTTTCCAAAAATCCTCCCCCATTTAGAGTATTCTAAAAGATAATAAGCACCAAAACATCATCAAAACAAACAACCTCATGCATCAATGAAAGTGTACTAAGACTTGAACTTCCACCTAGTATAATATACATTCCAAGAATCCGTATCCGAAAGGTGTCGCAAGCGATTGAACCAATCTCAATACATAGTGGAAAACTTGAAGATACCATACACACAAGATTAACTATTTTAACTCATTAAACTTGACACGTTAAGCCATGTGTCCGTATCATTCATAAGTGTAACATAGCTATGCCCCTATAGCTACTTGAAGCGGCTAAACTTCACACTTACATAGGTAGAACTCTTAAATAAACATTCCACTATGAAAAGGCATAACAAGAGAACTATTAAGATATACAACCTCTTATCAACATCATAGTTAATATAAGAACAATACTTAGAGGATATTTACAAATGTTCTTCAATCATCAAATGAAGGAATTAATCTTATTGAACTTAAGACCCAACGTCTTATTGGGCGTTAAGTTAAGATTCCCTCACTCGTGATTAACTAAGGGCTCCAATCCAAGACCGATTGCCATCCTCTTCACCGTATCTCTAGCCAAGGCCTTAGTGAAACAATCCGCTAGATTATACGTAGTCCGCACATAGTCAACAGTGATAATACTATCCTTGATAAGTCCTTGAATATAGGAATGCCGCACACCAATGTGCCTTGACTTACCATTATAAACTTGAATATATGCCCTTGCCAAAGCTGCATCGTTATCACAATGTATCGCCATAGGCGATATTGGTTTTGGCAACAAAGGAATCTCAATCATGAGATTCTTTAACCACTCCGCCTCTTTGCTAGCCGAGGACAAAGCAATGAACTCCGAATTCATGGAGGAGTCCGCAATGAAAGTTTTCTTCTTAGAAGCCCAAGAGATAGCACCTCCCCCAAGTAGGAAAACGAATCCACTTGTGGAAGAGTGATCCTCTCTATTAGAGATCCAACTTGCATCCGAATAACCTTCTAAAATCGAAGGATATCCACTGTAGGATAAACCATAATCTTTGGTTTTCCCCAAATACCTTAAGACACGACGAATAGCATGCCAATGCTTCATACTAGGGTTACTAGTATACCAACTAAGCTTTCCTACCGCAAATGCGATATACGGCCTAGTACTTGTCATAACATACATCAAACAACCTATGACCCGTGCATACTCAAGTTGAGATACCGCACTACCATCATTTGGCATTAATTTTTCACTTGGATCCATAGGAGTTGATACAAAAGAGCAATCACTAACATTGAACTTCTTAAGTACTTTTTCAATGTAGTGTATTTGAGATAAACTCAATTTTCCATTGCTTCTTTTAATTCTTATGCCTAGAATGACATCCGGTTCTCCTAAATCTTTCATGGAGAACATTGATGATAGGAAAGCCTTTGCCCACTCAACTTGTGACAAACCAGTCCCGAAAAATCAACATGTCATCTACATATAGACAAATCATAACACCATGACCTAAGTCATCAAATTTGCTATATACGCACTTGTCCGAATTATTCAACTTAAATCCGTTAGACAACACTACCTCATCAAATTTTTGATGCCATTGCTTAGGTGCTTGTTTTAGCCCATACAAAGATCTAACGAGTTTGCAAACTTACCTTCTTGACCTTTTACAACAAACCCTTCGGGTTGTTTCATGTAAACCTCCTCATCTAGCTCTCCATTTAAGAACGTTGTCTTAACATCCATTTGATGGATCACAAGGTTGTGTATAGCCGCAAGAGCAATCAACAACCTTATAGTAGAGATTCTAGCAACGGGTGCATATGTATCGAAATAATCGATAACCGGCTTTTGGGAAAAACCTTGAGCCACTAACCGGGCTTTGAACTTATCAATAGTTCCATCGATTTTCATTTTCTTCTTGAAAATCCATTTACACCCAATAGATTTACACTTGGGAGGCAAATCCGCCAAAACCCATGTGTTATTCCCCATGATGGAATCCATCTCATCATCAATAGCTTCCTTCCAAAAAGGAGCATCTTGAGATCTCATGGCCTCATCATAAGTTAAAGGATCACCTTCCACATTATACACATATGGAAACTTAGTCAATACAGAACTTCTAGATCCTTCAACCAAATATACATGAAAATCCGGGCCAAAGGATTTCTCCTTTCTTGCCCTTTTACTTCTCCTAGGTTGTGATGAAGTCGATGGTACATTCTCTTCAAGAGTTTGTTCATCTAATTCATGATCATTTAAAGACCGATCATCTTCTTGAATAATGGTACTTGGAGTTACATCCTTTGGTCTAGGAATTGATGAATAGCGATTTTCATCAAAGATTGCATCTCTTGACTCCACAATAGTGTGAATTGACCAAACATCATTTTGTTCTATAACATAGAACCTATAGGCCTTGTTATGAATAGCATACCCTATAAAGATGCATTCAACTCCCCTTTCACCTAACTTTTTACGTTTAGGTTCCGGCACCTTTACAATTGCCCTACAACCCCAAACTCAAAGATAACTTAGGTTTGGTTTTCTTTTGTACCGTAATTCATAGGGTGTAACTTTGTTCTTTTTCATAGGAACGCGGTTTAATAAATAACAAGCCGTTAAAACCGCTTCACCCCAAAATCCATCACTCAAACCCGAATAGGATAACATAGAATTTACCATTTCTTGTAAAGTTCTATTCTTTCTTTCCGCTATACCATTTTGTTGTGGTGTATAACCCGCGGTTCTTTCATGTATGATTCCTAATGATTGGAAAAAACTACGATCGTGGTATTCACCACCCCTATCGGTTCTAAGCCGTTTTACTTTGTCATTTAGTTGCAATTCAACCTCGTTTTTATAGATCTTAAACTTATCTAGAGCTTCATCTTTAGTGAATAGAAGATAAACATAACAATACCTAGAATAGTCATCTATAAATGTTATGATATACTTCTTATTACCTAAAGAAGGAGTGCTATGAAAATCACATAGGTCATTATGCACCAAATCAAGCAAATTAGTATCTCTTTCCACATTATTTGGGAAAGAATTTCTGGTTATCTTTGTAAGCATGCATGTTCTACACTTCTCTATGCTTGGATCAAAGCTAGGAATCAAATCATCCTTTGACATAGAATATAACTTTCTATAATTAACATGACCAAGCCGATAATGCCAAAGAGAAGAACTATCATTAACAACGCAAACATTGTTTAACAAAGTATTCGAAATACTTAACTTGAACATACCATTACATAAATAACCCAAACCAACAAAAGACCCTCCTTTAGATAAAAGAAATTTGTCCGACTCAAACACCATTTTAAAACCTATTCGATTCAAGATAGCTCCTGAGACTAGATTCTTTCTAAGGTCCGGAGCAAATACAACATCTCTTAAAACAAGAGACTTTCCGGAACTAAAAACTAGCTCAACTTGTCCTACTCTTAAGACTTTAGCAGTAGAATCGTTTCCAATGTAAAGAACTTCTCCTTCATCCGCCTCCTTGAAGGTCTTGAAAAGAGATCGTTCCTTGCATACATGTCTTGAAGCTCCCGAATCGATATACCATGAACAATCATCCTGTACACAAAAGATTTCAGAAATCTTACAAACATAATTCAAAGCCGAATTAAGTGAAACTTGTGCACAAGTACCTTGCTTGGGTTGAGTATGGCTTGACTCGCCTTTCCCACCACCATGCCCATTCTTGTTCATCTTTTTCTTCCAAATGGTGCAATCCTTCTTGAAGTGACTGGGCTTTCCACATTCCCAACAAGCTCGTTGTTGTCCTCCTCCACCAAACTTTGGTTTCTTACCATAGTTTCCCTTGGTGAAGTTATGTGCCCTCTTCTTAGGATTAGAGTCATGAGACTTTCCATCCTCCACCATATTAATAGTGGAAGAACTAGGATTTACCTCCTTTTGACCATCTTCAACCCGAATGCCCTCTTCAATCCGAAGATGAGCACTCAATTGTTCTATAGTCATTTCATCCTTCCTATGTTTTAAGCTATTTCTAACATCTTTCCAAGAGGAGGGTAATTTGTCGATTATTGAAGAAACGATAAATGTTTCATCCATACTAATATCATGTTGTTTAAAGCTTCCTAAAATTCTTTGGATTTCATGAAATTGCTCCATAATTGGCCTAGACTCAACCATTTTAAAGTTATTAAAATTGTTCACTAGAAATTTCTTACTAGAAGCATCTTCGGCCATATATTTAGACTCTAAATCATCCCAAAGAATTTTAGCGGATTCATAGTATTGATAAACATCAAATAAATCATCGGACATACCATTGAGAATGTGACCACGGCATATGTAGTCGTCGTTCTCCCACTTCTTCCTCTTCCTAGTAGCCTCAACCGTCTCATCATCCACTTCAATAGGCTTCGGGGATGTGAGAACGTACACCACCGCCAAAGAGGTAAGAAGAAAGTGCATCTTCTTTTGCCATCTACGGAAACCGACGCCTTCAAACTTGTCAAGTTTGTGGAAATTCGCTGTGATCTCACGAAGTGTAGCCATCTTATGAAAATATCGTTTTTGGATTGTTAGAACTCGTAACCCGGAAACAAAGATGAACACAATGAAAACAACAACGAACAAATCGTCCTCTAGGCGTTTATGGGAACACTTTTCCAAAAGCGATATTCCGACCCTATACGAAGCACGGGTTGCACGGAATTCACCTCCGAGATACAAAGAAGAGACAGTGATTATCACGCTCGTATGCGAATCACCAAATGAGAACTAACGTGTTTGTGATTTTGCTTTGATGAACAATCTAGAGAGAAAACTAGAGAGTTCTTTTAGAGAGAATAAAAATGAATGTCTTTTTTTCATCTGTGATAAAACATCACATATATGCACGTCAAAGGCAAAGAAACGGACAATAACCGCCCAAAAACCAAAACCGCAAAAGAGAAGCACGGAGGATCAGTGGCCTGTCGCGAGCCGCGACGAGCGTCTCGAGTCGCGACCAAGCTCGCGAGTCGCAAGTGCTGCTGGGCAGCATCTCCTCCTTCTTGCGTTGGCTTGTTTGCTTTGCTCCTTAGCCACGTTTAATACCACGTATATGTTTACTATATTACCGTAAACACGCAATGTGCATTCTAACGGAACTTGAATCACGACACCGTAACCAAGTAATACAAGTTAACATTACATGAAGATTAATCAACCAAATACTCTAAATTTTCCAACAAACACAATCATCGATTCGAGTCATTCCCTATATTATTTAAAGTAATTTCATAATAATGTTTTAACTAAGTGAGATATAAGTTATATTTGTATTATTTAAGAATAATATTAGGTGGTTGTAGGCCGACAAAATCATTTTACTTAGACTTTTATCTAATCAAAATTGTTAGTTAATTATAAAAATCAAGTACAGACGATACTGATGAACCAACCATGAAACGAAGTATCTTTAGAAGAAATTTTTGTAATTAGCCTAAAATCGAATTTCTATTCTCCAACTTCTCGAAATTCGTGAAGTTATAAATTGTCATGGAACTTGAAGTTGATTTTTTAATTGATTAACTTTAAGGGAAAACAATTAGTCAGTAAAATAAAATAATAATATATGATTTTTAGAAATATTTTTTAGTATATTTTTCAAAACATAGTATTAACAAAACTACTTCCACAACTATTCGCTCGTTTTAAAATAAGGTTGCCTTAGAATTATGTGAAAATAGACCAATCCTTTTTGGTTAGACCTACAACCCCCATAACATGTAACTTTTTCTACTTTAATCAGTTAACCCATGCTCCATCAATAATCCAATATTATCACTTACAATAAAAGCTATATAGTCCCTAACAAGTCACCCTGACAAGATAATCACTTCCTAAGCCCCTAACAAGTCACCGTTGCCAAACTAAACCCCCACCTCTTACAACCCAACAAAAACGCAGCCCAAGGAGTGGTGATTGAGATTAAAAAAAAGGTACCTCAAATTCCTTGCACTAGAATTGTAAGTTGCATTTCAAGTTTTTAGAATTCAAGGGGCTTGCAAACTAGTTCTGATACTAAAATGCATTTCTCTCATATAATCATATATAGTCCCTAAATGAACAAATTTGAAGGAGCCAAGGGTTAAGACTATTCCAAACAAATGAAAGAAGAAGCGGTTGATGGAGATGATTAGATGAAGAGGAGGGGAACGAAGCTGACGATGACGATGACGTTCACATTGTTGATGGTCAATGTCCTAGCGATGGTGATGATGATGATAGCATGATGAATAAATTAGGGTCAATTAAAATTCAATCTTTGGTTAGGAACATGTTACGAATCAAGGAAAACAAAAAAAAACATATAAATAAGGAAAAATTGACTGGAATAACCCCAACTATGTCTGTTCCGCTTAGAATAATCTCAACTATGAGTTATTCTAGTATAATGCAAACTATTAGGGCTACCTTCCCAAAATAATCTAAACATTATTTTTCTTGCTTTCAATGATCTATTTTGGGACTACTATACATAATAGAATTAAAAGTTTGGATTATTTTGAGAAGGTACCCCCAATAGTTTGGATTATTATAGAATAACCCATAGTTGAGATTATTTTGAGCGGAACGGTTATAGTTGGGATTATTCAAGTCAAATTTTCCTATAAATAAAGAGCATTGATAGATCATTAGTAAGTACTATTATATTATTAATTTTGTAGGTCATCTAGTAATAGTAATATTACATCCTTCGATGTCGTCCGATTATTATTACGCACTAAAACATCATTTTCTTCCGGACTCACTCATATTGAGTTTTTTTTTTCAACTAGATAGTAACTTAGCTTGTGCTCTTGGATAATACTTCCTCCGTTTCTCAATATTTGCAACATTAACATAGTAACCACTATTCATTTACGAATTTTATGTTATATTTATTCTCAAGTGTATAAGAAAATATATTGTCAAGTGGGGTCTTATTTGATTCGTTTTAGTGCATACTATCATAATATCAACTTTTTATAAATTTTATTTATCAATAATTAGAGATATTAAGATTTAAAGTATTACATTAAATAGTATGCAAACAAGAACGTGGCGAGTATTGCGAAATGGAGGAAGTATTTATTATCACCAATGTTAAAAATAGATTCTTATGAATTGAGATATGTGAAAAAATAGAAGCTATAGGCTTTAAGAAACTACATGACACACATATATAATTATTTAGAAATAAAAAATACGACATACAAACGTGATACATTATTGTTCCAAGTAAAACCAAGGGCAAGGAGTACTTATTTATTTAATATATTAGTAAGATAAAAACAGTGTGGATGCTTGCATGCAAGCATATCACTATGTAATGGATATCGTGTGTACTCCGATGCAAAATATAGGTAGCTCTTTGTCCTTCAGATGATAATTTAGAAAGAAACATCAAAAACTGCAGGAGCTTTTGGAGTGTTGCCCTCTTCATCAATTTGAGCTGACGCCTCAGTATGGCTATCCTCATCATAGTAATGACATTCAGCGCCAGAGCTTTCCAAATTAGTTTTGATCTCGTCCCAATCAATTTTACCAGGAGGATACTTGGTACTAGGACCAGTCTCAATGTAAATCTGAAATACATTGACAATATTAAACTAATACACTTAAAGTTGGGAAGTCTTATCGACATCATTATGTGTATTGTACACTTGGCGTTATAAAGTTTAAATGCTTGGCATGGTAAGCCCAAGGTGTATGATAACATCAACAATAAACTAAAGTACATATGTTAGAAATTAACAGGGAGATAGGAGAATTTGCCTTGTTTCCTGATCCGTTACCGGGGGTGCTCCAAGCCATGATCCATGCACAAACGTCTGGACCACCTTGCACATTTGGGCCCGCATAAACAACAGCTCCCATGGATCCGTTTGAATCCTTTGGTGGGGCGCCTGTGTGCGAAAACTTGTCAGATGTGTTAGTTGGAATAATTTGAGGATATGATCCAACGACTGAACCAGACCAATCTTTCTTCTCCTGGAATTTTATGGTTCCCACGCCGTCATTGTAAATTGAAACGTTTGTGGTAGCTTGATCTTTCCCGTTGTTTCGTGCTTGATGAGCGCCTTCATTTGCCTCAAATAGCCCCTTCTTCAATTCAACTAGAATTGCACTATGCTTCTCACCGATTTGTGATGATGATTTTGGTGCTTGTAATGCGGCCATTTTCTAGCTTTTAAAAAACAATGGCAAAAAGAGATTCCAAAGAATAAGTAGTACTTATATACATGATAAAAATGAACCAACGTAGATAACGTGAAACTATATGACTTACTCTGCACCCTTGCAATTTACCATATTTATCCTAATACTTTAGTTTTTAACTTAATCATTAGTGGATATGGCACTTAAACATAGACTAGTATGAACAAATAAGAAAACTTGGAACTAACAAAGATCCAACATACTTAGTTGAACATGAGTTGCATATTAATATAATTGTAAAACAAACTGTTTTAACTTAGTTTGCAATTTTCCGAGAAAAAGTCCCTAAGAGCACTCCTCATGTCAGATAAAAAAAAAAAAAAATCAAAACTCTGGAAAGAAATTTTAATACACTACGTACCTCACTAAGATGA
The DNA here is from genome assembly GCA_947645195.1 of Patellifolia procumbens. NCBI lineage: Eukaryota > Viridiplantae > Streptophyta > Magnoliopsida > Caryophyllales > Amaranthaceae > Patellifolia > Patellifolia procumbens. Next base: position 1,152,242 of record CANSGD010000888.1, on the reverse strand, counting down.
CAATGATCTCTGTGATCAATAAATTGAAGAACTATGGAATGACTCGAATGAAGACCATACGTCCTACTCTTTCCTTATTTATGGTGCCAACATTAAAGGTGGGGGGGACTATTCAACAAATGTGGCCATAATTATTTCCTATTCCACATATGATGCTATTTAAATATTATTATATGAGTACTTGATGCTTTCTTATCTCTGTACATGAAGAGGTCTCGCATGCGACGTGTCATACTGTAACTTACGGTATTACAAGATAAACAATGATATTATCTCTATTCATAATAAATTAAACCCCTACGAAAATGATACAAAGTAGTCTGATGTGACCTTGGACCCAAATAATACGAAGGAAAATGATATCAATTGTACTATAATGACATCTAAGGAGTTAAAATATTGTATAAATTATGTTAAAATTATCATTATAGGCCTGACTAGTATGCCATAACTCACTATGGAATGGTTGTACTTTATAAGTTGCACATTTAAAAGTCTTATGTGTATTTTTTCAATATAGAATATTTATTTGATATCAAACTCAACTTTTCTTCATCCATGAGTAAAGAATCTAATGCCATTTTTTAAAGTTGATAAAAGTTGAATCATCAACGAGGAATGTAATTCCTTTTTAAATTATAAACAAAGAATATGTTACTTTTCCACTTACTTAGTAGGAGAAACAACCCTTTTAAGAACTTCTGCCTAAAATGTCCATAAACTTGGTATATCCAAGCATCATAATTGTAGTACTATGAAATTTACTTTTGACATGCAGTATGATTTTGGGTAGATGATATGTAATCACTTTTCCTTCGGGAGAAAATAAGGAGTCATTTATTTTTTTAAAGAAAAGATTTACGTGAGGAAAATTTGTGTAACCTTTCTCTTGAGCATATAAATAACCTAAACTATTTTAAGTAATTGGAACTCCAAATGGACATCGATGTTGAAGGTGATTAAATGTTTTGTATATCATAATCCCCTTACTTAGGGAGGTAGTCCACTATAGTATTTGTTTTTTTAAAAATGTGGATTAATGAGAATGTGGAGTTGAAGTTGGTTAACATCAATGATAATGGTTGAAATTAAATTGATATGAACCTGTACCAAAACGATATGAAGGAATATGATATAAATTGCACTAAAATGACGCATCTTGAACATAAAAGAATTATAAAAATTATGCTACAACTAATATTTCAGGCCTAGATGTTACACCATAATTTACTGGTTATAGTTACTCATTAAGAAAATTGTATTAGCTCATAAAAAAATTTATCATGTTTACTTTTTATATGGAGAATGTATCTTTGATATCTATAGAAACCTAGTTTTCGTCCATAGATAAAGAATCTTTTGCAAATTTTTTTACGTTTATGAAAATTCAATTATCATGCATCCCTTTTTTTCATCCATGGATAAAGAATCGATTGAAATTTTGTTACAGCCCATGGAAATTCATCTTTGAACAAAGAATCTGATTTTGGTCCATTTACTTACTTAAAGCAACAACCCTTTCAAGAAATTCTCCCCAAAACGTGTATACACTTGTAATATCCAAATCATCATAATGGTAAAAATAGGGAATTTACTTTTGACCTATATTATGATTTTATGTAGATAATATGGAATAACTCTTCCTTCATGTGAAAATGGAGAGTTATTTCGGCAATTTTTTTCACAAAAGACTAACTTAAGGAAATCCGAGTTATCCTTTTTCTCGAGTATATTATAACCTAAACAATTTAGGGATTATTCCTAATATTACACTCCTAGATTTGGATTCTCTTGCTGGTACATTGTCATCCTTTTGACTTGTTAATGGTACACCTGTAGTTTGAAATCGTTGCCTACCGTAACATTCCGTTAAATAACAGGTTAGATTTAGGTTAATTAGGGTTGATTAGGTTTAGGGATTTGCCTCATTTTGCGTGCTTTGATTTTTTCAAGGTGTAGATGACATTTATTTAGAAAACGAAGACCGTCGTGCACCCTCCATGGGCAATAATTTCGAGAATCCCTACAAGTCAGATTTTCAGGCATGTACCTCCATGTAGAGGTGGCCATTGGGCGGGATGTCCCTGACCCATCCCTAAAATGGGCCGATGAAAAACTGGTTCAGCCTTGAACGGGGAAAAATCAGCCCTAAATCGGTCGGGCCCGGTCAACGAACTAGTTTGTTTCAGATTCATGTTTTCAAATTTCACAATGGATTCTACCCCAGTTCTAACCATAAAACAACCCTGACATGAACCGGCCTTTAAATCAGCCCGCTCTTGAACCAGCCATTGAATAGGCCCATTCTTGAACCAGCCCTTGAACCGCCTCTAAACTGTCACTAAAGGCCTATACCATTAATGTAAATATTTAAGCGTAACCTTATACCCTAAACTTTATACCCTTATTAAAATTGTTAAAATTATGATTATTCTTAGGAATGACTAGTGGACTAGTGAAGTATAAATTATGATTATGATTTTGATAAATGATTAATATTATGATTATGATTTATGATCTATGAAATTGAATTGAACAATGGTTATGATTTATAAACTTTAAATTATAATTATGATTAATAAACTATTAACTATAATTATAATTAAGAAAAATTGACAAGAAAAATCTCACATTTGGCCGATCTTCCACCATTGTTACCACCTAAAATAATCCAGCTATGATCCAACCTTTGACCCTCATATTCTCGCATTGGTACAGGAAGACGACAACCTTTTTGACCGACAAAAATTATCGTTGACTTATAAAAAACTTTAAAAAGATAGGAAAACCCTCCCCCCAATCCCGTCCCCTTACACTGCCACACTTACCCTCCCCCGCCACCAGCTGCCTCACCCCCAAAATCCCTCCCCAGCCTCGTCCCCTTCCCCTGCCACCCTCCCCCTCCCGTCACCAGCTCCCCCACCTCAAAAGACCCTCCCATACCCCGTCCCCTTCCCCTGGGATGAGGGGGGTTTTCTGCGATGCGAGTTGTGGTTTTGCGATGAAGTGGGCGGTGGCTGAGTCGCCGGTGGTGATTCTAGCATTCTGTCAGTTGTGAGATGGTGAGTGAGTTGGGTGAGAGTGAGTGCGATGTGCATGTTTGAATCCTGGGGAGGGGGTTTCCATCTGCTCTTGCGGGAATGAGTGTTGCTGAGGATGGTGAGGGTGATGCTGTCGGAAGGGACGGCTGGCGGTTGGCGGTGATGCAGCGTTTTCGGCGATGGGGCTGTAGAGGGTGGGGGTGGCCGCAGTGGGGGAAGGGGAGGAGGTTTTTTAAAGTTTCTTTTAATTAAATTTGATTTAAAACTTTAATTTAAAATCTAAGTTTAAAATATACTTAATTAGTTATTAATCACGTAATTAGAAAGATTACCCATGATTGTAGGTCACCAACAAGTGAGGACCAATATGAGCAGATGGGGGTCAAAGGTGGGATTATTGCTGGATTAATTGAAGGTGGTACTAGTGGTGGGAAGACCGACCAAAGGTGAGATTTTTCTTGTCAATTTTTCCTTATAATTATGATTATGATTAATAAACTATAATATATTGTTATGATTATGATTAAGAAGCTTTTGCTATAATTGGGAGTTACGATTGGTAAAATTTCTATATGAAATTAGTATTTGATTTACTCTGTGAGTTATTATTTCTAAGAATTAATATAAAAAAATGAAATTTACTTAAGGTGCATTTCCAATATGACAAACAAAATTTGTATTTAAAAAATGAAATAACCCTGAACCGACACTAAACCTACCCCTTAACCGACCCGAACCCTGGCACTAAACTGGCCCTGAACCGACCCTGAATCAACATCGTCCCCGAATCGGTTCAGGTTCAGAAAAACATAGCCCTGAGCCAGCCTTGAACCGGCCCGGGGTGGTCTCGGGCTGGTTGAGGGTCAAGTTTTTGTGAACCGACCCGTACACAACCCAGCACTGAACCTACACAACCCGGCCCGTGTCCACCTTTACCTCTAGATGACATTTTCAGCTTTTCAGGGTGATGCCGACCTTTTTAGATGCCAGTGTCCATAGCAAATACTATTTGTAAGCCCGCTACAATCGGGCCGGAATCCATAAATTGAAGTCATAAAAAAGAGATCTTTCTCTTCGCACCTCAGATCAAGAGGAAGGGCAGCTCGTCAAGCTAATTCTGAGGTCGGGATATCCATTTTTTTTACTTACAGTTTTTGTTCTACCTCTCTCTTTGCTTTGTGTTATGTGTGAAAATATAGACTGAAAGAAGCTTCTATTTATAGGGGCCGACCTTGACCCCTGTTCTTTGGAGGTCATATCTAGTATTCAGAGTTTGCCTCGATTTGGTACCACTCTCGCGGCCCGCACCGAAACAGTGCTTTACCCTTAGATGTCGAGTAAGGAAAGGACAGGCGGAAAGCGAACTCAAGTGAAGTTAAGTCGAGTCTGCTTCGCACCTTTGCTACCGGGCATTCACTACCAGTCACTAATCAAAAAAATCCCCCTTTAGGGCGAGGGCATCTTCTTTTAGGTTTAGGATCATTCCCCGCACCTCTTATTATAACAAAGAAGCTTGGAAAAAGAAAAAAGATTTGCTCTCCTCTGTCTCTTTCTTCTGTCCTTTGTCCTTCTCTTCCGAGAAAAGTAGCAGCAGCGGGAGAATAACGATTCTCTGTTCTTAAACTACCCATATTTTCCACACTTAATCAGCATTTGATAGATTATCCACCCCGAGCAATATTAGTTATTGGTGGGGATTCGGTTCTTTAACTGGGATTTGTTTAGTCATTCAGAAGTCGACGAACTCTTATATTCTAGTCTTACTCGGGACCGGGGGCGCGGTGGGCGGCGGCCACAATGAGGCCCTATTTTTCTCGGATGAGGGCCATCCAAACAAGAATGAATACCACACAGAAGAGTCAAGACCAGGCTCCCAAATAGAATGTTTAACCAATCCATTCCGGATTGACCGAATTAGTACAGTGCCAGGGGTATAGCATCTACCTCCTTTCCGTAATGTTCTTGGTTGCTTGGTAGTGGAGGGTTCTAGTCCTCCGAAGCAGTGGGAATAGCTTTGAAAAAGCTTTCGTGTGGTGGGTTTTGTCCCTAATGAGATGAGAGCGCAGCAAGACAAAGATCGTACTCTCCGGAGCAAGTCAAATTCATAGCTAAGCTGACCAGGACCCAGTTCTCGGGTCGTAATAGATCTACTTTTTTTCTAGTCGAACTGGTCTCTCTAAGAATTGACCCGGGATGTGGTTCAAAATACCTCTTATCTAGGGGATGTGTTATTCGATCTTTCGCAACATGGTTTGCAGAGTTGGTATTGGGAGGTAGCTTCTAACTCTAATTGCTTAGATAAAGAAGTGAATCAGTTCGAAATGCTATGGATTGATAGTTTTAGCCAATATCGATCCGATCGGGAATGAGAGTACCTGACCTCTTGCCTATTTAGCAACATTTATCTTTTTGGATTGGTAAGCCTAACCAGCGATTTACAGCAAACAAGTCTTTCTCTTGTTGAGGTGGGGGGAGTAGAGCAGTTCAAAAATGAACCCAGCTTTCTTGTAGTTCCGCTTCTTGCTAAAAAAAATGAAGAAAGACTTGTCGGAAATCACCGGTTGGGTTGGTCCAACCAAGAAAGGCATGGGTACTACAATATTTGCAGCGGACTTTTAGATGCCCACTGCAAATACCCGATTTTTTTCAATGGGCTTTGAAATGCCGCTGCAAAGTATCATATTCTAAAATACAAAAATTAAGAAAATCAATCTTCCAACTAATAAATTGAACAAAAAATTATCTCACCAAATAAGTTGAACTATTATTAAGGGTTTTGTAAATGAGTAGTAGTAGTAGTAGTAGTAGTAATAATAATAATAATAATAATAATAATAATAATAAGGTGGCTATTGCGTTGCTGAAGCGGGTGCAGACTTTCTCGAAGACACAGGATATAGGGGCACGTGCTGCTGCCCATATTTTCACTAGGATAGGGTTTGCTATAGCTAGAGGAGTGGGTGCCCAGATTGTATCTCGGTTGCCCACTAATTTCTTGTAGGTTGTATGATATTTGTTTATAATAATAATAATAATAATAATAATAATAATAATAATACATTGAAATTACAAGAATCATAGAATCTAAAAAAATGACATGGAATTGCTTGAATTTTAGTGTTATGTGAAGTGTATGATATGGTGTGTTCAACATGAGAATTTGGTGGAATGCTGCAAAAATCTAATGAGGTAGTAAAAGAGTTTGGTTTTCACAAAAATGAAGACAAATCTTGTGTATACAAGAAGTTGTCTACAAGTAGTACAACCTTCCTAGTCGTGTATGTGGATGCAATACTTCTCATAGAAAATGATAAAGTCATGCTTAAGTCAGTTAAGGGGTGGCTTAAAAATTGTTTCTCATGAAAGACTCAGGAGAGGCAGAGTACATTTTGGGAATAATGATCTACAGAGATAGATTTAAACGTTAATTGTATTTAGTCAAGAAACTTATATTGATAACGCTATTGCTAGGCACAAGCTGGAAAAAGGTGTCATTCCCATGCAACATGGAAATTTCACTTGGCAAGACCTAGTGTCCTTCGACACCTAATGAGGTCAAGATGATGAGTAATATTCCCTATGCGTGTGCAATAGGTTCCATTATGTATGATATGATTTGCACTCGATCAGATGTTGCCTATGCTTTGATCATATGTAACAGATACCGGTCTAACCGAGGTGACGCGCACTACATAGCTGCAAAGAATATCCTTAAGTAATTACAAAGAATTAAAGATCGCTTATTGGTTTATGGCGGAGAAAGAGAGTTGGTTGTTATTGGACAGACTGAAATGATTCTCAGGGTGACAAAGATGAATTTTGATCTAATCTAGTTTCATTATTTGTTTCAATGGAGGAGCTGTGAGCTCTAAGAGTTTTAAGCAGAATAAGCAAGGTTCATATCGATGAGAATGTGAGAGATCCACTTACTACACTGATTTCTCAACCTAAGCATGAGAGTCATGCTAGGCCTATGTGCGTAAGCATATGGGAGAATTTATTTAGGATGTTTACTTTGTGTTTGCATTTGCAAAATCATTGATTATGCTTGGAATTATTGATCAATAAAGTTTTATGGTCTTATTTAACTGTTTGGTTTAGTATTAAATAAGATATCCATTAAGATGTTGATTCTCATTTGAACAGTTCAACCTCGGGAATCAAGAAACAAAATTTGCGTACATAACATCGTGTTATCAAATTTGGCATTAAGAGTTTTAAGGAATTTGAATATTGCAAACTTGTGTACGGATAAGTAGGCTATTCAAGGAATATGTCATTGACAATTTTCGCCAATTACTAAATGTAAATAGGATTATAATTATAGAGATTATAAGTTAATTATATTATTTCAATAATTGTATTTGCTTGCTAGAGAATAAATATCGAATAGTAGGCCAATATGATTGGACCTACAACTAGAATGATTAATCCTATTAGGTAAGACAACTAGAATGATTAATCCTATTAGGTCACACATTGTAACACTAATTAGAAGAGAATTAAAAGCCAACTTGGACCTATAGTGGATGGGCCAATTAGTAGGATTAGGGTTTTCTCAAGTTAACCTAATTCAAGGAGAATTAGAATTTCTTACTTCGAGAAGGATTAGGATAGGTTTTTCAGAGTGTGATATTTTTGGTACACTATTAGTTTTTTATGCTAATGTGCAATGTTACTTTATCATTCGTTTACAACACTGAATATCAGTACAAAAAATTTTATTTTCAAATTTATAACGAAGCAACAAATCCGGCCACTTGTAAAAACTTGTATGAAAATAACGATTTGAGAATATGCTGAACTTTGAAGTTTTGGCTTTTGGATTCATATAGAGTCGTAAAATATTTTGGTTAGTATTTATGTTTGTTTTTCATTGTTTTTGATAATTTGTTAAAATAGTTAGACTAATTAATAAATAAATAGTATTTTTCGAGCCTTCCTATAAATACTGATGAAACACATATAACGAACGTCAATTATACATGGTGCCTGCGAAAATTGTTAAAGATTTCATTTGTAAAATGGTTAATTGTCGAATAAGTAAAGTAGGTTAGATATATATTTTCTTTTTTCTTTTTCTTTTTTTGGTGTCAACCCCCTTTTCTCTTTTATAATACATATTTTATTTGACGATCAAAACTTAATATAATTTATTGGTACAACTTTTTTAATGCGAAAAGAATATAGCATATTTACTTTCTTCCCTGGGATGTGCAAGGTGGCTAGTGATTCCCTTGATGTTTACGGTGTATGAGTGGCGGAACTGAAAAGAGGGCATCAAGAGCACCTTGTCAACTTCTTATCTAGTTTGCTTTATGATATGAAGCATATTAATACGTGGTCATATATTGGCATTTGGACCACATCATATGTCGAATAGAATATTCGGATTGACTTTTGATAGAAGAAAATATATGAAGTCACTTTTTACGAGTACTAGTCGTTGGACCGCGCGTTAACACGCGCGGGCCCCCAATATGCATATGTAATTGGTTGGGCTATTTCTGATAATACAAAAGTCTTTTTTTGAAGATAGCAAATGCAATATATAAGAATTTATCTGGTAGATAAAAGCAATGGAGAATATTACACAGCTAAAGTTATATATAAGGCTAAATTAGAAAGACTAAAGTATCTTAATGCAGCTGGTAATTTATGTGATGAACAATGATGACTAGTCATTGTAGTTGCGAGAGCCTAAATTGACTGATAGTAATTTTCCTACTTTAAAAATCAAATTCCACGAATCGAAACATCTTCATGGGATATGTATGTGTTCACTTGATGACCTAGCATTTGATTTACTATAATATCAAACTATATATTTTCAAAGTGATATAGATTTAATTTATAATATTCGTGATTAAAGTTATACAATAATAAAAGAGTATAATAGAGCACTTAAGGGAAAAAGGATATAGGTTTAGGGTTGAAGATCATAGTAGGAATTTGATAGTATATGCTAGTAATTTCATTGTGATGCATTTGCATAGATTAGAATTATATTCATAGAAGAGCGATGCAAAAATATAACGTAGATAAACTAAAATATAGCTACCAAATACACCTTCTAAAATACATAATTGTTAAGCCTACATCGTTAAGTTTAGGTGACATCACATTAAACGTAAGGACAATAGTAATAGTCCAAAGGTAGCGCTACAATAAACGTCACTGACCAACTACATACATACACAAAACTAAGCATACATAGCCTTTTTTTTTCTTCGAACTCCTTCGTGAAACACATGGTCTAACAAGGTGCAAAGCACTGTGCTTTTTAAAGGATATAAATCCAAGGTGTAGTTTTATTAAAGGGCTATGGTTGTTCCGTAACCAAAAGCATAGCACAGGCATATACTCTTATTCGAGGACAATAGAATGGATTCTCCACTTCAGCACTTAACTTGTTGATAGTCCAATAGTGAGACCGACCTGTAACGACACTTCTTTCGTAAACGTTTCACGCACCTCTTCTGTTAAGTCCTCTGTTTTTTGCTGTTATTGAGAGAAAAGAAAGCGTCATCTAACTATGTGCATACTTGAACAGCGAGGACCTCTAAAATTCTGTGTGTAAGGTAGACTTCGAAGGCTAAATGATCGAAAAGGAAATTTAGTGATATCGTGAGGCTAGATGTGCGAAAATTCAATATTTTAACGGCCTATCCTAGGCACATCTTTTCAAGTATTCCTAATCATAAGAAATACATATTAACCAAGTAGAATCAACAACAACCATTCCTCACAATATCCATACTAAATCTTAATAAAAACAAAAGAACATTGCGCAGATCCTCTTAAACAGAAGAAAGACATCAAAATTGCAAGCTTCGTGTATAGGGCCAGTAAGATAAGCATTTCTTCCTTGCATATCTCCAAATTTAAGAGTGATATATGCTCATATAATAGGTATGAACCATCTTAGAAGATAAAGATGGTCAGGCTCGTCGATTGCCTCCAACTTATGAATAGCTGAATTTCGACTTCATTCATATGACTATATGAGTAATATTAAATGTTGAAGTCGTGGGTTTCCTTATAGTTGAACAGTTGTAGTGCTTCATGCTAGTCCTACAATTCTTTCAAAATAGTATCCCCATTCTCATATTACTCATTGCACCAGAACATTCCACATTACAAACAACACTACGATGACCAAATGTGAACAAAGAAAAGTCATCTATACAACACTGATCTTGAACCCAACTGCCAGCAGTAAACCTGACAGGAACACCCTAACCAGAAGCTCTGAGCATAGTCTCATTGTATCACCTTAACCACAAGAAGCAATTGAAGCCCACAGGCATTGATCAGTTTAGCGTAGCCAAACCCTTATCCGGCTTACTACCACATTTTTATTTTATCGTTTCCTAAATTCTCCAACAGTAGCCAAGCAAAAAAAATTACAACTGACAAAAGCAAGCAAACCAATCAAAATCTCAAATACACAAGAAAATTCAATTAAATATCAGAAGTTGCAGCAATAAAATAACAAGTACAGAAGGAGACATAATACAAGAATCTGCAGCTTCAATAATCGAAGCATCAGATTAAATATATAGAAAACCATGTCGGAGCTACATAAAAAATCATGGAAAGTAGGGCCAGCAAAAAGTCCTTTATATCATGATTAACTAAAATCAAGGCGTATCTAACTTTTCTCGAAAGGAAAAAAATCCTAAAGCTAAATTTCCAATTTATGTGAGTCTACGAAAAGCCAATCTTGAAGTACAATATAAACAAGAACCCGTAGATACAAAGACAAACTGATACATACTTATGTAAACAGTAACCTTCAATCCCTATGTTTTTATCGAAACACATAAAGCAAGAAATGGATAAATACAAATCCATAAAACCTCGCTCGTAGACTGGAGGTTCTCATGAAATATGTAGTCTGACAAAGCACTCTACAATCTATCGGTATGTTAAATGACGGTTGAAAAACTCTTATCAGCTGCACATCGTATAAACTTAATGATGAAAATATTTTGCCACAATTAAAAATATCCTCTAGTTAAAGATAGCCCCTGTAAAAAGGGTAACAAAAGCCGACGAGAATCTATCCAACCAAATACCAGCTAATGAAAAAATAAACTTACTCAAATATAAACGAAACCCCGGCAACATTTGAGATCCAAGAAAAAAAAACAAGACATCGCCATGTAATTAAAATCCACATCTAAGTGATGGAATTCAAAGTTAAAAACATGAAATAACTAACCTTGAAATGAAATGAACGAGCAATAGAATCCAGCAATGAAATGCCCACTATCCCTCCAATAAACCTTATGTCATTAAATTGACGAATTGCAGAAGGATCATGAATGTCAAAAGGTATGTCAATGGTAAAATGTAAAAATACTACAAGGGCATTCTTATCAACAGATATACACAGTGTTGGCTAAATAAATCTAAATGTAATCTAAATAACAAACACCTAAATCACCATGTATTAAGAATTAAACCACTACAAAGCAACTAAAGAAGGTTCAATTGTAACGTGGGAAAATCTATTCTATTGAAATAAACACCATATCCATTTGCATTCCAATTGTACACAGACTTATATTAATGGTAAAATGTACACAAGATGCTTCAAAACAGAAAGCTCGCTCACAATCAACCTAATTTGAACCATATATAAAAACCAAATCGGTGAGGATGAACAACAAAGTGGAAGAGAGATGAAGAAATTTATCAAAATATGATTTTGCGTATAAAATTAAGTGCATTTGAGCCATATAAAAAATCTAAGGAGACAGAGACCTAAAGACGAAGAGAGGAGCAGAAGAAACAAGTTTCTGAGCCTTCCCCAATCCCTGGGAGATCAAAATTAGCAAAGTCAATTTTGTTTGAACTTGAATGATTTGCTCATTGCCATTGACTCATAATTTGATTCAGTCAATGCCTGGATATAATTTTGCATTGCTTTGAAGTGGAATCTTGTATTGCTTTCAACCGTGCTAAAGTCCGCAAAGCTGAAATGATTTAAGTGCTGAACTGCTGCCTATAATTTATGTCACTACATAGCGTTTCGCCCCCAAATAATAAGTCCATGCTAATCAACATGCTCAAAAACTGTTCGACGTTTTACTTAAATTAGTTTTTTTCTTGTTCGAAGAAATACGACCTAGTGGCCAATCAAATATATTGTAATAGACTCAACGACTCCCTGTTGATAACAGCCTTGCTGATACGAAGAAGAGGTCGGCGTTTTTCTTTAAGATTTTCTGGAGATTGAAAGCATTGGCTGAGAAATTTGGATTGGCAGTATCACAAAGTCATTGCTTTCATAGTGGATCCATTCGTCTAGCCAACACTCAAAACCCAACCACTGCTACCCAGGCTTTATTAAGCTTCTATATCACAGTTGTTGCTCTGCATCTATGCTTGTCTTATACATCCTTATTCCAGATGCGACATCGATAATTAGGACAAAAAAAAATCAATTTTAACAACTTAAATTAGCTCCCAGAAATAAAAAAGGACACAAATTGGAACTAAAATCAATTTTGGGGTAAATACTAATTAGTGAATTGAAAAGCAAGAAAAGAATTACCAAACGTGCAAAAATTAACTAATAGAATCATAAAGAAAGAAAAAGAATTTAAAGGGAAGTGGATACCTACAACTTTTTCAGCCTCCAGTGGTGGTCCGCGGTCGCACGCGTTTACCAAAGATAATATTTATAAACCGACTTTCCAACACACATAATGTAGGAGGTAAGTAGGGTCGAACGACAGAGACTTAGATACCAAAGTATGTTCACAAGAGATTGAAAAGGAGGGTTTTCAGATTAAATACAGTCTAAGAAAACAATAATGAAATACAGGAATATCAATGGAGAAAGGTCTTGAGTTTGGTTGATTGTCACTTTGGTTCGGATAATCGATCATCGGTTTTTAAACACAAACAACTACTCTTAATCACACATAGATCGAGAATCCAATCCCGCTTCCCTCTAAAGAATAGTTAAACTACCCGAATATGCAGATAGGATAACTGAACTATAAAACAACCTAATTGAATCGGCAATCTAGGTTCAATTCTAAAGCACATCAAAACCCTAGGAATCTATGAGCCAAACAACAATCACTGGCGCAATTATTCAATTTGGAAATAATGATTTCACTAGGAAATAAGAAGAACAATCAGATTCTAAGTTAAACCCTAGTTTGCTACTCATAAAAAAAGAACAAGAGAATCGACAATCGACAATCGTTCTTGGTTTTAGCAATAGATCAATTGAAAAGATGAACTAGTTGTACTTCCTAGCAATCGAATCAATAATCATATAATGAAAGTACAAATCAATATTATAATTAAGAAGTTGTTCATAAAAGAAACCTCACAATAAAACTAACCGAAGATCAAATCACCGTCCTCAAGAATAGATTCACGCTACGATCGACATATAGTAAATCAACAAATCTCCAATAATAATCAACACCGTAGAAAGATTAGAGAGAGGAGAAGAGTGTTTCTATCTCTAATTAGGGTTCCAAGTAATTTCTCAGTATGAAAGATTAGAAAATAAAATAATAAAACCTAAGCTAATAAACACAAAACACTCGACAAATCGCATCTGCGACCGCAGCCTCGCTTAGGGCCAATATATCCGAAACTTCGCTTCTCAAGGCTTAAACCTTTACAAAACGAACATCGAAATACTCTAGATACACGCCTTATGTGGTCTCATCGAATTTTACTCGACCTCGAGTAAACTCAATCATTAAGAACATGGGGCACGCTTTTCCAAAACAACACATGATCTACTCCCTTATCACTCCATCATAGTGTAAAAAAATGATGCTACTCCTCCGAATCGCTTAAGGAAAAATATAAGGGCAAAAGACACCCCCACACTTGAACCAAAAGCTCACCTGAAACAACGTTAGTAGTAAACTCAATACGCTCAACACCAAGATCGCACACCAAGTGATCATAAGATAAATAAGGTAAATTCGAGCCCCAAAAGATCTTAAAGGACTCAAACTCACACCAAATTCACACAAATCACGATATATGAGTTCTAACCTATTCGCCTCTACTTCAAACACCAAGATGAAAAGGGGACAAACACGACTTCAACTCTCACAAAGTCTTCACTCCCTCAACACCACCACTCATTTTGAGTCAAAAACTCGACCCCCAACAACAAATATACAAAGCCAAAGATCCACTCAACTCACAAAACCTAACGCCCTCAACCAACCAACAATGATAAGTTTGAACCCAACCTCAATGAAAGTAAGGGTTCGAAATTCACACCCAATAGATAAATCTAGGATGCAAATGCTCAATGTGTTTGAAAATTTGTGGAAAGGGGGATGGAAAAGGAGTAGCAAAAGGGTATGGCTTATTTGTTGTGGTGGAATAGAAATGATGGTGGAGAATCAAATCCCGCTTCCCTCTAAAGAATAGTTAAACTACCCGAATCTGCAGATAGGATAACTGAACTATAGAACAACCTAATTGGATCAGCAATCTAGGTTCAATTCTAAATCAAAACCATAGGAAATCTATGAGCCAAACAACAACCACTGGCGCAATTACTCAATTTGGAAATAATGATTTCACTAGGAAAGAACAAGAACAATCAGATTCTAAGTTAAACCCTAGTTTGCTACTCATTAACAAAGAACAAGAGAATCGACAATCATTCAAGGTTTTGGCAATAGATCTATTGAAAAGGTAAACTAGTTGTACTTCCTAGCAATCGAATGAAGAATCATATAATCAAAGTAAAAATCAATATTATAATTGAGAAGTTGTTCATACAAGAAACCTTATAATAAAACTAACCGAAGATCAAATCACTGTCCTCAAGAATAGATTCACGCTACTATCGGCATATAGTAAATCAAAAAATCTTCAATAATAATAAACACCATAGAAAGATTAGAGAGAGGAAAAGAGTGTTTCTCTCTCTAATTAGGGTTCTAAGTAATTGCACAATATGAAAGATTAGAAAATAAAATAATAAAAAATAAGCTAATAAACACAAAACACTCGACAAATCCTGTTCGCGGCTGTAGCCTTGACTTGCGCAAGGTACGGATGGTAAGCGCGCGGGTCACGCGCGAGTGCTGTTGGGAGCTGCTGCTGAAGACGCTAGATGCGCGAGGGCGCGCATGAGGCGCGCGGGTCGTGCACATTTCCTGCCTAGCCTGCTGCTTGCGTACGATGTGCTGGGCGTGCATGGGCTTGCGTGGGGTGCGCATGGAGGCTGCTGGGTTGTCTGCTTGCATGCTGTGTTACAGATGCTTACAGAATGAGCTTACAAAATTCAAACTCTAGCAACTCAACCGACATGTGAATTAACCAATGCTCGGACATGAACCTTCATCGAACCAAAAACACCTCCAAAGTACCAAAATCATCCTAATTCTCCAAATATCACACTTATGCTAATATATCCGAAACTTCGCTTCTCAAGGCTTAAACCTTTACAAAACGAACTTCGAAATACTCTAAATACATGCCTAATTTGGTGTCATCATTAAGCCACTGGAGAGGAGAAGACGACCACATAGTGGTAAAGAGACAAGAATGATGAAGCTATAGAGTAAAGGGGGGAAAAGGCAAGGAAAAGTAAGGTAAAGGCTGACCTTGTGAACAGGGGATTTCAGCCTATTACGCCAGTACCTAAACAAACATGTATAAACATCTCCAAGCAAATTGAAAGTCTAATCATACCAAATTACAACAACTTAGTAATAATGTGAAATGAAAATAGATATTAAACCGAAATGAAAGCACTATTGAGGTTCACAAAAAAGAAAGGATAGAAATAGAGAAACTTGAAATTGCTGTGCTGGCTGCGTAATTCAGGAGGAAGTTTGCGATAATAGGTAACGTCAATAAGATGTCGTAATTGTCATCATCCACACAAAAAACTACAAGCGTCCTCGATATTTTCGTCAATGGGGGTGTAGCGGACAATATAGATAATCTCGCCATTGACATAATCGATCAACGATTCATTCGCTTCGCGAACTCCGCCAAATATGCACGAACTTAAGCTTCAACGACTGAAATGATGATAAAGGGGAGAGTGGAAGAGCGAGAAGTTGTTGAGGAATGAGGACGAAGGAGATGACAAAAATCCAAGAAGGCAAAACAAGAAAGGGAAGCAAGCGTGCGCTTGTGAGCAGTAGATTTAAGCTAAATGAGACCATGAACACTCCTCACAAGAGCATAAGGGGGAGTAAAATGGAGCATAATTTACCGGTTGCTATAATCAAAGGAAGTAACAAAAGTTAAAGAAAATTAAGTTTAATGATGAGAAAAGAAATTCCCACTTCAAAGGTTGCAACTTTCATCCGTTTCATAGTTTGACTCAATTAGAATCATTGCTCATTTTCAACAAAATAACCTCATAATGAATTCAATCAGTGATATTATGTTATATTGTATAGTTTTCCCCCTACTTTTGAGCTAAAATGTGCGTCAAACTATGCTCTTAGGAGCTATTTTATGCTCACTCCTCTATCTAATTGTGCTTGGTGTATTTTATATGAAATTACAGGCTTTCGAGAGTTTTCTCCCTATTTTCTGCTATTTTGAGCATCAACAATGATAGGAAGAGTTATGAGGCAGATATAATGAGTTGCGGAACTCTAAGGCCATACTCCATAGGCTTAGAGGAGTCCTTGGTTTGAAGTTATGGCTCAAAGAGCCAAAGGAAGAGAAATTGCATGGCGCCCAACGCCACCGGGCTGCATCGCTCGATCGGGCGAAATCAATGCAATTGGAAGATCGTCAAAACGCCCGATCGGGAAACCTTGCCCGATGTCATCGGGCGGAATTAGTGATGCAGGAAGATCGTCAAAACGCCCGATCGGGCGACCTTGCCCGAAGTCATCGGGCGGTATTTCTGTAATACTTCGTATTTTCTGTACCATTTAATATTATAATCTTTATTCTAAGTTTCGAGGACGAAACTTCTTTTAAGGGGGGTAGCCTTTAATACTCCGTATTTTTACCATTTAATATTTGTAATCTTTTAAAGTTTTGGATAAGTTTTATACTTTAAAGTTATGATTATTTTAATAAATATATTTCATGAACTATTAAGTTTTATAAAATATTTAGAGTTAACTATTAAGTTTTATAATATATTTTATAATATATTTAGAGTTTAAAATATTAGAGTTTTAATATTCTCTTAAAGAGTTTATGAAAATCAGAATTTAAAGAGTTTTTGGAGCTTGTTTGACTTTAGCTAAGCTCGTTTTGACTAGGTTAATGATTTATAATCCTAATCTAATTAGTAATTAAAAAAAAAAGCCTATAAAAGGCCTTCATCCCCTTCCCCTTCACGTTTTCTCTGTTTTGAAACAAATCAAAAAACGGCGCTTCCAACTTCGCTGAACCACCCTGTCGCCGCCAAGCTCGACCTTCACACCAACCACCTCGTGGTTTGTAGCACCGGCGAGCCTGCGCTCCTCCCTCGCCCGGTTTAGTACTTTTCTTTCTCTCTCTCGTGTGTCTGCTCTAATTTGGCCGCCATGGTTAGGGCTCTGTTTTGCGGCCGTGGTGTGCTCGTCGGTCAGGCGTGGGGCCGCCTGAGTTGGCCGACGAGTCTCCTCCCTTCTCCCTTCCACGCTGATTCGTGGGTTCATTGATGGTTGTTTTTTAAAAGCTCCGTCCATGCCCCTCGTTTATGGCTGCTGCTGCGTGCCTTCCGTGCTGGCGGTCCGGCGTGCATGCTGCAGTCAGTCGCCGCCGGCGGCGGCTGTGGTAGCCAGTTAGGTCGCAACAGGTTTTTTTTTAAAAAAAAAAGAGTCTCGATCTTTACCTTTGTTTGAGTTTTAGTTATAGGAACAGGAAAGGGCAACACTTGAAGTTATTTTCTTTAAACCATATTAAAATTTCTATCTTTAAATATTCTACTAATTTAATTACCTTTAGATTTATTTTAATTTCAGTTTATAAATTAATATAAAGTTTTATAATAATTTAAACAAGCATAAACATATTATGTTCATATATTTTTATGTATTAAAGGTGTAGTATAGTTTTTATTAAAAAGAGTTTTATTATTTAAAGAGTTCAAAATTTAGTTTATAGTAAGGTTTGGAATTGGTTTTGTTTTCTTAGAATTCTAAATTAATAACTTGATGTGAATTGAGTATTGATTATTACTCAATATATGTTTTAGGTACCCAATTCGTAGAAGGGGATTTTAGTACGTAGTTTTATGGAATTCACGCTTCAGAGGTACGTACACGATAGCAAGATTCTAGGTTAGGAATCATGTTAGTTTATTTACTTCGTAGACTGTCGTCAAGCATGAAAAACTTAATGTCATGACTAGAGGACTCAATTGTTTGGTCTATATGACGATAAACCATGTTTTAAGTGACTTGTATGATACGTGAGTATGAAAGTATTATAGTAGCATGTTGTTTAGTAAGTTTTATTGGAAAGGCAAGTTTATCATGTTAAGCGAGTTCTTACATGTTTATTTATGGCAAGTTGCCCTTAAGCATGCTTTATTTTGTAATCAAGCACTTTTAGTCTTCTGATATTAAGTAAGTCAAGTATAGTAAGTTCAATTGAGAAGTTCGAGGTAAGTTCATGTTAAGTCGAGGAATTAATCAAAGGAATGTTATCTGATCACCTAACGTGATTTAAGATAAAAGAGAATGTATATGGTTTTATGAGTTGTCTTTGTGTCATGTGAGTATTTATCTATACTTTTATAAAATACTAAAGCACTTAAAGTGAAAGAAAGAATGGCATTAAAACTCATAGGATGGATCCCCTATGAGTATTGAACAATGGGGGAAATGACAACCGCAGTGTTGTACATTTCTTCACAGGCTTCTACATGACGATGTAGATGACCTATAGTTTTAGTAATTCGTCGAGATGGTTAAGGTTATCTAGACTTTCTGAGTAAGTTGATCCAGGCGAGACTCTTACTTAGAGGTATGATCATACTGACGTTGTACGCAAGGTTATTTGATTTGAGGTCGGTCCTAGGGACGCTCTTATCACTTTCAAGGTTATTCGATTTGAGGACGGTCCTAGGGACGCTCTTATCACTTTTTAATAGTAGTAGCCCGTACGAATCCTGGTGGATGACGGTGCCTGTTCAATGCCAATTCAATAATAAAGTAATTAAATCGTCTGTTTGATAAGTCAAGGGTCGAGTTGTTAAGTCATGCCATGTTTTTACTTTGTTAGTATCATGCTAGGATGTTTTTGTTATACTTTAAATTTTGTTAGTGTGTATGTACTCAGCCCATAGCTGACATGTACTTTCTTGTGTGTCGTCCATTGTATTATGGACCTGCAACGACCCATTTCAACCTTATGTTGTATGGCGAGCAGGATTTCTTTTTCAGGTATCCGTGATGAGCATCATTGGGAAGGGATCTTTCAGCAAGTTGTTTTCACTATTATGTTAAGCAACATTGGTTTCATTTGATTTTCACTCAAAGAACATTAGTGATGTTATGGGACTATTTTAAACATCAAGTTGCGAGTTTGGATTTCTAAGTGTTTCTAATACGGGGCCTTAAAGGGTTTCCAGTTTGTCTTCTGATTAATTTTAATTTAAGACTTCCGCTGTTTTATTGCTTTTAAAATTTAATAGTTTTATTTAATATTTTGATTTATCAGCCGTATACGTATCACCATGGCGGTAACACCTCTAGATACCTCTGATTTACGTAGAAAATATTTATAAAAATAGAGAGGAATTTGGGGGTATTACAAAGTGGTATCATGAGCTTTAGGTTTGACTTAAATTTTATTTTGGACTAAATCCTGGCTTGAAATTCAACTCATTTTAAAATCCATTTTGACAAACCAATTTTTTTTTCTGGGGTATTAAAGGGAAGAGCATATAGATTATTTTATTGATTGCTGCATATGAAATGATTGCTTGTGAATTTCGATGTCAAAGTGTATTTATGTGCATAAGTGGATACTTGGTACCATATGTGTAACTTTTAGTATAAATACTCTTAATTACTGCTTAGACAATAGGATATTATAGAGACTGAGAGCACAAAGAATACCTTAGTGGGAGAGTTTGTCGTATTCAAGGAATTCGAGAAGGCGGGAAACAATTAAGGAGGCTATAGAGCTTATGAGAAATGCTTACGTTGAGGGATTAAGGTAGGATTAATGTTATGAACGTAATTATTTTACCCGAACCTCGATTTCAAACTAATGTATTATATCGAGTTGAAAAGGAATTAAAATTGTAAACATGTGGGATGATTACAATTCCCCACTTATATTTAAAGTTGTTAATCAACTCGAAAATGACTTCAAGACAATTTTATAACGTTTTATTACTGATTTCCAGAATTTATGTTTAATTCAAAGGAATTGAGATTTACTATACTTTGAAATGTTTAGGGATTTATTCAAAAATTGGATATAAAGTATTGTCTTTGAAAATGTTTAAGAAAAGAATGTAATACTTTAACATTTCTTTGTTAACTGGCATATAAATGATCTTACTGTTCTTCATTCTTTGAAAATATGGAAAACTAACAATCTGCTCATTCAGTCAATAATGAGTATGAATGATGATTTTATGAATTATATTTAAATTTTTGTGTTAGAATCATTACTACGTATCTATTTATTTATTTATTTATTTTCCTTTTCATGCACACAAGGTTTAAATTTTATCTTCCTTCTACGTTTGTCTTTGTTATTACAGGATGTCTTCCAATGGATTTCTTTTTAATGCTAACAACCTTTACAAACAACCTAACGAGGACATAGACATGTGGCACCATAAGGTGTGGACAGCTGCGTATTACAGGATCAAGAAAGGAGATCAAATCCCTAAATACACTAAGTGGTATGATTAAGTTCCATTTACAGTACCTCACTATGGAAGAACCCTACTTAAGGATACAGGATAAATATTTTGACATTACATATGGTAATGGAAATGTGAACATGGAGGCCCATGGATATAAGGGACGAGTACTATTTAGCATGCACTACTTCTTGACCGACATCAAGTATGAGGAGATTAAGCATAGGATTGACAACCAGTTTATGGAAGAAACGCCTTCATCATCTACTTACGTATCTAGCCCTGCACCTCCCCCATAACAAATGCAAGAACCTCAGGTCCCAACCATTGAAGATGAGATCCAACCAGAGGATGTTGATGATGAGAATTTAATCAAGCCTGTAGTGTACATCTAAGACAACGAGGAGAATGATAGAGAGATTTGGGTAGCTAAGACTGAGGCTGGAGTTAGCCAAGTTTACCCTATGATAGTGGAAATAGAGGATGATGAAGACCCAAGTGAAGAGGACATGGAAAGTGATGAGGGTGAAACTGGGGAAGACCCCGAAGCACACTCCGAGGAAGACCCTGAAGAAGACCCATATTTTGAGGGGGATGACTACGTGGAGATTAATGATGCAAGCAACAATGTAGCTCATTAGACATTATTTATTTTAGTAATTGATTTAGTTTGATTATTGTTACTATTATTATTATTATTTTTTTTTAGTTGTGAGTACTTAGGAAAATAAGTGGGCAGCGAGCCAAGAGACTTCGATAGTTATGGAATAGGGTGACTAAGTTAATAAGGTGATTCATTACATGAACACCATTAGAAGGTCTACTTAATTGTTTGCTGGTCTTGCCAATTGTCTTATTGTTAAGAACTTCAGTACTAGTTGAAATAAAGTACAATATGATTTACTTCCTTATTATGTGTTATGTATTATACTTGTTTCTGGTTCTTCACACAAGTAAGGGGATGATCGATTAACCTCCTTGATCACAAGAAGGAAAATAAGTGTGAACAACCAATAGGCATGGTTGTAACATGTGACTATTGTGTGATGATTACATGAATAGGGGGGTGTCAATTGAATGACTAATATATGTCAAACCTTAGAACTTTCCTCATCCTAAGTACCTCCCTTACTTTCTAGGTCGTAATTGAGGGCTAGAAGGGGAAACCAACGTAATGATGGTAACCTAGCTCAACTCGAGGCAACTATTCGAGACCTTACCTCAGCCACTGCTAACTTAGGGCAAGAACGTCGAAACAATACAGAACTAGCAGGGGGAATATATAAAAAGGTCGCCCATAGCAAACCACCCACCTTAATAGGGAAGAGGGACCCACTTCGATTGGAGAACTGGCTGAGAGAGTTCGACAAACTATTTAACGCCATAAAATGTCCTCCAGATTTTAAGATAGACAATGCGGTATACTACTTGAGGGAGGGTGTCGACTCCTGGTGGGCCGATAGTAGTGAGACTTTCACTAGGCAACCTAACTTTGGGTGGGAAAAATGTAAGACTGCCCTGAGAAACAAATTTTACCCACCCTATATGAAGAAGCTTAAGGCTAAAGAGTTCCTCGACCAGAGGCAAGGAAAAATGTCTATTGAGGAGTATCATACGAAGTTTAAGGAACTTATACGTTTTGCACCTGAGGTTGTGCCGACTGAGGAACTTAAGACTCAACGTTTTGAGTTAGGGTTGACCTTGGACCTTCAAGGATGTTTGGGCCGGGGGGGGGAAATCTCTACCTCGCTCGAGACCGTGTTTGGGAAGGCCGCACACTTATATGGGATCAAGCAAAGGGAGCTAGAAGAGAACCCCGGGGAGAAGAGAAAGGAAGGGTGAGTCCGAAACGTAAAGGCCCTTATGAAATGGGAAAGTGGCATACAGACTAGAACTACCAAATGAGTTAGAGCGTGTGCACGATGTTAAAGCTTAAGCGTTGTGTTCCAGATGTTTCACATGAGCTTCAACCTAAAACGATTGAATTAGATGAGACCTTTCGTATGGAGAGAGACCAGTCAAGATTTTGGATCAAAAGGTTCGAGGTACAAGGAATAAGGATGTGAGAATTGTCAAAGTTCTCTGGTCTAACCAAGTACCTGAGAAGGCAACCTGGGAGGCTGAGGAGGAGATGAAAAAGAAGTATCCAGAATTGTTTCAGGTTAGTTGAGTGTCGGGACGTCACTCCTTTTGGGGGAGGTAGACAGGTGAGAGAACCTCGCGCACTCGTTCTTGCATGCTTTTGTTTCTTATAAGGTTGCATTGCCTATTAATTAAGTAATAGTTTCTCTTGTAAAAGATGGATGCGTTCAAGTTTTTCTAAGTTTCGAAGACGAAACTTCCTTTAAGGGGGGTAGCCTGTAATACTTCGTATTTTCTTTACCATTTAATATTATAATCTTTATTCTAAGTTTCGAGGACGAAACTTCTTTTAAGGGGGTAGCCTGTAATACTCCGTATTTTTACCATTTAATATTTGTAATCTTTTAAAGTTTTGGATAAGTTATATACTTTAAAGTTATGATTATTTTAGTAAATATATTTCATAAACTATTAAGTTTTATAAAATATTTAGAGTTAACTATTAAGTTTTATAATATATTTTATAATATATTTAGAGTTTAAAGTATTAGAGTTTTAATATTCTCTTAAAGAGTTTATGAAAATAAGAATTTAAGGAATTTTTGGAGCTTGTTTGACTTTAGCTAAGCTGGGTTTGACTAGATTAATGATTTATAATCCTAATCTAATTAGTAATTAAAAAAAAAGCTTATAAAAGGCCTTCGTCCCCTTCCCCTTCACGTTTTCTCTGTTTTGAAACAAATCAAAAAACGGCGCTTCCAACTTCGCTGAACCACCTCTGCCGCCGCGAAGCTCGACCTTCACACCAACCACCTCGTGGTTTGTAGCACCGGCGAGCCTGCGCTCTTCCCTCGCCCGGTTTAGTACTTTTCTTTCTCTATCTCGTGTGTCTGCTCTGTTTTGGCCGCCATGGTTAGAGCTCTGTTTTGGGGCCGTGGTGTGCTCGTCAGTCAGGCGTGGGGCCGCCTGAGTTGGCCGACGAGTCTCCTCCCTTCTCCCTTCCACGCTGATTCGTGGGTTCATTAATGGTTGTTTTTTTAAAGCTTCGTCCATGCCCCTCGTTTATGGCTGTTGCTGCGTGCCTTCCGTGCTGGCGGTCCGGTGTGGCTGCTGCAGTCAGTCGCCGCCGGCGGCGGCTGTGGTAGCCAGCTGGGTCGCAGCAGGTTTTTTTTTTTTTAAAAAAAGAGTCTTGTTCTTTACCATTGTTTGAGTTTTAGCTATAGGAACAGGAAAGAGCAACACTTGAAGTTATTTTCTTTAAACTATATTAAAATTTCTATCTTTAAATATTATACTAAATTAATTACCTTTAGATTTATTTTAATTTAAACAAGCATAAACATATTATGTTCATATATTTTTATGTATTAAAGGTGTAGTATAGTTTTTATTAAAAAGAGTTTTATTATATAAAGAATTTAAAATTTAGTTTATAGTAAGGTTTGGAATTGGTTTTGTTTTTTTATAATTCTAAATTAATAACTTGATGTGAATTGACTATTGATTATGACTCAATATATGTTTTAGGTATCCAATTCGTAGAAGGGGAGTTTAGTACGTAGTTGTGTGGAATTCACGCTTCAGAGGTATGTACACGTTAGCAAGATTCTAGGTTAGGAATCATGTTAGTTTATTTACTTCGTAGATTGTCGTAAAGCATGAAAAACTTAGTGTCATGACTAGAGGACTGAATTGTTTGGTTATATGACGATAAATCATATTTTAAGTGACTTGTATGATACGTGATCACTAGGAGTTAAGTATGAAAGTATTATAGTAGCATGTTGTTTAGTAAGTTTTATT
The DNA here is from genome assembly GCA_947645195.1 of Patellifolia procumbens. Lineage (NCBI taxonomy): Eukaryota > Viridiplantae > Streptophyta > Magnoliopsida > Caryophyllales > Amaranthaceae > Patellifolia > Patellifolia procumbens. The sequence goes on along the minus strand of CANSGD010000888.1, from coordinate 1,127,513 downwards.
GGAAAGGCAAGTGTATCATGTTAAGCGAGTTCTTACAAGTTTATTTATGGCAAGTTTCCCTTAAGCATGATTTATTTTGTAATCAAGCACTTTTAGCCTTCTGAGATTAAGTAAGTCAAGTATAGTAAGTTTAATTGAGAAGTTCGAGGTAATTCATGTTATGTCGAGGAATTAATCAAAGGAATGTTATCTGACCACCTAACGCGATTTAAGATAAAAGAGAATGTATATGGCTTTATGAGTTGCCTTTGTGTCATGTGAGTATTTATCTATACTTTTATAAAACACTAAAGCACTTAAAGTGAAAGAAAGAATGGCATTAAAACCCATAGGATGGATCCCCTATGAGTATTGAACAATGGGGGAAATGACAACCACATTGTTTTATTGCTTTAAAATTTAATATTTTGTTTTATCAGCCGTATACGTATCACCGTGGCGGTAACACCTCTAGATACCTCTGGTTTACGTAGAAAATATTTATAAACGCGATTTAAGATAAAAGAGAATGTATATGGTTTTATGAGTTGCCTTTGTGTCATGTGACTATTTATCTATACTTTTATAAAACACTAAAACACTTAAAGTGAAAGAAAGAATGGCATTAAAACTCATAGGATGGATCCCCTATGAGTATTGAACAATGGGGGAAATGACAACCGCATTGTTTTATTGCTTTTTAAATTTAATAGGTTTATTTAATATTTTGTTTTATCAGCCGTATACGTATCACCGTGGCGGTAACACCTCTAGATACATCTGGTTTGCGTAGAAAATATTTATAAAAATAGAGGAATTTAGGGGTTTTACAATTTCTATGTGCCCAGTTGCCCCTGCTATGCTTTCTGGCTGATTCTAAAGAAGACGTAAGACCCGCCCGATCGGGCGGATTAGCCCAGACCCATCGGGCGGTTCGTGAAATGCTGCAGATACCAGTTTAAAGAAGAAGTGTTTTGCCTGACGCCATCTGGCGGTTGACTTTTTGGCTAAATGACTCGCGGTTTGTTGCCTGTTTTTAATCCTTTTTCTATTCTTTTTTGACTTAGTATAAATACCACACTTATTTTATTTTTAGAGACATCTTATTTTCAATTTTATTTTTTCATTAAGCCCTAGTCTTAGAACTCTAGTTTTTTTCTCTCCATTGTTGAAGCTTGGATCATTGCTTTAGTTTTCAATATAGTTCATATTTCAGACTCAATTTCGGTAATCTCTTTATTTTCGTTTCGTTCTTATTTATTCATACTTAGATTGTTTGTGATTGATTATTGCTTTCATTGTCAATTGTGAATCTTTACTTTGAATTGATTTTGTCTTTCGTAGCCATGAGTGAGTAGTTCTCTTTTCCAGGGTTTTAGGGAGGAAAACCATGTTTATGCCATGATTGCTATTTGAATTGCTATAGTTTCTAGGTTTTGATTAGAGCGACTGTAATGTGATTTGTTCGTGAATTCATAATTTATGTTCGTGACTAATTTCATGAGTTACATTTAGCTAATAATCGTTCGTATATATCAGTCTTACTTTTAGAGTCTTAGAACACATTAGTGATTCTGATTATGTTTGTGACAATACTGCATATGTTGAATCACGAGCGTTGAGACCTGATCATAAGCTTGACACTAGCTCTGATTGTTCGACTCTCAGCCTAGGTGATATTAGTTATTTGAAACTCTTGAATGGTATAAGCATGGTGGACCGAACTATTGCCCTAGACTTTTAATTCATAGATAATCTTCAGTTTAATCTTGTTTTCCTTAGTTTAATTAGTAGTTCAGTCTTTTCTCCCTGATTTCATCAGAAGTAGTTATTTGATTGAATATTAACATTGAAACTTTATCTCCCTGTGGACTCAACCCTACTTCCCTTAACTATTGTTGTTAGAGGACTTTAGGAATCATCTTTGATTAGGTGATAGAATTCCGCATGTGAGTGTTTGTGTGATATTCACTGCGAATCTCAAGCCCGGATAAAGGAGGAGAGTTGCAGTAGGTTTGGGGCGCCAGCGTAAAACATAGCTCCATATCATGACATGGATCGACAAATGAAAAATGTGGGGGTGTTCCCTACTCAGCGACGCGCTGCATTGCATAGACCCGGGCGTAGTGATAAGTATGCAAGGGTTGCTAGGTCGTCGCCCGGAAGCGGTGCGCTATCCCGGCGCCCGGGGGTGGTGTCAAATATGCAAGGGTTCCCGTATCAGGGACGGGTACGGGTAAAGAACCTAGTCCAGGGTAGTGGTAGTGATAGGGGTAGTAGGATGCGCTTTGGAACATGGAAAATTGGCTCTTTGACGGGAAGATCGGCGGAGGTGGTGTATGTTATGAGGAGGCGAAAGATTCACATAATGTGCCTTCAAGAGACTAAGTGCGTTGGTGGAAAAGCAAGAGAACTAGCCCCATGCGGTTATAAGCTTTGGTACTCCGGAAAGGATAAGAGTAGGAATGGAGTAGGCATCATTATTGATAAGGAATATATTGATGATGTGGTGGAAGTTTTGAGAAAGAGCGACCGCTTTATGAGTATCAGGCTATTATTAGGGAGTGAGGCAGTGACTATCATAAGCGCATATGCGCCGCAAGTGGGATTGGAAGCATCTATCATACAACAAGTTTGGGAGGATTTAGAGGAGATTGTGCAACGAGTGCCTATTAGTGAAAAATTGATCATTGGTGGGGATCTTACCAGACATGTGGGCACTAGTCGAGTTGGCTTTGAGAGTATTCATGGATGTTTTGGGTATGGGGAGAGAAATGAAGCTGGAAGTGGTATCTTGGATTTCACATTAGCATATGGTCTTAGTATTATGAACACTTGGTTGGAGAAAATAGAATCTCACCTTGTGACGTATAGGAGTGGAAGTAACGAGAGTCAGATTGACCTCTTTTAGTAAGGAATGCTTGGCGGAAGAGTTATACAAACTGCAAGGTGATACCGGGTGAGAGCGCAGCCACCCAACATAGACTAGTCGTGCTTGATTCCCGGGGTAGAGTGTTTAAGAAAGCGAAGACCCAATGTGGAGCCGCGAATCAAGTGGTGGAAGCTCCAAGGGGAGCACAAAGAGAACTTCTTTGCTAAGATGGCTAGTAAAGATATTTGGTGTTGTAACACGGAAATGGATGTAGATTCGACATGGACAAAGATAGAACTTAGTATAAAGGAAGTGGCGAAAGAGGTCTTTGGAGAATCTAAAGGAACTGTACCATCGAGTAAGGACACATCTTAGTGGAACGAGGAGGTGAGACAAGCGATAAAAAAAACGAGAAGGTTATAAACTTTTGGGAAAATATAGAAGCGATGTGAACTATGAAAAGTACAAAGAGGCTCGAAAAGAAGCCAAGAAGGCAGTACGGGAAACTAAAGCAAAGGTAAACCAAGAGCTTTATGCAAGATTGGATACGAAAGAAGGGGAAAAAGACATTTATATAATTGCGCGTATGAGGGACAGGAAGACAAGAGACATAAGAAAGGTAAAATGCGTGAAGGGTGTGGACCAAAGAGTGCTTGTGTAGGATGAGGAGATAAAGGATAAATGGAGGTCGTACTTTGATACCTTGTTCAATGGTGATAAATCACAAGACATCGGGGATGTACACATCCCGCCAAGTATGTTAATTCGAGAGTTTATGAGGAGGATTCAAAAGGGAGAAGTCGTTGCAGCATTAAACAAGATGGGATTGAAGAAAGCTACGGGCCAGATGGCATACCTATCGAAGTCTGGAGATGTTTAAGGGGGAAAGGAATCGAATGGCTGACCAAATTCTTCAACATGATTTGGAGACACAACAAAATGCCATTAGAGTGGAGGAAGAGTACTTTGATTCCTTTGTATAAGAACAAAGGCGATGTACAAGATTGTACCAACTACAGAGGAATCAAACTAATGAGTCATACGATGAAACTCTGGGAACGAGTGATTGAGCAAAGACTTAGGAAACATGTTAAGATATCGGAGAACCAATTTGGATTTATGCCAGGAAGATCGACTATAGAGGCCATCCACCTCATGAGACAGATAATAGAATATTACCGTGATAGGAAGAAGGATTTACATATGGTTTTCATTGATTTGGAGAAAGCATATGAGAGTACCAAGAGAAATACTTTGGTGGGCGTTGGCAAAGAAAGGTGTTCCACAAAAATATATAGATATCATCAAGGATATGTATGAGGGGGCAACTACGAGTGTGCGGACTACGGTGGGGAGGACAGAAGAGTTCCCTATTACCATCGGAGTGCATCAAGGTTCTGCACTTAGGCCATTTCTCTTTGCTCTAGTCATGGACGAACTAACGAGGTCAATTCAAGATGATATACCGTGGTGTATGATGTTTGTGGATGATATTGTGTTGATTGATGAGACAAAGGAAGGTATTGAGAGTAAGTTGGAATTGTGGAGGCATACATTAGAAGCCCGTGGTTTTAGATTGAGCCGAAGTAAGACGGAGTATATGGAGTGCAAGTTCAGTGGGGTTACAAGTAGCGAGGCAGGGGCAGTGACTTTGGACAGCAAAGTGGTTCAAGGATCGAACGTCTTCCGTTACCTTGGATCCATTATCCCAAAGGATGGAGAACTGGAGGGAGACGTGGATCATAGAATTAACGCGGGTTGGTTAAAGTAAAAAAGCGCCACCGGGTTCCTTTGTGATTCCGACATTCCCAAAAGATTGAAGGGAAAGTTCTAACGTACGGCAATTAGGCCTGCTTTGTTATATGGCACCGAATGTTGAAACAATGCCACGTTCATAAGATGAACGTGGCGGGGATGCGTATGTGGCGGTGGATGTGTGGTCACACAAGGAAGGACCGATTAAGAAATGAAGTGATTCGGGAAAAAGTTGGAGTTGCATCCATTGAAGAAAAGATGAGGGAGAATCGGTTAAGATGGTTTAGTCATATGAAAAGGAGATCAGGTGATGCACCGGTGAGAAGAATTGAAGAGTGGAGGAGTAATCAAATTGTAAGGGGCAGGGGAAGACCTAAGATAACTTGGATGAAGGTAGTTGAAAGTGATATGAGGCGATTTGGGATTGAGAAGAGCATGGCGTTGGATAGAAGTGGGTGGAGGGGTAGTATCCATGTGGAGGAAGGGGTGTGATTACTGCATTTATTTGTTTTTCTCAACTGTGTTGGTTTTAAAAACTTTTGTTGAAAACCTGTAATACCCGAATATTTTATGAATTTGTAAAATATATTTTGATCTTAAAGAGATATTATTTTATTTATTGGGTAAGACATTGTTTGTATTAATTTTATTTCGGGAATTATATATCTTGTCGTAATAGTTATATTATATTTGAGTAATATTTTGCTATTAAAATAATTATACTATTTGAGTTTCCTTTATATTGGACTCTTAATAATTTCTAAGTAATTTATAAGCCATACCTTATACTTAATAGAACTCTTATTATATGGGCTTATAAATACTCTAACCCTAATAATCTCTCTTAGCCGTTCCTTTCTTTTTTCCATTTGTTCTTCTGCGCGTGGTTGAGCTTCATGGCTGCGATTTGGAGCATCAGGAAGGCCATCTTTGATCATGCTAGATCATCATCGGTGATTTTGATCACCTAAAATCTATCTCCCATCATTCCTTTGTAATGCTCAGCTAATCATGCCCCCAATTACCCCACTCTCAATGTCACCTTACGTCAACCATTATGCAATGACATCATCAACCATTATCTTTAAGCCTTAATTGAAACCCTTAGTTAGTAAAAGGCCAGGGTGGAGAAAATAGAGGTCAAATAGCGATTTTCACCTATCAAAAAGGTAATTACACTTATTCGTTTGGAGTTGTTTGATCTATTTTATTTAGTGTAATCATACTATTCCCTTGACGTTTTTAATTCGTATTATTTAAGTGATTTGTGTTGTATAATTATATATTTTATGTGAAAGTTATATACTTTTAATTAGAGTCTTAATTGTTACCCTATTGTTAAATTGGGCGGTTATATACTTGTTCTAATTGGTATAATTGAGTTATGTTGTGTTGTTATTATTTTAGAGGGTACGGCTATTGAATATATGAAATGAGTTAAGTTTATTTTGGGAGTAGCATTATTATTATTTTTGGGGAAAATTGGCGCCAACAGCACCAACTATTCGTTTGGTGCACTAAACAGCACAAACTAACGAAGGTGCAGTGCGCAACACAAACTTTATGTGATAGGTGCACAAAACAACACAAGGAGATTTTGGCCTGAGATTCTACTTAGAATTCATGTTGTTTTGTGCACCCATCACATAGAGTTTGTGTTGTGCACCTACCACAATATTCGTTTGTGTTGTTTTGTGCATCCGTCACATAAAGTTTGTGTTATGCATTGCACCTTCTTTAGTTTGTGATGTTTTGTGCACTAAATCAATAGTTGGTGCTGTTGGCGCCAATTTTTCCTTATTTTGGTGATTGATCTAATCATATTTTGGAGTTTTAGTAATAATGTCCTAGAAGAGCGTAGAAGTATTATCAGACCAAGTCGGTTATTAATTTGGGAACCTGTGCCATTGTTGGAATTCAGATCTTTACCCATATTGGGTATAAAAATGTAGATTACGAGAAAAGGTTGGAAAATATTATTTGAATTTTTCTTGGATAAAGGCTCAACGTTAATAGATCTTAGACCTTGGCATGTTGGTAAGGAGATGATGTAACTGTCAGTTTGAATTGATTTATGATCAGTTTTATATTTCCCCAGAGTGGGATTGTTCTTATTATTATCGTGCCCAGAGTGACCAAAGGTTCAGTTAGTTTTGAGAGTATTGAAAGTTCTTATTTGATTAGTTTACCAAATCAAATTATCCATGTCCAAGGCTAGGTATAATAACAACGAGCATGGCACATCTATAAGGTTAAATGGGTTTTAGATAAGGAGGATCATACTATTAAGATGAAGGTTGGTTCAAGTTATTTTAGATAATAAGGGTGAGTTATTTTATCGGAGTATTTATTATCCAATTTGTAATATATAATTTTATTATAATGTATAGATTATTATTATTTTGATAAGTGTTGAATTACTCAGCTTTAGCTAACGTGTGTATGTTTTGTGCTATGTGTGTTTTTGTCCATCCAAACCTATGGTGGACCTGTGATGAACCATTTTGTGCAACAAACATTATGGGGAGCAGTAAATATTTTTGTAAAGCAGGTTCATCGTGAAAGTTGGTGATTCAAGTTAAAAGAGCCAAGAAGGAGTTTCTAGTAGCTCATATTATTGGATTTGTTAGTTTAATAGTTTTTTTTTTTTTTACAATAGCTTTATTAGTTCTTTTGAGTTGTAATAGTTTGGGATTTTGTAAGCCTTAACATTTGACATTATTGTCAAGTGTGGCGGTGATACCTCCGATTTAGGTTGTAGCTTCCGCAAAGTTTATATTTATACCAATTATTTCTCTTATTTCTCTTATATATTTTAGTTAGTAAATCGGGGGTGTTACAAAATGGTATTTAGAGCCTAACTGCTCTTGGGTTAACGCAGGGATCTTCATATCCCAGCGTCAAGTTTAGATTAATATAAGTTCAGTAATTAGGATTTAGAAAAAGAGGGGTAAAGTTATTTGATGGGAGATACCTCTCTTGTGTTTGTCTACATGGTTAGTTGTCCTATATGATTTATAGTTTGGTATTTGTTTTTAATTTAGAGTTCGAGGACGAACTCTCTTTTAAAGGTAGGAAGATTATAACACTTTGCTTTTTTTTTTTAGGTATAATATAGTCATACATTAGGTATGGTTATTATTTTCTTATAAACTATCTTACAAGTTCGAGGACGAACTTTTGTTTTAAGGAGGGTAGATTGTAATACCCAAATAATTTGTGATTTTATAAAAGAGTTATATTAATACTCTTCTAACGGTTATTATAATACCCGAATATTTTATGAATTTGTAAAATATATTTTGATCTTAAAGAGAGATTATTTTATTTATTGGGTAAGACATTGTTTGTATTAATTTTAATTCGGGAATTATATATCTTGTTGTAATAGTTATATTATATTTGAGTAATATTTTGCTATTAAAATAATTATACTATTTGAGTTTCCTTTATATTTTGGACTCTTAATAATTTCTAAGTAGTTTATAAGCCCTACCTTATGCTTAATAGAACTCTTATTATATGGGCTTATAAATACTCTAACCCTAATAATCTCTCTTAGCCGTTCCTTTATTTTTTCCATTTGTTCTTCTGCGCGTGGTTGGGCTTCATGGCTGCGATTTGGAGCATCAAGAAGGCCATCTTTGATCATGCTAGATCATCATCGGTGATTTTGATCACCTAAAATTTATCTCCCATCATTGCTTTGTAATGCTCAGCTAATCATCCCCCAATTACCCCACTCTCAATGTCATCTTACGTCAACCATTATGCAATGGCATCATCAACCATTATCTTTAAGCCTTAACTGAAACCCTTAGTTAGTAAAAGGCCAGGGTGGAGAGAATAGAGGTTAAATAGCGATTTTCACCTATCGAAAAGGTAATTACACTTATTCGTTTGGAGTTTTTTGATCTATTTTATTTAGTGTAATCATACTATTCCCTTGACGTTTTTTATTCGTATTATTTAAGTGATTTTTGTATTATAATTATATATTTTATGTGAAAGTTATATACTTTTAATTAGAGTCTTTATTGTTACCCTATTATTAAATTGGGTGGTTATATACTTGTTCTAATTGGTATAATTGAGTTCTATTGTGTTGTTATTATTTTAGAGGGTACGGCTATTGAACATTGGAGTTGAGTTAAGTTTATTTTGGGAGTAGCATTATTATTATTTTTGTGATTGTTCTAATCTTGTTTTGGAGTTTTAGTAATACTGTCCTAAAAGAGCGTAGAAGTATTATCAGACCAAGTCGGTTATTAATTTGGGAACCTGTGCCGTTGTTGGAATTCAGATCTTTACCCAGATTGGGTATAAAAAGGTAGATTAAGAGAAAAGGTTGGAAAATATTATTTGAGTTTTTCTTGGATAAAGGCTCAACGTTAATAGATCTTAGACCTTGACATGTTGGTAAGGAGATGACGTAACGGTCAGTTTGAATTGATATATGATCAGGTTTTATTTTTCCCTAGAGTGAGATTGTTCTTATTATTATCGTGCCGAGAGTGGCCAAAGGTTCAGTTAGTTTTGAGAGTATTGAAAGTTCTTATTTGATTATTTTACCAAATCAAATTATCCAATATCCAAGGCTAGGTATAATAACAACGAGCATGACACATCTATAAGGTTAAATGGGTTTTAGATAAGGAGGATCATACTATTAAGATGAAGGTTGGTTCAAGTTATTTTAGATAATAAGGGTGAGTTATTTTATTGGAGTATTTATTATCCAATTTGTAAAATAAAATTTTATTATAATGTATAGATTATTATTATTTTGATAAGTGTTGAATTACTCAGCTTTAGCTGACGTGTTTATGTTTTGTGATGTGTGTTTTTGTCCATCCAAACCTATGGTGGGCCTGTGATGAACTATTTTGTGCAACAAACATTATGGGGAGCAGTAAATATTTTTGTAAAGCAGGTTCATCGTGAAAGTTGGTGATTCAAGTTTAAAGAGCCAAGAAGGAGTCTCTAGTAGCTCATATTATTGGATTTGTTAGTTTAATAGTTATTTTTTTTACAATAGTTTTATTAGTTCTTCTGAGTTGTAATACTTTGGGATTTTGTAAGCCTTAACATTTGACATTATTGTCAAGTGTGGCGGTGATACCTCCGATTTAGGTTGTAGTTGCCGCAAAGTTTACATTTATACCAATTATTTCTCTTATATATTTTAGTTAGTAAATCGGGGGTGTTACAAAACCTCTTTTAAAACGTTTTGGTGTAAACCTTGTTTTCAAAAAAAAATTTAAAATTTCTTAAAACTTAAACCCTTTTAAAAACTTTTTATCACTCTTGTCGATGCCATCTCCTTTGGCAACGGTTTCAGGTGACGATTCATGTTAGCCGACCCCAAATCACTTTGGGAATAAGGCTTAGTTGTTGTTGTTGTTGTTGTAAGTGATACGACTTTAGCCTATCATTTAATAGATTGAAAAATCAAAAAAATCAAAAAAATATGAGCATATTTACAAGACAATAATTACGGGGAAATTAACAAAAAAAAGAAGGTCTAACAAACACTCATATAAGAGAAGCAGATCCAGATAAAAACCTATGTAACAGAATTGATGCAAGAAAAATGAAACCCTAACTCTGAACAAAAAAAGGTGAAAAAATCAACAAATTATCTTAGCAGAAATGGAAATTAAGAGAAAACATTAACCTGGAACAACAACTCCTTCTTCATTTATAACTTACAAGCTCTGATTTGACCTGGAAGAGAAATCCATATCCATATTGGTGCTGGTAGAGTCCTTCAAATCATCATCAACATACTCGGCATACTCATCATCGAAAACCACCTTGCGAGAGCTTGTTGAGAGCTCGAGAAGCAGCGACAACCAGTTGGTGATGAAATGCAGGCCGATCGACGCGTTCGACTAAACTCATATAACAAGGAGGAGGAGGAGAAAGTGAGTGAAGAGAAAGAGATGAGAAGAACTGGAAGAGAAGCAGATACGTGGATGTGAGGGAAGTCAAGCAATTACATGGCAGTACAAGGGAAAAATGGGTAGAATACTATTCATAAGCTACAGTAACTAGAGTTCTCAATTTTAAAAGAGTAGATATTTATATATGAAAAGTAGGTACTCTTATTCCAATAAAGGATCGCACTAAAGAGGGAATTCAAGGATCAATCTATCTTCTGAATGTACCCCACTACCAATTGATGGTGGAAATTTAAACACTATCCCTTAAAAAATACAACAATTCTATACACTGACATCAATTTAAGAATATTACTTATCAATCTTATTTATCTAATACAAGAAAAACCTAAGGTCTTCTCTCTCAGATAAGGACCAATAACCACAAATTAATTACATTAGTATTAAAAACCACAAAAGTATAAAAACAAAAAAGATAATGCAAGAAAATAAGAAAATCAAACAAAATAACAAGAGCTTCTCAAAGAAGCTAAAGCTAATATCTATAACCCTTATAAAAAGGAGGAAAATTTTACTATTCATTTGAACAGCAGAATGAGTGTCAAACGCTGAATTTCACTGTTTATATGAACAGTGCGAAAACCGCTTTTATTCCTTCTAGCGTTTTCTTTATTACCTATCTGCATATTCTTTATCTGTTCCTCCTCTTTTATCAAAACAGATGAAAACTACCAAATATCACATTTCATTATGAAAATAGCATGGTAGCTATAATATCATTAGTGCTCGATTAGAGAAACCATGGCAAGGCAATTGCTAACCATTTTAGACAACTTACTACCATAGTCAACCAAGGGGGACGTACTCCAACTCTCTTGAATCCCACCATCACATGTACTAAAATCAGAAATGGCAGCACTTAACATACTATTCACAGTTCCAATATCTTTAGATTCAAGGGCTTTTATTGCCTCCTTTAGATTACCCATAGCATCATCATACAACTCCAAACAATCTCTGAGCACATCCATATCATTATGTGTTTGCCTTAACTTGCTACTCAAGGCTAGGGCAACTTAGGTGGCTTGTTCTGTTGCCTTAACTTGCATTTCAAAGAGGGAAGAAGTATCTATTATTTCAGCAACATTGTTCTGCGTGAAAAATGGCTGTAAAGAAGCAAAGAAAAGATCACGATTATCTGTTGCCTCACAAGTTTTCTTCACATCGGGATCGACGGCCTCGTCTGATGGTATGTCTTGTTGGTGGTTGTTATCAAAGGGGTTAAAGTTGATGGGAAGATCAATGAGTTCCCCATCCGCATCTTGCATGGCGATGGGGGCGGAATCCGGTGAGAAAAGGTACGCGGGATCATTTGATGGAATTGGAGCCTCGGACGTTGATGGAGGAATAGTGCTTAAGGTGGTTCTTAATGATGGTGATGAATTTGGTGGAATGGATTCAAATAATGATATGCATTGTACATAATGAATGAATAATAAGAGGGATAGTGTGGTTATGATGGTGATTATTGGTTTCATTATTATGTAGGTAAAACTTATAGGAAGAGTTTGAGGGAGATTAATTAGAGGCGTCAAGGAAACGTTTTCCTTGGCCGAATTAATGGTTGATTTTCTTTGTTTGGGCTAGTGTGATGAATGGGGATTTTATTTACTCATGACCATTGAATTGGATAGGTGGAATTAACTAAAATTGAATGGTTTACAGCAAACTTGATACCAAAATCACTATTTCTGACCAATGAATTTGGTTGTCATCGTGAACTGAAAAATCTATACAGCTGATAAAGAGAAAGATAACGGATACACAAAAAGGCCGATTGAACGGGATATGAGATTTGAGCTCCAATTTAAGGCCTGTCCCCCTTTTAGTACAATCGTTTGTAATCTCCCTCACTATGACTTATCTTTTCTATAAATCAATCAATGTAACACTTTGCCTATTATCTGTTGGATTATGCTTAGTCAAATGATTTTCCTAACAATTAGAATTAGTGGCTAGTATTAAGTTAATGGGTTATTTATTTTATAATTAATTATATTAAGATGTGATTAGTGGTTAGTGGTTATGGAGTATAAGGTATGGGTCATGTTCTCTACTATTTAGTTGTGTGCCTAATTTTTAGTGTAGTAACTTTTTATTGTAAGCCTATAAAAGGCTCTTATTGAATTGAGAATAATTGAGCAAGTTTAACCCAAAACTTCTCCATATTTTATTTACTCTCCTCTCTACTCTAAAAACAATCATGGTATCAAGAGCCTTAAGTTAGATCCTTGGAGGCCAAAAAAAATAGAGAGAGAGAGTAGGAAGTAAGTCATTGTAGGCCATTTTCTGTTTATGAGCGGAAAAATATGTAGGGCAAACTACCATGGCAAGAGTGGTTAAAAAAAACTGTTTGTGATGATGCAAAGTGGTGAAGAGAAGTGCTTCACAAAGTCGTGGTGAAGAGAAGTGTTTCACAAGATCGTGCGGAGAGAAGTGCTCCAAAAATAGGGCGTTAATGTAATGTGCATCAACAAATTGAAATGTCGACAAAGTGTGTTCGACATGACGCAAAATAAAATGTTGCAAAGGGATACTACAACTTTTGGAGCAAGGGGGTGTGTTGGATTATGCTCCAAAAGTAGTCAAATGATTTTCCTAACAATTAGGATTAGTGGCTAGTATTAAGTTAATGGGTTATTTATTTTATAATTAATTATAATAAGATGTGATTAGTGGTTAGTGGTTATCGAGTATATGGTATGGGTCATGTTCTCCAGTATTTAGTTGTGTGCCTAATATTTAGTGTAGTTACTTTTTATTGTAAGCCTATAAAAGACTCTTATTGAATTGAGATTAATTGAGCAAGTTTAACGCAAAACTTCTCCATATTTTATTTACTCTCCTCTCTGCTCTAAAAACTATCATTATCCACTTTTAGTGCCATTGTTCGTAATGCTCGGTATGACTTACTCCCTCCTTTTTTTTAATGGGCATTTCGTTTTGCGCGCGGACTAAGGCAAAAGTGTAAAAGTGAGAGAAAAGTATGGTAAAAGTAAGGAAAAAGTGAAAAGGTAGAGAGAAGGAGAGAAAATATGGGGGAAAAAGTGTGATAATTAGGTGAGCCAACCTACCATTCATGGAAAAAGGTAGAAATGTCCCAATTAAAAAAGCCCTAAATGGTGAAATGTCCCTATTAAAAAAAAGAGGGAGTATTAATTAAGTTATTATTGCTTTAAAATCAATCAACGTAACACCTTTTCTATTACATAGATAAAGGATTGAAGATTACATTTTTTAAAAAGAAAAGTTTATATTTTTTTTTTTTGTTTTTTCTTTTTCTTTTGTAAGGTAATGTAGTGGACCCCAGACCAGATCTCAACTAGCACAGTTTCTTGATCTGGTGTTTGCGGGGCCCGACATTTGGGAGTAGAGGGAATGGTAAGGGAATCCCCACCCCCAAATGCCCCTAGTGAGATTTGATCCCATAACCTTCAAGTCATGAGATCAAACCTTTACCATTAGACTAATCCAAGCTTGGTGAAAGTAAAGTTTATATTCAGGTAAGTCTAATATGTATAACAGTTGGTAGATGTATAACGAGTGGTATTTATTATTTCAAAAAAGTGTATGGTATTTATTAACAAATTTTCTTTATTTCTTCTTCAAACTCAACCTTGGAAAGGACCAATGGGTTCCCTATCCGCATTGGGCGATGTGCATTGCAGTGTTCAACTGATCCATGACCGTAGGCTTTTATTAATTGATTAGTTCTTTGATTTAATTACGTTCTTAGTATAATTTTATTTACGAAAATCTCGTCTTTGATTGTCAGTAATAATAGAATTTTAGTCCAGTTGAACTAGTATATATCGACATCTCCTTGTGGATTGACCCTGCTTATCTTACTGCATTAGTAGAAAGTTTAGTAGGAAACTAGGAACCTCCCCATCCGAGTGGTATGTGTCATTGTTGGCAGGCTCTGTCGCGAGGGCCTCCAAAGATAATATTTCGCTTACCCTCTATCACAAATAAATGTAGTAGGGAAGTAAGGGTCGAATCCACAGATAATCGGGGTAGTTTGGCATTTGGCGAGATTGAGTTAATGTAAAATAAGCAACCAAAATAAGGGGGGTTTTGAAATACATTCTAATAAACTAAACTAAACTATCAACTAACTACAATAGGATATCTAAGTAGAATAACCTCGAATTCAATTAACAACAACTTCAAATCAAACCTCGATCATCGAACCTCTACCCAAATCACTTCTTTACTTATCTATTGTTAAGACCTAGTCTCATATTCTCCTTAATCACAGCTAAGTAGCACGATCAACGTGACTACAAAACCCTAACCAAAGGGCAACCTATACGAAAGCGCATAAATCCAACCCTAGGCAGCAATAAACTCAGAGAATCAATAGACCTAACAATGATATTTAGGCAAATAGCATTTAATCAGTTGGCTAAACTTCCCAAGATACTAAATAAGATGATCTGCATCTAGTTTAATCTATCGGTAGCTGCATATGAAAGGAGAACAAAACAATTCGATTCCATTCTCAAATCCAGCAATAGATCATTAGCATAATCAAGACTAGTAGTACTCCTAGCTTAACTAAGCAATAAACATAGAAATAAACATAGAAATCAAACCATAAGCAAATAAAGTAAATAGGGAGAAAGATCTCACAAAGTAGATTGAAGTTCCAAGTTAATCTTCCTCGAGATTAAGATACAAACTAAGCTACATAATGAAAGTGGGAGCGAACCCAAGGAGGAAGGAAAGGGATTCCTTTCCCCCTTGGTTTCCTCTCTCTAAAGAGACCTAAAACTGAAACTAAGAAGCGTCAATGAATGATTCACAAAACATCGAGAATTACAAAATATAAGTTGAAGTGAAGCTGGGCGGTGCAGGGTCGCGGGGGGCGACAGGTGCATCGCAGGCCGCGAGCTGCGTCACAAGCCGCGACCTGGGTCTGGTCCTCTGCTTTGCTGGGCTGCTGCTGCTTGTTTGGTTTGGTGGTGCGTGTTTGGTGGTGCTGCTGCTGGTTCATGGACGTTGTTGATGCTAGAGGTTATTGCTAGCGTAGATGCTCTCGTGCCAACCCAATATAATACGAAACTTCCACGAGCATTACTCAAAAATATACTTGGCAATACAAAGTTCTAAAGTTATAGTTAACGTACATTACAAAACAAAACTCCGAACTTCCGCTAAAGCCAAATAATCACAAAAACGCCAATAATAACCATCAAATCATATAACATATTCATGTGAAATGACGTAATAGTATCATATAACTTGAGAACATCAAACACCCCCACACTTAGACTTTACTCGTCCGCGAGTAAATCCAATAGTGAGAATCACAACAATAGAATGATGCTCAAACCATGGACATCAATAATACTCCTCTGCACGTCATTCCATCTCTCCACCTAACATCAAATCCGCTAAAAACCAAAATGTAAGGGAGAATGCCTCCCCCACACTTAGCTTCGAGCTCACCTGAAAAATGCTACAAACACAACAACAACAACCACCAACAAAACTAATGACAACCAAAACGTGAGCTCAAATCCGGTAAGATCTCAAAGGATTTGAACTCACTCCAACCTATATACACTAAGCCTCAAAAGATGACCTACAACTACTTCAACTATCCTAAACATGTAAGCTATGAAACCATGACAAAAAGGGATAAATTCCATACTTACTCCCAAAAGAATGATCAATCAAATCACCAAGTATAAACCCCTATTGCTAAGGATTTAAACTTAGAACAATAAACTCCAATTCCCCAAAACAAGGATGAAATCAGAACCATACCCGAAACTCCGAGATCGTCTTCCACCTTATGACACCATCTCCGGCAAATGAGTTTTCAACTTTCAAATTTCTCTCTTTAATCTCTCATTTTGCCTAAGAGCCCTTTCGGGTTTTCATCCTAGCTTCCCACAATTTTTTTTTCTTCTTTTTTTTTTCACAAAGTCACCCGCTCTTAATAAGCCACTTTTTTTGCATAGGCTGCCCTTTCGGGTTTTCAACCTATCCGGGCCTCCCAAGTTTGCCCGAGTCGCCCGCCCTTGCGGGTTTTCAACTCAGCGGGATTTCTTTTCATTCCTTTTTTTTCATTCTTTTTTTTTCAAATTTTTTTTCAAATTTCATCAAATATACAAAGAAAATACAAATAAAATCGAAAATCAAATGAAAATACAATATATACATCCACATATGAAATACATTCCCCACCCCCACACTTAAAGTACACGTTGTCCTCAATGTGGAATACTAAGGACAAATACATAAAATAAAGGGGCGGGAAAGAAGGAGCTCACAAAAGCTATGAATGAGAGGGACCGCCAGGGTCACGACGACCCCTCCTGGAGGCTCGATCCTCTCAACGTCTCCTCAACGTCTCACCAATGGTTGGAGTAGGGTAGGTGTAGGTGGGGTACTGAGAAACAAAGAAACTGTTCATAGCAGACATCATTGATGACATGGAGTACATGTCATCCTGAAACCCATAAAA
Source organism: Patellifolia procumbens (assembly GCA_947645195.1). Taxonomy (NCBI): domain Eukaryota; kingdom Viridiplantae; phylum Streptophyta; class Magnoliopsida; order Caryophyllales; family Amaranthaceae; genus Patellifolia; species Patellifolia procumbens. Next base: position 1,110,466 of record CANSGD010000888.1, on the reverse strand, counting down.
CTGCTGCTGAATGTCCCCTAGCTGCTCTCCTAATGTAGCTTGGGCCTGCTCGACAGAACCAAGCCTCCTATCAATCGTCTCATAAAAGTCTGGAGGAGCGGCAGCTACACCGGCCTCTGGGGCGGTAACCAACCGAGCAAACTCATCATCCACCCCTTGGCGAAATGCATCATCCGGGGGGATAAAGAGCTGACTCGTAGGAGTCTCGGGAGTGATTGCCACTCTCTGTGGCTGAGGAAGGACCATAAAATTTACAAATTTTTTACCGTACAACCATACATAGAAATCGGGCTCCGAGGTAGCACGAATCATGTGTGCCTCCTCTAATTTATCAAAGGTATACATATGTGATCCTCCGGTCCCTAAAGGTCGCAACTCCGTTGGCATGTCAATCTCCAAGTATCGAGCCAATAAAGTGACCATGCCCCCCATGCTAATTTTACCGGCCTCCTTTTCCGACAACTCCAAACAACGCTGCACCAACATCTTAACCCAATCCGGACACCCAACCCCTGTGATGTCATAGTCCACAAGCACCTAAGGTCGAATGAAGGGACGTTCGTACCCTCACCATGACAAAGTACCGTCATTGTCAAGAAACGGTGAATGTAACGCATCGCCGGATAGACGATAACGGTGCTCTTATCTCGAGAGGTACGCACTAAATGGGTGAGGTCTTGCCAAAAATAGGTTGCGTTGTACCCCGGGGCCTCCACAAACTGACTATCCGCCACATACTCCCAACCAAAGGCCTCCTTTATCTCTTCATATGTCATCTTATAATGTGAATCATTGAGATTGAAGGTGATAAAATGGTCGTCCTCATCATTTACTCCCTTCTCCAAGGTGGAAAGAAACTCTAGCGTATACCGCTCAATGGTCCTAGCCTTCCTAGTCAAGAAACCATGTAATCCCAACTTCCCTAGTAAGGTCCGAACGGGGTCTAGCAATCCCAAAGTACGTAGTACATCAATATCCCCAAACTTGGTCTCCAAAATGTGGCGATTGGGTTTAGCTAGTTTGGCTCATCTACGAGTAGAAGGTCGAGAAAGGTTCTTTAGTCCCAAAGAATTGATCTTAGGCATAGGACCTTCACTAGAGGCGGTAGACTTCCTACGCTTTGATTCACTCATTTTTTCCTTTTCTTTCGCACTACAACAAAACACAATCAACACAACTTCTTTCAACCAACAATCAATCACCAATTCCCAAATGAATTTTTCAAATCAATCCTCCACACTCCACTACTTCAATTCAACACAATCCCAATATCAACAACAACACAAGAACTCAACAACAACAACAACAACAACTCTACAATTTAGGCAAGAACAAATCAAGTTAAATCAAACAATAGGTAAAGGGATGGAAATTTATACCCATGGTGATGGGAGATCTCCAAATTGCCTTTAGAGCATAATGTGGTTGAGTTTGTTGTAGAACACTTCTCCAAACTACAAACTTTAAGTTCCAAGCTTCAATTGCTCCAAAAATGGCTCAAATAAAAAAACCCCAAATTCTAGGGTATGAAGAACTTGGGTGAAATTTCTGAATTTTTGTTTGAAAAAGGAGGATTTAAGAGTGGAATGATTTAATTTTGTGATGGAGGTTTGATTAGGGTGAGAGATTTGGTTGAAGAATTAAAGGTTTGTGGTGTTTAAGGGGGATTAGAGAGTGTTTGAGAGGGAGGAGTGAGTGAGTGGGTGAGTGGTGTGAGTGGTGTGAGTTTGAATGAGAGAAGGGATGGAAAGAGTGAGTGAGGGCCGAGAAATCGAGCAAGTTAAAGCTGGGCAGTAGCTGGTCGCGGGGGGCGACCTGCGTCGCGTGCCGCGATCAGCTCTCGCGGGTCGCGATCCACTACTGGTCCGTTTATTCTGTTGTTCCTCTGGTGCAGCCCCTTCTTGTTTGTTGTTGTTGCTGCAGCTCTTCATAACTCGTTTTTACCCCTCTCTTTTTCTTTTCTTCTTTACTTTTCTATTTCTTTCCTACTCTTTACATTCAACTCCACGCACTACTCCCGACAACTTCACAACCTTCATGCATTTGTTACTTCACCAGAATGATTAGCTTCTAGAGTCCTGCAAAAATACAAAAGAAACATACCAAAGCATAATATCCTAAATAAAAAAAAACGGAAATTAAGAAAGCACGCCCTATATACTATCCTCGTTTATTTAATGTCATCGACACGACATAGGGCTCCGAACTCAACCATTGGAACTGCACTCTATGTGGGATAAGAATGCCTCCCAACCAACCTCCTATTCACGTCCTGAAAAACAAAATGAGTAGAACTCTTGCAAGACACGTTAGATTCATAATGTCACAACGTGGTGGCCGATTAGGAGGGTCACTCCACTTATTTACTCCAATGCCATAACTCGCGTGTTAGAAATGAGCATGCTATCTAAATAACTAACGTCATTAGCAATGAAACTATGGCTTACATTGGCTCACTAACCACTTAATATCAACAACATCATGAAAATCCGTTCCACAATGCTAGTAAAACAAATACACGGCCAATGATCCAATGCATCCAACCATTCATTATGCACGACAAACTCAAGAATATGCACACCCAAACAACACCAAAAAATCACCACAAGTACAAGTTCCAATCCAAAATACACCAAACACTAACTACAAGCACCGATTCCCCGGCAACGGCGCCAAAATTTGGCAGGCTCTGTCGCGAGGGCCTCCAAAGATAATATTTCGCTTACCCTCTATCACAAATAAATGTAGTAGGGAAGTAAGGGTCGAATCCACAGAGAATCGGGGTAGTTTGGCATTTGGCGAGATTGAGTTAATGTAAAATAAGCAACCAAAATAAGGGGGGTTTTGAAATACATTCTAATAAACTAAACTAAACTATTAACTAACAACAATAGGATATCTAAGTAGAATAACCTCGAATTCAATTAACAACAACTTCAAATCAAACCTCGATCATCGAACCTCTACCCTAATCACTTCTTTACTTATCTATTGTTAAGACCTAGTCTCATATTCTCCTTAATCATAGCTAAGTAGCACGATCAGCGTGACTATAAAACCCTAACCAAAGGGCAACCTATACGAAAGCGCATAAATCCAACCCTAGGCAGCAATAAACTCAGAGAATCAATAGACCTGACAATGATATTTAGGCAAATAGCATTTAATCAGTTGGCTAAACTTCCCAAGATACTAAATAAGATGATCTGCATCTGTTTAATCTATCGGTAGCTGCATATGAAAGGAGAACAAAACAATCCGATTCCATTCTCAAATCCAGCAATAGATCATTAGCATAATCAAGACTAGTAGTACTCCTAGCTTAACTAAGCAATAATCATGAAATAAATATAGAAATCAAACCATAAGCAAAGAAAGTAAATAGGGAGAAAGATCTCACAAAGTAGATTGAAGCTTCGAGTTAATCTTCCTCGAGATTAAGATACAAACTAAGCTACATAATGAAAGTGGGAGCGAACCCAAGGAGGAAGGAAAGGGATTCCTTTCCCCCTTGGTTTCCTCTCTCTAAAGAGACCTAAAACTGAAACTAAGAAGCGTCAATGAATGATTCACAAAACATCGAGAAATACAAAATATAAGCTGAAGTGAAGCTGGGCGGTGCAGGGTCGCGGGCCGTAAGCTAGGTCGCAGGGGGCGACAGGTGCATCGCGGGCCGCGAGCTGCGTCACGGGCCGCGACCTGGGTCTGGTCCTCTGCTTTGCTGGGCTGCTACTGCTTGTTTGGTTTGGTGGTGCGTGTTTGGTGGTGGTGTTGCTGGTTCATGGACGTTGTTAATGCTAGAGGTTATTGCTAGCGTAGATGCTCTCGTGCCAACTCAATATAATCTGAAACTTCCACGAGCATTACTCAAAAATATACTTGGCAATACAAAGTTCTAAAGTTATAAAGTTAACGTACATTACAAAATAAAACTCCGAACTTCCGCTAAAGCCAAATAATCACAAAATGCCAATAATAACCATCAAATCATATAACATATGCATGCGAAATGACGTAATAATATCGTATAACTTGAGCACATCAATTGTCCCTTTATTGGGAAGGTGTTCCTTATGAATCTAATCATATTACTTACCAAAAAAAGAATGTTGGAACAACTAAAAGGACGGTACTTTTTATAGGAATTATTTAATTTTTGCATGTCGAAGTTTTTTCCAACAATTACATATATAGCCAAAATCTTAATTCAAATAACACTATTCCCTCCGCTCTCTTTTAATCTTCACACTTTGTACTTTAACAATATTTAAATACTACCTCCATTTTTATTTAGTTGCAATGTTTTTAAAAAAATGAAAACCAATGCAAAGTTTTTAATGTGGTATTAGGTAAATGTTTGGGTATATAATTAAGGGGAGTGGGGACCATTAGGTATAATAAATGAGTAGAAAGAAAAGGAGAGAAATATGGGGACCACAAAAAAAGTGGCGCCATTTTGGGCGTATATCTTGTTGCCCCAAATCAGTTGCCAAAAAAGGAGCCAAATTTTTTTTGGTGGACTTTTTCACCTAACAAAAGAGGAGCCAATTTTTTTTTGTTTCCCTCCAAAACTTCCTCATTCCATTCTCTGCTTCATTTGTCATCAACATTTACAAACTTTCTCTTCTATAAATAGAGTTAATGAAGAGAGAATCTTCCCAAAGAAAAAACAGACATTATTCATGAACTAGGTAGTTAATTACATCTTCATAATTCACTACACACACAAGCACATTAACTAAATTGTTCACTAATTAATTACACTTCCATAAAATCAACCAAAAAAAAACAAGGAAGCCACTATTGTCTCTCCAAAAAACAGCTTCAATAGTAGACAACTTCATGGAAGATGATGACGAGCTTGGTCTTCAATGGTGGATGGATGGCTACGAGGAATGTAGAAACCACATCAATATAATGCATCAACAGGATCAAGACCAACAACAAGAAGAACATGAACAAGTACATCAAGAGTATGATATTCAGGTTAGCAAAAAAATAGAACTTAGTTTGGAAACAAGAAGAAAGATTGTTGATGAGCTTTTATTTTGTGAGGCTAATGGGAAAATACCAAGGTGAAAAAAAAAGAAATTGCATCTAAATTTGGGATTTATTTTACTACTTTGTACAGCAAGATGCACAAAAACAAAGAAGTTTAGGCAATGTTATAGATGTTAGGGCAAAAAAACAAGGAAGTGTTAGTAGAAAACCTATTGAATTTCAAGAGGAATGACTTCAGTCAGTGCCTTTACATAAGAGGACAACACTTAGATCAATAGCAGGAGCACTGAAATGTTCCCAGTCCACAGTTCGGAAAATGGTTGAGAAAGGCAGATTGAGGACTCATACAAGTACCAACCACCCACTACTAACAGACAAACATAAGATAGACAGGATGCTTTGGGTATTGAAACACATTAAACCACAAACCAGAAATAAGCCTGCTAGATTTGTGAACATGCATAACATTATACACATAGATAAAAAATGGTTTTATCTAAATCCAGACATGAGGAGGTTCTATTTACTCCCACATGAGGAAGATCCATATAGGAGTCAACAATCAAGGCGGTTCAAAAAGCAATGTTTTTGGCAGCCACATCATGGCCTATGAAAGATGAAAATGGGGACATGCTACATGATGGAAGTTTGGGAATTTTCCTTTTGTCAAGAGGGTTGCAGCTAAGAACAGAAGTAAAAACAGAGAGGCATGCACTCTTGAAACAAAAGCAATTGAAAGTGTCACTAAAGAAGTCATCAGGGACATGATTATCAATCAAGTGATACCATCTATCATGAGATGTTGCCAACAGGGGTATCTAAGGATATATATATTCAGCAAGATAATGCAAGACCCCATATACAGCCTAATGATCCATTTTTCATTGTTGCTGCCATTACAAATGGTTTCAATATTCAACTAATATGCCAACCAGCTCAAAGTCCAGATCTTTATGTTAGATTTAGGTTTGTTTCAACTATACAAGCATTACAGTACAAGTCAGTTCCTAAGAACGTAGAAGACTTGGTCATCAAAGTGCAAGATGCTTATGAATCACATCGGCCATCTCGGTTGGGGAGAAAAGCTTTTTTGTTGTCGGAAAATCCCTCCCTGCTTTATTAAACTCTTCTCTTAGGCGAGAGCTCCATTCCTTTTTTTTTATCCAAAAGTGTTCAAGTATACATGGTTGCAGCTACAATATGTGATGTTGGAGATCCTAAAAGTAAAGGGAGGGAACAACTACAAGCTCCCTCACCATGGTAAAAGGAGGTTAGAAAGGCTTGGGTTATTACCAGAAAGTGACCCTGTTGATAAAGTTGTAGTGGATGAGGCATTCAAATATTTAAATGAAAGGTTTATTAGTGTGGGTGAAGATATTGACTTCATATATGGAGAACTATAGTGAAGACTTCAACAATGGAAGTTAAGATGTTGTTTTTAGGGTATATAAACATTTTGTGAATCATATTTAGGATCTAGTTATTGGTATATACACAATGAATGGCAAGACTGCTAAACAAACCTAGGTTAAAAACATTAAGAGTTCATCCTTTTTTTAAATGTATGAAGCAGAAATCTTTAGTAATTGGGGAAAGGACAAGGTTTGTAAGCAGTCATGTTTAGAAAGACATTAAAACTGAATATGAAATGGAAGAAAATTTTTGGTTTTAGTTTACTTGCTTTTAATTATTAGTTGAGTTTTACAAGTTAATAGTGGCAGTGATAAGCTATCAAAAACATCATGTGACTTTTTTGCATCCATCAGTGATTTTCTTAAACTCAAATTAGAAGTAGGGTTAGTTTCCTCAACATACTGGTTACGTAACCAAGTATGGAGCTATATCACCCCCTACTTCTTAGAGTTACTAAGTTGACTCCCTTCATCATATGGATGCTTAGGTGACAACAAAGGGGGGACACATAGTCAAACTTAAAGCATCACGAAAACAAGAGTGGTGTTGCCTATCATTGATACTAGGTGTTCATTAGCATGCTTAACATCATTAGCCAATTCCTCTTAAAAATAGGGACTCGATGGTGAATAACATAATCATCCTTAAACATCACAGCATCATGTTTGATCAAACAACCACCATAATCACAGAAGTGAACAAAAATGCCTTTGAGGCAGTAGCACCAGCAGTTACATGATGTAAGTCAAACAACATAATCACAGTAATGAAAAATATAAGCCTTTAAGGCAGCAGCACCAGCAATTACATGATGTAAGTCAACCAACAACAACAGCATCATAGGAGACTCGTTTTAAAAATGATGACAAGCAAAAAAAGAGGCAGAAAGAACAAGACACGTAACCAAACAAACAGGGGAATTCATAGAAAACAAAACCTCAAAGAGAAGGATTTCCTCTCATTAAAAGGAAGCAATGAGTATCAGGATCAAGCTCTAAACTAGTGCAGGGACTCATTGGGATGTCTGGTCGAGCCTCAAGCCCATCATCATAATCCTCCACAAGTTTAAAAAGCCTCAAGCAGTCGAACTCATCATCCTCAACAAACAAATTATGCTCCCTGCTAGGAACAGGACCGTCAACCATGAAGTAACCATCAACATGCATTCTTCACCTTCACCTTTCCTTTCCCCTTATTTTCTTCATCTTCTCTTTTCCTTTTCCCTTTTTCCTCTTTCCTTCACCCCAGAATGCAGAGATCCTGTAACTTCCCCTTCCCTTTGTTCTTCGAACCACAAGGTGGTTCTTGTGCTGCAAGTGCACAGACAATTATGCGGTGAGGAGTGGGAGGAGGAAGGGGGAGCAAAGCTCACTCTTTTCTTCCCAGATCTGTTCCTTTTGGACTCAAACAGAATAACCTTCTCTTTCCCTGAACTAGGGCAATCTGGTTCCTCTTCAACATTCTCTTCCTTTACAACAAACTGGACCTTCTCCTTGCCCTTTGATTTTGGATTTCGCGGAACAGGAAAAGCCAAAGCCCTGGCAACCCTCATCTTCTACATATCATCGAAATCATCACAATCTTGAACTACCCTTCCCAAAGCATTTAGGGCGTAGGGTTTCAGAAGTTTCTTTGCAGTTCCATTTTTGTAAATCCTTTTTGTCCAAGGGGAATCACTCTTAAAGCTTTCCATAATTTCGAAGATAGTTTCATATTCGAAATCATCTTCTGTCTCAAAGAACGCGTCTTCTAAAGGGGTCAAATCTGGGCAATACATTTTGTTGGGACTCATGTCAAAGGTTTTGTGCGAGAATGAGAAGGAAAAGGAGGAATAGAAGGAAGAGAAGTCGAAGATTATAAGATCTCTGAAGAAAAAAGGAGAGGGATGTGAAGAAAATTGAGAGGAAAGTGAAGAAAGATGGAGAAGCAAATCTAGGATTTGGTAGAGAAGATGAAGAACAATGAAGAACAGGTAGACTGATTTGGAAAAATGACGAGAAATGAAGGGGTGGGGGTTTAATTGGGGTGTTTTCAAAAACATTAAATGTGGTTGGTTGGGGTATTGATGATTTTTTGGTGGGAGTAATTAAGTAAATTGTGGATTTTAATTAGATTGTAATGAGGATGATATGTTATGTTAATTATACTTAGTGAGGATAAAATAGTAATTTCATAGGATTTTTTTTGAACTAAATAAGGAAAGAAAAAGAAGCATTGCAACCTTTGGGAAAATTCCGTTTTAGAAAACCATTGCAACTAAAAAAGAACGGATGTAGTACTATATTTTGACCAACATTGGTGATTTATTCATAAAGAAAATATAATATGGGTCTTGTTTGGTGCGTCATAATGTATATTTTCAAAATATCATTTTATATAATTTTTGCTTATAACTAGAGATATTAACAATCAAAGTATGTGTTTGACATATTTGTAGTCAAATGTATAGATTAAATAAAAGCACAGAGAGTACAAACAAAAATTTATGCTACCGAACACACTTGCCTTACCGAATCAATTCATTGACACCAACTTGTTGATTATTACAATTCATGAAGAGAATGTTCGAAGTGAAAAGCTAGCAGATAGTTAGTTTCCTATTATATAGGAACTTGCGATTAGTTATTCAGTAGGTCGATAGATCAAGCATACATTATAAATGTTTTACCTATTTGTACGATGGTCGTGGACGGAGTCGTAGGATGTGCTCCATTTTCCATCTTCTGTTAGCTCCTCTCACCTCTAAAAGCCATCAAAGAGCAGAGAGAATTTCTTTTTAGGCAGGCGAGAAATTGTTGAATAGTCGGTCCAATGCCATTAGTCCAACAAACCGTTATTAGCTTCTATCAGGAATTATGCTCACCTAAAAAAACCTCATAATTTATCTTCATAATTTGTCCATTAATCTTGAGATTATTACTCTTGATATGAGAATATGATGCTCAGAGAAAGAGCTAGTGAAATGGTGTGGACCAATGCGAACAAGTGGTACAAATTATAGATTCGAATTCATAGCGTCCAGTAAGTTGGTCTAGTGTATGTCCTATGACGTCCTATCATCTTTGTAAGGATAAATATCATCAATTTAAAGATACCTTCTTGCGTGAATAAAACGCTGATGTAACAGTGACTTGAATCTAGAATGACACAAATGCCTATACCTCGTAAACTCGTGCCGTCTATAAAATGCAAAGCCAATGTACTCTACTATTTGCTAGGCATCATTCCACAAATCACATATAGAGTGAGGTAGAGAAATTCGAGCCCGAGTCGACTGGTAAACAACCTCTCCCCTTCTTTCTTTATACATGCAATTCTTTTGTTTAATCATATTTTTGGTGATTCAGTTATACCTACCACTTTATAATTTATAAGTTTATAGGTCACTTTATAATATTTATTTGATTTATTTGGCTCACTTTAATTAAAGCAAGTAGTATCTATTTACAAAGAAGACTAGGATAGGTTATAAATATAAGCCTATGTAGTATGTAAGATTGTAAACTACTTCACATAGGACCCAATTAACGTGACATTATTTAATATTTCAATCTAATCTAAACTAATCTACTATCAGTATATATAATGTATGTGTGTATATATACAAGGAGAAAATTTCAAATAGAGAGCGTCACTTATTATTGTCATGTCATAATTTTTTAATTAATTTTTTTTTTTTGAAAAAAGAGTTATATTTGTCAAGGAACCAACTCAGTCAAAAACTAAGCTGATGGTTGAAGACTCAGGAAAAGCTATACTATATTTTACCACGCACCCCTCGCACAAGATTCCTTTGGGCTTAAAGAGTGGATGCAACATAGGCCTCCTTCTACATAGCACTAAATATTATATTTAGAAATTAAAGGGGGGCGGACGAGATTTGAACCCGTGGCCTTCCAATCAAACCAACTCTTGATTCCATCATAATGCTTGTGAAAATTTTAATTGATGGTTGAAACCCTAAAAATAGTTATATAGCCTATCACTATCTTAAATTTCTAGAGTGTGTCATGTTATCGTTTTCGAGCGAAAATTCATTGAAAAAATAATTGTATTGAATATCACAAGTGAGGTTAATTTCACAAACCAACAAAGTTAAGAGGTAATTTCCTCCCTTCGTTATTAAGTATGTCACTCTTGCTGACTATTAGCTTTCATAGAAGTGTATGTGTAAATTTTAGTAGTGTGCAACTATTCTGGAAAGGAGGAAGTATTATATTGTGAGTTTATGGTGTTTTGCATGTCATATGCAAAGACGTAACAACAAAAATTATTGGAGATTAATGTATCTTTTGTTTGTTGGTCGTTGATTTTTTATGTGCATTTTTGTCAACAAATTATAGTACATACCAATGAGCTCATAATTAACCGCGGTTTCAGTTATCCTGAAAGTAGGCCACAAACTTCTTTTTTTCTGGTCTTTAAGTTCATTTCTGTCAGTTTACCCTCACATAATCACTTCAGTTTAATAAAACATTGTGGGGGTAATAGTCAAAATTTGTGATCAAATTTGTCTACATATTAGTGCATTCTGTGGCTCTCTACCCGCCAACTAAAATTCTAATAGGAATTTTGATGACCATCTGCTCCAAACCATCTATTTAATTCGCTACTAACTACTACAAATTTGACAACTACTTATTATCTATGTAGGTTGTCATCAAGAAGTTAAGAAAAGAAGAATGTCGACTGATATCTATGTGACTGCTGCATTCAAATCAGTTCATCCGAATCTAGCTTATATTTTCATGAAAAATGAGTATGTCCTCGATGATTATGCACCTGGTCAGTCAGATGACAAGATACTGTATGGACCATCTCGCATAGGCGATGTGTTTTCATCTCTCAAATGCACTATCTTTGCAGATCAAGGAATCGACTGTGCATTCGCATCTCAAGATCAAGGAGATGCATACATATTCTCCGGCAACATTTGCGCCAAATGGTTTTACGGTCCAGACTCACCCAACGACAGGATCGTTGAAGGGCCGCGGGAAATTGGAGACATGTTCCCTTACTTAAGAGGGACAGTCTTCGAAAATGGAGTTGATGCCGCATTTGAGTCATCGAGACCTTTCGAAGCTTACCTCTTCAAGGGGGATCAATACGCTCGTATCAACTACAGCGCCAGCGGGCACCTCATGACCATCGCTTCCATCCGTCAAAACTGGCCTTGTTTGAGAGGCACCATCTTTGAGAATGGATTTGATGCTGCATTTGCTTTACACATTACAAATGAAGCATATTTATTCAAAGGAGATATGTATGCACGTATCAAGTTCACTCCAGGCGCGACGAGTGATGTGCTAATGTGCTTAGCGAAAATTAAGCAGAATTGGAGGGGTTTAGGTAGCATCTTGCCTCGCCATAATAGCAACTGCAACTTAGTTTGCAACTAAATGATGCATAAATGATATGCACCTATGGTGACATGGTGTGATCTAGTCTACCTAAGTTTTATGTTATTGTATGAAATAAAACAAGAGGGTGCATCTAGGGTTGCAGCCAATGAGTTGGTCCTCATCTCTTCTTGTACCCCACTATCCTTATTGTGTATTAATTCGTATGCTGCGTGAAGTCAGCGCACTCGTTGTAATAGTATTTCTGTATTTGTGTGCTAAAATGATTTGTTCAGTAAGTCTATCCGCACATGGTAGAATTTCTCATTCAACTGATATACACTTCTACAAGATAGGTTACTATCACTCTACTACTACAATTATTTGCATACATTTAACACAGGCATTATGGGTTTATTTATAGGTCCTATAAAATTCTATTCTCTATGTTTTCACGCAAAACCCAACCTAATTTATGACAATATAATTTCGAAATCCATAGGTTAAAGAAAGTAGTCATTATTGTTACAATGTTAATTTAAGATTTTATCTGAGGCTACAAAATTATCTACTTCCTTTGTTGCTAAATAGATAATATATTTTACAAAATGGGTGTTTCGAAATAGATGATACACTTTGTTTTTTCTTCTTTAGTAAGTTATGGTGCGTGGTTTGACAAAATTTTGAGATGTTTCAAAATAGATGATACACGTTTGGTGTGGTTATGCCCACTCCCCATTTTTAAATTAATCCCCAAATTTAATTGACTTAATCAAGTTTACATAATTTTGCCTCAAAATCCCTTTTTGAAAGTATATCATCTATTTTGAAACAGAGAAAGTATATTATTAAAATGCATAGAAAAATCATGGCAGACAACCATAGATAGTGGCGGATCCACAAAAATATAATGAGATGGACAAATTCATATTATTTAAAATTGCAGTTTAAAGCTTTATCACGTACTGCTAGGCCTTATATAATACTACTACGAAAATTTAGATGATAATAATCAAATAATTGAAGTAAGATATAGTAACTCACATTCTTTTATTATGATAATATCGCAATAATTTAACTCTTGCATTCTCCGTTTGCCCATATTTAACACTAATATAAAAAGGGAAATATTATTGTATAATATGTTAAAAATATTATTTGATATATTAATGTATATTTCCAAAATATTAACACCCATTAATTTAAAAAACTATAGAAGATTTTAGTCGTTAAAGTTGTATAATGGCAGCTGTGAAAGTCAACCAGTTGAATTCAAAGGAAGTATATATGATAAAAAAAAAATTAGGATATACCTAACTAGAATGTTGATGGATTGAAAAGTGTGAACATGTACAAAAAAAATATAGAAGTTTAGTGATCAAAGAAATAAAAAGACTGAAGAGGGGGTTGAATTGAGTGGCTAATTTAAAATTGAAGTATCGTAAAAACGATCTTTATGGCACTGCGCTAGGCACTGTGTCATAACTGTTGAAGTTCGTTTTTCTCTTTTAAACTCAAACAACAATAGTGACACAATTAAACAGCGGAAATTATAAATCAAGCACACAGATTTATCGTGGTTTGATCCCAACTCTGAGATCTGTTATTAATATTTAACTCAAATTTTCAATCGTCTAAAACAAATTCGTTTCCCCCACTACTAACCCTAGTAGTGCTCCCCAACACTTAACTCTAAATGTTCCTAATCAAATTGTAAACACACCCGAATCAATTTGACACTCTCTAAAAACTGATTAAAGAAAGATTAAAAGCCTAGTTTGCAATTACTTCTCGGATAAGCATATACGAGGATCAATAAGAACACTTTAACTAACAGTAGCATTGTGTTATTCACTGAGATCTGGGGATTCGTTTTCTGCTATTTGTAAACTCACAAAACTGATCATTTTCTGCAGAAAGCGTATCTTTGCTATAGTAAGCGTAATCCTATTTCAAGGGTAAACCCAATCCTACTTGTAATAGAGATAAAACTAATCTTTTAACAAGCTTATCTTATCCCTAAAAAGAAGGAATAATTATCTTATTAAAAGATAAGATTTTAACTTTTAAAAACTGATTTGTAAAATCTTTAAATTATCTTTTAAGAACTTAAATCAGATTTTTTTATTTTATAAACCGAAAAACCTTTTTTGTCAAAAACTTTTATTATGAAACCTAATCTTATTACTTAAAGGTAAAAGATGAAATTTTTTATCCTTATCTAATAAAACCAATTTTTCACAACTAAGATTTTTCCAAAAAAAATTATTTTCTTTAAAATATTTTGGAAAAAGCCTAAAAACCGATTTTTCTTTACAAAACGTTTTTGCTTTCTTTTTCGAAAAACAATTGTTAATAAAACCAAAATCCCCTTCAAATGTTAATTTCATCATGACTCTTTATTTCTTAACACATAAAAAATAATTTGTCACCTCAAACTCACATTACTTTCTAGCACATTGTTACATTTAGTTAATTACAACAAATGAGATATATAACTAACCCTAACCATCTTTCTTCCGTCACTTGAACTTCCATGAATTTCGCTATCAATTTGCTTAGAATATTGTTAGACACATCAAACTGTTATAATGCAACCTGTTTATCATTATTAAAATAATACGGACTTAGAGTCCCAACAAAAAGATAAAAAAGGAAAAAGAATGAAGGATGAAGCATCTAGGAAAGGTAGAGAATTTCTGGAAAAAACACAAAGTCTTATATGCGGCCCCCACACCATTAACTAATATTGTGGCGGTTTTATTTATTAACCCATATAATACTTTTTCAGTTTCCAAACTCACCCAAAACTGTCGGTAACCCCTTCCATTAATAGTCAGTAACCCCATCCAAAATAGTTAGTAACCCCGTTCAAAAAGTCAGTAACCCCTCCCAGAGAGTTATTAATCCCTAAAACGTAAGTAAACTGGCCCCAAATAATTAGTAACCTTCTTAAAACAGTTAGTAACCCCTCCTAAAACAGTTAGTAACCCCCTAAATAGTCAATAACCCCCAAAATACTTGGTAACCCATTAGAATAATTGTAACCCCCTCTAAAATTGTTTACAACTTTGGCTAACTTTCCTAGGCATTACATTTATGACCCTCCACATACATTGCTTCGTAACAAGATCAACAATCTTATTAGGATGAGTGATAGCCATCTTCCAAACTGCATTGTTCCTTTGCATCCATATATTATAGAGCAAAGCCACATAACATGATTGCAGCACCTGAGTTTTGAATCTACCACTTACTGGTTTGCTGATCCATCTGCTAAATCCATCTAAAGTCCTGATGTCCTCATGAATACTCAGTACCTGATGGAGACCTTGAAGGCACATCTGGGAATATTGGCAAGCAAGGTACAGGTGATCAATAGTCTCTATTGATTGCTGACATAGCGGACACAACTCATCAGAGGTGATGGCAAATTTCCTCAGTCTATCCTTAGTTTGAAGCCTTCTCCTCATGATCATCCAACCTACGAAGCTGCATTTAGGAATGTTCAATCTATTCCAAACCCAACTTGCCCAAGGCACAGCTTGTGAACTCCCTCTCAGCCAACTGTAACCGGAAGATGCAGAATAGCCCTTGTTGCTGAACATCAATCTATCATGTTGATAACCAGTTCTGAAATGATCCTTAACTTTGCACAGATTCTTCCAATACCAACTAGCAGCTGTAGTAGGGAAGTAACTCTTCCAATCCTTCTTTTTAGGTAAACATGATTCACCCATTTGACCCACAGATTGTCAGCCTTACTTGCAATGCTCCAAATATATTTACCAAGGAGAGCTAAATTCCAGGTGTGACTATCCTTGAATCCTAAACCCCCATCCTTCTTGGGTCTACAAATAAAGTCCCAAGCTATTGGAGGAGTCTTGGATGTATAAGCCTGTCCAGACCACAAGTAGTTATTGCGTTTATTACTTGTTTTGTTTTGTTTTTTTTTCTTTCTTAATCCTTTTTTCTTTCCTTTGTTTTACCTCAATTGGTTTACAACATTTTTGTTATTAATTTTTGTTTTTACAATATGTTCAAAGTTGGATTTGTGAATAGTTTCAAACTATAAAGTGTAGAAATCTTTGTGAAATATCCGCTATTAATTATGACCTTTTCCAATTATGTGTTTTAAATATTGCTTGTTTTTCCAATTTAATTTGTATCTCTTGAGTTTAGAATTTTGGATCCGCCACTGTCATCCATAAATACAAGCAATAAGATATAGACAATTAAAAAGTTATGCTAGCTAATCCATTCTCAATATATAATAATGTCTTTTAGTAGATGAGTATATGATCCCCTCGATAGAATATATTTTTTTCACTTATTTGATAACATACATATTAACATCCTTTTTAGGTAAGGTATATATTTACCAACGTCAAATGCACGCGATGATGCGTTCGAAAGTTGTTAAAATTTTAGTTAGCGAATTAGTTAATATTCAAATTAGTAAAACAACTAAGATTTTTTTCTTTTTTTCCTTATTTTTTTTCGAGTCCACCCCCTTTCCCTTATATAATAGAGGTATTTATTTTGTCTCTTGAGTTTCTGAATATCCTAGCCTTTTTCTCAATTTAGGGTGTAGTACGTTACGGTCACCCGTTCAATGGATGGTACAAATATTACTATAAACCCAGGGTGCTAGGTACACCCGGAGACAGTTTTTTGTTAAGAATATCATGCGTGCATTTACACAAGGTGAGGGTTGCCTCAGTGGTATGATGCATGCAAACTTTTTTTACACTGTCTGAGGTCGTAGGTTCAAGCCCAAACTTCACATGTTCTTTTACTTTCTTTTTTTAAATTGGAAACTACTAAACTTTTAACTAATTCACTTTAGATCACAAAAATGTTTACTTTAATATTATCTTGACTTTTTTTTGTCTCTAACATTACTAAAATATTTTTAAGAATGGATTTAGAATGTTTTGATATAGTATATTTGATAATGAGAAGTGCATTTTAAAATGGGTTGTTATGATTTTCTACTTTCCAAAAAAGATATATATTTCTACTTTCTAAAAAAGATATATATTGAAACGGTTTGAAAATCACACTATAATTTACAAAAAAAAGTAGAGCAATAAACATCCAAATGAGCGATTATATTATTCTTTAATAATACTATTTCCGTTCTTTATTAATACATATAGAGTTTTACGCCATCCAATGCACAACTTTGAATGCTAATAACTCTAATTATGTTCAACTAAAAATTATAAAAAGTTAATTTTAATTAAGTATGTACCGAGACAAATCTAACAAGATCCCACATGACTATGTTTATCCTTGTACATAAATCATTATAGTTGATTAAAGGGGGATGGATGGATAGTGTAAAAAGAGAAATGTAGTGATTAAAAAAGAACGGAGGAAGTAGTAAACATGTATATACTATTAAATATTATGATCTTTTCACTATAATGAGCAATGTATATCTTAAGAGAACAAACATATACTGTATTTTAAAGTGTGTTAGAGTAAAGAACATATAGAGTCATATAAACTAAGAAAATGAGCAATATTATTTGTCAATGAGCAAACAAATCACACTATAACGTGAAAAACTAGTAAAGAAGCATCAACTTCCAAATGAGCAATATGGATCACATTATTTTCCAAATGAGTGATATTATTCTTCACTAATAAGTAAACATGTATTTATCTTATAAAAACATTTATATACTACTACAAATTGATGAATATATCACTAAAATCAGCAACATAGATTTCAGATGAGCAATGTTTCTTAAGATAAAAAACTATTTTAGTATTTTCTAGTGTATTAAAATAAAGAACAAATGGGGTCATAAAGATAAAGAAATAAGAGACATTACTTTCAAATGATCAAATAGATCACACAATAATGTAAAATCAAGTAAATGAGCAATAAACTACCATTGCGCAGTTATATTATTTTAATCATAAGTAAACATGTATGTACTATTACATATTGATGAAAATGAGCAAATATATCTTTTTCTTAATTTTTTAATCTTTCTTACTTTTTTGTATAAATAATTATTAGCAAAGCCAAATAAATGAAACTGAGCAAATATATCTTTTCTTAAAATTTTAATTTTTTTTACTTTTTTGTATAAATAATTATTATCAAAGCCAAAAAATGAAAATGAGCAAATATATCTTAAGATGAGCAAATATATCTTCTCTAGTGTGTTAAAGTAAGATAGAAACATAAAAGATAAGGAAATTAGCAGCATTATTCTCAAATGAGCAATGTAAGTAGATCACACTATAACGTGAAAGTAAGTAAATGATGAGCCATAAACTTCCAAACGAGCAATTATATCATTCTTTACTAATCAGTACATGGGTAATATTTTGTTACACATTGATGAATATATCACTAAAATGAGCAATATATATTTCAAATGAGAAATATTATTGAAACAGCCTGGCTCTCCCGAGTTGCTAGCTAAGCATGCCTGATAATTATAAACCTGATTATTTTCTTAATTAGAAGAATCAAATATAAATATAACTCCAAATCGCAGCGGATTCTCAATCCAAATACCTCGATCATGGACTGGTGGGTTATTGCCCAGAACACAATGGTCCTAAATGAGCCTTTTGGAATACATAATTGTCTCAATAGATTCTCGAAAACTATATGAACATAATTTATTCATAAACCATTAATGTTCAATAATACAACCCAATTTCCAAATTAGTAGAATATAACATCATACCACCTCGAATTTCACTGTATAATTTTAACAATTACGTCACTCTTCATTTGATTCTGGACTTCCAACACAATCTGAAAATAAGAGAGAATATACAAAACAAACATAATTCCAAAATGAGTGGAAAACTTGAAACCTTTACTTCACCCCGTCAAAACATTTTATTTTAAATAATTTATCACTAGGTGTAAAAACATTAGCATTTGGCTAAGATTGGAGATAAGAATAAACATTTTATAATAAAATGGTACATAGTAAGGTCTCGGGAGAATCACACTTTAGTATTATAAGTTTAGAAATAATATTTCAATAATGAAAATTATATAAGTACCATTGTCAAACTCTCTCATGATATATAAATGATATTTGTTATTCGTATATTATTGGCAACTTATCGCCAAAACACATATTTATATATATTGTAGAACTTAATATCAATATTCATTTTATAAATATTCGGAAAGAGAACACGAATAGAGAAGGATTTTCTCCTTAGGTAAACCGGTTGTCTCTAAACTTTTGGAGGCCGTCGCCCCACCATTTCATTATTATGCTTGCAAGCCTTCATTAGGACATGGCCCGATATTATTTATTCGCCAGGAGATCACCCATC
This sequence comes from Patellifolia procumbens, assembly GCA_947645195.1. NCBI lineage: Eukaryota > Viridiplantae > Streptophyta > Magnoliopsida > Caryophyllales > Amaranthaceae > Patellifolia > Patellifolia procumbens. The sequence goes on along the minus strand of CANSGD010000888.1, from coordinate 1,091,384 downwards.
CTGCAAGGGTTCGCCAGGAGATTACCCATCCTACAAGGGTTCGTCAGGAGATCACCCATCTTGCAAGGGTTTGTCAAGAGATTACCCATCCTGCAAGGGTTACCGTACCATTCGGTATCGGCTCTTTCCGGTTATGCATTTATTTATTAACATTATTACTCATTCCAACATTATTAGCTTATGAATTGAGATGCCATTTGCATCATTCATTACATCTCATTTAGCCCTTTGGCTTACGAATCATGGATAACATTAAATACTTAATTTCTCGCAATTCAATGGATTCATATGTTCATAGTTATTTCCATGGTAATTCTATTTTATAACATAACTTCACAATTAAAAAGTGTTTTATAATTTTGGAAGGTATATCACATTTCTAAAGTAATACCCATTGAGGTGTGCAAGGATTTGTATGTAATAAGGTATTCTCGAGGCTTTGACAGAACACCACCATTTGGTTCAAACTCTTTTTCTATATTTTGTGAAAGTAGGGATTGATACAATTTACTTTGAAATTGATTCAATATGCTTTATGAATATACGAAAATAATAAGATCAACCAGTTCTTATTAGCTTTAGAATTCTAGTAAACTCAAATGTGTTAGAAATACTATTTCTAAAGCATTTCATAAGCATTTAATCGAAACCAAAGTTTTCCATTCTGAACTTTTGCAGAGAATGATGAAATCCTACTATGTATAGACTATAAAGAAACGTGGAAATGTTCATTTGAATAAAACTCAAATGTCTTTACTTACACTTTGGAAGTCATCGATTTTGACAATTCGCTAAACAATTTCTTTCATAATATCAACTTTTAAATACATACTTTCATGAGTAGTTGTAATCAAATTAGAATAGAAAAGGATTTAAAAAAAAAATCTCGATCAACAATAGGTTCTAAAGTATGATTTCTACGTCAATCTTCTAGTATAAAACTCTATAAAACATTAATGTATTTGAAAATATAACATAATGATTATAACTTTCTCAAACTTAGTTCTCAATACTTATTTAGAGATACAATATGAACTAAAATACCATTGATAAGATTCAATAGATTGTTATTAAAAATTAATAAAGCTTTTTCAATACTGAACCGTCAAATAAACAAACTATCACAATTACCTCAATGGGTTCTTTAATCTTTATATTCTTAGACATTTTCAATAGTCATACATCTTTTCAAATTATTCTAAAACATATTTGGTGAGAACTCTCATAGTTCTAAACATTTTATTGTATAAACAAATAAATCGTACCTTAACAACATAATTAATATTTTATTCATACAAATAGAGTACGGGCATATAAGTTAATTTTTCTGAACATAAAAGTTACCTTAACCGCTAGCCAATACTTTATGTTACCTCCTTCAAGAAGTCCATCATTTTCGATCACCGAATAGTGCTTCTAATCCTCAACTAACCTCCATAATGCACCTCGTAAATAATGAAAATAATTAATAATTTTCCAACCAAATTTCATTTTAAGAAGCTATTTTGTATATCCTCCTCTTCTTTTCATCAATCTCACTAAACCTCTTTTAACCAGAAAATAAACTAGCCTACTTATAACCCATTTCATAACCATATATATCCTTTTGGTTTTACACGCAGTAGAGGAGATAGAAGTCATTTTCATTTAGAACTATACACTTTGAAATTAGTTTAGAAACTCATTTTTCAAACCGTAATATACAAACTTGTTCAAATACACTTTGGTCGTAAAGAGTAAGGGACTAAATGCCATTGACTTATGGTCCTTGACCTCAAACTTCATAAACTAAAATAGTATTTTCATAGTCATTTCAAACTCATTATATTAAACTCATTATTTAAGAAGTATATGCATACTCTCAATACAAATATAACTTCAACAAGATTTTCATAGTAGTTGTTATGAAACTTATGAACTTTGAAGTTGAAAGTTTAGGTTATAAGGATTTACTTACACAACAAAGGTAATAAATTACTTGTCATAAATATAGGTCATTCAATTACTACTCGAAGAGTTGTTAAAAGAATAACAAAATCATTAAAGTTTAGTGAGGAGATATATGATTTTATATAAGAAACTATGGCATTGGTAAAGAATTGTAAAATGTCTTGCTAAGCTCAGTGTGGTAAAAGGTTTACCAAATCAACCTCCTCAAAAGAAATATATATACACTTTATAGTTATTATTTAAAACATTGTAAAATCTAAGTCAAGTAAGTTAAACAATGTTTAGGAAATAAGGTAAATGATTTACCATCAAGAACTAGACTAAATTTTCATTTACCTCTTAAAATAATATATATTATAAATACTCTTGCAAAACATTTCTATAAACAATTTGGAAATTCACCACAACTTTTACTAAGAAGCGAAATTGTCCAACACAATGTCAAATTCAGCAGAAACTTAAATGGACATAACTCCTTTATAACAACTCCAAATCAAACGTATTTTGAGCCTAACTTGAGTAAAATTTCGATATGAACAACTTATGGAAGATAGCATTTTGGCTAAAAATGACCAGAAGATGTCGAAAAACGGGTTTTTACGAAACTGGTTCAAATTCTTACAGAAAATTAAGAGCTAACACTTTCAAATTTAATTTATCTCACATGCATTTAGGTTACATCTATGAACAAGAACTTAACAACTTATCAACACCGATTTGAGTACCAAATTTCACTAATCTCAAAGGATCAAATACTCAAATGAACCTAATGAAAATATAATACTCTAATACATTGATTTGTGTTAAGAATTGGAGAGTGTTTATGGCTTGTTATTAATGATTAGGGTAAAACCTTTATATATAGTACAAGGACTTGGAAAATCATCTAACCCTAGAATATCAAACAATGTACTTTCCTAATAACATAAGATATTATTCGAAAACTCTATCTTGATATACTTTCCTTATCTATATCCTTATCTCTAATACTCCCCATCAATCGTAGAGTAGTAACACGAACGCTACGATTATGAAAAATAACTACTAGATCAATACGACATTATAAATTAATGAACGTTAACCATAATCACCATTTAGGATTAGGGACCCAATAAATACCCTTTTGGATAAGGGACAACCAAAGTACATACCATGGAGAACTGACTTCATCCACCAATAATCAATGATGATCAACTGCACCAATGAGACCCAACTAGGGTTTTGTAGAAACAATGCACAATCGCATCCAAACCATCCAATATACCGCGAGCAAGATCACGTCTTGGTCATACACAATCTACTAAACGAGTAGATCACACTTGAAAAGTTTTATCCGACATTCAGCAAGTCGAAAAACACAAATAATTTCACGAACCACTTCTTGAAATTAATATCCAAAAAACAAGGAGAACAAATTTATGGACCATTAGAAACCCACAGCAAACTGAGACCAACTACAACAGTAATAATTTCCCCCACAAACCTCACTTCTTGAAAACCAATGATAAGAAAAAATACGTGGACCAAGATTTCCAACAAAACTCAATACTTGAATTTCTATGAATTTGATTGAATTACCATAAGCAGGCAAAGAAAAGTCTATGACACATAAACAACCCATAGTCACTTTTTATGAAATTAGAAAGGAAATAGTAGTAAGATCCCTTAATTCAGTGTCGACGCTGAATAACAAACCAACCAAGCCGAGAAAGTGCAGCAACCCGGCCTGAGAATTTGCTCAAAGCACGCAGCAGAATAAGCAACCAAAAAAATTGGATCAAGATTCGTTTTGATCAACAACTACCCGCACGTGAATCAGGATATAAAATCTCACATTTAACAAAAACAATCCAACCGGTGGATAAGAAGGTTAATCTACCCACCGATAGGAAAACAAAAAACTATAAGACTTCTTCAAGAATCGAAATCCGCTCTTAATACCATGTTAAGAATTGGAGAGTGTTTAGGAGTAAACAGTGATTAGGGTAAAACCCTTTATATATAGTACAAGGACTTGGAAAACCATCTAACCCTAGAATATCAAACAATATACTTTCCTAATAACATAAGATAATTTATTATTCTATAACTCTATCTTGATATACTTTCCTTATCTATATCCTTATCTCTAATAATTTGGAATTCATTCTTCCAAACTTTCTTAAGTACTCCTTACTTAATCCCAATCTCTTGCAACACTCCATTGTCATCTTCTTCCTCAAAACTTAAGAGAAGATTTTTTCCTAACTCATATGCCGAAAATCTCGCCGGAATATCGCCGGAAAACACGCAAAGGTTGATCTTCAACCTTCCTTCTTTCTTTTCCTTCCTTTTCTCTCTCTTCCTTTTCCCTTCCTTTCCTTTTACTGGCTTCTATTCCTCTTCTCTTTTATTATTCTAATTTCTTTTTCCTTTCTCCCTTTTTTTTCTAATACCTTTTCATTTTTATTCCTTTCCATATTCTCTCTTCTCCTTATTACCAATATATTTTTTACACTTCAATAATATTTTCCAAGATATAAATTTCACCCAATTTATTTGGTCTTCGAGTTTTATTTCTATATTCCGAAAGTTGATCTTATCCATACTTAAGAATATATTAATCCATAAAATTTGTTTAGTAATCAAACACCTAAAAATACGGGCTGTTACAATTATCTTAAGATGAGAAAATATATATTTTCTAGTGTGCTAAACTAAAGAACACATAGAAACATAAAAATAAGGAAATGAGCAACATGGTTTTCAAATGAACAAGTAGATCACAGTAGAATGTGAAAAGGATGTAAATGAGCAATAAACTTCCAAATGAGCATTTATATTATTTTTTACAGATAAGTACACATGTATTCAGTGACACATTGATGAATGTATCGCTCAAATGAGCAATATATATTTCAAATGAGCAGTATATGTTAAGATGAGCAAATATCTATTTTCTACTGTGTTAAACTAAAAAACAAATAGATTTATAAAAACAAGGAAATGAGCAACGTTATTTTCAAATAAGCAAATAGATAACATCATAACATGAAAAAGAAGTAAATGAGCAATTAATTTTCAAACAAGCAATTATATTATTCTTTACTAATAAGTACACATGTATAGACTATTATATATATGTTGATGAATATATCACTACAATGTGCAATATACTTAAAATTGAGCATTGTATCTTAAGATAAGCAAGTATACGTTTCTATTGTGTTGAAATGAAGAACAAATAGAATCATTAAAAAAGGAAATGAGCAAGATTAATATCAAATGAGTAATTATATTGTTATTTACTAATAAGTAAACGTGTATATATATAGTGTACACATTAATTAATCTCTATACTATAAGGAAAGAGGTGGGGTGGACAGCAAAAAAAAGAACTAAGGAAGTTAAAGCTGCTATAATCAAAAAAGGCAAGTTTTTGAGTTTTATTTTAAAGGAAAAATTGACCAGGATAATCCAAACTAAGCCCGTTCAGCCAAGAATAATCTCTACTAAGGTTTATTCCTGTATAATCTCAACTTTATGTGGGCCCTTTTAAAAACACCCCAAGTTAACCGGGAACCCTTTATTCCAGTCAAAAAATTTGAAACGTGTTATTAATTATTTTTTCCTTTATTTTCTTACCTCAGTAATTACTCTCCTCATTTTTCCCGCATTTCCTCCCTCTCTCTAACTTCATCTTCTCCAACAAGTTACTCTTCACATTCCAAAATTCTGCAAAAATCACTGAGAATCAACAAGAAGACACGAAAGCTCTCAAATTCGCAAGTTTAAAGATAGAACAAAGCTAGGGTTTCCAAAAAGTTGTTGCTTTCACCAAATTTGGGAAGAAGACGAAGAGACAAAGGTAAAAAAAACCACCCTTTCTTATAATTCTGTATAGTTTTTTTTTGAATTATGGATTTGGGTGTGTATTCTGCATATTTGCTGATATTGAATGCGTTTTTTTTTTGTTGCCCCAATTTTAATTGCATGTTTTTTTTTTGAAAATTTCTCAATTTAGGAAAAATGGATACTTTGGTATGTTTAAGAATGTGGCATGGTGGTGTGTTCAAAAAGAACAAATCTGGTGTATTAGAATGTTATGGGGGTGAAGGTAGGACAATGGAGGTTGATTGTGATGAGTTGTGTTGGTTTTTTTGGAAGAATTAGCTAAAAGATGTGGGTATGAATCTGTAGATTCAATTTACTACTTAATGCCAATGCAATCATTTGAGAAGGGATTGTGTAGGGTGTATCATGATAATGAAGTGAGGGAGATGACTGCCATTGTAATGAAGGAATAAGGTCAATTGATTGTTATATAGTCCATGCTATTGATGCTCCTGATGTCATCACCTTTTTAGATGGTCCACAACCACATTTAAATACAAACAAAGACTTCCAAAAAGATAACCCAGAAACTAATTTTTCACCACCAGTAACTGAGACAAGCAAAGTTACAACTCCCACCAACCAAAAATTTAAACCTCCAAGGAAAGCAGAGCCAAGTAGCATCACTGTGAAGAAGAGGGTCCCACCACCAACCAAATTAAAAACACAATTGCACAAAGAAAAAAACCCTAGATCTAAACTAGATTCCAACCCAACAACACCACAACAACAACAGCCACAACATCACTCTAACAACAATACACAAACTGAACCTCGATCTCCCACTTAAGATTTACATCCTGACTACCACATTTTCTATGATGAAAGACCAGATAGCTCATTAACCCTAAATGAGCTCCTAGCAGGTTGGGAGAGTGAGGAGTCAAGCAACCATTCTGACCCTGGTTATGAACCTGATGGTGATGACATTGACTCAGAGATTTAGTCTTTTGAGCTTGAGGAAGAGAATTATGAGGTGAATGAGAAAGGAGATAAAATTGTAGATGAGGTGGAGTTTGTTGGGCATGAATTTGTAGAGGAGTTAGAAGTACCATTACAGGGATCTGATAATGATACTAGTGACGATGAGTACAGGCAGGTTAGGAAGAGAGTTAGAGGTTGGAATGCAGAGGTGATTAAGCTTGCAAAGAGGGTACAAAAAGAGGTAGAAACTGGTATATTAGTTGGGGATATTGCTGGTGGTTCTGTTGATGTTGATGATGATGCCATTGCTAGTGAATATGAAGATTCATAAGATGAGGCAAATACTCCTACTGAGGGTGATGATGATACATTATATCAAGGAGGAAAAAGGTGAGGATACCAGTGGTTGATGAGCACACAGGCTACAACAAACTAGTTTGGAAGGTGGGAATTAAGTTTGAAAATAGGCAAAAATTCAAGGATGTTATTGTTAGGTATGCAGTTTCTCGGGGTAGAAATTTGAGGATTAAGGTGAGCCACAAGAATAGAGATAACAGAGTTGGGGTGACATGTGCAGTAGGTTGTGCTTTTAAGCTCTATGGTAGTTGGGATTCAAGGAGGAATTGTTTTGTGATAAAAACTGTGAAGGGTGAACATACTTGTAACAGAACAATGGAGAAGAACATTCAAATGAAAGCTTCTTGGGTGGCTGAGCAGTTTTTGGAGATATTTAAGGCAAGACCTCATTGGCCTGCAAAGGAGATAATGGAGGCAGTTAAGAGAGCTTTTAAGGTTATTGTCAAGAAAGATTATGCATACAAAGTGAAGAAGCATGCACATTTGAAGCTACATGGCAGTATGAAAACTCATTACATGAAATTAGGAAGATACTTGGAGGCTTTGAAGCTGTCAAGTCCAAGTAGTTGTTTTTTGTTGATGACTGATCCATCAAGAGATGTGCAACCACCTGTTTTCCAGAGATTTTTTTGCTGTTTTGATGGGTTGATGACAGGATGGTTGTATGGGGCAAGGAAGGTGCTTTGTATTGATGGATGTTTTATTAAGACATTTCTAGGAGGGATGTTACTTTCTACTGTGGGGAGGGACTCAAATGAGCAGATGTACCCACTTGCTTGGGCAGTAGTGGAGGGTGAAAATAACTCAAGTTGGCAATGGTTTCTGAGGGAGCTCAAACACAGAATGCAAGGGTTGGAAGAGGCAGAGATCACTTTTATAAGTGATGAACATCAGGTATGAATACAAGCTGTTTCAATTTTTTGTTTTTAATATGTAAGTTTCAAAATGTCAGTTTTTAATATGTCTTTTTTTTTTATTTGTAGTCTATATTGTATGGGGTGTCTACTGAGTTTCCTAACTCAAAGGGTCTAATTTCACACCCCGCCTTAGAAAGAAGGAGGCTAAAATGACTTTCCTGCGAAAGACAGACACTGTGCTAGACACTTATTTTCAAATTGGCACAAGAAGAATAGAGGTGATGAGTTGAAGCAGCTATTTTGGAGGGCTGCCAAAGCATACAACATACCAGATTTTGAAGAAGCTCTTGAAGAAATGGAGAAGATTAATCCTTAAGCTGTTGATGACTTCAAAAAGTGTAATCCTAATCTTTTCTGTAGGCCTTTTCTGAAAACTAACACTAAATGTGATGTTATAGTTAGTAATATGGCTGAAACTTTCAACTGCTACATCATTAATGCTAGAGCTAAACACATAATCTTGATGCTTGAGGACATTAGAACTGCTTTGATGCAGAGGTTGATTGTGAAGAGGGAGGAAATGGAAAAGAATACCTCTTCTATTTGTCCTAGAGTGAAAGCAAAATTAGAGAAAGAGAAGGAACATGCTTCTAAGTGTGACCCCATACCATCAACTGCAGTAGAGTTTCAAGTGTCTTATTACTTAGATAATGTGACAGTAAACTTAGAAAAATTCACATGTAGTTGTAGAAAGTGGGATTTGACTGGGATACCATGTAGACATGCAATTGCATGTATATTTCACAAGCATGAACAGGCTGAGGCTTATGTGCATCCTTGCTACACAAAAGAGGCCTATCTGAAGATGTATGCAGGTTCCATCAGAGCTATGGCTGGTGAAAGGTTTTGGCCAAAGGTGGACATGCCTATGGATCCTCCTCCTATCAAGGTTGGTGTTGGTAGACCAAGAAGGAATAGAAGAAAAACTCCTTTTTAAGACCCTAAGAAACCAGGGAAATTGACTAGGCATGGTGTGGAGATGTCTTGTAGCAAATGCAAGTCAAAAGAGCACAATGTGAGAAGGTGTTCTGACAAGGATAAGGTGGTTGAGCCACCACCAAAAAGGAGGAGAGGAAGACCTTCTAAGCTTCCTGCTGACCAGGCACTTGAAGGTAATAATGATCCAAGCAGTGGCCACCATGATGTAACTGCACAACCTTAGAGAATTGGTAGAGGTGGAAGGGTGATAAAAAGAGCACCTAATGTTGCTAGGGGAGGTGGTAGGTCTGGTGCTAGAGGTGGTAGTGCAACTGCTGTAAGAGGTGGCAGAGGTGGTACAGGTGGCAGAAGGGGTGGGGTAAGAGGTGGCAGAGGGGGTGCAGTTTCAGCTAGCAGAGGTGGTGCAAGAGCTGATACTGATGCAGTTCAGATTGAGGTGAGAGTACTAAGTCTGCATTTTATGTTATATCACAATAATACCATTGTTTTTTATTGACATTGATTATTATGGTGGCATTTCAGATGGATTTTGGTGCATATAATGTCATTTCACAAGCCTCGACATCTGAAGCACCTCCAAAGACTCAAGAATCTGTTTTAATGTAGTACCTTAGTAGGGTAGCTTTTTTTGGGTTTTGAACTTATTTTTGAACATGGAAATGTTGTATTTTGGATGTTATTATGAAAAGGGTGTGATCTATATATGTATGGATGTAACTCGAGATGGTGTTTTGGATGATATGGTGTTTTGGGTTTTGAACTCATGTTGATATTGCTTGTTAATACAAGGCAGGTTTTGGCTCTTATGTTGGCAATTAAATAAGCTCTTATGTTGCCTGTTCATTACATTATGTTGTGTATATAAGATTGGACCAAAGAAGTGATTTTTCATTCATTGCAAATTCCATTACACATCACAAACTGTCAACCTACATTAGAACAACAACATCACTAACCTAATTCTTATAACATAGCGGTACAAATATCAACCATGATACAATAAAACTAAATGGGAGCTTCTTCACATCATTTTCATATTTGTTGATCAAACCCTTTAGCTCAGAAATAGATTATTTCAGCTTCTGTTTCTTCTTCTCCGATTTCACAACCTTCTCTTTCAATGCCTTGTTCTCTTCAATTAGGTGGTCGAACACAAGTTGTTGTTGAGAATTATCATCAACTTCTGTGAGAAAGTCAGTCTCCCACTTAAAAAACCCACATTCATCCTTAGACTGAAAATAATTAGAAATCCAATTATTTTAGGAACCCTAATTTCGTAAAAAATGAAATTGGGAAAATAAGATGGGATTCACATATTTGCAGTAACGAAAATTAAACAAAAAAAGGAAAAATTAAACTTAATCTACTTACTGGCCATAATTCACACCCATAGAATTTTTTCCCATAAGATCCAGCCGTTTTTGATGTTTTCAATTTAGCAGGAACTTGGTGGAAACAAGTAAGCGTCCTCGAAGTAGATCTGGAATTTGATGACCCAAAAGAACGATTCATTGCAGGAGGGAGATGAAGTAAAAAAAATGGAGGAATAGCTCAAGCATTAATGGAGGAAATGCTCACAGTGAAGTTGAAGGGAGGAGATGAAGATGAAAGAAAGATGTTGGAGGAGGGAGAAAACAGATTAGAAGAAGATATTAGAGTGTTAAATGAACACGTGATACACGCGTGCTCCGTTAACCGGTTTTCATAGGTTGCAACAGGTCACTGGGGTGTTTTTAAAAGGGCCCACATAAAATTGGGATTATACAGGAATAAACTTTAGTAGGGATTATTCTTGACTGAACGGGCTTAGTTTGGATTATCTTAGTCAATTTTTTCTATTTTACAAAAATTGTCAATCTTTTAGCCATATTAATTCAATTCTCCAAAATCTTTATACTAAGCTAGTATGTTAGTAACTTGAGCAATATATTTTACAATCTAAACAAAAGGAAAATGAAAAAAACACTTGTACGGAAAAATGTTTTGGGCCCAATCACTTAGAATAATCGAATAGGTATATTTGTAAAAATATCAAGCTTTTGACCACTCTTAGCGTGGATAAAACGCTGCATGTTTTTTTTTTTTGTTTTTGTTTTTTTGAGGAGAATAATACGCTGATGTTAGGAGGTGAATATCATTCGAAGACTTGAATCTGAATTACCGTAAATGCCCCCTCCTAATAGGTTCTTACCATCTATAAAATGCAAAGCCATCATGCTCCCGTTTCATAGCCATCTTGCATGACACAAATCTAAGAGAGAGATTGGATTTGGAACACGAGTCTACCGGTAAACAACCTCCTCCCTCTCTGCTTCTTTCTTTCTATATGTATTCCTATTCTCTTTTCTCACCACGCAGTTCCAAATTTTCTATTAAAAAAGTTGGATAGATATAACATTTCATATACTGAGAAATGATATAATAACTTAGCACCTTCGTCTTTAACTTTTTTATAGATTCACATTGCCACCCCCCAATGGTTCCCTCAGCGCTTGTTGAAATCGGTTCTATTAGGCAGTGTACTTAAAGAGCAAAGTTTGAATGAGATATCTATTTTTGAATCAATGACCTAGCTTTTAGGAAGAACAAGGGCTGAAGTGCTCTTCTGGTTTATATTTAGTTGTTGGTGCACATGATAATATTTACAGTTTATTTGTTTAATAAACTTCTTATATGCAAAAACGTTTTGACAAAATTTCTATGATTTGTTCATCTAGTCATCATTTATTTTATACCTTTAAAAATAATATATATGCTTCATATAGTAATGACCTCATTGATATTAATCTCGATTTAGTTTACGCTCAAACTACTCTCCATGCATGTCACTTAGATATCTCTACACTTTTTTTTCTTTTATTTTTGTCCATGTCTAAAAAATTATCCCTCCTTTGGTAGGTGGTAATAAATAATGATCATGGCAATAGATATATGTTGGAAAATAAATGATTATTTTCTTTTGTAATTTAAAACTTTAATAATTAAATAAACAAAGGTTTAATGCCGTTATTGTTTTACTGCTCTTGCTAAATCGTAGGAAGACTACAACAAAATTTGTTAAGTTGTTAAATGATACAGTTTGAGTGGGTCAAAGATAATGGAACCACTCCTCCTTTTTTTTAGAGAAAGTTGGTTTAAGTACGTTGCTTTTGGTTCTATAAATATTTGGCTTATGGTATAGTCAAACAACAAGAGCAAAAACGCAATTTGCATTTGTGAGATATTATACTGCTAACTCATATTTTGGCAAGCTATATTTCTTCTCCTATTAATAAAAATTATATTACCACAATATATTCTCTAAGTTTACTCTTACGGTAAAGAGCATTGGGTGTTCATTGGTTCGGGGATCTTTTGCTGCATACAACTGATCCGACGGGTTGTTGTATCTTGGGAGAGGAGCGTATCAGTTTCTTTAACCAGTGCAGTGGGGCGTTTTCTCTCTAAGGATAGCGCTTTGCGTGCTTCAACCCAGGCTACTTCTATTCTCATTGTTTATTTATGTTCTTGTATAAGCTGTTATTGTTATCTTTCAAGTTTTGATTGTAATTTATCGATATAATAGAAATACTACCATTGCCCCAAGTTATATTTTGTATTTGGAATTTATATTGCATTTTATTTAGCACTATTACTGCTATATATTTTCCAACAATATATATGTCACTTTGTATAAAAAGTTTCATCTCAATGTTCAGAGTAACGTTTGTCCACCCTCAAACTTATGCTTTGCTTCATAAAACTTATTATCATCTACCGCCCTTTGTGAAGTGGTAGTAAGTAGAAATAAATTTTTTAGAAGAAGTTCACATGTTTAAAGATGACTTTTCATCCTCACCAGAAAAAAAGATGATTTTTCATTGTCATGGTAATGATCAAGAGATTTTCTTAACAAATTATATGTTTTCTGTAACCATTACCACACTTTTAACACTACCCTCCAAACCGACCGTAAATATAACAATAGAAAATATTGTACGTCTCAATTGATGTCCTAACAACCTCTTCTTCCTCTCTTCTCTTTAGTAGCTACCTATTTTCTAAATTCTCCTTTTCATCTCTGTTTCGTATACACGTGTAAAGAAAAATAAAAAAAATAATAAAAAGGGCATTTGTATCAACTTTTGCTCAACTTAATCAATTTGTCCATCTATGTGTCTCATTATGATCTATCTAGTCAGTAGCTAGTTGACATATCTTCATATGTAATGTAGGTGATCATCAAGTAACTAAGAAAAGAAGAATGTCGACTGATATCTATGTGACTGCTGCATTCAAATCAGTTCATCAAAATCAAGCTTACATTTTCATGAAAAATGAGTATGTCCTTGATGATTATGCACCTGGTGAGACAAATGACGTAATATTGAATGGACCGGCTCGCATAGGCGATGTGTTTTTATCCCTCAAGAATACAATATTTGAAGATCAGGGAATCGATTGTGCATTCGCATCTCTGGATCAAGGATATGCATACATATTCTCCGGTAACATTTGCGCAAAATGGCTGTATGGAGCAAACTCTCCCATCAACAAGATCGTTGCTGGGCCGCAACCAATTGCAGAAATGTTTCCCTTCTTAACAGGGACAGTCTTCGCAAGCGGGGTGGACGCCGCATTTGAGTCATCCATACCTTTCGAAGCTTATCTCTTCAGGGGGGATCAATATGCTCTTATCAACTATAGCGCTAGCGGGCGCCTCATAACCACCACTTCCATACGTCAAAACTGGCCTTGTTTGAGAGGCACCATATTCGAGAGTGGATTTGATGCTGCATTTGCGTTACACATTCCAAACGAAGCATACTTTTTCAAAGGAGATACGTATGCACGCCTCAAGATTACGCCACACAAGGCAAAAGATGAGCTGAGGTGGTCAGGGAAAATTAAGGACTCTTGGAAGGATTTAGATAGAATCTTGCCTCGCCGAAACTTAACCGCAAAAATTGTGACTGTTAATGCTTACATGATATGCATCTATCGTCTGATCTAGTCTACCTAAGTTTTATGTTATTGTATGAAATAAAACAAGAGGGTGTATACTAAGTTTGCAGCCAATGGGTTGGTCCTCATCCTCTTCTTGTAATCTTGTATCGCGTGCATTATCCTTATTGTGTCTTTGTATGCTGCTTGAAGCCAGCCGTTTGTAGTAGTAGTATTTCTGTTTTTGTGTGCTAAAAGGGTTTGTTCAGTAAGTCTATCCGCCACTTAGTAGAATTTCTCATTCAATTCATCTATGAGATTGGTCACTACAATAATTCGCAATATATAAAAAAAAACAGGCATTGTAGGTTTATCTATATATAGATCCTATAAAATTCTATTCTTCTGCTTTCACACATAACCTAACATAACTAATGACAATATAGTTTCTTTTTTGGTGAAAAAGAATCAACTTCATTACATACCCATAAACAAAAATTGGTACAGTCATCAACATAATTGTTCATACAATAACTAGAGAATGGGGAAAATGCCTAGTTACATTCAATAGAACTACATCATTCCTACTTTCTCTTCCCAAGTTATCTGCAATTCTGTTGAGATATCTTCCACATTGGGTAATGCTGCAGTCATCAAAATTTAGTTCAAATTTCCTGTAAATATTTATACTTGGAATAACAATATAATTTCAAATTCTTAAGATTAAAGATAATAGTCATCGTTATTGTTACAATTTCGATTTAAGATTTTATGTGAAACATAAATAATCTATATATATTATAAAAAACGTGTAGACAAATCAGTGCACGCAGCCATATGTCACCTCTCATACTAACATGATGCCGTTTTGTCTCCAACATGACATTTATACGCTAACATGACCTTTACTTAGAAAATGATAAAAAAAAAATCTACACGAGAGATCTCGAACCTGTTATGCAAATAATAGTCAAAAGAAGGAATCAAGGTGGTAAAGCAAAGCGACAACAGACAGCCAAAATTTAACAATATAATTATGGGGTAGTTGTGTTACCCTCAACCTCAACAATCTCCCCATGAGTGGTGGATAAATGGTGCGTACAAATAATTTAAGTGGATATCGGAAAGACTGGGAA
Source organism: Patellifolia procumbens (assembly GCA_947645195.1). Taxonomy (NCBI): domain Eukaryota; kingdom Viridiplantae; phylum Streptophyta; class Magnoliopsida; order Caryophyllales; family Amaranthaceae; genus Patellifolia; species Patellifolia procumbens. Next base: position 1,076,365 of record CANSGD010000888.1, on the reverse strand, counting down.
GGGTATATGCATTCAATCTGCCTAATTGTCATTCCTAGTAGTAAGGTGAAATTATTCGTTGTTACTCCCAACCCAAAAAGTGGACATTGAGCAACTACAAGGCTCTTCTAATGACGAGGTTAGCACCCGCTAAGTTTAACACCCTGCCCGCTAATGGACTACAATTAGAGTAGGAGAACAAGAAATGACAGAATTATCATAGCAAACATTCCCATTGCGTGTAATCGAATCTAGAGGCTTGGTCGGCAATAATAGAGACAAAGGTGAAATTCGGAATAGCTGTTAGCTGTAAGAGTAGTTGCTAGCTGCCCGTGAATTGGTGTTAGTTGTCAACTATAAAGGTGGACGTTTAAATTTTAGTGTTTGGTAAAAGTAGTTGTTAAAATTATAGAAAATAATAAATGATATTATTCTCTAATTAAAACTAACTACAATTATCTAATCCAATAATACTAACTAGTTTAAATTCATAAGTAAGTAATTACCTATATATGATTAAAAAAATTGTTTTTATAGAAAGGACAAGACCTGGCCCCAGTGAACACACAGCAGCCCTAGTCGACTACTGTCACTCTACTCTACCAACCAGGATCATAATTTAGAATGTTTTTAAGTACAAAGTGAAGGAATTGTGTCCTCGACTCTAATGCAATTACTAAATATAATATGGATCGTATTATGGAGATAATAATTCGTTTAATTGGGTCGTCTTTACGTCTTGCTAGAGAACGCTATAGACCTTTGGGTTAGTAAATAATAAACCCGAAGCCCACTTAAATGGATCCTACAAGGTCACACATAATATTTGGATCAACAAAAGAGAAACCCATAGCCCATAAAGGTTATAGTGTAGTCGGCCCAAGAGGGAGATGAGAGGAGATTATTTGACCAAATTATTCCTATATAAAGGTCATGCAGACAAATAAGATACGGGATCTCTCATTATTTTCTCCTGCTCTTTCTCTCTCTCAACTGACATTACTCCATAAAAGAAGAACGCTTTCTTTCTTCCTTCCAACTAGCATTGGTGGAGTGTTGATCCAAATTGGTGGACTAAGTAGAGGAATCACGTTTGGGATTCTTTCTCCAAGATCGTTGGCTATACTTTGAAGTATTCAATCCCGCCATACCAGTTGAAATCACGCATCAAGAGGTTGGTAATTAATTATTATATGATCCTTAATTATATGTGCATGAGATCCTGTTTTAGGTGCTTATGAATTAGATTCATGAAATTCCGCTTATAGTACCTATAATCCTACAGTGGTATCAGTTTAGCCTCTTGCATATATTCTTTTGGTCATTATAATATGATTTATTTTGATGCGTTTATCACTAATTTTAATTTGATTAAGGGGAGGAATTGAATTATGGATTGAATAATTGGAATTAATTAAATGAGATTTAATTGCTTAATTATTTAATTTTTTTAAATTTGGCCGAAAATTTTCAAAATTTCGAGCCCTAATTGTTTTTGTTCGAAAATTGAGTTTTGGTCGAATTTTGAGGCTCAAATTCGTCAAATTTAATCAAAGATTTTGAAAATTGATTTAGGGCTTTGTTTTCTTTAGATTTGAATTGCAAAAACATGTATTTGATTGTTGTTTTCGTTTCGAAATCAAAGAGTTTGGTTAGAAACAATTAAAAACCCTAACTTTTGCCCTAAATTAATTAAATGGATGTTAAATGATGATTTAGCATGCCAAATTATAAATTATTGTATGTTGATACATAAAGCATTGAATTATCTGATGAATTTCGAACCTATCAAGCTCGAATTGCCCAAAAATTGGTCGAAAAGTTCGAATTACTGGGCAGTTTGCGGCGGCTATTGAGGCGTTTTCCGGCATGGTGGCGGTGCAAAGGTTGCACAGGTTGGTCGTCCGGCTTCCGGCGAGTTTTCCGGCGCTTCTCCGGTGGCCGCTACGTGCAGGCTGCGTGGCTGTTGCGTGAAGGCTGCGTGGCTGCTGCGTGCAGGCTGCGTGCTGGCTGCGTTTGCCTGTCGTGGTGGCTGGGCAGCAGCGCTGCAGCAACGGTTCTATCAAAAAAAAAATTTGTTTTTCCTTTTAATTTAAGGTCATATCTTTTGGTTATTTTAATATGATTTTAATAACCGAAAATTTGGTTGATTTGATCTTTTGGTTATTGAATTTTTTTTTATAACCAAAATCATAAAATCTTTTGATGTATACCTTTTGGTTATTGAAATATGATTTTAATAACTAAAAGTATTCTATGTTTTAAAAGTTAATATCTTTTGGTTATTGAAATATGATTTTAATAACCGAAAATCTTTGATGATTTTAAAGTTATATCTTTTGGTTATTAAAATATGATTTTAATAACCGAAAAATCTTGTGAGATATAATGATTAAAATCTTTTGGTGATTAAAATATGATTTTAATAACCTAAAGTTCTTTTAATTAATATCTTTTGATTATTAAAAATCAAACAAATATGATTTGTTTGATAATATTAAGCAATTCCAATAATCTTTTATTTTGACTAGGTCATAAATTAAATCCATAATCTGATTCTTTAATCTAATTAATATTAGTTGGAAAAAGATAATATCTTTTAAGTTAGTTAGATTTACTAGCTTAAATGTTTTATCTTCTTGCTTTAATTAAGAATATTTGATATTTTAATTATTGACAAGCATGATATGTGATATTATTATTTGGCAATTAATATGTGATATTTTGATTATTGCAATGATAATATGTGATATCATTTTGAATTTGTAATATGTGATATTATAAAATGGAAATTCATTTTGATTATTCGATTATTGGCATGTATAATATATGGTTTTATTATATGGCAATTTAATATATTAGATATAATTGCTATTATAACTAGTAAGATGACAAGTATGAGCCAATAAAATAATCAAAATGGTCTTGGACTTTAAGCAAAGTTGACGGGTGTATGTGAGGTGATAAGCTCTGTCTAGGATTAGGAAGGCTCTCCCCAACGTCGTGGGTAACTTCCTTACCTGGGAGCTATAATCTCCTTGGCAATCACTCATCAACTAAGAATTACAATTGTTGTAATTAGTAAAATTTCATGTTAAGGTGATGAACTCTGTCTAGGATTAGGAAGGCTCTCCCCAACGTCGTGGGTAACTTCCTTACCTGGGAGATATAATCAACTTGGCAGTATTATTTTACAATGCTTATAAGTTTATAGTATGTTGGTTATTAATATTGAAGAGTTCACTCATTAATAACAACGTAATAAACTTACGTCCCTTAAATATTGAGGTTAGCTTTTCCAAACATAAAGTACTTATTAACCCTTAATTAATGATAATAGGTCATGCCTCCGCAGGGTATTGTCATTAATTTTGGGAGATAAGGTGAAATTGCGAATTTTGCATACTTAGTTTGGTTGTCCTTAACAAAATCATCAAAAGCGTTTTGGATTTTGAAGCAAGAGATATTTAAGCATGTGATGTTTTCCTATCTAAACAAGAATTATAAAGTGTTATAATTAGTAAAGAGTTTACTTGCCTTGAGAATGTAACTTTAAGATAAGGCCTCCGTCTGCTTAGCGTTGCATGTTGATAGGATCTTGTACTCACTTATTCAAATTAGGACATTAAAATTGAATAAAGTGTCAAACCTAGAAACCATTGCATGTTTTAAGGTTGTTTCATAAACATAAACTGAACTTTGCCTTTTATTTTTCTGTCTAGAGGTACTATGAATAACAACAACAACAACAACTCTGTTTTCAACATTCGTCCTTTCCTTGAGAAGGATAGGTTGAATGGAGAAAATTACCTCAATTGGGAAAGGACCTTAAGACTCTTTCAAAAGGGAAAGGATTTTAAGGATAAATGGGCAGGCAAGAAGGACAAAAGCAAGAAAGTTGTCGTTGCTCCTGAAAAACCTAAGCCGACCGCTAAGCCAAAAGCAGCCGCGGAAAGCAAGTACTTCCATTGTGAAAAGATAGGTCACTAGAAGAGAAACTGCCCCAAATACTTAGAGGAAAAAAAGTCGGGGGCTTCCACCTCAAGTATTTATGTTATAGAAATCAATTTGACTTCTACTTCTTTATGGGTATTAGATACCGGTTGTGGTTCTCACATTGTTAACAATATGCAAGGACTAAAAAGAAGTAGAAGGCTCGCAAAGGGCGAGGTAGAGCTTCGCGTTGGAAATGGAGCAAGAGTTGCTGCACTTGCCATTGGAAGTTATAGTCTACATTTACCCTCTGGATTGATTATAGAACTAAATGATTGTTATTTTGTTCCATCAATTACTAAGAACATTATTTCTGTTTCCGTTTTGGATGATGAAGGTTTTTGTTTTGAAATAAAGAACAAGTGTTGTTCCATTTCTTACAATAATATGTTCTATGCTAGCGCAAAATTGATTAATGGCTTATATGTATTAGATAGGTCAGTACAGGTCTATAACATAAATAGCAAGAAACAAAAATCGAATGATTCAAACCTAACTTACATTTGGCATTGCCGAATGGGTCATATAACAAAAAGCGCATCCAAAAGTTACAACAGGATGGAATCCTTCCATCATTTGATTTCGAATCATTTGATGTATGCGAGTCATGCTTATTGGGGAAAATGACTAAATCACCTTTTACTGGAAAGGGTGAAAAGGCTAGTGATCTCTTGGGCCTCATACATACAGATGTTTGTGGGCCTATGAGCACAAAAGCTAGGGGAGGGTTTGTGTACTTCATCACCTTTACTGACGATTTAAGTAGATATGGGTATGTCTATTTAATGAAACATAAGTCGGAATCATTTGAAAAGTTCAAAGAATTCCAAAATGAAGTACAAAATCAACTTGGTAAGACAATAAAGGCATTGCGATCGGATCGTGGTGGCGAATATTTGAGCCAAGAATTCGATGATCATCTGAAAGATTGTGGAATACTTTCACAATTGACTCCACCAGGAACTCCACAATTAAATGGTGTCTCTGAAAGGAGGAATCGAACTCTATTAGATATGGTTCGATCAATGATGAGTCTTGCTGATCTTCCGATTTCCATTTGGAGATATGCTCTCGAAACAGCTGCACACACACTAAATAGGAGCCCGTCAAAGGCTGTAGAAAAGACTCCATATGAGATATGGAATGGAAAGGTTCCAAACTTATCTTTTCTTAAAATCTGGGGTTGTGAGGTCTATGTAAAGCGTTTACTGTCAGACAAACTTGCACCCAAATCAGATAAATGTCTCTTTGTGGGATACCCAAAAGAGACAAGGGGTTATTACTTCTATAACCGTCAAGAGAACAAGGTATTTGTTGCTCGTGATGGTGTCTTTCTTGAAAAGGAATTTATTTCCAGAAAGACAAGTGGGAGTAAAATAGTTCTCGAAGAAATTCGAGATGAGCAACAACTGGACGTGGTTCACACCATGTCAGAGACGGCCCGACAAGACGAAAGTCAAGTTCAGGAGATGACGTATTCAACGCGTGAACCTCCTACCGTCCCACTTGAATCTAATTCAAGCGAAAATCTTCAAGATGTTGAAGAGAACATTTCTATTGATGCTCAGGCCCCGCGTAGGTCTAGTAGACCCAGGATTCCAAACAAAAGGTTGGTTGATTTCCTGTTAACTGAAAACTCCGAAATAATGATTTTGGAGAATTCAGAGCCTACTACCTACAAACAAGCTTTGACGAGCCCAGACTCTGAGAAATGCTTGAGGCCATGAAATCCGAATTAGACTCCATGTCTGAGAATAAAGTTTGGACCCTAATCGACTTGCCTGATGGGGTTACACCCATTGGATGCAAGTGGGTGTTCAAATTGAAAACAGACAAAGATGGAAACGTCTATGTCTATAAAGCAAGACTGGTCGCAAAAGGATTCAGACAAGTTCATGGTATAGACTATGACGAGACCTTTTCTCCAGTAGCAATGCTTAAATCGATTCAGATACTTTTAGCGATTGCTGCATATTACGATTACGAAATTTGGCAGATGGATGTCAAAACCGCATTCTTGAATGGGTTCTTGAATGAGGATGTGTATATGACACAACCTGAGGGTTTTGAGGATCTAGAAAATCCTAAAAAGGTTTGCAAGCTTCAGAGATCCATTTATGGATTGAAGCAAGCATCTCGGAGCTGGAATCTTCGATTTGATGAGGCAATCAAACAGTTTGGTTTTCTCAAAAGCGAAGAAGAATCTTGTGTCTACAAGAAATTTAGTGGGAGTAGCTTAGTCTTCTTGGTTCTCTATGTAGATGACATACTACTCATGGGAAATGACATATCAATGCTTGAGTCAGTCAAGGAATGGTTGAAAAGTTGTTTCTCTATGAAGGACCTTGGAGAGGCTGAGTACATATTGGGAATAAAAATCCATAGAGATAGGTCTCGAAGGATGATTGGACTAAGTCAAGAAACTTATATTGATAAAGTTCTTGCAAGGTTCAACATGGAAAACTCGAAGAGAGGATTCGTTCCCATGTCACATGGCATATCGCTTAGCAAGAGTCAGTGCCCGACTGAGCCTGATGAGTTGAAGCGAATGAATAGCATACCTTATGCCTCGGCTATAGGATCTATCATGTATGCCATGATAAGTACTCGACCAGATGTTGCATATGCCTTAAGCATGTGCAGCAGATTCCAAGCAAATCCAGGTGAAGCACACTGGACTGCAGCTAAGAGCATCCTTAAGTACTTGAGAAGAACTAAAGGCATGTTCTTAGTCTATGGAGGTGAAAATGAGTTGGTTGTTAAAGGTTATACTGATGCGAGCTTCCAAACCGACAGAGATGATTACCGCTCTCAGTCAGGGTACATCTTTTGTCTAAATGGAGGAGCAGTGAGCTGGAAGAGTTCAAAGCAAAGCACTGTAGCAGACTCTACGACAGAATCAGAATACTTAGTAGCGGTTGAAGCAGCTAAGGAAGCTGTTTGGATAAAGAAGTTCTTGACAGAGCTAGGGGTCGTACCTAGTGTTGTTGAAGGGATTGAGCTATTATGTGATAATAATGGTGCTATTGCACAAGCAAAAGAACCAAGATCACATAACAAATCCAAACATGTAATGAGGAAGTATTACCTTATTCGCGAGATAGTTGACAGAAAGGATGTCAAGATCTGCAAAGTTCACACGGATGAGAATGTGGCTGATCCGCTTACTAAACCTCTGCCTCAACCCAAGCATGAAAGTCACGCTAGGGCTATAGGCTTGAAGCAAATGTTAGAATGGCTTTAGATTGTATTATGTTTGAAGAAACTTGTTACAATGTAAAGACATGGTTTTGCTATTTTATGTTTATGAGAAATAAAGTTTTATCTTATTTAATTTTGGTTTAGTATTAAATAAAATGTCCAAAAATATTCTTGTATTCAATGGTTTTGTCAAATATGTGATTTGATGAATGAAACACCATAAGTGAACTGAATTCATAGAATATTCATGTTCCTAATCCAAGTCATTAAATTGGACATAAATGACTTATTGAAGGATTAGCATATAAGATTGATTGATAGCACTGTTTCATGGGCTATAGGAACATAGAGATGTTTAGTCAATCATATGGATATGTATATTTGATACATGATCGAACTGACCTACTTAGAAGTTTGAATAACTTCGTAATTATATTAGTGGATTCCTAAGACATGAGTGGAACACTACTTAGCTTGATGATTGGTATAACTTTGATGTTGTCAAACGTCATGCCGTAAAAGGGGACTATAAAGGCAGCATTCGGGTTGTGCTAAAAGTTGAGTGGGAGTTTTGGTTGCCACAAGATTGAAAAGGTCCTCCTATATAAGATAGGATGGGTGTCTTGGCCTCTTGAAGAGTGAGAATTGAAAATGCATGGCCGTGCTCAAAGGAATTATAAGATAATCATTTGTTTAGCAATTCGAACTCGGATTTCAAGGAGTAATTTGAAGATTAGTATGGATAACATAAGAGATGTGATCATACTATCAAATTAGACACTAAAAGACTTTAGGAATTTGAATATTGCACACTCGTCTCGGACAAGTGGGAGATTGAAGGAATTGTGTCCTCGACTCTAATGCAATTACTAAATATAATATGGATCGTATTATGGAGATAATAATTCGTTTAATTGGGTCGCCTTTACGTCTTGCTAGAGAACGCTATAGACCTTTGGGTTAGTAAATAATAAACCCGAAGCCCACTTAAATGGATCCTACAATGTCACACATAATATTTGGATCAACAAAAGAGAAACCCATAGCCCATAAAGGCTATAGGGTAGTCGGCCCAAGAGGGAGATGAGAGGAGATTATTTGACCAAATTATTCCTATATCAAGGTCATGAAGACAAATAAGATACGGGATCTCTCATTATTTTCTCCTGCTCTTTCTCTCTCTCAACTGACATTACTCCATAAAAGAAGAACGCTTTCTTTCTTCCTTCCAACTAGCATTGGTGGAGTGTTGATCCAAATTGGTGGACTAAGTAGAGGAATCACGTTTGGGATTCTTTCTCCAAGATCGTTGGCTATACTTTGAAGTATTCAATCCCGCCATACCAGTTGAAATCACGCATCAAGAGGTTGGTAATTAATTATTATATGATCCTTAATTATATGTGCATGAGATCCTGTTTTAGGTGCTTATGAATTAGATTCATGAAATTCCGCTTATAGTACCTATAATCCTACACAAAGCCCTTTTCAACAAAGGCACGTTCCTCGGCCTTGACATGGAGGACATTCCCCCCTCAAGGTTGAGGAACCCATCATGTGGGGCTCATTATCCCTGGTCGACTAAGATCACTCGATGTTATCAAGCATGTCCCTTGGTTAACTAGGATCATAGATTGGAATATTTCTAAGGAAAAAGCTCTTCTCAACAAAGGCATATACCTCAGCCTTGACAAGAAAGACATTCCCCTTTCAGGGTTGAGGAACCATCATATACGGCTCATTAACCCTGGTCGACCAAGGTCGCTCGGCTTGATCAATGCATTCTACAAGCAGTCATTATCTCAATTGTACAAAGTTCACTTAGTATAAAACTCCCTTTGAAAGAGGACACTCAACCAAACCAGAGGCTGCTCAAGCAAGGTACGCCTCAAGCACAGAAAAACGAAGTACTATACAGCCAGCCAGCATCTTCATTTATGCGACAAAACTCAAGCAAAATGAGTGCATCGAGCAAGGAAAAGTGAAGCATAGGCGGCTCAAGCAAGGTATCTTGACCAATGTAAACTCAAGCATAAGATACCTTGACAACAAAACAAGCTATGACCACCACTCCTATTCAAACAAAGGAGTGCCTCGAGCATACTTAGACTTAGGCGGCTCGACCTGGGGTACCTCAAGCACAAAATATCTCAACCAATTAAGGAACACAACCCATATTATTAAAACATCGCCATAAAGCCACGAATAATATTCCGCTCCACACCAAAGCTTCAGGAGCTTCCACTCTGGTATATAGTGAGGGGCTAATTGTTGAGGCTCATTCTAGGCAGGCCCAACAACATATAAAATGACCAAAACAACCTTGGATTATTCTGACAATGTAGACTTTAAAGAGCTAGCACATGGACATTAAATCCTAGGCGCCGCAAGTACCAGGTTGGAATCATCTTTCACAGTACCTATACATAGCAACAATTTTCTACTTACACAGGTGACTTTTCCCATTCAGCTAAAGTGATTTCAGCATTTGGAACAATCAAGTACATCGAAACTTGCTCCCTTTTGACTTAAGCATCATAGGGTCCTTCCCGAGTATAATCTCCGAGCCAGTTTTCCTTGTTTTGCATGACTAACCCAACTCGACTTGAAAAGATGTACGTAACAATAGCAGTTCGATCCAGTTCACTTTATATAAATTCTACAATGTTTAGCCTATATATAAGGTTGTACTCCTACTAAGGCTCTGTTTGGAAAATCATTTCAGTCACCTTTACTGAAAAGGTAGCGGAAATATTAAATAACTTATCATTTTAAAGTTGTTTGGGAGATAGCTGAAATGGAAACGTTACTCAAATTAATGTTTCAAGATCAGTCGATTGTTTCTATATTTTGCCAAAAACCACAGAGTTGCTTTATCTTCGTTTTTTGGTCTTTTTCACAACCATATAACTTGAGGCTAAAGGATGATCTCTAGCTAGTGCACCATAAAAGGGTCGTGCTCTCTCTGGAAACCCTCCCCACAAGAAACCTTCCTCTGCGAATCCTTTCCCTCTTTGGTTAGAAGCTCGTCGGCGACCTGCCGCTCTTCCCTTTTAGCTGAATTCATCGGGCGTCTTTGAACGGTTTGCTGGGTTATTGAAGTCCACTGATCGGAGCTTGTCGGTGGCTATCGAACGACAATTGTCCTCCAATTTTGGGTATGGGCCTCATTTTAAACCTTGCCAAGTAGTTGTTTTCTTTACTATGTCTTTTTCCGAGTCAGTGCAAGTCTGTCTGTTAGTGTTCCAATTTGGGGTTAGTTTTCCTCTAGGTGTGGCTGCTTATTCCTAGTATGCTCTGGTTTTGGAGACTTGCATTGCTTTATATACAGCTTTATCTACCTGCTTTACAAACATCTTTGCCTCTTAACGACAAGTTCAAAATCGGAAAGGAATAGTAGATTAGTAGTAAGCAAGCCAACAACATACGATTAGCATAAGCGGTATGGAGGGTAAATCCAACCTCGCTTCCATTGTGTTTTACTACTTGGATAACTTAGATGACGAAGATGGTGATCTTGTGGAATTGTTTCAAAAAGTTGATGGTCCGAATGAGGTGTTTCCCTATGTGGTTTCACTTAAGGAGACAGGAGATTCGTTGTTTCGACAAAAGGATTTTGGTAATGCTTTTACTCAGTATAACAAAGCTATTAAGAGTTGATGTTTTGCAATCCCTATTGTTTATGAGGATTTTAAGAATTGTGATGATAATCCCCTGTTTCAAGGGCTTGTTATCTCTCTTAATTTGAATCTAGCGCAATAAAAGTAAACAATTGGATCGGAGTAATGCTATTGTAAGATGTTCATTGGTGTTGGGGTTTGATGCGAAGAACGTTAAGGCTCATTTTAGAAGAGGAGTGGCGTTAGCGAAGTCCGGGAAGTGGGTGGAAGCATGTGAGGACTTGCAGAAAGCACGAGAACTGGAACCAAAAATAAGGAGATAGTTAGGGAAATTGAAAGTTTGTCAAGGAATCGACATCAAGTCACCTATCACGGTGGGGGTGGATCTTGGACCCGAGCCTCCAATGGCTCACGACAATAGTCTAGTGGATGCTCAATTCTTCGACTCTCAGTCTCATGAAATTTCAATGATTGATAGGAGTAGGTCTCATATCTGTCAGCACGCAGATGCCAGATGATACCAGGCCGCCATCACATTGTGCCAACCCTTGCTGCAAAGATGCAACCATCAGCCAAAGTTTCTTTTGTCAACGTGAACAATAAATCAATGAGCCTAGTCTTTCTCGGTTGGATGTCGACAAGTTACGCCGAGGAAAGGAGTTGCAGTTTTACCAACCCTATACACCGTCTTTTGTGAAGGTTCGCTCCTTCACTCCTAAAAGTTATATCTCAACGGAGGCCCCTGTGATGTTGTTACATCACGGGAAACAGAGGGTCTCCTCGTTCGCTTTCGTTGAAAGTGTTGGCTCCAATGTTATATCCCCCACTGGGATAGAAGTTCCTGTTGAAGCGAAGAAGGCTGGTCAAGGTAGTGTTGCTTGCGAGGTGGAGTTTGAGGATTCTCCTTTGGTTCCTGGGGAGATGACTTTAAAATCAAGAATTGGCGAAGACATTGTGGGACGTGACGATGGTGACGTGAGGATGGTCAACAGGCGAAGGAATGCAACATCTTGTTTGTCGTCCCCAAGTGGTGTTGAAAGCTCGGGTTCTCGTCGCAACACCAAGGTACGTCGGCGACAAATAAAAAAAGCTTTTGCTTCATGCAGGTATGAAACTGAAAAATGGTGTTCCTCTCTCATCGAATGTCCCTTACCATTTAAAGCATAAGCTGGTTCGTGAGGCATGTGTACATCTTCGTCCTTCCGTTTGTTCGAGTCCTAGTGTCGTGTCGGGGACTCCAATCCCTATTCTAGCAACTGTTGCTATGTCGGGGTCCCTCTCTAGTTTTATGTAGTGTTAGTAGTTTGTTTTAGTTTGTTCTTGCTTGTGTTGCTGTAAAAAAAAAAGGATGATCTCTTCCTAAAGGTACTGGCCCAATAGAAAGACACATGAATACTTAGGCTCCGTTTTTTTAATGGAAAACAATTTTCATAGAAAATCACTTTTCAAGGAAAACAATATTCAGTGGAAAATATGATTTTAGAAAAAGTTTTCCTTTGTTTGTTTGAGTGGAGGAAAACTTAGGGAAAAAAGGTAAAATGAAGCAAAAGAGAAGGAAAGATGGGAGGAGAGAATCAAGAGGAGAGTAAGAATTGGAGAGGAAAATGTGGCATACTTTATTTACAAACTGAAATTGGTTTTCCTCTTCTAAAAGCACTTTCTACCTTTAGGAAAATTGTTTTCCACTCCTTATCAAAACAAAGGAAAATGAAAAATTGAGGAAAATCATTTTCCAAGAAAATGGTTTTTCACCAAAACAAACGGAGCCTTAATTACAAAAGACTTTCACCTCCTACCTTCTATTATACACCCAAAATATTAAATTGAACTAAATATCATCTTAACATAATTTATTTTTATGAAAATATCATAATAAATACGTTACCATTTGTCCCTAATAATAAATTATTTTAAAGTTTTCAACTATTAATTTTGCCAAACACTTTAAGCAATAAGTTACCTTAATAATTTCAGCACCTAATCAATTTCAGGTGGTACCTTTTATTTTAGTTAACTTATCACTTTCAGGCACATTTTACCTAGAGTTGCCAAACATAACTTAAGTATCAGAAGGTAAAAGGTACACATTGGTGTACGTACCTCTACGTACACCGAATGTGTATGAGTTGGTCAAAATAAGTACAAAGCAAAATGAGTATGAGTTGGGCAATACGAATATTTAAAATGAGTACGAAGCCAAATGAGTATGAAAAATGAGTACAAATTAGCTAGATGACTATGAAGCCAAATGAGTATGAGTTTTTCTACGAGTTTTCCAAATGAGTATGACTTAGCCAAATGAGTATGAGTCAGCCTTAAAAGAAATTTCTAAAATGAGTATGAGTTTTCCAAATGAGTATGGCAAATCCTCACTTTCATCTATTTTATTCGAAGTTCATAAGCATGTAATTTCAATTTGAGCTTCAAGTCTACTTATTTCTAGGTTTATATCCCATTAATTAATTTATTGTAGTATTATATGGCAATATGCTGGGCAATCTCCAATCTTTTGTATTGATGTTTTGCAGCGAAAAATTCGAGAACTTTTAGCAAAAACTCAACTGGAATTAAAAGAATCTTTAGAGCAGAACACATCAACAATCAAAAGAGGGTACCATTAAATTAACTTCTGAGGTTTGCTTCTTCAACCATTCTTTCTACTATGGCTTGTTTTTTCTCTCCTGCTTGATCTCTAATTTTAGACTGCAATTGCTTCGTAGTTGTCGGCGTTCATCGGCCCACTGCCACTCACTATCGGAGTTCGTCGCACGTCAACGATGATGACCGCCATGAATGAAGCTTGCATTGTTTTCACCATTTTTGTTGAGTTTTTTGAGGAGAGAGAAAGATGAGGAGAGAGGAAGTTGAGTACTCGGGAAGGAGACAATGGAGAATTTGAGAAAGTTAATTAGCAGGTGAGAATTTGTTGTATAATGGTGACATTACAAGCACGCCCCTACTATTCAGTACAATTACGCAAATCGCCACTGGGAGTACATAGACCTGTGTACTCCCAGGTGCACTTAATAAGTTGCGCCTAAGTATCGTCTATGGACTTTTTTATGATTACAATCAGGAATCAGGATATAATAAGTGAGTTGGGTTGGATTGCTTCAGCGCGCACCTCTATCCCAACACGAAACTCCCGTAAATTGAGAATCTCAGTGCAACGAATCCACCCCATTATGTTTAAAATCCAAGCCTAATTAATGAATTAGCTGGCTGTAGGCAACCCAAGCCATCCAATTCCAAATGCAAATTTCCTATACAATACTTCCTCCAATTTTTTTTAAATTTCTACTTTTTTGTCAATGAACATCTACCAACCACCATCATAAATAAAAAATTACGACAGTTTGAGATTTATACTCTCTCTGTCATTCAAAGAATTTTCCAGTTTTTCAATTTGTTTATCCAAATTACACTTCTAATGTCCTTATTTAGATATGATCCACTAATTATAATAATTTTTCCTTAAAAAAAGCACTTGATTCCACTCTCTCTCTACCAATAAACAATTCTAAATAATACTAACTATCTTACTTTTCAATTATGAAATGGAAACAGACCCCACACCAACTTCCCTTCTTAAACTTTGTGCCAAAAGAGATGGTACGGAGGGAGTATTATTTATATATCTCACTTTGACATACTATTAACTAATACTTCCTCCAATTTTTATTAATTGTGACACTTTTTATTTTACGTCATCCTAGACAATATTTAGAGAAGAGAGGGATGGATAGAAATAAAAGAGGGGGTCATGTGATAAGAGAGAGATAGAGAGAAAGAGAAGCCCAAATAGGATAGTGTCACAACTAATTTGAAACTTCCTTATACAAAAAGTGTCACAACTAATAATAAAATGGAGGAAGTATATGAAAGTAAATTGTTAGTATGTACTTTATTATTGACTTTGTCTCAATATGTATTAGCAAACGTAAAAGTCAAATTGTTGCAATTCAGAAAAAGAAGAATCTAATTTATGTTTTATTTTTACCATTCTACTTTATTTGTATTCTACATAAGGAAAAGTATATACGTATGAAAATCATGATGGATTATTCTCGATATGAATTTTAAAAGACCAATCTTATAATCAATTTCAACCGTGCATATATTAAGATATACTACTCAATATTGTGAAAAAGAGTGTGTTAAACAAAAGTAGTTCTTAGCTAATGCACTAATCTTTAGTTGTTGAAGGCTAGCTAATATAGAGGTTAGTTGTCAAATTACTTCTAAAATGATTGTTACGTTGTTCGCTAAAACCAAATGTTGGTTTAATAATATAATGTAGGTAAGGTACGTTATCTGAATAAGACACTCTCACAACAGTCTCTACCTCTAAAAAAACACGATAGTAGGATTTTGATTTATAAACAAACTCTACAAGTTACTTCAAAAGTTGATCTTCAAACATGTCCAAAACAATAGAAACATAAAAAAGAACAATGTAGAATTGGTCCAAGTGGTAAGCGACATATTATCGTTTTAAGAGGTGTCAAGTTTGGACTCTAGCAAATGTAGAAACCCTTTGTTGAGAGACTCATCCAAACCACAGCCACGTCCGTATCTCGAACCAGATCAATTGTAATTAAACTAAGCTTCGATAAATCAGATTGGCGACCCAAAAAGGAAGTAGAACACTAGAACCTACACGTGAACCGACCCCGACCCCGCCCCGCAAACGATTGAGCAACTGATCCGGAAGAAAGAATCTCCATTTTTCACGCCACTAGTTTTGCTTTATTTTACTGTGTCAAGTGCCAACGCATTTATTCATTTTTCCTTTCTCTTTTGCTTACACTCCAAAAGGTCAAAACGTGTCAAAAATAAGCTAAGTATCTCTAGAAGACTAGAACACGAAAAGAAGTAACAAAACCAAAACCCAACTTCTTCTCTCTTCACTTATATAGATACTTTCATCATTCTTCATTTTTCTTCCTCATTCATACCAAATCCAGATCATATCTTAAAATCAAAGATGCCAGGTGCAAAAGTATTTGGAGTAGCCATTGATTTCTCTAAAAGCAGCAAGTGTGCTCTTCAATGGGCAATTGATAATTTAGCTGATAAAGGCGATACTTTATACATCATCCATGTTAAACCTCATCTCCATGATGAATCTCGTCATCTTCTTTGGGCTAAATCTGGTTCTCGTATGTAACCATCTCAATCTCTAGATCACTTTGATTTTATCTTTATTAATTAGTTGTTATTTGATTTTGATGATTTGATTTGATATGTTTGCAGCTCTGATCCCATTGGTGGAGTTTAGAGATCCTGATATTTTGAAGAAGTATGATGTTCAAACTGATATCGAAGTTCTTGATATGTGTGATACTGCTTCTCGTCAGAAAGAGGTATCAAATTTAATCTGTGATTCATTATTTTGATTATTTGTTACTATTTGATTTGTGAAAATTGAGGGTTGTTTATATTTGGATGAACAATGAAGATAACAATAGTGGCGAAAGTGTACTGGGGAGATGCAAGAGAGAAGCTGATGGAAGCAATTCAAGATCTGAAATTGGATTCTTTGGTTATGGGTAGCAGGGGACTCACTGGACTTAAAAGGTAGTACTAGTACTTCTCATTTTAATAATCGCACTTCATTTAGTATTCACAATGTTATTGGAGGAGAAAATCCGGATGTATGTTTCTTGCATCTTAAAATATTTGGGCAAGTTATTATCTATTTATTTCGATCTTGCTAACGAATGCCTCTGAGTTCATGTTAAGATCACGTGACATTCAGTGTCGTCAACATCGAATTTGATTTAATATTTCTACTTTTATGTTACGCGGACGTTCCTTAGCTATTGTATATTTACTTTAGGGGATAGATTATGCATTACGCATTACGTTTTTTATCTTATGGTCGCCAAGAGATCATCTTTTTGGTTGCAAAGAGATCAAATTTTTACAAAAAACAATTAAAGACGGTCTCAACTCTCGTATATCTCACTTGACGACTGACGTGGTATAATTTACATTTTCGAATTAATAATTCTGCTATTATAAACAGATTTTGAGACCAAGAGTTATGTTTTTCTCTAACAGCTAGCTACGATTTTGATACCAATAAATTGTTGTTGGTACTTTTAGTTGAAAAAATAGATTGTTGCTGGAAAAACATAACAATGTCGAGTTTTCTATGGTACAACCGAAGGTGACATGTTGTAGAAGAGCTTTTAGCAAAGGGTCATAAGTTTGCTTCAAGGGTGTTACCAATATTTGTGCTTGTACTATATTTTATTCCTCGGATAAGTTTTCCCTCAAAATCCATCAAATACCTGTAAAACCCTCTCTTAAGATACCCCCAAACTCCCATTCTAAATGTCTCTCCAAACAACCCCAGATACGAGCGTTGAGGTCTGTCATAGTAATTTTTCTTTATCGTTAAAAAGAATTCATATAATGTACTCCCTCCGTAACGTATTACTTGCAACGATTTGACATAAAGTGTGAGTGAAAAATGTCTAATCGTTGCAAGTAGGTGTTACGGAGGGAGTACTTGGTTATTGTATTTTGTTTTGTTAGAGAGTTTATTAGTTAATTAACATGATCAATTGATCAATGTATAAATTTTGGGTAATATTTGCAGGATTATAATGGGAAGTGTGGCGAATTACGTGATGAGTAACGCTAATATACCAGTGACCATAGTGAAAGAGCCAGGAGTTCATAAGGCCTGATTACATATAAGGGGTCTGATATTTCTCATGTAAAATTGGTTAAGACTCATGCTGAATGTTGTTTTACAGTATGTGAGTTGGCTGTGTTACCGATTGAGGTTCAGAGCTCAGTGCTGTTTACAACTCGAGGTTAACCATTTCGAGTTGTATTGTATTATCTGCTGTTATGATTTTGCTAATAATTTTAAAGATGCTCTGGACAAACTATATATGTCAGATGTCATGCTAGTGTAGTATCTGTTTCCTGATATGTTAAAGGAAAAAGTTGTTCACATCTTGAGATTGAGGTTGGCAAAATTCGGAGTTCTGTAGAGAGAAAACTAAATATATGTCCATGTAAAATGCACAGTTGGTCAATTACAAAAGGTTTCAATAAAAAAAATGATGTGTAAGGGCGTTATCGTTTTTTGTTGTCAGTTTTCTGTTGTGAAAATCAAAAATCGAAATTTGGAAACTAGAAAAAGTGTTTTCAGTTTTTAAAATTAAACATGAGTTTTATTCGTATGACTAGTTTCAAGTTCTTTTATAACTTATATTATGATTCGAAAATTATAAAAATCAAAAACAGAAACTGACAGTAATATCGAACGGGTCCTAAGTTAATAGATTGTTAAATTATCGGGACAAGAGTAAAAATAAATTTGTAATTAGTTGAGAATCTATAAGTCAAGATTCAAGATAAGTCTATAGGGTTAAATTTTCATTAGATTAATAATTATGTGATTAATGTTCTTAACAATTTTTTTGTTTTTATCCGTGTATTTTTAAGCCCACTAGTGTTTTATATTATTATATTTCAATTGCTTTAATCAAAGTATTTTAAAATTTTAAAAATGGCTAAAATGTTTATCCAAAGTATTAATAATTTCTTAAAACAATTTTGAAATATGCACATTGTTCAAAGTTGTGAATTGGAGTATACTCCATGTTTTAGTGTCTAACTCATTGAGAAAAGTTTTAATTAGAAAAAGTTATCCAACGTATAATATGCGGTATAAACAATTGCATTGAGTTAGACAATTAGTTCTAAAAGAAAATTAGTAAAAAAAATTAAGGCATTCGATTAATTATTTTTTTTACAACGAATATTAAATCGATACCCTGCCATATCTATTATTCTAACATGTGGATATCAAACTTATTGTTGTAACTCCGTTCAAAAATTAATCCTACACCTGTGGTAGGATGTAAGATGAACATCCTATGTTCAAAGTTATTTTTTACTCAGAATCTCCCCGTAATAATAAGCAAAAAACAAGCCTTGAGATGTTCTCCTGCAGTGAGTGTCGTAGGATAAGAGTATTGTATAACTCGTTACACTCCATTCTAAACTAAGAGGAACATATGCAAGATGCTTATCTTACCTTCCATCTTCCCCACTTTCATGTGCCTACACCGATATTGCACCAAAAAACTATTATGATTAAAGTTTGGACATGTTTCTTCTCCTAGAAACTTTTTTTTTTATATAAACAATAAAGACGGTATGGAAATATTGTACATCCTTTTATTTCGTAAAGTTGTTCTATTTTAAAACTTTGCTTTTCAATACGAAAATATATGGATAAGTACGGCCCTACGTATGCAACTCATAAGGCATTCTTGCATTTTAAAAGTCGCATTATAACATAACTATACGAGCTTTATACAAAATTTTTAATTTTTTTTATAAGGTAAGATAATTGGCGCCAACTCCTATTAGACTATTAATCTGAAGGCTACACCGGTTTAAAACCTGGATTAACTCCCAACAAAATTTTGGAGAGAGAATTTGAACCCTGACAAAATTCTAAAATTATAAAAGTACTCCACTAAACTATCACCTTTTCAGCTCTTCCTCAATAAAATTTCACAAAGTATGAACTCTAAAAAAATTACATCCTCAATTTTTTTTATTGTACTCAAAAGCCTTGATTCGTTTGCTGACGCACAATTTCAAACGCTTATATCTAGAATCATGTATATGTAAAAATTATATATAAAAAAAAAGTCGATACATGGAATCCACATATGAGACGAATTAAACAAGGCTCTACTTAATTATATTTTGACTAGCTCATATAGAATAGAAGGAGATCAAAGTGAAGAATATAATTAGTGTCAAAAGTCAATATGATACAACTAACAAAAAAGAGGTAATATTTTAGTACTACCTCCGTCCCATATTAGTTGCAACAGTTTGACTGGCACACTTGCCAATACACAACTTAGACCATTAATATATCTAAATATCAATTATTAACAATTATGAAAAATTGGTATATTGAAATTATGCATTGAGTCAAATCTAAAAACATCTTATTTACTATCATTTGGTTTTATATGGTAGTTAAAAATCATGGTCAAAATAAGATATATAAATAGTGTAAAAATCAAATTGTTGCAACTAATATGGGACAGTGGAAGTATGATTCTATTTTCTACAGTTTTTATTATATTCTATCTCTCACAGTCTCATGTTACACTCATGTATATGATGCATAATTTCTTTGTTTTCTTTTCGTTTCTTGTGAGCAAAGACACCAAAGTCCAAAACACATGAAGCATTGACTACTTAAAAAAAACACTTGTAAAAAGAAACCAAATAAGTTTAAGAACCGATCAAGAAACGAATTTAATACCTTTCGCCTGGCGAAGCCAACCTCGCCTGAGTTTCGCACCAGAAAAATAAACGGGGAAGAACAGTAGGGAAAAAAAACCTAATAGCATAATCCCAAAACCTTCTAAATTTCAGCATTTTTTTGGAAATTTCCTCTATTTCCTTCAGTTCGCCATTTCTACCATAAGTAATTTTGCTCGCTGAAAGAAAGAGAGATTAATCAAAGCCAAAAATGGTATTATATTCAGTCTCAGTTAATTCCTTCTCTTGGGATAAATTTTTCTCCTTTTTTATTTTTTAAATGTTTTTTTTTGATTTGTTAATTGGTGGGTAATTTGTTTGGATTAATATGATTTCAGGCAGCGAAGATAATCGCACAATTGCTTGTGGTGGGTTCTGGTGTGTTGATTCGGGCTGTTGGTCAAGCTTATCGTCAAGCTATTGTTAGTAAGTTTTTCTTCTTTCATCACAATTTTTTAAAGCTTGTCTTTTGACCCAATTAATATTATTGCTCATTGAAAATTTCCCAATTATTGTAAATTTGTGTAAGGATTTAGGTAAAGATGCTTGATGTGGGGATTTTTTTTGTTTTTTATGTGTTGGCAAATGAACAAGTGGGTTCGTAAATCGAGCTTGAGATGGGCTATTTTTGGCTCAATTTTAGGGTATAGTTGATACAAGGAAGAGAGTGGAGAAGGGAAAGCTTAATTTGATGTGATGAGAAAATTCTTATCATTTGGTTCCACACCCCTATAATCTTTGATCATTTCCTTATTCCATTTGCTATAATATCTTGTTGTGTTTTCTTATATGGACATGGAGCTTATGTTATCTTTAGGAGGTGTTTGAGGTAGAGTGTTCTGGGTATTTATTGTCATTGGGATGAGAGAGTGGAAAAACGAGTACCTCCTTTTATTTCAATTGTGAGGGAAGTTGGAAGAATAATTTGCGCATACGTATTAACTTCAAGTGTCTTCATTGGAAACATGAGTATACCATGAGCTTGGTACATCTAAAACCAATTTTAGCTCATTTGATGAATCAAAGGTCTCCCCTATTGTTCGAGTTTTGCTCATTTGGAGTCTTTTGAATCAGCAATGAGCAAGAAAATAGCCTTGCTTGTACCACACTCATGGTAAATCGGGCCGTATGATAAAAGTTGTACCAAATGATATATGTGTATGGCTTACATATTACCTTGTGTTAAACAACGTCTTACTATATGCTCCTTCTCGTGACCCATTTTAAAATTTCGCCTTTATAACATTTGAATTTGTCATCTTTTTTGCAAAGTTTGGATCTCACCTTTAAATTTTGATGTTGTTTTTGTGGATTGATCACTAAATATAAGAGTGGAAAGGGAGATGTTCTTAGTTATATTGTCAGGGAGTTGTATCGGTTTTACTATTGAGGCAAATTCTGTCTATTATACAATCAATGTAAAGGTTTTCATATGCCTAGGAAACAAGTATATTGCTTTGATGCCAGTGAACTTTTTAGTCAGGCTTGGTTTTGTGCCCTTCTTTGCATTTTAAAAGCTATTTCGACTACTCTGTATTATTACTGTAAATACATAATGTTGAACACTCTGATACCGACTACGACAGTTAAGTTGACTAGAGTTTAAAAGGTTTTGAGCTACACGGCTTTATCTCCCCTTTCCTTTTTAGAGCGCGTTTCCTTCACTAGAATTTTGGTGAACTTATTAAACCTACTTATTATTTATTGGAACTTATTTGAATGTATGCGAAGTTATATAACTTTTTTTTTATCACACCAATCGAAACTAAGTTTTTATGTAACAATATCTTAAAGGTGAAGTGAAGACATTTTAAATGCATGTGACAATATGCATGGCTATGTATAATTTTCTTCGGGCACATATTCTAGAACTAAGAATTCTAGCAAAGATAAGATGGGGTTATATCGAAGTGAAGGGCCGGAGTTCCCTCAATTACCACCCTTGCTATTCAAGAGGATGAGAAAACGTCCTGTAAAAGATAAGTAGCTCACGTTTCTGAATTGATCCCTCTCTATACGTGGGTTCCCTCTTTCTTGCATACCCCTCAAAATTGTGACTAACTTCTTTTAGATGTCATCATTTTACTCCAGCTCATATATTTTCACCAACTGTCTGAGTAAGCTCTCGCTGGTGATATTCTGATGCTTTGCTGCCATCACAGAAAGATGGTATGATGAATCTTCCTGTTCTTCTCACACCAACACCATATTCCCATAACATATAATCCAGAGTGCTAGCCAGTCCCTCACAGAAGCATCAAGGATTTATCTACTATTAACACTCAAAATCCAACTGAGTAGAAGCTAAGGATAATAGCCATATACAATAAGCAGCTATCATCGTCACAGACCGCAACAATATTCCCATCGATCACGAGTGGTTTTCTGTTTAAAATGGCTAGTTGGGAACTAGTTTTCTTTGCGTTTTCTTTTTTAAGGTTTCTCTGATTTTATTACTACCTCCGTTTCTTTTTAAGTGCTACATTTTGACTTGTAACACTATTCATTCATTATAATTTGACCGGCTTTTATGATATAGGCATAAGGAAAAATATAGTCATGTTGGATCTTGTTTGATTCGTCTCGATATATATATTTTTAATATCTAATCGTCATAATTTTTACAAATGCATAATTAAAGATAAAAATGATAGAAAACGTGTCTCGACAAGCGTGCTAAAGTGAATTGTAGCACTTATAAAAAAACAGAGGAAGTATTGGTCCAGGGCTTAGCTTGTTTATATTGTAAAATCCTTAATGTTTCATATGTTCTTTTTCAGTTTTCTACAAAAAAAAATATTTGTGCCTTATCAATGTGTTTGAAGTTGACAAGTGTTTGCAATGAGATTGTAGAACATAATGACAACTCGGTTCTACATATATAAAGTATTAGTTTCTGGAATCTATTTGAACCTTATTTGAGAACAGATATAGTGAACCTTCCTCTTTTAGCTGTGCTCCAGAAATTGAGCTACTGCTGGCTTTCTGCCTAATTATGGTTGCTGTATAGTTGTCCTATAGTACCCTTCTGAGTTCTGAGTATATATGATTTAATGTTGAGGGGGTGGGGTGAGACGGGGCGGGGAAGCAGAGGAAGTGAGGGATGACAATGGTACTCTTTGCATGGTTTATGAGTTTGATAGCTTTTGCTAACAGTAAACTATCCTAAAGTTACACAATGTTATTTAGAGTCTAGACTCTGGACACTTGACCATCAGTAATTAGAGGATTAACATCGTGTTTATTTTACTGCCCAATGGATTTTATGAGTTTCTGTAGGGAAATCGAGTCAATAAGTTTCACCTTGTCAGACCTTTTGCATTCGTTTCTCACTAGCTGGGTCATGAAGTCTAGGCAACTTTGCAGCGATTGTTCTTGGCTATATGTGCATTGTTTGGAAACTGCTGCCTTGGATTTGTCACATCTTAGTGCACATAGACAACTGGTTGAAATCTTCAGATACAGTACCTAGACAATGTATTGATACGAGAGGAGATTTCATCATTGCCAATTATGCCAAGCTGCCTCCGCTCTTCTGTGGTTATAACTTATTGCTATATTAATTTATTTCCAAGCTGTGCAGACTTCTTTGTGTTGTTTTCATCTTGATTGGTTATTATACTTTGATATTTCACTCGTCAATATCTCGAAATTCACATGTATTTCTTCTTGCGCTCTACTACTGGGAAGATTAAAGATAATAGGAATCTGTAGCACCCGTCAAGTGTCAAACTGGTTTTGATTGTACATGCGGATGTGCCTACACAGTACATTGTTTGTTTATTAAGTTGCTTCACTGTTTTATATCAGTGAAAACTTATCTAGTGGGAAGATTTGTGTCTCAGAAATTCAAGGTTGTGGGATCACTTCAAACCCCACGAAGGGCACTTTAAGGGTGGGGATTCTTGCCAACCCTAAAGATATATGTTTGGCAAACATTCTCAGATATCATGGTTTTCAAACTTAATGATATAGTTTACTGCAGATGCCTCTAAAACTGGTGCTGCACAAGAAGCGATGCAGAACACGGTTCGAAGAGCAAGTAAAGCTATAACAGAGCAAGAAGCAAGACAGATTCTTGGAGTTCCGGAGAATGCTGCTTGGGAAGAAATTTCGAATGTGAGTTTTAGACTCTTACCTCCATCTGTTTTTGTAAGGACTTGCCGCCATCTTTTCAAACAACTTGTAGAAAAACAGATATATGATTTCATGTTTAAAATCTGTACTGTACCCAAAGATCTCATTGTCATAATTATTTTTGATTTACGCAGAAATACAATGTTTTGTTTGAAAGGAATGCTAAGCAAGGGAGCTTTTACCTCCAATCAAAGGTCCATAGAGCAAAGGAGTATTTGGAGGGTGTATATCAAAACAAAGGTCAGGGCCACGCTAGTTGAAAACGCCCGTGGGATCTTTACTCCTGACATCCATGCTGATTTCGCACCGATGTAGTCTTGATAGCCATTCGTTCTTTCTTGTAGCTAGTGAATAGTGTGCCATGATTGCTTTCTTCCATCTGAAAATTTAGGGGCTACTTGCTGCATAAAATTTTGAGAGCTGTTGCTTTTGAGTGGCCAGAATAATGTATACACAGGTAACGTTTCAAGAATGATATCTTGTTAGTTTCAAACAAAGAAATATCATTGTCACAAGATGGTAGAAATTCTTTGAAGAGCGGTTTTCTTTTCTCTTGGTAGACCGAAACACTAGTGATAGTAAATCGAACATATAACATACCTATTCAGTTTTAGAGTTGAGTTTGTACTGTTACAAACACCACAACTTATTAAATAAAATTATGCTGGATATTTCCTCAAAAAAAAAAAATCTGCTAGATATATCGAAACAGCGAGTGGATGTTCAGGTCTCACCACCACTCTCCACCAGTGACCAGACCAAACAGCTGGAAATGAAATCGCTTAGCGCACAACGGTTACAGGGCAAGATGCATTGTTCACTACATGGTTGCTTACACTGCCTAAGAAAACCCTGCACCATGAAAACAAGCGGAGTCAGAATTGAAACATGAGACTAATTAATTAAGCCAGCAAGAAGAATGAGTTCTCTCTTGTTGGCTTGAAAAGGCTAATGGTAAAACGTTTTGGAGGATGAAGGCGGGAGGGAGTATAAGCAAATGACATCTGCTAAGGTTCAACCGACACAATAAAACACGGTTGGAAAATGCAAACCCATACCACAGGAGCAATGAGATAGAAGTATAACTCAGGATTAACCAATACATGCATAAAAACAAGACAAGTAGTAGAAATGAAACGAAAAGCAACCTTTTAAGAGGACCGAGTCCTCTGCTTCCGATAACAAGGGAGCTCAATGGAATGTTGCCAATGGATTCACATAGCTTCTCGCGAGGATCTCCCCAAAAGATCTTCAAGAGCGGGATTATCTGTTGAGTACAATAATATATTAAGACCAAATTGTTGTAGAAGGAGTTTATGATAATCAAAGGGTAAAAATGAAATGAAATTCTGTTTGTAAATAAACCTGTTTCTCATGGGATGCATTTTTGACCACATCAAGTGTTTCTGCATCAGGTACAATTCCATATTTCTTCATGATTGTAGGGTTTGAGAAGTCATCATAAGGGATCAAAGCTGCTCACAAATCAAACAACATTCGTAAGATATTGCGTTCTATTCAAAGGGCGGACCTATATTGATTGTAGGGCGGAATTATAAACTTTAGTTTATAAGATGTCGAATTCAACGTAAAATATCATAATTTAAACATCAAATAACCTTATTAACTTAAAATGCAATACATGGTTAAGGTTGTGTGTTTGACAAGCATGAAATCGTGGTATTGCAACTAAACAAACGAAAAGGTATTTGAAGAGAGAGAGTAGATACGAGAGCCGGTGGTTTCCCAGAGTTGCATTTCGCCGGACTCATAATTGTGAGCAGGACGAACGACGATGAGAATGAGATGATCGCCGTTACGAACCAAGTTGTCTAACGCCCATCTCAAAGCTTTCTTGCTGCACTCTGAGAAGTCTACAGCTACACCCACTCTTTTACCTTCTTCTGCCATGATCTTCCCACCTCCTCTTTACGTGATGAAAATGATGATTACTACAATTTACAAACAATGTGTCATTATGGAAAGAGAAATGCAGTGAGGGTGCTTCATCCGTAGAATATTACGTGAGAAAAAAGTGGAGAAGCTGACAGTATAAGACATCTCCTCGTCTTGCATTCTCCGACACCTACGCGTCCGTATGGACTCCACTTCTTTCTTCATTTCTTCACTCTCTTTCCCTTTATTTTCCTTTCATTTTTCCTTCTTTTTTTTAATTCTCTTATAACAACATTTTTCTTCGTTGGGTTTTCGACTGAGTACATATTAGAGATATGATACTATGATAAGTTTATGAGAGGAGAGAAAATATAATATGATTTTATTAAGGTGTGTTCAATAATGAACAATGACTAAGGGCATATATGTAACTTACAACACTATCTTGGTTTATGTGCCCTTTCCTTATGCTGCATCTATTGTGAAACAGAGAAAGTATATAGGAGTACATATGAAATCCTATTTGGAAACAATCTCTAAAAGATATATTATTCCTAATACTTATTGAAAATAAATCATAAGATAATATTTCCTCTAAGATAATATTATATCCTAACTACTAATATATCCTAAATATATTTACCATATCTTTAGTATCCTAATAGTACAGTCAAATTTGATTGAAAAATTATAAAATTGAACTGAACATAAGCTGGAGAGAACAGACCCTTAAACTTGGATAGAGATGAGAATGAGCATGTCCTGTTCGCGAACAGTTCGGCCTCGACTTGGCCAAAGTTCGGCTCGAACTCGGGCTTGGCTCGAAATCTTAACGAGCCGATCTGAGCTAGACTAGGCTAGGCTCGGCTCGAAAGCTCGTGAATAGGTTTGACTAACTTTTTTCCTAAAAAAGAACATTTTAAAAAACAAAATTATTTCCTACAAAAAATAGATTCTTTTTTTAAAAATGGTTCAAAAACGAGCCAACAATAACCGAGTAGAGTGAAGCTCGAGCCCCAAAATATATTTCAAGAGCTCGAGCCGAGCTCTCTATTTCCAGGCTCGTCGAGCTCACAAGCCGAGCCCACTCAAAAACTAAACGAGCCGAGCCGAACCGAGTCCCGAAGGTGTTCGGTCTCGGTTTGTACGATGATCACCCCTAAGCTTGGACATTGAAACTATTCTTCGTTGGTTATGTTTCTCGCCTATTATTAGAGCCGGCCCTTAAGTAGTGCAAAAGGAACATTTGCACAAGGCCCCCACTTGCAATAGCCCAAATAGTAATAAAAGCTTAAACAAAAAAAAATATTGGGCCTGCTTGCTGAATACTGATGTCCAGCAGTCCATCGGAATAGAGACACGGAATATTAGAGTAGAGTTGAGGATGAGTAACAAATTCCACAGAGGAAGCGGAAAGGATGGAATCCGAAAAGTGGAAATCGTTGAACATAAATTCAGAAATCAACGCTTGAGGGAGAAATCTCAAGGAATTAGGAAATTCAGTCTTGATTCTTGCCAATTTTCCCACATCAAAATTTTCTCCCAATAATTTTCCCATCAATATTCTTCCCTTATTTCCTTCACTCAAAATTCAGTTTTATTTTTCCAAAGGAAAAATTGATAAGAATAATCCGACCTTTGGCCGGTCTTCCACCAATGGTACCACCTTCATTTAATCCAGCAATAATCCCACCTTTGACACCCATATTCTCTCAATGGTACAGGATGATGGCAACTTGTTTGACCGCCAAAATTACCGTTGACTTTTAAAAGAAAAAAACTTAAAAAGAAAAAAAAAAACCACCCCCTTCCTTCCCCCATTACTGCCACCCCCTGCCACCCCTCCACTCCCCCCCTTCCCCTGCCACCCTCCCCCCAAAACACCTCTCCCCTTCCCCTACCACCCTCCCCCTCCCCCCAAAAACACCCCCTCCCCTAAACCCGCCACCCCACGTCAGCAGAGCTTAAGTCAATCCCCCAAAAATCGACTCGAAAGGTGTTGAGGTATGGAGCTCGATTAGCGGCTATAACTTGATTAACCCATTCACCAAATCGAAATGCATCCCAGTGAGTGTCGGATGATGATGATGATGATGATGCTCGGCCGTCGAAATCAAGGTGCATGATGTAAGTCCAGACATATCTCCACCTTTTGGAAAGGATGTTGCTTCTCCTTGCTGCTTTCATCTCCAAGAATGATAGCAAGTAGTATAGGATATCATCTGGTAACTTGCTAATGAAATCTGCATTATTCTCATTCACCATGGCTGCTGCTTCATAATAATTGGATGATGGGCATAGATATATTATAGGGGAAGGGCGGTAGAGGCGGGGGAGGGGAAGGGCGGTAGAGGCGGGAAGGGGAAGGGGAAGAGCGGCAGAGGCGGGAAAGGGGAAGGGTGGCAGAGGCGGGGGTTGGGGGGAGGGTGGCGGTTGAGGTGAGAGAGATGGGGTTGGCAGGGGGTGGGGGTGGGGGTGGGGGGGATTTTTTTTAAAAGTTAATTTATAAATTATACTCAATTAGGGGTTAATTAAGAATTTAGGTTTAAATTATATTTAATTAGCTATTAATTACGTAATTAAGAGAGTTAACCTGTAATTGTAGGTCACCAATAGGTGAGGGACCATTGAGAGAATATGGGTGTCAAAGGTGGGATTATTGCTGGATTAAATGAAGGTGGTACCATTGGTGGAAGACCGGCCAAAGGTCGGATTATTCTTATCAATTTTTCTTTTTCCAAATTCTGCTCAAAATTCACAATCTGTTTTTCGAATTCTACTTGATTAAAGTTGGAAATCATTCCTTGCAATTTTCATCTTTTATCAAAAAATATGTTATTTCAAAAATCTATTTTATTTTGGTTGAATTTTTTGTATTTTTTGTCGAATTTTTATTTATTAGGGTCGATTTTTTTTGCCGATTTTTTTGTACTATATAATAATCATTTTTTATAATTAAGGCCCCATTTTGGGTTTCGCACAGGGCCTCCCAAAGTCATTGGACGGCCCTGCCTATTATTCCCTTTACTTTTAAACGGTGTTAAGAATTTAAGATTCCAAATAAGGATAACAATAAGGAAAGGAGGGGTAACTTTACTAATTTGAAAGCTTTGAATCAATTTTTTATTAGTTGAATAATAAAAATATTAATATCATATGTGCATCAGAGATTATGAAAAATACTTCCTCCGTTTTTTTTTTGTTGCAACAATTGAATATTTTACCTTTCACAAATATTCCCAATTGTTGCAACTAAAAAAAACGGAGGAAGTAACTAAGTGTTACAACTTACAACAAAGGTAGAAGACGTTTAATTATATCTTTTATGAAAAAAAAACTCACACCCAATGGCGGAACCAATAATTTTTGGATGAGGGGGCTAAAACTAACAATTTGAAAAATAAAATTGTATGAACGGGAAAAAATGTTGGTTTGGAGATTTAAACCCGGATTTTATGAGTCTTTGACTCTTTTTATGATGAAAACCAACTAAGTTAAGTCCATTTAGTGATATTATACTACATTGAATACTACATATGCATTAAAGCTTTTGGACCTTCCCCCGCCCCTTGCTCACACCATTATTTGCATAATAAATCCTTTTAATTATCCCTTAAAGAAAAACTTCCGAGAAAAAATACAACCAATACAGCTATAATCTTTTGCTTATGTGTTGAAATCATCATTTTAAAAGGGTACATACCCTTTGTCGAAAAAAGGTAGTATCTTTAGGTATTATTGTATGAATATACTTTATTGTAACCGTGAAAAAAATAATGTTTGTAAATATGAATTTGATAGATAGGTTTTGTAAAAATATAATATAATACTCTATCAATTTTCACCTTTATTTTACTAATAGATAAAAAATATTTAAAGGGTCTGATCGGTATCATTTGTTAGTTTCATGTCTATGGTTTTACGATTTTAGAATTATATAAGTTGAAATAAAAACTGTACATGGATGGTAATCATGTTAATTTAGAAAGTGACAACAAAAAATTGAAAATCACTTTTTTCGGTTTCTACATTTTGGTTTTACAAAAATTGAAACAAAAATACCATTAAGAAGAGGACCCAAAATGTTTTTTTATTTTGAACGGATAGAAGGATACACTGATGGTCTTCCTATTCAAGAATAGACCAAAAGCGGGAACTAAAATATTGTAAAAAAACTGAAACCAAAAATTACTTAATTAAAAAGGAAAAAAAACACCAAGAAAACAAAAAAAAAGCATGCTAACTTCACAAGGAACCAAAGAAAAAGCTTCAGATTGAAGGCAACAAAACAACCGATTTCATAACGAGGAGGAGGTAACATCAACGACACCACCCACCTTCTTTTTTTAAGGAAGCTAACAGTGGTGGTGCCAAAAGGCGGTGGCAAGGAAGAAGACATCGGTGAAACGCCAAAGGGGAGATGAAGCTCACTATTTGGCGGCTTCCGGGGTCCATATTTTTTATATGGACCCAAAATGTTGTTGTCCATATAAATTTTTTAAAATTTTTCAAAGAGTATTATTATTAATCCTTTTAAAAAAATAATCATAATTAACACTAGAGTATTATTTACACATAGTGATGCTCCGGGTTTTTGTGCATTACAATTAAGTATTAATTAATTTCATTTAGCGTAAAAAAATATCATGAAATGAAAAATTGATCTCATTTACAATAGGAATTTTTCTGTACCTGGTACCGAAAACTCCATCAATACCTTCAAATTCGTTTTCTTTTTTTTTAAATCGACAAAATTATGAAAAACAGAAGCAAATATGTGATTGAAGAAATGGGTGGTGGTACCTCACATGGTGGTGGTGGTGGTGGTGGTTGTGGTTGGGAAGGAAGAAGTTTAGATTGAAAGGGTATAAAGTGAGTAAAGAGAGAGAGAGGGTGATATAAGCCTTTTTTTGGCATGCAAAGAACTTAAATTAATTTGTGTCAGTTCCATTGATTTCAGTTCATTTCAGTCCCACAGCCTCTAGAAGTGGTTTCTGCTAAGATGAATGCAGGATACCAAATTCTTTTGTCGCGATAAAGAGAGTTAACATCGTAGTAGTACGGGGAAACCCGACTCTACGAACCCAAGGAAAGGCTGCTGAAACAGTGGGGTTTGTTCAGGCTTCTGACCAACACTGTTCTAGCGTTTTCGAGTATATACCCTAGCGGAATACCTGGAACAAGCGTGTAAATCATTATCTCGAGTTCACTCAGCTGCTCTTTGTCAACCCTTTTCTCCCTTTCCCCTGGAGCCATCGGTCTAGAATAACCATTAGATCTCTCTTCAACCCGCTCCACTCTCATCCCACTGATTGTGACTTAGGTGCTCAACGAACGAGCCTTAAATGATTGATTCGCTTACGGTCTTGTCGAGCAGGAATGCCTCTAACTTAAACTTACCTAATACAGAAGAAGAAATGACTTCCTCCGGAAGAGAATTGCCTAAAATAACAAGGTCTGTGGAATCGAGCGGGAAGAAAGAGTCCGATTTTAGAGGCTTGATCTGTAGAGCTTCCTAAAGCGAAGATTTTGGAAAGGGAGAGGATAAGATTTGATCTTTCTTGCCACTGCTTGGATCCTTATAGCACACAGTGCGCCTTCCTTTCCCCAACGTCTAGTTACTGCGCTGCGAGCGTGCAGGTATATGGTCAACGCACGCCTAAAGCACCTACGTTCTGCCCAATCCGAGATAAACTCGAACCAAACAACTCAATGAAGTGAACTCAATTCTCCCTCTGGCGACCCAGTTTACTGTCAGTTTACCAGTTTTTGCAATCGCCAACAATGGCATGGAAAGCATGCTAAAAACATTGCTTCTGTTGGCCTTTATTCCTTGTTTAGCAGAGACTAATCGAGCTCAGAGGGAGAGTAAGTGAACATGCTATGGAAAAAAAAATTATATTCTTCCAGATCTACTTTATCATTGGCATAAGTGCTCTCACTCCCGTTACAAGAATGAGATGAAGCTTTTTCTCGACTAGAGACCAGTACCCCTTACAACTCGCACCAATAGCGGCACTGAGCGGCCGAAGATTGATTGAAAAGCCTCCTCTACCATGAGAACGTGGCCGAACTACGAATCATCAAGAAAAGCCGAATAAAGATTGACATTAGTAACAACGTCCTCGGTTTGACTTCGAGATCAGTTCAGTTCAGTTCCATTAATTTCAGTTCAGTTCCATTAATTTCTTATTCAGTTCAGTTCTTTGCAGGACAAAAAGACATGGCATAGACATTTCTACCACGTATCCATGCGTACACGAGCTGAGCTGGTAAATACGAGTTGTGTTTAGCCGCACAGTTCATAAATCATCAGTGATTTTGATAGTGTAAACAATAAAAGCATGTTGGATTGTAGTAATTGGAACTTTTTCTTTCATATGAATATTGATTTTTAGTATCCTCCACCTCTTCTCGTGAAGTATATAATAGATAGATAGATAAATTAGTACATGATTAGATGGTGTAAATTACTCTTAAATGATGAACATTTTTAATGGGAAAAATTGACTAGAATAATCTAAACTATGTCCGTTCCGCCAAGAATAATCCCTACTATGAGTTATTCCTGTATAATCCTAACTATGGGGGATATCAGCCACAAATGCACCCAACTTACTTGAAACCGGTTAATCAGGTAAAAGTTGACTTTTCATTAAAAACCTTCAATTTTCCTTTTTTCTTCTCCTTTCCACCTTACCCAACCACCGCCACCACTCCACCCATCAGCCCCCTTGGTTGCTGGTACACAATCTCCACCTCACCCTCATTGCATCCCAACCACCAAAACCGACCACTTCCCCACCTGCCACTACACACTCAGGTCATCCACCACCTTCAACCACCACCACCTTCCACTTCTTAAGCAAATCAAAAAGCGAATCAGGAAGAACCTCCAACAGGTCTTGTCTCTTTGTGTTTGTCAAATATCCAATAGTTCTTGCAATTAATTTTGTCCAGCAAAGTTTATGTCATTCATATTCTTCCACGGCCAAATTCTCTCATTTTTACAAACTGGATAAATAATAAATATTCAGAAGTACACTAAACGAAATAAATTAGTACTGGGAACACAGATTCGCGATTTTGTAACTTGTCTCGCCATGAATTGGCGGTTCAGGAACTGTTGCCTCCATGGATCTTCCCTAGCTCCATCCCCTTCGATTTCCCTGTAACCTGTCTCTAATTCCCTAAATCATTTCGAAATTTTGTCACAAAAGATTGAGAGGCAGGTGGTCTAGTTGGGAGTGGTTGGGAATTAAGGTGGCGATTCGGGGTGGGGGATGGGTTGTGAACTGTGATGGGTTGTTAGCGGGAGAGAGAGACAAAAGCAGAGGAGAAGAGAAAGAGGAGGGGGTTTTAGCAAATAGGAGGAAGAAGAAGAGTGGTTGGGATGGCGGTTTGAGGGGGTGGTTGGCGAAGCTGGTGGCAGAAAGAGGGAGAATGAGAGTGGTGGCTGGGATTTTTGGTTGTTGGGTGGCGAGGGGGTGGTGGTGAGGGGATGGGTGGTGAATGCGTGTGGTGGCGAGGGCAGGGGTGCGGTGTTGGCTGGAGATAGATGGGGAAGAAAGGTGAAAAGAGGGGGAATTTTTTTTAAAAATAAAATAGAATTAATTTTAAAATATCCAATTAAAACACGACACATGGCATATTTTACTTGTTAAACAGGTTCCCTTCCGGTTACGGTGCATTTGTGGCTGATATCCCCCATAGTTAGGATTATACAGGAATAACTCATAGTAGGGATTATTCTTGACGGAACGGACATAGTTTGGATTATTCCAGTCAATTTTTCCTTTTTAATATAATAGAGTTCATCTATATATATATACTAGCCATATATGCACAAGATGCGTGCTTCATGCGAAAGATTAATATCTAAGGATTTGGGATGTAATTTCTCTAGTGAATGTATACATAATTTTCATACTTTTAAAAATAATCGTTAAATTTCAGTTATTTTGTCCTTTGAGAGGGTGTAATTTTAATCTGTAAAAAGTATAAATAGTGAAACAATTTAAATACATAAAAGAGTAATAAATATTCGAGAGTATATTCTCAATAGTGATTTAAAAATAAAACGCTAAAAAAGATAAAAAAAATCTTACAAAAGATTAGTGGAAGATGCCATTAGCATCATCACTCATGAGTAACACCCCTCTCGCTTTGCCACTTTCTGACTCATTCTAAATTACTTTATCATATCTCATGATCAATTTGATCATATGCACCTTCACTCATGAGTCATGAGCAATCAATTACTCATGTATTTTAAAATAAAAAAAATTCAAAAGTATATAAAAATATAGCAAATTGGGTGTCTATTTATAGATCTCAAGAAAATATAATCATTGATATTTTTTAAAATGATTTTTACTTTGTATATATTTAGATATTTCAGTTTAGAGTTATAAACTTTTCTTGCTAAAAATATGATGGCTAACTTTGGAAACAAAACTTAATTACTTAATACTAACTTCCTTGATTTATTTTATTTATTTTTCCTTTTCTTAATTTTGGTGTCCACCCCTCCTCTTCCCTTATAGTATAGAGATTAAAAAGCGTAAGCAAGCAATGCAATCCGGCACGTGTCACTATATGCAATAAGAAGTTCTAACCACAACTCCAACATGCTATTGGTGCTTCTTTTATCAAAATCAATAATGATGTATAGATAGAAACCAAGAGTTAGGTTGTAATGGTTTAAAATGCATATTGTTAATGAGAAGACTTTTTTTTGGTAAAGGGCGTTTTGGACGAAAAAGGGAGTTTTCAACCCTATTTAGAGTTTTGACTGAGTCAAAACTCTAAATGGGGTGTTTGGTGAGGAGGGGATGCAAAAGAGTTTTGGTGGATCAAAACTCTCAAACCAAAACGCTGCCTTTTGCAACGTTTTGGACAGAGTTTTGCAAAACAGAATTTTAATCACTATTAACCAATTTGTTAATCATCAAAATATCATCACCATTGCCATTACACCATGACCATCTAACACAACACTGCCTTCTCTATCGGCAGAGCCACTGCAACACCTTTCCACCTACACCACCACAACGCCATATTCAGACCACCAACGCCATATTCACACCACCATTTTCGATCTTATAACTTTCCATGTAGCTTTGATTTGTTTTCAAGTTGGTTTGATTTTGTAGCTTTGAGCCTTTGATTTGTTTTGATTTCGTTGTGATGTTGACGATGAGCGATGATGGCAGTGGGTGGATGGTGGTGGAGTAAAAAGAAAGATTGTTGTTGGTGATGGAATTTTCAAGGTGAGGAGATGGCGGTGGTGGTTGACCTGGATATGGCGGTGGTGGTTGACCTGGATATGGCGGTGATGGATGATCTGTTGATGGCGGTGGCGATTGGTGTTGTCGTGCTGTCGGAGGAGATTGTTGAGATAGAAGTATGGTGGGGTGAGGAGAGAGAGAAGGGAAGAGAGGTGAGGACTTGAGGAGAGAGAAAGCTAGGTGAGATATGAGTTGGGGGTAACTGTTTATACGTAAATTGTTTTGTTTGGTACAAAGATTACTTCCTAATTATCATTATACACACTAAATTACTTTTAAACATTTATCAAATAGTTAAATATTACTAAACACATTTATACAAACAGCAGTCAAATCCGCAGTCAAAAAAGTAAATAATCTAACAGCAAACTTTAAACTCTAAACTTTAAACTCTAAACTTTAAACTCTAAACTCTAAACTCTAAACTCTGTTTGCCAAACAGGGCCTATATATAATTTTTCACACATGGTCGGAGCATAAATCCTAGTTAAGTACTTCATTCAAGTACGGACAAGTGCTCCTGTTATGACTGAGACAGTGAGAGTGCTTCTGGCAACATAGTTTCTCAGCTCCAAAAACCAAAAATAAGTATCTGTAAACAATGTTTGTCACCTACTTGATTTCTTCAACAACAAAGGCAGAATCTGGATCAAAATCTCTGCAACTTTCCTCCATGAATTCTTCCTCTTTCTTCTTCCTCTTCTCATTCTTCAATCTCTAGGTTTCAAACTACAAAATCTGCCATTTCCTCTTTCTCCAATTAACTCTTGCTGTACAGTAAAGAAGAAGATCATCGTTCCCTGCTATGGCGTTCTGGTGGCCATTGCTGGTGCTTGGATTCGCTTACGCTATCTGCAAATTCTTATTGATGCTCATTCCTCCTAATGTCCCTTCTATTGACGTTGATGTCTCCGATGGTCATCTCTCTCTCTTTTATTTTCTCCATTTTTTGAATTCGTATCAACATTTTCAGATTTTGATTCGGAATTTCGTGTTTACGCTGTTGATGTAATTGCAGTTGTCGAAGATGGAGCTCAGACCAAGGAGAACAGTTTCATCTATGTGAGTTTCTTATTCAATCACTGTGGTTTTTGCTTTTACTCTTATTTTAGCTAGGTGTTTGTCGATTTCGGCGTTAAATTGATGGAATGTGGATTGTGTTTCGGAAATGTGAATGAATTGCTGTCTCTTTGGAGTAAAATTGTGGAAGAATTAGGAGTAGAATCGTCTACTTGGTTGACTTTTGATTGAAACAAAATGATTGTGGATTCGAAGCGGAGAATTAGAACTAGCATAATTATGTTCTATGAGAATCAAATCTCGAAATTCGCTCTGAATTTTGTTAACCTAATTTATGATTTGTGCTTACATTTTGTACTCAATAGCACCGGTATGAATATATCGAACATACTTATGTTGTAAACTTCTTGACATCAAAGTTTTATATATTGTAGAATTAGTGGATCACAGATTCAGCATTAGTATTTTTTTACAGGAGTTAGATTAGTTGAAGCATTGTAGTTTAGCTGCTGCATTTTCCTCGATTATGACTACTATTAATATATGAGCAGATACCTACAAGGGGAAGACAGACGGACAAAGTGCAGTGCTATGAACCAGCAACGATGAAATACTTGGGATTCTTTCCAGCATTGAAACCAGATGAGGTCCGTGTTAATGCTATGTTTTTCTAGTTGTTTGTGGCATATGATTGAAGTTGAGTTTCTTTAGGTGGTTATTCAAAGTTCTTGATAGCGAATTTTAGCCAACCAACTATAGCTGTTAATCCACGGGTTGTAGACAAGTTTTGGGGCATGCTGATTGATATGAGCGAAAGGACAATATAATACCGTTGGAAAATATTTAATGAATGTATCTTGAGATGTCTTTCAAGAGAGCATAACATCTATTTGGCAGGCTCTTCTCTAGTAGCTAAGTTGCATTCTGGGAAGTACTTCTAATTCTTTGCACAAAAGGATTTTGTAAGTCTTATGTATTGATTTTAAAATATTTTAGTTCATTACATAGCTTTATATGCTTAATGGACATTCTTGTATACTTATGCTGTCTACTGAGTTTAGTGACCATTTGTTTATGGAGAAACAACAGTGAGTAGATTTGTGTAAATCCAGCTTTCCTTATACTTTCCTATCTTATTACCCTCTTATTTTCTATTCTCTTTTTTCGTTGAATTTGGAAGGAGTTAATCGCCGTGTTTTCATGCTTTGACTTTCAGTAAAAAACATCTAGCATTAATTTATATGTTGTTTAACAGTTTGGAAGCAATATGGTTGTTGTGGGTGAGTATCGTTGTGCTTTTGTTGACTGGAGACTTGGTAGTTGGTAGCAGAGGAAAAGAAAAAGGAAATGAACGCTGAACTTATGGGATGATTGGAAACTTATGAGATGATTGAGGACTTGGTAGTTGGTAACCGCAAACTTATGGGATGATTGGAGGATGTGTTTTGTGCCTACAATTTCACTGTAATGACTATTATTTGTGCAGTTAGTATTAATATCAAGTTTCTCATTACCAAAAATTGATTACATAAATCGTCTATCGACGTTATCAGGTTCAAGAACGTGTTGTACAAGCTAGGAAGGCACAGAAGATTTGGGCCAAAAGTAGCTTCAAGCAAAGACGACAGTTTTTGCGTATACTTCTAAAGTACATAATTGAACATCAGGATCTTATATGCGAGTAAGATCTTTTTCGTCATAGGGGTTTCTCTTAATCTTAATTTCTCTGATTTTGTTCCTGTAAAAAGCTATGCTTTATGTGGATTGTGGAACTATGACCACTATATGCATCTTGATCTTGTAATCAGTTTATATCTCTATGGACCCCCAATTCTTTTCTCTGAACAGCCTACCTTAGCCCCATACAAAAATATCTTTTGTTGCCTCTCAGTAAATGTTTTGCCCCCTCTATTAACTTGTTGCTAGTCTTTTAGCTCGTACCATGACAGGATACAAAATTATGTTTTTCAACACTTTAACCTAAACGTATTATTTTCTGAGAAATTCTGACAACATTCAAAGATCGAGTTGTCTGCTTCTGATTATTTTGTTTTAAGCAGCTCTGTTCAAGGAACTGGTTAGAAAAGATGTCCTCTTTGTCTTGTAAAGCTAGAAGGGACTCTCCTTTACATAATACAATTACAATGTACCCTGACAAGTGTATTCTCTTTGGTTCATAATGTGATTTCACAGTGCTTGAACATTACAAAAGTTTTTTGGATTTCCTATGAACTTTCATGTTAAGGTGCCCTCGGATTTTCTGAAAATCGAGAATTTTCGAGCTTCAAGCTTCAGTATGGTGTCTAAGCACTATATGGTGTGGTCTAGTGAATGTACTGGAACTCACAATGTGAAAAAAAATGTGACAAGAGAGTTTACATATAGGCTTCCATGCCACACAACACCTGAACATTATCTTGTGATATCTAATAGTTTATTTCAGATTATCTCTGAGGAATGAGGGTTGATTTGATAGTGGTTAATGTGTACTTTAGACGTGCTATTTTACACTGATTAAATCTTGTAGGATCTCTTCTCGTGATACTGGAAAGACAATGATTGATGCCTCCTTAGGGGAGATAATGACAACATGTGAGAAATTAACTTGGCTTATATCAGAAGGGGAGAAGTGGTTGAAGCCAGAGTACAGGTATCTTTTTCATTTATGATGGTTCTTTTTCCTTTTTTATACTCGTTGAAAGGGATGTTGATTTCTTCAACGCTCTATTGCCTAGCGAACACTATTAGTCTTATTATGGATAGATGATAAGTTTTTCTTTTTCCTTGTTTTTTTGGTGAGGATGGGGTTTCTTTCCTAACTGAAGTTTGGACGGCACGATTGCACTTTATTGTTGTTACCAGCATGCCATGCTTCTTAGTTTTGTTGTAATTTACTTTTTGCCCATTTAAGATACTCTGGTACTTGAGAGACTTATTGAGGACTTTTGACTTGTAAAACAAGCCAAAACACACCAACCTGAACATACTGTGCTGAGATTGTCCCTTATTATCCTGAATTTCAGGAGTTCTGGAAGATCAATGCTTCACAAGAGATCCAAAGTAGAATTTTACCCACTAGGAGTTATTGGTGCTATCGTCTCATGGAATTATCCTTTTCATAATATCTTTAATCCAATGCTGGCTGCAATCTTCTCAGGAAATGGTATCGTTATCAAGGTAAATAACTCTACTTGCAGGATTCTCTATTCTAAAACGAATTTACAGTCCGTCCCCATTAACCGCTCGGGCATCGACCCAGGAAGAATCAATTCAATTTTTGACCTGTGGGCTTGGTGCATCTATTATCCTTACCTCCTATGTACTCAGATCTACTACCTCCTTTGATGCTTCTTCAAGCTTCAAGTAGTGGGATTTGCCGGGTATTTGGTAGCAACTGGTGACAAAAATGTTTGTGATCTTTGTTTCGTATGACGAACCTGAGGTGAAGGCTTATAGCCATTCTGTTTTGTAGGGTGTTCCCACACATCCATTTCGCCATACGCATCTCTGCTACACTCATGTACTTGAAACATTGCTACTTGTAAAATTTCGTTATAGGTATAGGTTGAAAGTGGCAACTTCTTAGTGATGGAAGATATGATGAAATCTAACGAGTCATATAGTGGACCTTTACTGATATGAGATATACTTGATTTCCCTTGTTGCTTTATCAGAGAGTACATCTTTCCCTTGCATGACTGATATAAGAATTCTGATCTATTAAAGTATCTCATACTGTAGTATTTTCTCGTCATTATCAGCCTGTATATGGAGAACATAGCTCAAGCTCTACAAGGGTATTGTCCAAATCTCCTTTCCTCGCCCACCTCCCACAATAAATGGAAGAAAGAAAAAACTGATCACCCTTTAACAAAATGCACTATGAAACTTCCCCGGTGTTGTCATTTTATTAAACCACCAGCATCCACTGTTGCCTAAAGCTGTCTGATTTTTGGCATATGTTTCTGGTTGACCCTGGCATTTTCTTTTTACAAGTTTTATACCACATACTAATTCTTGAAACCACAAAAACCTCTTCTTTCACTTTTCTTGTGATGGGGGTGAGTGAGTGGGGTGGTGATTTATAGACTTTTTCTTTATCAACTCAGGACGGATGGAGAAACATACATGGATTAGTAGTTGTAGGCAACTGCATCTTAGCGATACTGACAACCAACAACCATATTTTCCTCACTAATATGAAGCCTAACCACCAAGCACCTACTGTTTTGGTGCATCAGCATGGCCTAGCCCCCTGTTTCAGATAATGAGCTGGTTAATGCTCCAGTTGGACATTTCAGATTGGCTCACCCGCCCCCTATGGGCATCATCCCACTGGTCTCTAGCAAGGCCCACCTCTTTTCAAATTTAGAACTAGAGACCAGAGCTATTATATTCTTGAATTTGCTTATTATCGAAGGACTGAAGATGAGCTATTAAGACAGTGGACAAACAACTGACTGATCTTCTCCACAGGTTGACATAACTTTGACTTATGACTTCTCATTCAAAATTCTATGATTCTTGGGTTTCAATGCTTTGTCATCTGGCAACTTTGCCTTTCCTGCTGTCAAATGCTTGTGTTATGTGCATACTGCTAACAAACATCATCTTCCTTGCAGCATTAATTGGACTTTTTGGAAATAGAATCATGTCAAGTAGAAAGACACTCACCATGCTGACCTTTATATTCTTTTGACCGCAATTTTCCCTCTGGTTTAGGTTTCGGAACATGCTAGTTGGTCTGGTTGTTTCTATTTTCGGATAATTCAAACAGCCTTGGCTGCAGTCGGAGCTCCTGATAATTTAGTTGATGTGATTACGGGGTATGCTGTTTCTTCCTATATCTTCTTTTTCTCCGT
The DNA here is from genome assembly GCA_947645195.1 of Patellifolia procumbens. NCBI lineage: Eukaryota > Viridiplantae > Streptophyta > Magnoliopsida > Caryophyllales > Amaranthaceae > Patellifolia > Patellifolia procumbens. The sequence continues at coordinate 1,035,046 of CANSGD010000888.1, read as the reverse complement.
CATAAGTTCTTACTCTTTAACTAGCTTGTCTTTGACTGTTTGCAATCTCTGATTGGGTATTCTTGGCAGGTTTGCTGAAACAGGGGAAGCCTTGGTGTCTTCAGTAGACAAAATCATTTTTGTGGGCTCACCTGGTGTGGGTAAGATGGTATGTTATATACAGCTGGATACTTCTAGAATTGATGTTTTCTCTCTGTCATCTTCTTTTTCTTCTCTTCGCATAGATACTTGCTTGTCTAAAACTGATATTACTATCTGATGGGTCTAGACTTTTAAGACAGGAATTTGCTAGTGTGGTTATGAAATGAGAATAAATCTTCACTAATCGAAGTTTTTCCTTTAAGTTTTCATTTTCATATTCTTCACTTAGCTGGGTATGCTCGGCTGGTTTCTGTTCTCTTTGTATCACTCAAGCCTTTCCTCCCTTCTCACTCTTTGAGTGGAGAAAGAATTTCATGCTATCGGAATCTCAATGCTTTGTTGATGTGTTTTTCCCTGCTGACCAGATAATGAAAAAGGCATCTGAGACACTTATACCAGTGACACTTGAGCTTGGTGGGAAAGACGCATTCATTGTGTGTGAAGATGTAGATGTCGAACATGTAAGGAATGTTTCTTTCGTTTCCTATGAGCATAACATTTTCAAGTGGGTGTGCTTGAACACCAACATGATTGGTTTGCTCATTGATCGGAAGTATACATTCATGGTATAGGTTGCGCAGGTGGCTGTTAGGGCTTCTCTTCAATCAAGTGGACAGAATTGTGCAGGGGCTGAGAGATTCTATGTTCATCGTGATGTTTACAATGCTTTTGTCTCTCAGGTGGTCAAGATTGTCAAGTCTGTTACAGCGGTGAGTTTGCAGTTTAAAAGTCCAAGATGCTTTTATTATTGTATCTCGATTAGACAGACTGAAAAACCTGATCATACGAAGTATATATAGTATTGAAAGAAGCTTTTTCACATTAACACTAATTAGTCAACTCTTCTCATTTGACTTGATGCTTTACAGCTCTGATTGATGTTCTCGTGGTTTAAGTTTAATATGGTTCTTTTCAGGGCCCACCTCTTGCAGGAAAATATGATATGGGAGCCATTTGTATGCAAGACCATGCAGAAAAGCTTCAAAGCCTTGTAACTGATGCCTTGGATAAAGGAGCAGAAATTGCTGGTCGTGGACGATTCGGAAATTTGGGTACTGATGCTGTTGATCAGTTTTTTCCACCAACTGTCATAGTTAATGTGAACCACTCCATGCAAATTATGCAAGAAGAGGTAACTCGTGTACATTGATGGTACAAAGATTAGGATCTGGATGATATTTGAAAGTTGAAACCTTCATCACCATCATAAGCTTTGATAAAGAATGTCTATTACTTGTGAGATTTTTTCTGTAAATTTAGATGTGGATAGTTGTACTTATAGTGGAGAGACTTTTTTTACCAGTTTACTACTTCTCATCCCCACATGACATTTGTTAACTCGCTCATTGTATAGTATCTGCTGTTTTCCAGGCTTTTGGACCAATCATGCCCATCATGAAATTTAGTTCTGATGAGGAAGCTATCAGGCTGGCAAATGACTCAAGGTATGGGCTTGGCTGCGCAGTATTTTCTGGGAGTCAGAGTCGAGCTAAGCGGATTACATCACAGCTACATTGTGGAGTTGCTGCTGTTAATGACTTTGCATCTTCGTATATGTGTCAGGTACCTTTACTCCTGTAATAATAAAGTTGAGCATCTAATTTCGTGTCCTGGCATAATGGCTGTTTAGTTTGTGAACCAACTGTCATTGTTATTATGATTGTTGGCATTGTGTTTTCTATGAAATCTATGTTCATACTGTCCAAAGTCAAATTGAAACAATCGTGAAAAGAAGAAATGCATGGAGGTTCTTTTACCACTATATTAGTGCCTATTAGATGGATTGTAAATAGTTAATACATTAGATTTTTAGCTCTAATGTGTCTTTATTTCTTAAATTTTTTCCAATTTGGCTGACTGTGATATCGAAATCTCTTTCAGTCTCTACCTTTTGGAGGTGTAAAAGACAGTGGTTTTGGAAGATTTGCTGGTATTGAGGGGCTGAGGGCCTGCTGTGTCGTGAAATCAGTGGTTGAAGATAGATGGTGGCCTTATGTCAAAACCAAAATTCCGAAACCCATTCAGGTTATTATGAACTTACTGACAAATTGTTCACAATACGCGTCTTTGTAATCTTTATAACTAAAGTTTTTCCTTGCCAATTGCAGTATCCTGTTGCAGATCATGCCTTTGAATTTCAGCAATCTCTTGTTGAAGCACTATATGGAATGAACATATGGGACCGCTTGCGAGCATTAGTTAATGTCATTAAGGTTCTAACTGAGCATAACTCACCACCTAGTGTTGGTGGCCGTAGGAGGAATAGTTAGGTTAGCCACGTATTTTTGAGAATCTCTTAAGAATATGTAATTTGTATAGGGACTTATTCGTACAAGTCTACTAATTTCTGAATTCTAGGTGCTGCATATTTGCAGATGGCGCGCATGTTGAGGTTTGGAATTCAGATGTAGTTGACCATTAGTTGTTGGTTTACTATGTTAGAATTTTTGCAATATATGGCTTTATTACTCGAACTTTTGATTATCTGACTTGTGTATTTTACGAAATTTTATCGGCATCCCTAGTTCTTGTGAGTTGTGACCCATCACCACGATACGTTCAGGATGAATCATCTAGTATAATACGATTGAAAATCCCAGCCTCGTATTAAACTCTAATTAGCAATACTTTAACGATAGCTACCCTTCACAAATCAGCATCCTTTACAGACTCGACTAAAAAGATTGCAAAACTGACTGTTCTCGGAACGAAAATTGGAACGCTTTGAAGAAAGTCCATTAATCACTCTTATCAGTTTTGAGAGAGTACATTACCTTTGAGAGAGTCATTTTTCTATTGAAAAAGAGAGTATAGGGCGTTTGCCAAAGGGGTTTAAAACACTTTAAGGATCCCATTTTTTTTGCTTTAGCTCTCCATTTGAGAAAAACAGCATAATGGATAGCTACAACTAAGCATATTAGCCAAAAAAATAGCCTTAATGCCTCTCTAGTATGGTTGATATTCTGATTCTCGAGTGACTTCTTTCCCCAAATTTTAATATGCCAAAGGAAGACAGTCAGCAATGAGGCTAGTGCTCATAGATGATGGAATAATAAGGGAATATTCTGTTTGCAAATTCAGATTTATTTTAGATGATCAACTTACAAAAAACAAATGTTCTCTTGAGTTAAGCATTGTACAAGAAAAAATAGAAGGATCCAAATCTCTTGTTAGATTTCCCCTATCATCACAGACTCACAGTCATCTGCAACAACGATTTCCGAAGGAAAGATACAAATGTTTTGACAAAATGAACCCCCCCCAATGTTCACTTGAGTTAAACATTGTACAAGAAAAATATAAGGATCCGAATTTCTCGTTTAGATTTCCCTTATCATCATGGTCATCTGCAACGGTTTCCGAATGGAAATTGAAAATACAACTATTTTGACAAAATGATCGCCCTCTTTTAAGCTAATCTGCCAAAAAAAATGAAGAAAAATGCAAGTTTTGTTGTTTTTCATTAGTCAAGTGAAAAATGCCAATTGACACCACTAATCTCGAGAAATTCCAAGTTGATTCTTAATACTTCCTCCGTTTCTTTTTAATTGCAACAAACTCAAGTGGGTGGACTCCTAACAAAATTTTGGTGTGAGTATAAAAGGGATAGAGAGAGAAAGTGAGGCATGTGAAAAGGAGAGAGATAGAGAGAAATGACTTGTAAAAAAGGAAAGAAAACATTTGTTGCAATTAATTTAATATTTTCATTTTTGGCAAATGTTGCAATTAAAAAGAAATGGAGGAAGTAACTTTCTTTATTCATAACACTACTAGTTTCTTTTAATTTTTTTAGTGCAAGGCATGTACTATTTGTTACGTCACGCATCTACTGGTACATCTTCTATTAAGGTATGACATTTGTCTTTGAATATACAAATTAAATATTATGAACAAAAGGTGTTCATATTCGTTATGAATCGGGCAGCATCGCTATATCTGTATTTTTAGTTTTTTATCTTTTTGAGGGAAAGCAAGTCTGTATTTTAGAACTACAAACACCTGAATATACTGTCCAATTTTAGTTGTAATGGTATTACTTCCTAAATTGTGTTTCAAGCAAGAATTCGGACGAGTACTGGCCAAGGTGAAAATCTGCTTACAAAATCTGCAAAATTTTGTCCAGTTTTAGTGAAATGGTACTAGTTCCTAGATTGTGGTTCAAGTAACTTCATATATCACATTGCCCTTCATACAGGATACTAGGTAGCTACGCTTAACCTAAATGTGATTCTACTGGTATTCTTTCAGCTTCATAAGTGTTCTCCGTTTCCCATCAAAAGAAGTCATCTTATGCTCCCCTTGCTAACATATATGGTCTTCTATCATTTTAAAAGTTGCAAATCTTTGTTGTGACATCCAACATACCGTAGGTGATTAGCGTATCCAGGTCAGTTTACTTTATTTCATTACACCTTTGTGTTTTACATAAGGCTACCTGCGAGGCGTACCTAATCTCCTAGTGTCTCTTATTGTTTGCTCCATTTGCTTTCTTAGGGTCGGACTTTTAAGATTTTGACCGCAAAGTACATTGATATATTAGAAAAAATAGAGTAAACAATTAGACAGGGAAGGAGTATATTTACTTACAATGCATATCAGAATTGGAAATCCATGGGACTTCCAAGGTGTATGGGGGGCTAAGTTCGGTAGTGATATGTTGTATATGCAAATTCATGTTTGAAATTTGGAGTGTTTGATTCTCGTAATTTATTTTCATGAATGCTAACGTACAGATGGAAAATGATCAATCAAAGAAGGAAGAAAGTGGAGATCAAATCGCGCTTGAAATCACGGAGTTGGAACCAGTTGAAGATCTCACTTCATCTATTAGAGTAAAATTGGAGGCTATATCTTTTCCATGTTGTATCTTTCGTGTCCCAGACAATTTTTTGATCCAAGGAGAACGTGCACACTATTACCCTGAGATAGTCTCAATTGGACCCTTTCATCATGGAAAAATTCATCTACAACACATGGAAAATCACAAGTGGGAATATCTAAATGCCCTCCTAAGTAGAAATTTTACATTAGACACTACCTTAGATTCAAGTATTAAGGCTTTAAGAGAGCTCGAGCCCAAAATTAGAGCATGTTACCAAGGGAACCTTTCTTTAGAAAGTGACAAGTTTATAAGAATGATTCTTCTTGATGCTTGTTTCATCATTGAGCTCTTCTTAAGGTATACTATCAGAGGCTTAAGGAGGAGGGATGATTCTTTGTTTAGATCACCTGAAAAGTTTCATATTTTGAGAAATGACTTGAGCTTATTGGAGAACCAAATTCCATATTTTGTCCTTCAAAAATTATTCAGTCTCGTGGAACTACCGAGAGAATGTGATAGATCCCTTTCTGAGCTTAGTTTAGGGTTTTATAAACCTTTGATTCCTACAGGTGTACAATTATTACTTGAAAAATATAGCTTTGAAGGTAGTAGCCATTTGCTTGATTTGATTTGGAAAGCTCACCTCCCTTCTTTCTCTAAAGTCCCCAAGGGTAGAGGCAATGGCTCTGGGAGAAATCTGCATAGCGCGACAAGACTTCAAGAAGTAGGAATCAAGGTTAGTCTTAATTGTTAATACAAAAGAAGATGAGAGCAATTTTTCTAACATTTTGGAAAAAGAGGATAACTATTTATTGTTAAGTACATATACTAATTCACATGCTTATGCCTATAGGTGAGAGCAACAGAAGCAGAGAGCATTTTGGATGTAAAATTTGTAAAAGGAGTACTTAAAATACCAAGTTTGATGATTCATAATTATATGGAAGCTTTATTTCGAAACTTCATAGCTATGGAACATTGCCATGCCGGGAAGATGAAGCATATTACTTCCTACGTCTTCTTAATGAAAGGCCTGATCCAATCAGAAAATGATGTGAAATTATTTTTCGTCGACAAATTTTCATAAGCTATGTTGGAAAGAAGGAAGATTTAGTTGGTTTATTCAAGAATTTGTGCCAAGATATAGACTTGGATCGATTCTATTACGAGGGAATGTGGGAACAACTTATGGGGTATGGAAAAACTAGATTGGAGGTTTTTTGTTACAATTTGAGGCGCAAGTTTCAGGAAATACAATGTGGAGTATCAAGAGTTACTTTGGGTGTTTCATTGTTAGTAGTTGTATTGATTGGGATTCTGGTTGTAGTGCTTTACTTCTTTATTTCTCATGGTAGTTAAACAATGATGTGATTTACACCTCTTTAGTTGAAGTTTTTCACTAGATATTTCGAGTTATGAAAGATTTAGAATTGCTTTTAGTTTTATGTATTTTTCCGAGGGGAAATTTAAAAAAGGAGTATATCGATTAGCCAAATTAAGGTCTTTAAAAACTACAATGTTTTGAAACCATTCGTGAAAAACATGCATCTAATCCAAAATGAGCCACAATATTCACTTTTTAACGTGACAACATGAAAAAGGATTCCCCTAGGAACACATATATTCGCAAATTGCAAGCATGAGATTCCTTCGAGAAAGAAGAGGCTTGCGGTGGGATGGTAAAGGAGTTACCCTTCCATGCCCATGACACAAGTTCTTCATCTTCCCCCTCCCCTTACCTTGCTCAGTTAGATACAGGGGTGGGCCCATACTTGTACCGACCAAAACAAAGTGAGATCCCTAGAGATACTCATAAGTTTCCGAGTGGCCTTCACAACATGTACCTCATTGCATTCAAGTTCCACAGTAGTATATTCAAGCCATTATGCAAATCACGATACCAAAACGAGCAACTATCACCTTGCCCCATACTTGCACTGTTATCTACCAAATGACCCCTCACGCCGATGCAAGCAGCTCGACATTTTCCTACATCACTACTACCCCCACTTGGCCCCTGATAGAGAACATTTTGAACTGAAGTAGAAGGGGAAAGGGGCATCTTGAACTCAGGGGGAAGGGACCTTAACGAAATGCTCAAGAGGCAAACGAGAATATTCTGTCTACGCTTTCGACTTAGGGTACAAAAAAACAAAATTCTAATTAAAAAAGGGGAAAGGTTTGGCACAAAGCTGCTCGCTTTCTCGCTTCCGCGAGGCGGGGGGGGGGGGGAGCCTTACTTACAGGTTCCAAGCCTGGCCAAAAAAGTCACTAGTTAGCCTCACTCCTAGCCTCCTACTGTCTTATGGTATGTGCTCAGCGACTAGAATTGAGAGCCTCGAGAATGGTGCACACAACATACTTACATACACAATAAGTCATTGGCTTACCATGTCAGAAATGCTTGCAATTTATAGTCACCTCGGAGACAAAAACATACTATTTCTGCAACATTATATTTACTGAATGTTTAAGCAATGGATTTAAGCTTCATTGAAAATTCTGGCAGTACCTTTGATGTTAAGTATACCGCCAAGGTTTGAACATTCATAATTTAAGGGCACGGGTGATCTCCCATGGGACCATGTCATTTTCAACGGTTACAAATTCCTTAAAAATGGATTTTGGCTGGCCGCAGTTCACAATTGCTACCATGTATCTTTCATTCTCAAGCGAACCTGGGTACATAACTTGCTCCTCCTGGTTTCAGAATTCCAAAGGGAACAACTGTCAGATGATGTACCAAGCTAACTTACTATTAGGTCATTATATATTTTTGGGATGGAAACTGGCTTGTTCGACCATATGGGGGCTTGTTCAACAACTTGATCTTAGCTAGCAACAGTTATCTTTATGAAATTCCCAATTCTTTACTGTTAGGAACACATTTCGTTTTATCAGGGAGATTTAGATTACGAATAGACGACCATTGAAATTAATGTTCTTATTTATGGCTAAGGCATTTCTGTAAAACTCACATTCTTCCTCGATTTTATTCTAATGCATCATATGGGCTTTCATACTTAGGGCATGCTTGGAATGGGGGTAATGTATTAAGGGGTAATAAAAGTCAAACATAGAAAAATTGAGGTATTTAGAGGTGATGATAGAAGGATAGAATGGTTGTGGAGAAGATAATGTGGTGTTAGTAGGAAGGAAATAGAAGAAAGAGGGGAACTATTACCCGCATTATGGGGGTAATAGTTACCTAGGGGTGGTGTTGGGTAATTATTACCCCCATAATGAGGGTAATAGTTCCCTCCTTTCATCCATTTCCTTCCTTCCAACACCACATTATCCTCCCCACCACTATTTTATCCCCTATATCATCCCCTCTAAATACCCTAGTTTTCCTATGTTTGACTTTTGTTACCCCCTTAATACATTACCCCCATCCCAAGCATGCCCTAGGTTGTCATAATATTGTTCAACTGTTCATAGATGAAAAGATTTGGTAATATTAAATCAGAAGAAAAAAAAACTGATTTTTTTCTAAGTATAGGTGCCTGTTAAACTAGGAGGGGTTTTTATTTCCTTTCTTTCTTGTTACCATAGGCCGTTATTGAGGTTAGATAATTTAGTGCAAAAGATACCTCAGGCAATTCATAAAATTCATCTGGAGATATTTGCAGTAATTCTGTAGCAGTTTGACCAGTACACCATGCAAAAACTTTATCACTCTCATCTGCAACAGTTACTTTTAGATGGAAAACGCGCCTAGTTTTCATCTCACAGCTGCAGCGACAAAACTCACACTCCATAGAACCAGATGTAGTTATCTTGACAAAATGACCACAAGCAGCATGAGCTAATCTTGTGTTAACATGACAGTTTTGATCCAGCCACACACTGCAAATCTGCTCATATTGATGTTAAAGGAGAAACAGGGAAAGAATTAATAAACTAAACTCGTAGGTATAACAAAGAGTTAGTCAGGCCTCAGTTTTATCCCAAAGCGAAAATGCAGCATCCCATAGACAAAGAATAAGAATATTCAGGCATTCTTAATGCTATCTATGTTTAAGGTTTTAAGATTGATGAATGATAGGCCAGCAGAACATATTTAAAAAGCACATTAAGCAGGCGACATAAAGAATGGCATTGTGACGGAGGCGTACATGTGTACCAGTGTTCTGTCTTGACATATCGACGAGGTAGGATTGCTTGTGGAGACAAGATGAGTTCAGGATAGCAGGCAAGCAACTTAGGTTAACAAAAGAAGTTCCAGGATCATTCTCAATCCATCGTGCTTCTAGACTGTCAAGAACCAAGACTATTACGATTTGAAGGAAATAATGAGAAAAGAGTTTGAAAGAGTATCCAATATTAAATGGATGTGTATAAACTATGCATACATCAAGAACATATAAGGGGGGGGGGGGAGGAGGAATATACTACTCACCACTTGTGTTTTGTGACCGTGCATGTCAAACCAGTAATGTAGACAGTGTGACCAAGGCTTAATCTTCCCAAAGACCTGAAGAACATAAGTTTGAGATAAATTAACCAGCTAAGAAACTGATTCTCTACAGAAGAAAAATTCTAGCATTTTGTAACTCAAATAAGCTAATCAACCATACCAAGATTCAGAAAAATGCAGCTTTACACAGATCATTCCAGATGGATCTTGGAGTCTCAAACTATAGATGGATTTTGTAGTATTTTCTTCTCGGAACATGTCCATAACAACACCATAGATGCCCAGGCCAGTCATCTTCTCACGCATATCAATTACAAAAGACTGCAGGACTGAACAAGTAAGACATTGGTGAAAACTAAGAAAAGTTAAAGTGCGTTGAATTAATATACCATTTACAGCATGAGTATACAATGGAGGCAATTTTGATAAGCTATGAGGGTAATGAGAAGTTATGCTTGTGATCAGCGATACCCCTCTGCTTAAAGGAAGAGATGTACTTCCCCCGATGTTTTAGTTGCAACATATTCCTATTTTGGATGGTTTGAATTTTGAAATAGTTGCAACATATGGAAGGGCATACTATATTTGTTGTGGAATGCACCACCGAGTGGCTGGGTGGGCTGAGCAACAGGGATAGTAATTTTACATAAATGACAATCTTACTACATTTACTGATAACGGATTCAAGGAGCTTCAGTTTTATGAAACAAAAGTTTTATGCATTATCTGTGAGTCACATAAATACATAACCATCAGCACGATGGCACATGTGTCCCACAACTTCAAAAACTTTGAAATCTACAGACAGCTCACCTGGAAAGGATAATTACTAAAATCAACAGAGCCTTGAGAATCACATGGCAAGGTCATTTGGGAGGCTTTAGGGACTTGGGTAGGACATGAAGCTGTTCCAAGCCTTGATCCTCGTGACCGATTTGGTGTTAGTCCTACGCATACCTGAGACCCAGAATTTAATAACTGTTGCTGCTTCACGTAAAGATATTATGTTGTTAAAGAAGAAAAGACTTACCTCCCCTTGGCGAACAAATGGAACCAAATATAACTGAGTTGCACTGCCATATTCAAGACAAAGGCCTCCACATGTTTCAGCATCACTCTCTGAAGAAGCCTCGATGAATGGTCGATCAATTGCAAGCATACTTCCAACACTGAATAAATACTATGCTAGTGTTATAATTAGAAATAATAACTAATGCCCCATAGAAAGCAGCAGGAGCAACAGAGTTTTACCTAAAGAGATTAGCCAGCACAACTTGCTCACCCCATAAGAGGAGATTCATCTTAGAGCCATCATTGTCAACTAACCCAATTTGCTTCTTCTGTGTACCACCAAACTTCTCCAAATTTTCCAAAGGCCCTATGGATTCAATCCTAAATACATTTTGAGACTCTTAGTAAATAACTTAATGGTATGACCATTGAAAGAAAATATTTCAGCATAAGCACCAATTATATTTTATAATACATGATGTCTTTAGTGTACGTATGCACAAACCTTAAGTGACTACAACTCTATTTGCATAAATTACTCACTTTCAAGGTTAATTGCATGCTGGTTCAATAAGATATATTTCTGAACCAGGAGATATTTTTTGGGCAAGCACATGCCGTTAAAGGAAGATTTAGAGTAACAAAAACCCGGAGTGTTCCTTTTACCTCGCGTATAACGAAAAGGATACGCCTTCATGTGCACCATCCACAGAAACAGAAGCAAACGAGTCAGTGCAAAATTGGGCTCCTAGTAGCATGGCATCATCATCTTGCTCCTACAATTATGCAATGTCTACAGAAATCATGTTTTATTCACAATTATCTATGATTAGAAGATCCAACGGAAAATGGTGCATGAATAGTTGAATTGCCTCGCCTACAGCAAGAACTATCAGAGTCAAGAATCAAATGACACATAATATCTCTTTGTGTATAACTCTATCACCATCTATTTTAAACACAAACCTTACAGATTACCTCATTTCCGGCCAACACTGACGCCACTTAATTCAGCAGTTTATATACATTGTTTCATGTCTGACTGCTTGCCATGCATCTTACTTTACAAGATTCTGATGCTTAGTTTACAGATGTTGGATCCAGGAATTAAGCAAAGATGATGCACTAAAATATGGCATTTACACAAGTATTTACAAGCTGTTCATGGCAACAACTTCCTAATTTTTTGCTGCTACTATCTTTGAAGACATGTACCCAGATATTCAACTTGAACATTTTGGTTGCACAGTGGTTTACTTTAGATTCAATACAAACAAAGAAAGGAAAAACTTGCATGAAATCATGATGGGCTAACAGACTTACAGGAGGAGAGACGTAATGGCTTCAGAGTTCAGACTATGAAGATAGTCTTTACAGACAATTATACTTTCTGATTCTTAAATGAACCTTAGAGGTCATTAAATTTCTTGGCTCAAATCAAGTGTACATGAGCTTGTAAGATACAGAACTTATACGCAATAAAATAGTATCATTCCTATGAAATAACATCTAATCAAACAATGCACACATTCCAATGTAGCAACCTCTTCATAAATCTCTAACAGTACATGATCATGTCAAAAATGGTTTTTAGTCTCATAAAAGCGAGTATCTAGCCTTGTAGCAGAATCTAATCCCAGCTTCAACATGTCATCATCACAAGGGAATCAAACCACAAGAGGAACTTTGACTTATTACCTCGTCCAGCAGTATGACCATATAATCTGTTGGCAAAAGGCGCGGATTGCCGGATCCTTCATTAGCACTTCGAAGGTAGCACCCTGTAAGAAAGACTTCCCTCCCTTTCTTCAATATCCCATTATCAGGAGACACTAGATCATAATATCTGCAACCCATTGCACATAGAGAATTTAGCAGATACTTTATGTCAAAATCCATACGTTAAGTAGGGGATATTCGATAACTAGTATGACGTGATAGACTTGTGAAGTCGGAAAGAAAAGGCTGGTAAACTGTGATGGTGTTTGAAAGAAAAGGCCAAGATTGTAATTCTTTATACCTCAAACCAAACAGTATCAGCATACTCAGCATTGGTTCATAGGTACCAAGGCCCTATTCTTTTCACCATAAAGAATGAGATCTTATAAGTTTATCAACTATCAAGCTTAAAAGTTTAGACGGTAGATTTAAGGCTAAGAGAATTTGATAAGCCCAGTTCATAGTTAATAAGTTCAGGTTAAACTCACAAATTCATTTCAGAGCTAAAACAAAAAACGGTTGACATAATTTCGCTCCAGGGATAATCAGATAGGTTAGAAGTGCTATTAAGTATAGGACTTTTCAAGTTAAAGCCTTAAAGGAACAGGACTGTTATAGACTGGAAATGATGGACAAGGTAGATGATAATTTAAAGAAAGAATTAGTGATTTTAATGGTGATATATGAACTAGAAATGGAACTTGGATTGATAGGATGAAAATATTACATAAACCCTAAGAATAATACAAGCTAAGTACTACGCTACAAAATGTTCATTCTCTCATTAATATTCATGATGATCACTCTCTCCATACTTAGCTCTATTTATAGATAAGTTAAACCTAAAACTTCTACTAAGTTTCTAGTTCCTAATTTATTATAAACTACCAAAAGTGCCCTTATCTTAGTAATATCCATTCATTACAAGGACCTAAGGAAGCAAGCTTGCAAAGCAACCCCCTCGTGAATCCCAATCCCCCCCGCCGGACAAAAAGGCTGATAAAGGATAAAAGGAAGTAGGTATTTCAGGTAAAATGAACCACAAGCATATATGGAAGGCCACTTCACAAAAGACTGCATACCACATATATAACACAAGTAGAGTAGTATCGCAGGAGGAAAGTTCTGATTGGCAACATGATATGAATTTATACCTTCTATGGAGATAAAGATCAATGGTATTTGAGCTCCAAAAATCTCCCAGAGTAATCATGTTGATTTTAGTGCCTGAAAACAGGTGGACGTTCATACATAGTTATAAAATTTACTTGAGGTGGTGAACTACTATTTCAGACTAACAGAGGAAATTAGTAGTATATTAGGATAAGAAAACCTGGAAGAGAGTGAGAAAAGGGAAAGACAAAGTCCACTAACACTTCCCTTGAATTTTATCAAGGGAAGGAAGAGGGGATGCTAACTTATCGGAATCCCTTCAAAGGTGCTGAAAGGTGCAAGCGTGAGGTTCAGTGTGTCTACCCTATATTATGTATTCTCCCTTTTTTCCCTCCTGAAGAGCCTCCCTCAAGTATATCCAAGTCATATACTTCAAGGCATAGACTAACAGCCGACATCACTTTGAATAGCTTTTCCCTGTGCTTAGTTACTACAGGAGAACATACACATCATACAAACTCGCAAATAAGATGTCACAGAACAAGTCTTTCTTACTCTCAATCCCACATGCAAATCTTTGAAAGTTACTAACCCAGTACATAATTATCAAGTATCCATCAACATCACAATTGGCAGCGCACAAAAATGCGAGTAGGTCAAATGTGCATAGCCTTACTTTAATTAATAAACTTCACAAAGAGGTTTGTGTACTCGTAAATATGAGAGATGAGAAATCGGGTTATGGTGCAACAAAAGAAAGAGAACAATGGGGGAGGATATTGATTCCTGTACCAAACACCCAGAAACAAATTTCATCCCTATCCCCTCTTAATTCAAACACAACTATATGGATGAGGTCTGATTTATTTCCTTCCCCCTCTCTTGCTTGAATTTATTCCTTTTCCTTGTCTTGAACCAAACAGCCCCTTGGTGCAAAGAAAAAACGCGAAGGGAAGTTTAGTAAATCATTCAATTAACCCTTCATAATCCAAAGCTGCAGTCTCTAAATAGTGATTCATTCATCTCCTACTTATGAAGAACAAGCAACTAAGGAGTATGTGACTAATGAAAAGTTCATGCTATTTATACCAAAATGATGAAATTTATGCTATTGATACTAAAATCATGAAATTTATACTATGTCAGAATTACGATTCACAATGGTGAAATTCAGCACATTGTTAGCTTATCGTTCAAATTCAATGCATAAATAACCCTTAAATTAATACAACTACCAACCTGGGAGAACAAAGGCATCAACAACCACGGCTTCTAAAACACTATTCAGAGACAAAAATTCTTCTCATATATCGTGTCAATTGTGACTGTAGTCGGCAGCTTAGCTCTCTTGTGCTTCTTCTTCAGTTGGTTAATACAATCTGGCCTTTTCCTTGGCGCGTTGGTTTTCCTCTGTTCGTACCACGCCTGCCAATTCCAATCAATCAGATACTCAGGTAAAATTTAATCAAATGCTTCTTGCATTCAACCACCTAAATCTAGTTGAACTCTTTTGCACTTCATCATGCTAATAGAAGTTCTCTCTTTTTCCGTAAGGTGTCACCGAGATCCATGACTAGAGAAATTACCACTAAAAATTGATTGTAGCAAATGCAACTCTCATGTTTACTCTCCTTCCCAGTGTTAACCTAATTCGCCTTTTGAATTAGCAATTTGCCCAAAACCAACCATAATTCGCTTGTCTCAATTTGCAATTCACATGGAAATTAGCGAATAAGGTAACACTGCTCCTTCCTCAGCCAAAACGATTGATGTTAACGGTTTTCTTGTCATTCCACACAATAATTTCAGATAATATTAGCATGAAATGCAACATCACAAACCTATCAAAATAAAAATAGCCAAATGTATATCTACCAAAAATCCATCCTAGAAAGTCCTTTAAAAGCAAAAAAAAGATGGACATTGATGCGATTTTGTGCAAATTTTCGTATACACTTCCTCCGTTCTTTATTAATTACTACCTTTCTCATTTTCCACTATTCACACATTTCTCTTTGATACATGTTATGATTTATGCATAAGAATAAAAATATTCAAATCGGATCTTGTTAGATTCATCTCGATAAATATTCATTAATATCAACTTTCTAGAATTTTAGGCGTGAAAATGTAGTGATTTATAAAGAACCGAGGAAGTATTGCAATTATTTCATATGATTAATTCAAACATAATTAGCCACAGTTGCTGCATTGCCTTTGAAAATAATATTTCTAAAAATAAAAGTTAAATAACAGCAATATGAAATCTTGACCTAAAATAAGAATGATTCAAATATTCAATGAACGATGATGAACAATTGAACTTCAATAAAACAGAAGAAAATGATTAGAAAAAAAAGGAATGAAACCTGAGAGAGCTCAGACAAGAGAATGGCGGAGGTAACACCGCTAGAGTAAGAAACACAAGTCTTGAGTACTCGAGAAGCTATCCAACTCCATCCAGGTCCTTCTCTTTCTCTCTCCTCATTATCGGAAGTTGCTTCTCCATCTTCATCTTCATCGTTGAGTGAAGGAGATAGAATCGACCTTGCGTAATCGATGAATTTGATGAACGGATCGATTTCATCCTCTAGCTGTTGATTATCTTGTTCGTTTTCTGCAATTGCTTGGAAATGGAGTTGTAATTGTTGATCGTCTAAATCCATGAAGGAAGCTTCTTCTATGCCATTGATAATGGCGGATTCTGTACTTAAATAATCCATTGAAGCTCCCAAAATGGAGGATTGTGTAACTGTTGTTGTTCGTGCGGGGGGGGGGGGGGGATGATGAGAATGTGGGATTTCGACAGGCGATGTGTCGATTTTGCGCGGGAGAGTTTCATGCTTAGTCTAGCCTCTAGGTTATCTGTGTCCAATGGATTCACCTGACCCGACCAAAACCCGGAAAATTCAAATTTGAAAACCGGAGACTGATTCGGAACTTAAAAATTAAAATGTGTAAACTGAAGACAGGACCAGTTAGTGTTTGGACCGGTTCTGACCTTTAAATTGGATTAAACCCAATTTCAATCCATTATAGGTTTAGTTAGGACTGATTATGAGAATAAGCAAGAAGTGCAACGACCTAGGGCCCTAATTTGGAATTGGCCTAAAAACAACAAATGTATTTTTATACTTGAATAAACCAACGCGAATGTAAAGTAATTTATATTGCGACTAGCTCAGTAGTAAAATTTAAGGCCTTGAGATCTAGAGTTCGAACCTTTTGCTTCTCATCTTTTTGAATTTTGTAATGCGTGTGGTTATGGGGCCTCACAAGTCACACAATTTGTGTCCTTATTTCTTTAGCATTTTTTCTTATTACTTGTTTTCTATTTGTTCTTTATTAACGACTTGACATGTCATTGTGTAATTTATTTTCACACTTTAAAATTGTTATTATTTCCTTTAAATTTCAAGCCACAACGTACAAGATTCCTTTTTCCCACTCTTCTAAGAAAAAAAATATATATGCTTTTTTCTCTATCCTATTCATAATATTTTTACACTTCCTCTTTTGAAATGACTGTTTAATTTTGGGGGAATTCTCAATGGTGGCATTTAGGTCTCAGAAATACCTAGTGGTGGAAATTCCGAAAAAACTTTCCCGTTGGTAGACTTGTTTTGCAAATTATTCCCAAGCACAACCTTAATGAAGAATATTTTATTAATAATAAAGCAAATTCCATTAGTTAATCGTTAAGGTGGCCACTCGCACGTAAAACGAGGTATTCTAGGTTGTTTTCTGCCCTTAAGGGTTGATTTTAGGAGGTTAGTTTTCGCCCTTATGGGTTGATTTTGAGGGCGAAATTGGCAAAAAAAAAAAAGACCAAAAATGCCTCGTTTTATGCACGAGTGACCGACTTAACGATTAACTAATGGAATTTGCTTTACTATTACCGGAATATTCTTCATTTAATGTTATGTTTGGAAATAATTTGTAAAACAGGGCTACCAACAGAAAGTTTTTTTTTTGGATTCCACCGCTGAGAATTCCTGAAACCTAAGGGCCACTATTGAGAATTTACCTTAATTTTATAAACACTCTTCCTTCTAATTTACCTTAATTGTAGCCACAATGTCGTCAAAGGAAATTTATCAACTTTTATCTAATTTACTTTATTAAGCATATTGATACGTGGCTATTGAACACAACCTTATATCAGTTCAATATTCAAGATACTTTAGATAATATTTAAAAAATAAACTTATAAACCAGATCCGATATAACCGCCTGAGAGTAAGAGTAAGGTTGACAGGAAAGGTCTGACCTGCAGATATTTGACCAACTGGGATAGGAGCCTATCCAACGACTTGACCTCTGTAATCCAAAAAAGCAGAGTTGTGTGTATACTTGAGACCAACCTTGTTTGGATTCTTAACAGAAATTAAAGCATCTACAGATACGTTTAGGTGAAATTTCAAAGCAAGTGCATCAAAGGAGACGTCCATAGCACGTAATGTTACTGAGTTTACGGTGGTGATGGGTCGCTTAGCCTTGAACACCGTCGCCCCTGACAACAATACAACTATTCCTATCAACACCCCCAACCCTAACATCCACCGCCTTCTCTTTTCTTTTCTTAATTCTATTTGAGATTAACAATATTTTCCTACTAATCACTAATCACTTAAGGGTTATGGTTTCTGTCAAAAGGTGATTCTTTACAAAATTTTGCAAAGTTATAGTAGTTAAATTATAAAAAAAAAAAGTAATTAGTGGTTTTTTTCAAAAAGTGTAAAGTTCGTAGTGGTTTTTCACAAATTTTCCTCATTAAAAGGTGGTGCATCACAAATTTTGCAATGTTATACTCCCTCTGTCCCATAATATAAGTCTTGTTTTCTTTGATGGAGTCCCAACATATAAGTCCTATTTC
Organism: Patellifolia procumbens; assembly: GCA_947645195.1. Classification (NCBI taxonomy): domain Eukaryota; kingdom Viridiplantae; phylum Streptophyta; class Magnoliopsida; order Caryophyllales; family Amaranthaceae; genus Patellifolia; species Patellifolia procumbens. The sequence goes on along the minus strand of CANSGD010000888.1, from coordinate 1,016,944 downwards.
TAAATTAATCCATTATTTTTGCCTAAAATACCCTCAACTAGATACACAAATCCCCAAATATCCTCATATTAGCATAAAAAACTGATCCTAATTAAACGCATAATTGGAATCTTCACTTATTTTTCTTTTTCTTAAGTTAAATTAATGGCAACCATTTAATGAATTCATTGCCTTTAACTGAGTCAAGCGTTTCACTTTCTCCTTATTCCATTCATCTTTGTTTCTCACTGTCATATTGAATGCATATTAAAGAAATGTAACCATTTCCTTTTACACCTCTATCATCTCTGTTTCTTTTTTTTTTCGTTTTTTGTAAACTGGTTTTGTAAATCTTCAATTCAATCTGCAAATTCATCGGCTTGCTGCAAATTCACTGCCTTCTTTCTCTCCAACTTCTGCACCATCAAGAGCGTCGTGACCCCCACCACATTCAGCCTTCTTCATTTGCACCAATGGCGTTTCCTAGCCCACCAACAGAACCAGAGCAGCCCGCATCACCACACTCAAAATTACTTCGATGTTCTTGCGCGTCTCTTCTTCCAAAATTGAGGTTGGCGTCTACAACTCTTGGACCACCCGCCTCTACCGCTGTGTCTTCATATCCAAAAAATCCTTCATGGAAATCACTTAACTCTGATTTTCCCGGCATCACACTCTGTGGTACTCTCTTTCTTTTCTCCGGTTGGGCTCTCACATCACCAAAAATTTGAAAGTTAGTGGTGGTTGTTGCCACCACTTCTTCCTCTTGGGGTTGTCGGTGGTGATAGGGAGCATATGGGTTTGGTGATGGTTGTTAAAATGGGGTTTGAGAAGGTGGTTTGTTTGAGCGTGGAGGTGGCTGCCATGACCATTCAGTCCTGAAGCAGATACACAGAGAGAGGGGGAGGGAGGGAGTAGAAAGTATGATTTTCAATGAAAATTTAATAAAACTCCCAATGCAAATGAATCCATTTAGTAAATTAAACTCAGTTTCTATTCATCTTAATTCCCGCGTAAAGAACAGGGAACTGACATTAAAACAAACAACGTTACTTCAATTGATGCTTAAGAAGTCTGGCATGGACACCTTAGGAGATTGCTACGATGATGATAGAAGATAGGAAAAGAGCAAACAATTTAATTTCATCAAGTGTAGTAAGAGGAAATGTAGTAAGTAGCTAGAACTTCAGCTCGACTTAATTTAATTCATTTGCACATGATTAAAAAGAAGTATTTTGTGACTTAACTCGTCTCTCGCTTAAACCCCTTAAGTATGAAATAGTTGAGAGTGAGGAATAAACACTCAAGCCATGTTATGTTTGGTTTAACTAGTGGAATGGAAAGAAAATAAAAGAGTGGAATGGAAACAAGAATCATTAATTTTGAAACTTGTTTAAATTAATGGAATGGAATGGAATCATCATTTATGTATAAAGTAAAACTAAATAAAAACAAAACAACACCTCTCCAATTCTGCCCCGTCTCTCTCCTACCTACCAAGCTCCTCACTCCTCCCAAAATTAAAGAAATTCCAGCAGATAATGTGAAGTTTAAGGGTTGAGCTTGTCCAGACATGGATAGAAAGGGACAGGAGGAATGGTTGTGGGAGAGAAGAGAGACAAGAAGAGGGGATGAAATTTGTTATCTTAAGGGTGAAGAGGGTTTCATTTGAGGGTAATCACATGAAGGAGAGAAAGGGAGTGAAAAAATAATTTGTTGAAACAAACAAAAACGAAGGGAGTGGGAGAATGATTCCCTTTTCAAGAGTAAAAAAAAAGCCAACCAAACATAATCTCAGTTGGTAAGAGCTTTCCTCTCTATGCCTAATGATCTTACGATCAATTCTCATTACCCCATCCTTATAGCGAAAAAAAAGTTTCTTCCAAGAATATTAAACATTTTCCTCTTCAACCAAAAGTGATGGTATCATTTTCCTCCATATTGGCGCAAATTAGATCTTACACTCGAGAGTACGATGCGCATGATACTCTCGAATGTACATTAGAAGCTTTCAAATGTATATCAGTTCAAATTTTAAAAACAACTGCCCCCACCAATATCTAAGATGTTCATTTATTTGATGTTAGTGTTCATTCAAAAACTTAATATGTTCATTTACGGATATCAAATATATATTACTATTTTAATAATTAGACAGGTAATAAAAATGAATAATTATTAATGAATAATAATAATTGTATTTTGGATATTTTTAAATGATAATGATATATAAATAATATTAATAATCATAAATTAATAATAATAATAATGATTAATGATTATAATGATAATTAATAACAATTATTTTATAGTCTTTGTATTAATATATTAATACCTGATGATGATTATATAGTAACAATAATATCTAAGAATTAAAATAATATTACTATTTTAATAATTAAATTAAATTATATATTAATATTTAGTAATAAAATAATGATTGGGGTCGGACCGTGCAAAATTACATCATAAACCGTTTTGACGTGATTTGATTGGATTATGGGATGAAAACGCGCGTTTATTTGTGCTTTTAACCTAAATCATGTTCCTCCTTAATGATAATAGTAATAATAATGAATAAAGCTATAATAAACAAAATAATATACAGATAAATAATAATAATACTTAAAATAATGATATAAAAATAAATAATAATTATAATTATAATATAATAATAATAATAATAATAATAATAAGAGCAATTAGTAAAATAAATTAGACCAACATAGTAATATTTAACAAAATGCTTCTAAAAGAATGTAGCTGAACTGAACTGAACTGAATTGAACTGAACTGAACTGGTTGGAGCTGAACTGAAGTGAACTGAAATTAAGCTGAAATGAACTGATTAGAGCTGAACTGAATTGAACTGAAGTGAACTGAAATTAAGCTGAAATGAACAGGCCCTTAAAGGCTTCCAATGTACATTCCCGGTCAAAAATTACTTATACTAACTATTTACATTCAAAAAATTTCAAATTTAATTTTTTGCCAAAAGGCGGGAATACTGATGTACATTTAAATGCTTCCAATGTACATTCCCGTTTTTTTGGCAAAAATTTAAATTTGAAAAATTTTGAATGTAAATGGTGAGTATAAGTGATTTTTGGGAAAAATTAAATTAGTTTTGTGATGTACATTTGATATCCGTAAATGAACGTATTAAGTTTGTGAATGAACAATAATATCAAATAAATGAACATCTTAAATATTGGTGGGGGCATTTGTTTTTTTGAATTTGAACTGATGTATATTTAAATGCTTCTAATGTACGGGCCTGTTCTATTCGGCATAATTCAGCTGAACTGAACTGAACTGAACTGATTGAAATTAAACTGAACTGAATTGATTGGAGCTGAACTGAACTGAACTGAACTGAACTGAACTGAATTGAATTAAATTAATTTAAATAAATATATAAATAATATTTAAACAATAATAATATGAATATTAAATAAAAATTATAATGATAAGTAATAATAATAAATAATAATAATAGTATTTTGGATATTTTTAAATGATATTTTTAAATAAATATTATTAATAATCACAAATTATTATTAATAATAATAATGATTAATGATTATAATGATAATTAATAATAATTATTTTATAGTCTTTGTATTAATATATTAATACTTGATGATGATTATATGATAGCAATAATATCTAAGAAGTAAATCAATATTACTATTTTAATAATTAGATTTAATAATATAATAGTAATATTTAGTAATAAAATAATAATTGGGTCGGACCGTGCAAAATTGCATCATAAACCGTTTTGACGTGATTTGATTAGTTTATGCTTTTGACCTAAACCATGTTCTTTCCTAATGATAATAGTAATAATAATAAGTAAAGCTATAATAAACAAAATAATATATAGATATAAAATGATAATGCTTAATAATAATGATATAAAATAAAAAATAATAATAATAATAATAATAAGAGTAATTAGTAAAATAAATTAGACCAACATAATAATAATATTTAACAAAATGGTTATAAGATAATGGAGCTAAACTGAACTGAACTGAACTGAACTGATTGGAGCTGAATTGAACTAATTGGAGCTCAACTGAACTGATTAGAATTACAACTATTATCATGCACCCGGGTGCCGTGCGCATGGTGCACCCGAATACAATTTGGAAACACTTATATACTGAGAGCCTGCAGAATGTAACATAAAGGCTGCTTAGCCCAGTTGGTCAGCGTGTCTATCATTAATGCTTGAGTTGTTGGATGGTTGCGGGTTCGACTCTCTTACCAAGCAACTTATCTGTTTTTTTCAAATTTGTCTTTTTTCTCATAATATTTGTCTTTTGAATCTCATTTTTCCTTCTACACTTATTCTTTAAAATAATATTATTTTTTTTCTTCCATAGTCTTACTTCTTATTTTTGTTTATTTATTCTTTTAATTTATTTTGCATATTTTTGTACTATAATTATTGTTTCTAAATTATTAAATATTTAATTTTACGGGTAAAATATATAGTTATTTTTAATTCAATTTAATTTTTAAGCTTCCAATATATATATGACTAGAATGAGCAATACATTATACATAATTCGAATCAGCGATGTATTTTAAATGAGCAAATATCTATTTCTAATGTTTTGAAATAAAAAAAATAAAAAAAGAGTCATAAAAAATAAGAAAATGAATAATATTGCTTTCAAATGAGTAGTAGATTTATACTCGAATGTGAAAAATAAATAAATGAGTAAGTTATCTTTTAAATGAGCAATTCTATAATTTTTTATTGATTAGTAAAGATGTGTATATTGTTTCACATTGATGAATATATTACTAAAATGATCAGTTCATATTTTAAATGGGAAATATATTTTATTTTACTCATTTTGGCAAATGAGCATTTTTGTTTAGATAATTAAACATTCTGGTCTCAAGTGAGGTAAAATAAACCTGCTCATTCACAAAATGAGCAGTTTTATTTACTCATTTGATCAAATGAGTAAAATAAAATTGCTCATTTGATCAAATGAATAAATAAAACTGCTCATTTGATCAAATGAGCAATCTTTTTTCACAGGAAGATCAATAATCTCATCTTGAGTGAGGTAAAATAAATCTGCTCATTTACCAAATAAATTTTTTGTTTTACTCATTTGATGAAATGAGCAATCTTTTTTGCACAAGAAGATTAGTTAACATTCTAATCTTGGTGAGTTAAAATAAATATCCTCATTCACAAAATGAGTTGTTTTATTTTACTCATTTGATCAAATGAGCAATCTTTATTTGCACAGAATAATCAGTCTACAATCTGATCTTGAGTGAGTTAGAATAAATCTACTTATTTAAGAAATGAGCGACTGTTATAGGTTCTGGTATTTTTTATTCTAAACTCATATTTTTTCATCTAAGCCCTTATTTTTCACTTCATGAAACAGTCGTTCATCTTTTTAAAATAATCAATTTCATTTTGAATGAGCAATTTTTGTTTCAGATGAGCAACTGTGTGAACAAGAAAAATAATGAGGGAAGACGACAAAACAAAATAATGAGCAATTTTACTTAATAGTTTTGAAATGAGCAATTTTTCAAATTAGCAATTTCCTAAGCAAGAAAATTAGGGGGAAAGATAAATAAAAAAAGAGGAATTTAAAAAACTAGGGGAATAAACAATAGAGGAAAATGATGTTATAAAAATAAATTGAAAAAAATAATAAAAAATAAAAATAAGTTCAAGGGGCTCGAACCCGCGACCTCCTAAACACTCACTAAGATGGAATGCTAGTGCAACCATTGTGCTACACCTTCTTTATTGTAGAATGCTGCACATAAATAGTATTAGATCTTTTATGCTGAAGTTCGCGAAAATTACGACTATGCCACCGGGTGTACCGTGCGCACGATACACCCGAGTGTACGGTGCATGGTCTCGATTAGAATTGAACTGAACTGAACTGAATTAAAATGAAAATAAAATGAAAAAACAGATACGTTCAAAAGTACCATACTCACCATCTGCCGTATTGGTATGTTTTTGACGGGAGTTAGGTGAAGGCCAAAAAGGGCAAAATCAGTCTCAACTCTCAATACCAGCACAGTGCGCAGAGGAAGAAAGCTGATGCAAAACTCTCGGAAGAAAACGAAAATGGAGACAAGACCAAAGCCCAAAATCCTCCATTTTGAAGACTATGATTTCTTCATCAATAATCCTCTTGCTTCTTCTACTCTCAACCTCCACCAACTCAATCAGGTCTTTCTCTTCTCTCTCCATTTTTGCTACTCTGCTAATACTCATCTGATAAGTATCTTTTTATTTGCAAAAGATCGTTGAGATGCACGGATTCCTGAAACTTAATCATGAAAATCGTCGGAAGGTATTTCATCTTTACTTTCTCGATCACAACATCGTTATCAAGGATACATTTCCATGGTGATTGATTAGTGTAGTATGATTTTGCAGGCGTTGGTTGTGGAAGCGTTAAGTGGAATTGATAATCTGATGAATACTTATCGTTCAACGTTAAACGATGAGACCTTGATTTCTTCCAACAATGAAGTATGTTTTACTGTTGATGAAGTTAATGCTGATCTTGATGCTCTTCAATGGCGAGAATTCACTGTTCAGCACATCCAGACACTCTCTTTTGATAACAGCAGTGACAAATCTGATAATGGAAGTGTTCTTTTGGAGGAATTGCAACCTAAGAGAGTGAGAAAAGGGAAGGAGAAGAAGGCGGTTGATCGAGTTCGTTCGACGAGGCGGAGGTCTATGAAGATCCAGAAGAGGAAGAACATCAATGAGATTGGATTGTCTGCTTGTTTGGTCTAAGAGTACGCCATTTTAGTTGATTTTGAGTTTTTTTTTTTTTTTTTCAGTTTGATTGATATGGATTAGTAGTGAGATTTGTCTGCAAGGTGTTTGTAAGTTTGTCCAAATGAAAAATCATCAATGAGATTGTAGAGAGAGTTGCTCATTATGTTTGGCAAAACTGTCCAAATGAGAAAGATTTTCCATGAAAACCATATCCAAGGGAGAACTCAATTATAGATTAGATTTTTCTTTGTTTGGTTCTATACATAGAGAAGTTAGTGGAACACGGAAGAATGGAAAATTTTTTGTCATTATTTTGTCGCATAATTCAAATAATATATTTTTATTGTTGTGATTATGTGTCCCCTACTAGTAGATCGTTCTAAAAAAAATTGAAAAAATTCACTTCACTTAGTAAAATAAATGACAAGAACATTTTATTTCCTTTTTGCTCATTATTTTACTAAGTGAAGTGAATTTTTTCTATTTTTGTTTTGGAGGAGAGTTCAATACAACGGAACACGTGACAAATAAGTTAAAAATTATTTTATTTAAATTATGGGACAAAATAATAGCAATCGGGACACCAAATGGGACACCATGTGGGACGGATGATCCGGACTTAGAAGGAATAGGGAGGAAAATGAGTTTTTCCTCCATTTAGGAAGGAAAATGTTTTCCTTTCATGGGAAACCTACTTTCCACCATTGGGAAAACAACATTCGGCTTTACAAATCAAGCAATGGAAAACGAGGAGATTAGTTTCCGGGTAAATGTCCCCCCCCCCCCCCCAACAACCAGACGGAGCCTTAGTCTAATTAAGAACATCTTTTGTAAGTACAATACAAAGTATGTTAAGAGAAATAATGACTGGTACACTGATGAATTATACACAAAGCCGGAGAAGGAGCTTATATCTGTACTCTTGCTTTCAGGCTCACCTTGTTGCTCTGACCCTCTAACCCAAGTCCAAAAGGGTCCAATCTTTGGATTCTGCAATAAGATAGGGAATTTGGGTAGTTGATACTAGGCCAATGATAACTGGATCACCAAAAAATTTGTCCATCACTTTGATCCACATCCTTACATGATCCTTTCTCACAGTCCAAGGCTAACTTACTGTTTTGGATTAAACTTCTGGACATGGTAGTCACCAATCTTAAACAACCATTTCTAGTAACCACCGGCTACAACCGCACTACAGTGCGCTCACTGATGTTAAACACAATGTTCAATTGTTTGTGTAACATTTATCTGATTTATGGCTCCATAATGTCTTTGAGGGCAAGCTTCTCTAAAACTTAAGCTCTTAATGGAGTCTCCTGTTTGAGTAGTTGCAGAGATCAACAAGTGAAGCATGCTAGCTATATGCCAACAGTGAGCAATGCCCAAACCATTCCCCAACCATTGTCCCTTTAAGACTCCTGTTTAAGTTGTCCACATAAATTTTTATCAGTGTTACCATGTGAGTTTCTCAGTATGATACATGAGACATGAAGCCAAACACTCCCAGAAAAATTTCTGTTAGACTTATCCTCAAGATTCTCTGGCATCCAAAGTTTGTGTTGGTTTGGTGATGCAGTAATGTGATCTTGATTCTTGGCACACTTGTTGTTCCTACAAGTGTCCGAGTATTGCATTCCTAAATAAATGTCTTAGAGCATCTATCTATGTATACACTATACATGTACTTCTATTCCTTTTTGTAAAAATAATTGAGGGAACGAAGTGGGGATGAAGGGTTCACAGTAAAAGGTCTGCAGTGGAGCTGTTAAATCATCAGGTGAACATTGATAGAGCCAACTACATGCTGAATCCAAAACCCGTCTCCCATTACTTCTTTCCAGGAATTTCATGGAATTGATCAGGATGTAAATAACTCCTGTAGTATGTGGGCTTCTCGTTGGAGTGGTGGACACTTTGTAATCATAGATTTAAAGACTATATTTATGAGGTACGGAGATGTGTCCAAAATCTAGTGTTTCTAACACAAGTGGACAAATTTATTCTTGAGCCGGCACTATCACGCCCCCTTCACATGTTCTTCCTGTTTTTTTCTTGTCTAAGTGTCATTTACTTGCAGAAAAGAGTAGGCAAATCATGACGAAGTTTATCTAGTCATTGATTCAAATCCCTGATTATAGAATATCTTTCCGGAGCTTAGCTTTCTTGCTGAAAAAATCTCTGTGGTTGAGGCCATGTAATTAGCAGTTCGACGTAATTCTCTTGGAGTTTTCCTTTGTCATATTGATTTGATCAAGATCTTCTACTATGCTTATGAGCTATTAGCCTATTTTTGATGCAAATAAGATATCCTGGCTGCCATCCGTGACGTCTAAACCTAAGATATTTGAATCAGTTAGTGTGCTATGTCAAGTACTCAAGTATTATTCGCATACAACTAAACAAGGCCATTTCTGTGATCAACTACACTGCCTGTGTTTGTTTTCACTGTAGTATGTAGTACAACAGTGATGGGTCAAACACATTATATTCTTTCTGAGTCCTAGCTTATTGGTCAACATTTTCTGCTGAGTTGTCCTCCTTGTTTATGTCTTTTGCTAAATAGTTTCAATGCTTGAATCATACTATAATTTGTTGTAAACACAATGAGGTCTTTGCCATTCTCTGCCACAATTTTGGTCTGGTACAACGCTAAATATTTGCAGATATGTACTCTAGCGAAGACCCACAAGAAAAAAGCGTGTCTATGAAACAAATGCAGGTGTAGTTCTCTGTATAAATGGAGCTGCACAAATGGTATTGTGCATTCCATCTATATCCATCACCTCTTACAATTGTAACCACTTCTTTATCACCATGAGCAATAGTTTGATCATCCGGGAATACGATGCAGAAACTGATTTCAAAACGGTGGAGAAGCTTGAAAAGAACTGTACAGTAGGTTCTAAGATGAACGTCTCTATATTTTCTGATATGACGGGTGACCCTTTATGTAGGATCAGATTCTACCCTGTGCATGTGATGTTGGTATGTGGGGCTGATTGTTAGTTAAGTTGAATTTCTTATGCTTCCTGTTCTTTTAATTTTAGCTGCACAGTTTTTATGTTGGTTTTTCCTATGTTACCCTTCTAGCAGGTTGGGCATATGGGAGTGGGCTCCCTGATGCAAATTTCACTTGGTGTGATACTATGCTGGATATCGATGGATCTTTTATTAGTTAGCCAAATAAAAATGTTAGCTGCAGCCTACTGTTTTTGTTCTTTGTGTTACGATTTGTATCTTGCTTTAAAACAGGAAATCAAAATTTTCACCATCGAGTTAAGTAAAAGAATGTGCTTTATACTGGCTTACAGGTCGCGAAGATGGCAAACCATGGGGAGCTTGTTGGAGTGGTCCGAGGGTGCACTAAAAAAGTGGGGTTTGGCCTCAAGAGATCACATTTGACAATGGGATACATATTGGGTCTTCGAGTCTCTCCAAGACACAGGTCCCCCCTTAGCTTTATCATCCTGATTTGGTTTTGATCATTGGTAATTTTAGTTACATCACAGTATTGCTGGTGCATAAGTTTAATTAGTTAGTAGGGCATAAACCTTTTGAACCACCTTTTAACAGTGTGCATAAAATGTGTTATAGATTTTGAATGAAAAATTTCCGGACACTTGTGATTGTTTTTTTGTGTGTTTGGGGGGGGGGGGCATCAAGTTCCCTTAGTTAGCAGGAGTACTATCCGTGACCTCATGGACAGAGTTCAAGGTTCTTACCAACCGAGCCAACCATTGTTGGTGTGCTCTAGACTACTCACAAACAGATGCTACCTTCGTTTGACAAAGATTGTTACGCTTTGTATATATTCCACTTCGACCATTGTTTGTGATTTACATGCAAGACAAAAAGATAGTCTTGTGAGATCTCAATAGTTTGCATTGTTATGTATAGGGATGACACACTGTTAAATGATTTAGGCTTCTACATCTTTAAGACCCATTAACCCTTTTCCCTCGATCGTAACTGTTTGTACTAGTCTTCATTCCTCACTGTGCAAAAATTTGTTGCTATGTACTTGGTACAGACGGATGGGAATTGGACTCAACCTCATGAAAGCAGTTGAAGAATGGCTCACAAAAAATGGTGCGGAGTATGTTTATTTAGCTGCTGAGGAGAACAATATTGCCTCTAGAAACATGGTTACCCTCAAATGCCACTATAAAATTTCGAGTTCTTTGCAGATATATGTTCGTCCTGCTGATAACGATTTTGAAAAGCTGATCCGGAACATAAATATAGAGAAGTTGCAGGTCAACCAAGCTGTCTCCTTCTATAAAAATCAGCTCAAATGCAAAGATTTATATCCAGAAGACATTGAAACAATCTTGAGAAGCAATCCAAGCCTTGGGACATGGGTATGTTATTTCAATGACGAGATTTGGGAAGGTCTGCATGTGAGCGAGGATCACAACACCGAGACAGTAATAAGTACAAAACCGAGCTCCTGGATGATTTTTAGCATATGGAACAGTCGCGAGGTTTACAAGCTTCAAATCCAAAAGTCTAATCATTATTTGCAGTACTTTCTATGTGAAGCCTTAAGCCATGCAAGAGAGGTCATATTTCCGTGCATAAAACCCCCACTAGTTCATGGTTCATTTCTAAAGCCTTTCGGGTTTCTTTTTTTGTATGGAGTTTTGGGTGAGGGAAATAGGCTAAGGGAGCTTATGAAGATGGCGTGGAACTTTGCGGCTAAGTTGGCTAAGGATGTTGATTGTAAGGTGGTAATGACCGAGTTAGGAGACTCTGATCCCCTTCAAAAGCATATTCCTTCAGGATCTTCAATGTTGAGCATCAAAGATGTTTGGTACTTCAAGAATACCGATAATTGTGGTAATACTGAAGAGAGAACAATGGGATCATTATCTGGGAGTTTAGGGAATGTGTTTGTTGATCCAAGAGATTTCTAAGACAGGAAAGCAAGAGAATGATAATAAACCAGTTAAATTAATCAATCCTTGTAGATGCAAAATATTGTGTATTTAAACTCTGCCTTTGATAAAGTCTCATGAGCTATGTCGATTAGGGCTGATTAATCTCGTCATTGTTACTGAATAGCTATCGCCTAAGGTTCATACTTCCTGGGTTAAGAAAGTCTCTTTCCTCAACTTAGGATTAGGCTTGGTAAATGGAAAGGGCAGTCTGATGGACATAAGACTAGGGTGACGTTAAAAGCGTTGTTATAGGGCAGACCTTTAAAAGTCCGGGCCTTTATTGGACATCGTTAATGTATGACTACAACCGTAGGCCAAATTTATTTTCTGAACCATAAAGATAAGCTAAAAAAATTCATGTATGGTTCAGATTACATGTGCTCATTTCTCTCTTCGCTCTTGTATCCTTCTTTATTGAGCTATGAATCATCGACTATCAACCAGCAAAACCAAGCCCGATGGATTTAACTTATTAACAAGGTAACTCGCTATTGACCTGACTACAAAGAGGAAAGAGGCTTTTTCAAATAAGTAAATTGATGAGCTACATGTGATTGAGGGTCATCTTTGAAGAAATGAGTTAACATTCTCTTTCGCTATTTGCTGTTTTACAATTCCATTGTATCAAATAATGTTGTTCACCGGAAATTATATTAGTTGAAGGTATCAGATGCATTTCAAAATGTAGCTAATTCTTGGCTAGAATTTCAGAAATCAATAGACACAGGACTCTGTTCAACAAATAATCCTGTGAGATTGCTCCTAATACAACTGATGGATAACTCCTTTTCTGTAAATGTTGTAGATGCTTATCTAACAGGATACAGCAAGCAAGTGAAGCTTAGCTTCACTACTATCAGAAAGAACAAAAGATGAAAAGTCAGAATGTCAAGTGTATGAGATGTAAAGTCCTAGTGCAAAACGAGTGTTTTTCACTCGTATTTCGGGTTTTTGATTGCTTAATTTAATATTCTTGTTGTTGGAGTTAAGGCTTGCAAAGCTTACTTGTGTTTTTCCCAAACATCCCACATCTCCTATGGAAGGGAGCTTGCCTTTGTTTATTAACTCCCTTCCTCTTCATGTTTTTTGAGTTGAGTACTTGGTTGGTTTTTGTGGTTGGAGATCAAACTTGGGTTTGGGCTTGCTATCACACACGCGCGCCGCCCGCCCGGACCGAACCGGGCTGGGCCTGGGTTCTGGGAAGAGCTGAGCTGGAGCTTATCTTTTTGGACCCGAGCCCAACTGTGTGTAACGGTAACATGTAAAACTGAAACGTTGTTAAACGTTACAGTGTTAATGGCCTTTATTGTCGCCCTTGATTTCCTCCCTCTGTTTATTACCTTCTTTATTTGGCCTGATTCTTTTACTATAAAATCAGTCCACTGCTACCTCAGTTTTGCATCCGAAATTCACTTCTCTTCTCTTCTTCTTTCTCTCTTCTAAACACTGGGTACGTGCATAATCTGTCTCCAAGATCTTTCTCTGTTAGTGGTGACTTAGAAAGGTCGCTGTGTTAACCTTGGGGAGCTTTCCGGCCAGTTGCGATTACCACCATAGTCGGGCCGTAATTGCTTTCAAGTCAGTGGTCTTCTACCGCGACACAGCCTTGAATTTAGTCTTTGTTCAGTCATTGTAAACAGTCAGTTTCTAACAATTTGAAAGCAATTATTTTAATTTGCAATGGCTGATTTTTCAAGCAAATCCGTGTCTCATCTGTCCAAGCTCGAATCTCTTGACGGAAACAACTACAAACGTTGGTCTTCGAAACTGCTGATGTTCTTTGAGCAATTGGACATTGACTACGTCCTTTTCAAGGACTGTCCCACTGCGCTTACTACTACAGGTGACTCATCCTCTTCTCCTTCTGCTACTGAAATTAAGAAGAAAGAGGACGAAATTGAAAAATATGTAAAAGATAATAAAACTGTCCGTTTCCACCTCCTTAATCTGATGATCAATAATCTGTATGATTTGTTTATGGTTCATAAAAGTTCAAAACTGATTTGGGAGGCCCTTGAGAAAAAATATGGGGCTGATGATGCTGGAAAACAGAAATATGTTGTTGGCAAGTGGCTGGCTTTCCGTATGGTTGATGATAAGCCAGTCATGGATCAAGTTCACGAGTTCGAAAATCTTGTGCTGATGTTCTTAATGAGGACATGAAAATATGTGAAGTATTTCAAGCTAATGTTTTACTAGAAAAATTTCCCCCTTCTTGGAGAGATTTTAGAAATAATCTGAAACACAGAAAAGAATTCATGTCTCTTCAGGAATTAATTAGTCATATGAGGATTGAAGAGGCAAATCTCCTTAAGGACAATCTAGATTCAGTTTCTGTTAATACCACTAAAGCTAACCTGGTGGAATCTGCTGCTCCATCAGGCTTTGATAAGTTTAAGGGAAAAGGGAAAAAGGGTAATAACAAAGGAAAGAAGCAAGACAAATTTAACAAACCGGATAGCAAGATTCAAAAGAAGTCTGTCCTCTGTTATGTCTGTGGCAAGCCAGATCATAAGGCTTACCAATGCCCTCAACGCCAAGGTTCTGTGCAAAAACAAGGACCTCAGGCCAACCTTGCTGAATCAAACGACATTGTCGCTGCTGTGGTTGTTGAAGCAAATCTGATCGAGAACAGTACTTATTGGATTCTGGACACTGGGGCTTCAAGACATTTCTGTGCAAACAAGGAGCTGCTCCATGATTTTCAGGATGCTTCTGAAGGCGAGTGTGTCTACATGGGAAATGCTGCAACTGCTGGAGTACTTGGACGAGGAAAGGTCACTCTTAAACTTACCTCTGGAAAAACCCTCTCCCTTTCAAATGTGTTGTATGTTCCTACTATGCGTCGCAACTTAGCGTCTGGTGCCTTATTAAACAAAGCTGGTTTGAAAATTGTTTTTGAGGCTGACAAAGTTGTAATGACTCGTGGTGGGGAATTTGTTGGGAAGGGGTATTTAAGTGGAGGTTTAATTATCATGAATGTTGCTTCTTCTATTTCTGCTGTTTTTAATAAAACTGTTTCTGGTTCTGCTTATATTGCCGAGTCTTTAAATTTGTGGCATGGTAGATTAGGGCATGTGAATGTTGCTTCCATTAAGAGACTAAGGACCTTAGCTTTAATTCCTAATCTGTCGACTACTGAGTTTTCTAAGTGTCCAGTTTGTGTTGAAGCAAAATTCACTAAGAAACCTTGCAAAACTGTGACCCAAAGGACCACACAACTTCTAGAGTTGATTCATACGGACTTAGCTGACTTCCAGAACACTAGAAGTAGAGGAGGAAAATTCTGGTATATTTCATTTGTTGATGATTTTTCGAGGTACACTAAGATTTACCTTCTCAAAGCCAAAAGTGAGGCAGGGGAAGCTTTCATCAAATATAAGGCCGAAGTAGAAAACCAACTTGATAGGAAAATCAAGAGGGTTAGATCTGACAGAGGTAGAGAGTTTGAAAACTTCTCTTTGAATGACCATTGTGAGAAATTGGGTATTATTCATGAACTTAGTGCACCTTATGTACCCCAACAGAATGGTATAGCTGAATGATGAATGCTATGCTTGTAAGTTCTGGGTTGCCTGATGAAATGTGGGGGGAAGCAGTCCTTTCAGCCTGTCATGTTCTTAACAGAGTACCTCACAAAAGGTTAGATAAGACTCCCTATGAATTATGGAAGGGTTTACTCCAAACTTGAGCTTCTTGAGAGTGTGGGGGTGTCTAGCTAAAGTTGGGCTACCTGACTATAAAAGGTCAAACATTGGACCTAAGACCTTTGATGCAGTATTTATTGGTTATGCTCATGCTGCCTATAGGTTCATGACTTTGAGTGATAGGTCTATTTGTGAGTACAGAGACGCTGAGTTCTCTGAACATGTTTTTCCCTTGAAAAAGGGTGATGTTGCTTCCATGCCTTCATGTTCTTCTCCTACGGTTGTTTTACCTACTTGTTCTACGCACGACGTTCCCTTACCTACTAGTAATGTTACTGCTGATTTGACTTTAAGTAGTACTTCAGTTGATTTGCATGTTGGTAGTTCTGGTGCTACAGATGAACCTAGGAGAAGTAAAAGACCTAGAGTAGCAAAAGACTTTGGTTCTGATTTTGTCACTGCTTTTCTGTCTGAGAGCTCTTGTATTGACTTGTTGAGTGATGAATTGGTCTATGCTTTCATGATAGAAGAGGACCCTAAGACTTTTGAGGAAGCAATGAGATCTGTGGATGCTAGTTTTTGGAAAGAGGCCATTAAGAGCGAGTTAGATTCCATAGTGTCTAACTCCACTTGGGAGTTAACTTACTTACCTAAGGGATCAAAGACCATAGATAGCAAATGGATCTTTAAAAAGAAGTTGAGACCTGATGGTACCATTGAGAGGTTTAAAGCCAGACTTGTGATTTAGGGGCTTCACTCAAAGGAAAGGACTAGATTACTTTGACACTTATTCTCCTGTGACTAAGATAGCCACCATTAGGACCCTGTTAGCTCTTGCTGCTATTCATGACTTAGTCATACATCAGATGGATGTTAAGACTGCTTTCTTGAATGGTGACTTAGAGGAGGAGATTTATATGTCTCAACCTGAGGGTTTCGTGGTGCAAGGTCAAGAAGATAAAGTGTGTAAGTTGAGGAAGTCCTTATATGGTCTCAAACAAGCACCAAAACAGTGGTATGAAAAATTTGACAGTACTATTGTGTCAAATGGCTTCATTGTCAACAACTCTGACTCTTGCGTTTACTCAAAGCTAATAGGATCAGATTGTGTAATCATATGTCTTTATGTGGATGACATGTTGATCTTTGGTAACAATTTAAAGGTGGTCAATGATACTAAACTTTTCTTGGCATCGAAGTTTGAGATGAAGGATTTGGGAGAAGCTGATGTGATTTTAGGAGTAAGACTTAAGAAAACCTCCGGTCGCATCTCCTTTAGTCAGTCTCATTATGTGGAAAAGGTGCTTAAAAAATTTAACTCCTTTGATGTTGCTCCAGTGAGTACACCCTATGACCCTAGTATTCATTTGACTAAGAATTTAGGAGAAAGTGTTTCTCAAAGTGAATATGCGAAAGTCATAGGTAGTTTGATGTACCTCATGAACTGTACTCGACCTGACATAGCTTATGCAGTGAGTCGACTGAGTCGGTATACTCATAACCCTAGTAATGAACATTGGAATGCTCTTCATCGTCTTCTTAGATACCTGAAAGGAACAGTTGATCTATGTTTGCACTACTCTAAATTTCCTGCTGTACTTGAAGGATTTTGTGATGCAAACTGGGTTTCAGGTAATGATGAGATTAGTTCAACTAGTGGTTACGTGTTTACTCTTGGTGGTGGTGCTATTTCGTGGAAGTCTTCGAAACAGACTTGTATAGCACGCTCAACCATGGAGTCTGAGTTTATTGCACTCGAGTTGGCAGGGCAAGAAGCTGAGTGGTTGAGAAACCTTTTGTCTGATATTCCATTATGGGGAGGGCAGGGTGCTCCTGTCTCCCTTCACTGTGATTCTCAAGCAGCCATTGGCGTTGCTAAGAACAGTGTCTACAATGGTAAGAAAAGACACATACGGATCAGACATGGAGTCGTGAAACAACTCCTGAAAAATGGGGTGATTTCTTTGGACTATGTCAGGTCCGAAAGAAATCTTGCTGATCCCTTTACTAAGGGATTATCTAGGAGAGTTGTCCTAGAGTCGTCGAGGGGGATGGGGCTTAGGCCCATTAGTTGAGAGTTTATGGTGGATACCCGTTTGTGGTCAAACGAAGCCATAGAATCTTAACTTGCACTACATTACTCATCCCTATGGCGTGTTGGTAGTGCTTTCTAAATCCATAGCCTGTTTGGTGGTGCTATTGAGACGCACTTGATGGATTTATATTGTGAGGTTGAGCTTTTTCTCTTAATAGTTTCATATCCCTCGGGGTGGTGTTATTGAGGAACACTTAATGGACTACCTACGTAAGTGTGGAGGTTAAGCCGCCTTCTATGAAAGACTGGGCTGTCTTTCTAGAGCACTTATGAGACCCAAGGTGTGCGCATGGCTATAAAGCGCTTGTGTTGTATCGAGGAGACTGCACGTTCTTAAGGTAGGTATGTGTTGTGGGGGTCTCAACGGAACTCTGGTGAGTTCAAGAGAAATTCACTCACTAGAAAGTAAGTTGTTACCTCACTCCACTATGTATCAATTCAAATCGAAAGATATTGATGCTTAAGTACCTCCCTTTCCTTACCCAGGAATTTCTTTTGCTTTTCAAAGCCTTTGTGGGGGATTGTTGGAGTTAAGGCTTGCAAAGCTTACTTGTGTTTTTCCCAAACATCCCACATCTCCTATGGAAGGGAGCTTGCCTTTGTTTATTAACTCCCTTCCTCTTCATGTTTATTGAGTTGAGTACTTGGTTGGTTTTTATGGTTGGAGATCAAACTTGGGTTTGGGCTTGCTATCACACACACACGCGCGCGCCGCCCGCCCGGACCGGACCGGGCTGGGCCTGGGATCTGGGATCTGGGATCTGGGTTCTGGGTTCTGGGTTCTGGGAAGAGCTGGAGCTTATCTTTTTGGACCCGAGCCCAACTGTGTGTAACGGTAACATGTAAAACTGAAACGTTGTTAAACGTTACAGTGTTAATGGCCTTTATTGTCGCCCTTGATTTCCTCCCTCTGTTTATTACCTTCTTTATTTGGCCTGATTCTTTTACTATAAAATCAGTCCACTGCTACCTCAGTTTTGCATCCGAAATTCACTTCTCTTCTCTTCTTCTTTCTCTCTTCTAAACACTGGGTACGTGCATAATCTGTCTCCAAGATCTTTCTCTGTTAGTGGTGACTTAGAAAGGTCGCTGTGTTAACCTTGGGGAGCTTTCCGGCCAGTTGCGATTACCACCATAGTCGGGCCGTAATTGCTTTCAAGTCAGTGGTCTTCTACCGCGACACAGCCTTGAATTTAGTCTTTGTTCAGTCATTGTAAACAGTCAGTTTCTAACACTTGTCTCTTTGTTTTCCGCATGTTATACTGTCAATTGTAGAATTTGTGTGCCTAAAGTGAGTTTAAGGTCCTTACCTTCTCCATGGACACCCTTATCCGATGGCAAAATTCAACCTACCCGGAAGACAACAAAGTGGCGGTCATCTTTTCAAGTTATAACACCGTCTTACAAATAATTCCCATACTACAGATGTCCAATTCCATTGGGTCTAGTTCCTCGTAAATTAAACTTTCTATTATAGACAATTTAGATTTCAGTTTTCAGCATTGGTAAAAGTGTTTCCCGTCTCTAAATTTTCCTTGTATCTTCTTACAAAAAATTCAAACTTTGATGGTAAAAGAAAACAACCGGCAACACAAAAATAAGTTTACCCTCATCCAAAACTGGGCGGACAGAAGTTTTGAGCATACAAAAAGGAGAGGCTAGATGGGCTGTACTTCTCAGCTGGAGGTCAAAACGAAGTTGTAATAGTAGTTCATAATAGTAGGTCAAAACAAAGATTGCCCGAATATTCATCACCTTTGGATCCGACTTCATAAGCAGGGCCGGTTCTGAGGGTAGGCCTCGAGTGCGACCGCCTAGGGCCCAACTCTTCAAGGGGCCAAAATTACAAAATGTCATATATATAGTAAAAAATTTGCTGCAATGCGGGGATACTCCGAGAATACCGAAGAAGAAAAGAAGAAAGAGAATATTTAGGGACCTTTATTACTTTCTTTTTCCTAAACTTTCACTTCCTAATTCGAATATTTTGTCAATCTCATGAACTTCTTCGTATATTCCCAATAAATAATCCCACCTTTAATTCAAATGGAAAACATTATTTTCCCAAAAGGTTCAACAATTAATAGCAAATTTTTGTCCAATATTCCCATCGAATAGCGATAAAGAATTTTATCATCTATAATTTGTACAATATCACACTCCAATTCATATTAGTTTCAATCATCTAAAACAATTTTACTAAAAAAGAAGTTATTGAAGAAATGAACTAAAGCATATTAATAGTACTATATTTCTATAACAAAATGCCCTATTTGTTTTTGCATAGTTTTGAGACACAACTTCAAAAATTAATATCTAATTTCATATATATGAAGAAAAAAATCTATATTTTTGGGGCCCATTTTTTGTTTTTCGCCTAGGGCCCCCAAAATGTCAGGAACGGCACTGTTCATAAGCTCCCTGATGGTGTTTTCGAAGGTGCATGGAAATAATGAAGCACGTAATACAGCAGCCAACTTTGCTATGGTTCTTTTCTCTCCTTGCAACTTTGACTTACATATGCAAGTGGCCTACTGCCTTTTTTCAATAAAATTCCCATAATAATTATCAAATGACATCCTTGGTAGCTCGGACTTGGGTAACTTTTGGAACGTACAGTAATGCCAAAATTTTTAGAAAATCAATAGAAAATACTTCCTCCATTTTTCTATTGTATCATAAACATATTTACGACAAATTACATATTAATTATATCATATTTATCTTTAGAAACTTTTAAACTCTCTCCGTTCTTTTTCTTACAAATTACAATCGTGATTTTGCACCGTTAACATCTTCTCTTTAACTATTTATTGCAATTAGTATATATCTTATTTGATTTGTCTCAATATAAAATTAATGAATATCAAATTTTTATTGAATAGAGATATTGACATTGAAAATTTAAAAGTTGTGTATTGAAAGACTCCATATATAGTAAGTAAAAAATAACAAGGGATGTATAGATGAGGTTGTTTTATTCTTTTATTTTTCCTTTACTTTCAAACTTAAGGGAATTATTCAACCTAATACTAGATGAGGTTGGACGTAAACCATTTTCAATTACAAATTATTTTTCATTTGGTTTTTTACATGTAAAGTTAGGAGGGAAAGAAAGAAGGGAGGAAAAAGGAAAATTTTATTTAGGAAAGAAAATGTTTTCCTCTTGATTTTTTTTCTAATATTAGCAAAATTATTTTCCACTTCTTACAAACGAAATTAAGGAAAATGAAAAAAATCTACTTTTATGATAAAACGTTTCTCCCACAACATGCACCTTTAAAACATAATTTAGCACTATTTACCTACTCTCGTCGTTTCTTTTATTAATTGCAACATTTGACTTATTGTGTTTGCCAAATGAGTATTAATAAAAGTATAAAAAGTTGGTGTTGAGATCCTCCAGGGTTTTTTTTGTAGAGCTGGTGAGTTTACTCAATATAGTAATTACAAATGCACGTTATTATTTACTCCCATAATGGATTAATACGTTAATGGGAGGAATAAAGTTTCAATAGAGAAACGGCCGGTTTGTTAAAAAGGGTCCCTTGAGTATTTCCTTATATCTTTTATAAAAAAATAATCAAGAAGGAGGTCTTACACCCTAAATAATTCTAGGGACATAAGGTTTCACTCGTACTAAATTAATTATTAAACCGTAATCTTCATCTGCATTTTCATGCGCAGGTGACATTGAGCCATGAAGACGAGTACATCGTAGGGCTAAGTGGTACACATGGCAGCAATTACGTGAGTTCAGTAACATTTACAACGAATGTAAAGCAGTATGGACCTTTTGCAAATGAAATTATAAGAATGCACCTCGGCATACGACCCCTACCCCTACAAGACACCAAGTTTAGCTTTCAGTTTGGGCCTGGCAACAATTTTGGTGGATTCCATGGCAGTTTCTTGAATCATAGGCTCAATTCAATAGGAGTTTATGTCAAGCCTGCACAAGCTGTCGTTACGACACCATCTTAATTCCTACTGATGAGAAAGTTTGTGTGTATTAGCTAGACAGCAATTTTAGTGGAATTTATGTTTACTGCAACTTTTTATCTCTGGTATAATTTGTTCTAGTCAGATCCTCAGATAATGTTATAGACATAGTTATTACTTGTTCTATTGGGTGTTAGTTTGAGAAGAGAATTCTAAAACTTGTAGTGGATTATCATTGCCTATCCTTTGCAAACTAGAAAGATTTTTGTGTGAGAACACTACAAAAATGGGTGAATTGTATGTGTAAGAAAAAACGTACTTTTTGCTAAATCTAAACTAAAGTCGTAAAACTAGACAAAAAAAAAACAAGAGAATTTAACGATATGAGCCCAATAGGAAGAAACGACTTCAAACTCTTAAATTTTTTTTATTAATTAGGCCAAACATCTTTGTATAATCTAGTTTCTTTCTGGAACACTTTAAAAGTTCTTTACAAATTCAAGTTCACAAAACAGTTGTTCCTCTTCACAAGAAGTTTTCTATCTTTGTATTGCTTCATCCAAATATTTAAATTGCTTCATCCAAATTGTTTAAATGGAAAGGACTTCACTCCAAATCCCTTTATACCAAAACCAAAAGTACTTTATTTGAAAGGCAAAGGAACAAAGGACTTTTTAGGTGGAATGAAGGCAGACACTTTGAAACTTATTAACTCAAATAATCACTTAGTGAATCACTCTTAGAGCTTGGCTATCCGTTTTATTTATTGACTCTAATAATCACTTAGTGAATCACTCTTAGAGCTTGAATATCCACCCGTCCCATATTAATCGCAACACTAGCTTGTACAAATATTTTTAGAAAGTTAAGATAGTAGAGTGTATGTTATACTTCCTCCGTTTCGTAATACTCGCAACATTAGAATAATAACCATTATTCATCTACCAATCTTATGTCATATTTTTTCACAAATGTATAAGAAAAAATATAGTCAAGTGGGATCTTATTAGATTCGTCTTAATGCATACTATTATAATATCAACTTTTTATAATTTTTACTTACCAATAATTGGAGATATTAAGATTCAAAATATTGTATTGGATAGTGTGCAAATAAGAAACGTTGCGAGTATTGCGAAACGGAGGAAGTATTAATATATTGTAAAAGTTGATGTAACAAATTGAAGTGACAGTTTTTAATAGAGTAAGGGATTAATATTTTAATGTTTTTCACATAAATCAACGAATGAGTGGAGTATATTAGTTGGATGATCTATATAATAAAATATTGATGGGTCAATACCTAAATAGAAATGTTGCAATTAATATGGGACAAACATATATGGAAAGTGTTGTAATTAATATGGGACGGAAAGAGTATTAAAACTAGGGCTGGGAAAAGATGATCCGACCTGCTAACTCGGCCCGAATCCCACCTAATATAAGCGGGTTTGGGTTACGTTTTTCTACCAAATTATCTAAAATAGTTAACCCAACATGATCTGTTAATTAAATGGGTTAGTTTAAGTTTGAAATTTGCAACCTGAATATAACCTGATTTGACCCATTTATATAAAATAATCCCAAAATACTAATTTTAATAAATACTAAAATTGGTCACTAAAGAATAAAAAAGTCTAAAGATGAATCATAATTATCATATTTTTATAAAAAAAATCAAAATGTATTTATGGTAAGTGTATGTTTAATTATTTTTAATCATAATTAATTAAGATAAAGAATTAATTAATTGGAGATAAGTGTAATGCCCCAACTACCAGCCTGATAAATGGAAGGGCCATCTTTGAAAAACATACGTATGAAAGAAAAGTATCGTAAGACTTCTGGCTGATAATTGAGACACACTGCCACTCTCGGTCGTTTGAACCGAGAGCGAAGCAAGGTTTAACTACTCTAATTCATTTCATACATAACTTAATTAAAATTTTAGTGGATTACATTCAAATAGGGGTTTACATCCCCAAACCTCAAAACGTCGATATTAGTATTCAATAGTGAGTTCATTCATAGTTCGATGCGTCTCTCCCCTTTATCCCACGAAAACAAGTAAACTCCTGCAGTGACAACACAAGGTCACAGTTAATAAATTATTGAGCCGACGACAAATAGCGGAAGAAAACAAAATAATTTGCTCTTGAAATCCTTTTCTTTTCTTTTTACATTGTTTTCAAATATCTCCTTGCATTTTCATGAAAAGTACATTTGTTTTTCCTCCACCCACATTGGGCGACCAAATCTAGAGGGAACTTTCCCACCATAGACTTATATGTGCACACCTCCATACCAAGATCGCCCTGATAGGAGCATCTAATGGCTAAGGTGGGGATCATTCCACCTCATACACTATAAACAGGCTTTGCCTTAAATATCCTTTAGTCGTTAGTAAATCTTGCTCACCAAATAAAATCATTTTAAAACAAGAAGCTTGATTTTATTTTGAATCGTCTTTTCATTCTCATGTACTCGATGAGTACTAATACGTCGTAGCATTTTCATTTCAGCTACCGAGAGAGTATTATGAAAACTTACAGCACCTTCGACATTAGCAGACACAAGGGTAAATTCTCTTACCTCGGGTGAGCAACAAGTCGACGCTAGAAATTCTCTTCTACGAACTCGGGCTCTGAGCGTGGAAGAACAACACCTGCGACGGCAGGCGACGCACGTCGTAGTGGTTGATGCGGCGGCGGACAGGACCCGTCGGTGGAGCTGTTGTGGCGGTCAAAGTCAGGCAGTCAGCGTTGTGCGGGATGATAACGACCCACAAAAGTGAGGGAGGACAGAGCAACAAAGAGAACAGAGGGGCGAGAGACTAAAAGAGTGAGAGTTGAGTGAATGTAACGCACAAGAGAGATTAAAGGGTTTGGGTTATAGAGTCTTAGTTGACAATAAACCTTAATCGTATAACCTCTCATATTCTAGTCCATCTGGCTGAATTAGACCATAACTCTACACGTGTAAGTAAATTCCTAAATGGCATATTTTAATCTTTATTTTGCGTTTTACTTATTTTATTAATAATCTCATTAGATATTTTCGAGTTATTACAATAAGAGGGTTAAAACTTAAAAGGGTTAAGTGAGTGATATGTTTATTAAATGGGTTGAGTTAAGGTTGAACTTTTTGACCTGTTCAATAAATGGGTTAGCTTTGAGTTGAAGATTTTCTAACCCATTCAATATTAACCCGAACACGAACCTGAACCAACCGACATGTTTACCAGCCCTAATTAAAACACCTCTCATTTAACATGGTAATATAATTATGTAACATATTATTCAAAAGGGGATGCCTCCAGGAAAGTACTTGCGCCTCTTGTTCTCAACCTGATGAAGATTGTGTGCATGTTTCAAGGCTTGCCCTTTTGCATTTCACATATGGAATTCTAAGACAAGTGTTACACTTGATCAAAATCTGAGCTCTCTCCCATTCTCGGAATGGGTGGCTCGTCACATCCCGCAATTTCATAGTGAGGATAATGGTTCTACTATCACTACTCGAAATTGGGTCTTTAGTATTAGAAAATTTAGTATCTATAAATATGTTTGACACTATAGATACCATTAGTGTCGGAAAATTTTTATCTGACACTAATATTTTGGGCAATAGTCTTGCCATATAGGAACCTTATCTATTGTATCGGAATTTTTGAAGCGATACTAATGAAGAAATAGTATATGATGTTTTCCGACACTAATACTTTTTCACTATCCATGTTTTCGTTTTACACAAATAAACAAATATACTATCAGAATTTCCGATACTAAATATCATTTACGAAAAATTATTCACAGTGGCGCTGACGCCACCCTAAAATACTAAAATTCAAACATTTTTAACTCTAGATTTCACCTAAAAACGTAGGCCAAAAAAACGCGAAATTTCACCCCTTAACTTTGGCTAGACGAGGGATTAAACCCCTCAACTAACATTTGTTGTGTATGACCCCCACAACTTTACAAAAAGGTAAAATTAAGCCCCCAAATTTAATTATTAAATATAAATTAACTAATACTCTTTTTTATATATTTAAATAAAAAAATACATATTTTATTAAAAAAAATACAAGTTTCCCAAAACTCATACTCAACCACTTTCATTCCCTTCAAACTTATCAGATTACTTTGCTGTAATTCTGCACTCTTCATCTTTCCAACCTTCACTAAGCTTGTTTAATCTCTAATCATGTTAACTCCCCCAATGTCTTCCTCTACAGTGCAATTATTAATCTTCTAATTTCATCATCTTCACACTTGAAGCTCTTCCCTTACAACGACATGGTTTAAAATGGCCGACCTCGGCCAACCATTCCATCTGCCCCGTGTCTTAAAAATTAGGTTTTGAAGTATTTGATTCTTATGGAATGAAAATGGTGCTCCAGTGTTTAGTCTTTTCCGATCTTGACGACGACCGAGGGAGGTGGTGCTCCGCTTTTCAGCCTTTTTCGATGACGGTAGCACATGAAATTGAGGGAGTGAAGCCGACGATGGAGGTTGAAATGAAAATGGAAATGGTGGGAAGTGTGGGAGTGTTGTGGTTTTTCGATCATCATGTGGAGATTGTTTCTGATTGTCAAGTTGTTGTCACCATTTCTGATGGATATGTGATAGCTAACTACTAATGAAATTTTCCATTACCTTTTTGTTCGATTTCTGGGAGAATTCAGAGGAATTTCTTTGGGAATTGTGTTTATTACTTGGTTTTGGTTTATTCTTGAGTACAATTATGGCGGATTTCATTCACAGAGGCGAAGGGGTCAGAGGTAGAAGAGAGTTTATGAAAAAAATACGTATAATTTAATTCATCAATGTATTGATATTGTATAATATCTTTTCCTTGGAAAAATTAAATAAATATGGGGCTTAATTTCAACTTATAGTGAAGTTATGGGGGGTCATATACCACAACCGTTAGTTAAGGGGCCTCATCTCACGTTTAGCCAAAGTTAAGGGGTTCAGTTACCACTTTCGCGCCCAAAAAACCCTGTTAATTTCAGTTAGGGTTCCATCCAGAAACTTAATTGGATGAGTTTGTTGACTCGAATTTCACTATGTCAATTGCGTCGGTCTCTTCAACTCCTCCTCTGGGGAAATCGTGGTGGTTATGGCCGCGTAGTGGTCGATGAACCATTCACTCTGCGCTGTTTGCTAATTTCACTCTGTGCTGCTTGGGTTAGTGTTAGTTATGGCGGAGGATAATTTTTTGTTTGATCTTCTATTCGAATATGCGGCTTCTACATAGATCTAATTAACAAATCTTTGTTCAATTTTCAGATATCTATAATGTCAACCATTCAACCCTAGACTTCAAACTTCAAAGCATAAGGTATTGAATTCTGATGTGTAAATATTTTAGGAAAATTTGTCAGAAAGGACCTTCTAAATGAGTTCTTTTGTGAGAAAGGACCTTTTAATTTTTTTTTGGCTTTTAACAACCTTAAACAAATTTTTTTTTGCGAGAAGAGACCTTGAGCTTGTTTTCCGACGTTGACCACCGGAAACCGGCGTTGACTAATGTTTTCTTCCTATTTGCAATCCTAATATGGTCTTCTTCCTCACTTCTTCCATAAAGAACCACAACATCAAACTCACCATGTTCTTCTAATCTTCTTTTTCACCTCTTCCACAAGACTACCACCACAACAACTTATCAATGACAAATAAAGCACATTTTCATGAAAATCCATCAATGATTACCTTAATCTCACCAACAACAAAACCCTAACTTCATCTTCTTCATCATCTCAATCATAATCTCACTCTTCAACTTCAAATCTGGGTCAACAATAGTTATATATAGAAATAGGAGCAACGACAACAACAACAACGATGTAAACGGCGGTAGGGGAAAGGGTAGTTTGAGTTTTGGGTTTGTTGATTTTGAAAATGGAGGAAATTTTGAGACAAAGTGAGTGAAGAAGAAGATGAATAGAGGATAGTTGGAGGGGAAAGGGTAAAAGGAGTATGTTTATAACAAAATTAGATTGCAAATAGTAAAAAGCAGTGGTCAATGCCGGTTTCCGGTGGTCAACGTCGGAAAACAAGCTCAAGGTCTCTTCTCGCAATTTTTTTTTTGTTTAAGGTTGTTAAAAGCCAAAAAAAATTTAAAAGGTCCTTTCTCACAAAAAAACTCTTTTAAAAGGTCCTTTCTAACAAATTTTCCATATTTTTATATGCTGCATAATTATTTTTTGATTTTTTTCATGATAATGTGGTTGTATTTTTTCGATTTCTATTAACAATTCTCTTACTTTTTTTCTTATTTAATCGTAATTCATCCTTGTGTTGTTGAGTTTTTAAGCCATGGCCACTCAAAACATTTGGATATGTGCCCCTTAACTTCTGGGGGTCATCAAGAGAGAAGTTCCTTTGTATGCTAATTGTTACCTTGCGTTGAAAAGTATAAGGATACACTTTCATGTTAATTAGTTGCATTGGTGAGCTGACCTTGTCAAAATTGTTTTAAGTTCATATGTGCGCCAATTTCCTTTTGTTTTAAGACTCCATTTCATCAAAGTGATAAGCTAATATACCTATAAGCTTGAACCACTCATTAAAAACCTGGTAGGTAATGTACTCACTTGCTGGTAACCAAAGGGCTCTGAGTCTCTGACTTATGATAAAGTTTATGATATAAGAGAATATCACTCAGAGTTTTATAAGGATTGACTAAGGAGCATGGTTTCTGATATGATTAGTGTAATGATAGCAGATGGACCTATGTTACCCATCAGTCAAGGATATTTCACATTTCTTAGCATCTAACCAAGTAGAAGCATCATAACCATCTAAAGTTGAGCTCGAAAATTTAGTGCGTTAACGAAAATTAGACAGGGCAATTTTTTCTCTTAAATCTTCTAGATGTGATCCAAATCTTGTTCGAGTATTACAACTAAACACTTCGCCTATTTTATTACCACGGGACTATTACTTAACTCCCACAGAATACAAAAGCATAAAATTGAGCAGATTATTCTTCTCCCTAATTTAAAATTAACGAGTTTTACAAAGTCTTAAGCCACTGTTGGATTCTACATCTGACATGTCAATTAGAGTTTCAGATTGTAAAGGAGACTCCACCGTAGCTGTTTGTTACGTTGCCTTATTAAAGTAACCCATGGGTAGTTCTCCTACTGTTTAAGGGGCACTAACACTACTGATTTGTGTATCTCAGCATGGTGTGCTGTTCTATGGGTGTTTGTTCGTTGCATATTACCAACCAACTAGATTGGATCCTGTAGCTCGTATATTATTTATGTACTCTTCTTTAGAAAGTTTCTTTAAAAGCATCTATATGATCTCAGAGCATGTTTGTGGTTTTTATAGTTGCTTAATTTTCCTAATTTTTATTAAATAAAATTATCACACTACTTCTATCTTCACAATTTAGTCCATGTGATTTACTATTTGTGTCCTCATGATTTGTGTCATAGTGTAACCTTATATTATTTTCTTTGTTTTCCTCTCTTGTTTATGGTTCTTACTGTTGCAACAAAATATTTGGAACCACATTAAAAGTTCATAATCTCTTTCATTGGATTGCAGATTATCCTTGGGCATACTCTCTATTTACTCTTATGGTAGTGTTGATATTCCCAAATCAGATCAGAGTGTGCTACTGTTCCTAGTTACTCACTAATTGTTATTTTTCATTCTTGCTCTTACTGTACACGTGTATTTTGTGGTGTTGTGTGATGACTTTGTTGTTTTACTATTATGGCACTTGTAATCTTAGTTTGCAGTATGTGTGTTCTAATTTCCATGTGATTATATATGATCATTATAATTAAAGTCCCAACCATATGTATTGTCCATCATGTACTAATTTTAGCTTCAATGTTGTTAATGAATAGGATTTGATAGGAGCATACAATTCATTCATGGATACGGGAAAAAGTTGGGTTTATATGCCAAGGAATGGTCCTCAATATAGGGAAGGAGTAGATAAGTTTATAAAATCTTCACTTAATACATCAGCCTTAAATGGGAGGATCAAATGTCCATGTAAAAGATGTGTTGTCACTGTATATCTTGATCCCAAAGTTGTTCGTGAAGTCTACAATGGCACATCATTTGGGCACAAAAAGTTTGGCTCGACTAAGAGAAGAAATGATAAAGTTAACAACGTTTTTGAACTTATCACTTTTGTGTAGGTAATATCATATTTGTTTATTTGTGTAGGTCATATCATTTTTGCATACACAATTGTGCTAATAGTATTTGAACTTATATTCTGTTTAGACAAAGTATGGCATAGAACCACATCGGCTTCAAGTCTTTAAAAAGGCTTATGGTGATGAAACGAAAAAAAAACCAGTGGATCCAATTTTTGAAATGAAACTTGTATGTATAATTTCTTATTTTTTATACTTCATGGGTTGTTTTTCTACATTTTAAGTTTTACAAGATCTTACTTGTAGAGCGCTGTGAAAAATCATAAAGAAAAGCTTGCACCTGATTGTGATATTGTTAACGAGCGAGAAATTTTTTTTGAGCTTGTTGTCAGAGAAGCTAAGCGTGGGTACAAGCGTACATATAGAATTGGTGTAAAAGTTCAGCTAAAGGAAACTATAAGTACCACAATAGTGAAGCTTTGCTTATGGTTGAAGAAGAAATGCAAAAGAGAAAAGCCTTGAAGAAGAAACGGAGAAAGAAAAGCAAAAACGACTGGAATTAGAACAAGAAATTGCTACAGAAGCTGAGAAAAGAAAAGCATTGGAAGAAAATATTTAGGCGAAAAAAGAAGGGAAGCTTTAGAAGAGGAAATGCAAATGTTAAAGGAAGTGGTTCTCCAAATGAAATCTGGTCGAGGTATGTTATACCATTTTCCTCCGCTATTCTCTTTTTGACGTGCATTTTCCTCTCTTATTCATGGATTCATATACACGCTACTAAAAAATAAATCCTTTATTTTTGCTGAGCTCTTGTTGATCTGCCATGTTGTGTTATTTTCTCTGTTGTTGTTGCAAGTGAGAGGGTTGGTATTTATGTTATATTGAGTCTTTTTTAGGTGGCACATTGGTGAAATTTATTGAACAGATTTGGGGTGTCTTGGTGCTTCTACAGCAATTTTGTAAATGGATTTGGGGTTTGTTTAACCTTTCACATGTGGAGTGATACGAGGTAGTTCAATAAGTGATAAATGATGATACCGAAAATAACACCATTTACTTGATAACTATTTAGCATCAGGAAATTAATGTTCAATCATGATGCTTAATTTTATATAAGAATGCTTTCTTATTGTTGAATTTGTAAATGATGATGATGCTAACATCACGAAATATGGAGTGGGAGGAGGGCTAAATGAATGATGATGATACATTAAGAAATTAGATTGTGATAAAATTAGTTCCATGACAGGAAATTGGTGATGCAGATGCATTAGTAGCTTTAAGTGATGTAGATGCATCAGTAGCTTTAAGTAATGCACTAGCTTGTTATATAGTGTGTTTTATACATCAAAGTCTTTTGCATTGTTATAAGTTTTATTATTTTAAGTTCTTTGATAGAATTTGGGACTATGATCTTTGAATTGTAACTACATTATTAGAGGTTTTTACATACCAGATACATGATGCTTTTTGTTTACTCTATGAACAACTTAAACTTTGCACTGGACAAGGATGTCGAAGCTTCATGATTGTTGATGCATTTGTACATGTATGGTTTTTGGGAAATCAAGTAGTTGTTCACTTTTGTATGTATTAGAACAATGCTTGGATCCTTTTTTTTTGAGAAAACATTATGCTACGACTGTATATATTGAATCGCAGTGGTGATGATTCACAATTCACTTTTGTATTATAGCCTATGTATATCAATCTTTTGTAATAGAACCTTATATGAGAAATGATGGAAGATATATCTACAAAAAAAAATTGCTTGGACAGGTAATTAATTTTTATCCATTTATGCCCAACAGGACCACCAAATCATAATACAGCTTCTAGTGTATAAATTATTCGATACTATTGCTAATTTCACCTTTAGTATCAGAATTTTCCGATACTAAAGAAATTTACCCAAACTAGAAAGGTTAATGGTAACTAAGGTTTCCGGTACAATAAGCTTTGTTTAGCATCAGAAACCAATCTGATACTAAATATTTAGCATTTGTAACAATTATTTCCGATACTATAGTAAATATGTAGTAACGAAAAACTTTTTGATACTAAAGTAAACTATACTTGTATCGGACATTCAGTTACTAAATATCCGGTACTATTGACGTTTCCGATACTATAGATTCCCCTCTTTAGTATCGGTTTGGAGAACCGTTACTAAGATATTAGCCACGGAGGTACTAGTATCAATATAGTATCAGAAATATATTCCAATACTAATAACCTTTGGTATCGGAAAATAACCCTTTAGTATCAATTTTTTCCGATACTAAAGACTCATTTTCTAGTAGTGATATGAAGTTGAGGAATTTTATCTCCACCTTTGGAGTTTGTGGCTTCAATGGAATGATAAAATTTTCCGGAATACAACCTGGTCTTTAGATACCTTTCGAGTTCATCAAGCCTCAAGCGTGGCCTTGAATACCATCATTGATGCTGAGGCTTTAGCTTGTGAGGCAGCGATTGAATGGGTTGTCCGACAACCTTTCACCATTGTTTCGATCTTTACGGACTCCACAACTGTGGTCCAAGCTTTACTCCACACTCATATCACAACAATTGACAATTGCTGGGCAATACAACACATCCAACAAATAGCAAAGCAACTACGTTGGTGTAGTGTAAGGAAGGTTCCCCGGACCGACGTCGCCCGGGCCCATGGGATTGCAACATATTGTGCTAAAAGTATTTTCAGTTTCGAACACCCCGCTACCATGCACTCCTGACAAGATCGAGGCATAGGATAATTATTTAGTTTTTGTTGTGTTTCTTTTGTATGAACCATCAATGCCAAAAAAAAAAAGTTATATACAATATTCGAGGCAATATAGTGTCCAAAATTTTTTAATGGTATTAGATATTTGAAAACGTTAAACTGTTAGATATCTATCATCCCTCTTATTACATGGCCCACATCTATCAACTGAGTAGGTAATCCACTAGTAATAGATGTATTAAAATAATTATTAATCATGTTGAGTTGGATTACACCATTACTACTTATTACACACTCTATTAGTAGTACAAAGGTTTTCCCTAGTGAATGTGACACTTTATTAGTACTAAGTTATATTAGAGCACCCTATGACCTGTTCCAAAAGTTCCGAATACACGATTGTGGCCTTGTGGGTACCCTCATTTTTCGAACCAAAGTCATATAATCAACTGTCCGCAAAAGTAGATATTCGATTATGAATTCTCCTATGGAACACCTCTACGATCACAACATACTTAACTAATTTCTGCTAAAGATGCACAAGGCAAATTCTACTATATGATTCATATATATTTTTATTAAAGTATTATTAAAAGGAAAATGTTATACATATATGTATAAAAAGCTAAGGAAATATTGAGCATTACTAACATAAATTTACCCATGAATAAATTAATAATTTCTAAATTTACTATCATATTATGTAATATATTAAATGCTTATAGATAAACATTACCCTTATTAAAATGACCGAGGTGACTGGTACTAGTACCTTTTTTAGGAAAAATTGGTAATAAATACATAGCTTTAATCTCTTTTTAAAAATAAATACCTAGGTTCTTTTTTATTTTATATAAATACCTAAGTTGCTTCATTTTTTTTTTTTGAAATCAATACCAACTAAGGAAATATTGAGCATTACTAACATAAATTTACGCGTGAATAAATTAATAAATTCTAAATTTACTATCATATTATGTAATATATTAAATGCTTATAGATAAACATTACCCTTATTAAAATGACCGAGGTGACTGGTACTAGTACCTTTTCTAGGAAAAATTGGTAATAAATACATAGCTTTAATCTCTTTTTAAAAATAAATACCTAGGTTCTTTTTTATTTTATATAAATACCTAAGTTGCTTCATTTTTTTTTGAAATCAATACCAACTAACGAAATTGACCAAGAACTTGACCAAATTGACCAAAACTAACGGAGATTTCTTTGTTAGACATTTTGTGGGTCCCACTTTTATATTTCCCTCCAAACATGAAATATCTTTCATACTCCTTCATCTTCCAACATCACACTTCTCTCTCCTCCTTCAATTACCCCAATTCATTGCACTCATCCTCTTCAAAATCATGTGTTTTCACCATCTTTACCACTTCAATTCCTCACCTCTCTCTTAGTTGTCTCTATCTCTCTCACCGTAATCTTCGAAAATCCTTAGTAATTAGAGGGGTAGATGTTGTTGCGCAAATAGCAAAGAACAAGGGCATTCATGGCAAATCTCCAACACTTGTGGCAGATTTGAGCAATTTGGTTAGATAGCAACACTTGTATTTTACAACCATCCTCTACAAAATAAATTCACAAACTTTAATCACTTCAAAATGTAATTGAAACTCAACTATAACAAAGATAAACCCTACATACATACTTCAAATTTCACAACAAAAATGAAATCTTTTTGCAAATCCGCCCTAATCAATTTGTCTAAACCTTAATATAAACCCACAAATTAAAAACCCTAGTAAAGGCAAAATGATGAACAAAACCGACAAAGGGAGAAGATCTAACTTTAGTGCTTCAAATTTGGAACAAATTTCTTCTTTATTCGCTTTCAATTTGAGCTATGAAGTGTGAAGAAGATTTTCTGAACTTAGAAATGGAGAAAGGAAAGAGATAATGTTGTGGGACCCATAAAATAGCCAACAAAGGAATCTCCGTTAAGTTTTGGTCAATTCCGTTAAAATTTTGGTCAATTCCGTTAGTTAGTACTTATTTCAAAAAAAATGAAGCAACTTAGGTATTTATATAAAATAAAAAAGAACCTATATACTTCCTCCGTTTCAAAATAGATGCCACATTGTACAAATATGGGTGTTTCAAAATAGATGCCACAATGTTACTTTTTTCCTTATTTAGTAACTTTTGCCATTTACTTTTACCATTTACCCTTACTAACTTGTTTTAAGTACATTTATCTTCCTCTAATAATCTGATTAATCCTAACAAAATCTAACTTAAAACTAATGATTCCCACCAATTTAACTCACCTTCCAACTACCCCAATTAAATTCCCACCCAGATTCATCTAACCTAGGGTTCTTCATCATCATCATTCATAACCGCTCATCTACTCATCTCCCTCATCTCTCTTCACGTCCCTTTTCTCTGTTCATCTCCCTCATTTTTCTAGATCTACTCTCTCTCCTTGAACACGAAATCTTCAGATCTACACTCTCTTATTTTCGTTTACTACAGATCTCCTCTCTCTCTCTCCTCTTCTTCGTTTTTGTCGCTGTTCTTCGAAATTTCGCAAAACTCTAATTACGAAATTGTTTTGGGCCCCGATTTGACTCCTTTGGTTGATGCACACTTTGGAACTTCGGATGAGGAAGAGGCGATGTTTATCTATGACATCATGAAATCAATTGAGAATGGATCGCCTTGGCCTCGTAGGCTTTACGAAACAGGGGATGCTGAGAAGTGTATGGGTTCGAAAAGTTGCAAAGCTTTGGGTGTTGTTCTTGATGCTATCAAGGACAGGAAGGAACCTTGGTTTCCTGATGATTTACCAACTGAGTCCTCGTCCTCTGAAGAAGATGAAAGTGTGAAAGAATTTTACCGACAGCATTATGGCATGAAGAAGGAAGTGATAGATCTGGTGAGTTCGGATGAAGAAGTAAAAGAAAAAGTTGTTTTCAAAACTTCCATGAAACCCCCACTCTCTGTCACTAAAAACCCTAGTTCTGAACGCATTACTGTTTGTGCTCTTCCTTGTATGGAATCTGAGATGAATTACTATTCATATAGCCGAAAAGGAAAGGCTAAGGTGGATTCCTTTAGGGAAAGTGCTGGAAGTGGGAGAAAATCCACCTCAATTCTGATTCAAAGAGGAAGGGGGTAGTGATTGGTGGTGGTGAATCTAACAAAAAAGCTTGTAAGGGAGGTTTGACTACTGTCCCTTTCTTATCTTTAATTTTTTTATTTTTTTTCCATAGAAATATCTTGGCTGATGGTGTTTTATATGCTGCTGGTTTGTGTTGGAAAAGCTTGGATTATGTTGGATTAGGCTGGTTCCTGATCGGCTTTATGTTTCTGCTTTTCTGTTTTAATGCTGAATGCCTGTTCTGATTCTGTTTCTCTGTTTTCATGGTTATGGTTTTTCTGCTTATGTTGGTGATGTTCAATCTTTTGGTTATGGTTTTACTGGTTACTGTTGGATCATGGTGAAGTTTGAGTCCTTATGATTCTAATACACTGCTGGTTTGTTGTTACAAGCTGTTGGATATATGGTTGCATGCTTGTGTTGTTGCAAGCTGTTAGAAATATTGGTTAGATGCTTGTGTTGTTGGAAGTTGTTGGTTGTTTTGGTTGATTATGGTTTCTGTTGAGCTTGACTTAGAGTTAAGGGTGATGTCAATTTGATGAACGATGAGTTATGAATAGAGAAAGCACTTTTGTTGTTCCTTGGTTTGTTGTTGTTTTATATTGAGTCCCTCTCTTTTTTACATCACTCCCTAATCCATATGATGAAGGAATCACCAATAACTTGAAGTGAGTCAATGATTTGCTCGACATTATGCCTTGAGGTGTAAATGAATGAATCTCCTTCATGAGTTACAATGCAAGTTTCCCTGATGGATTTTAGAAGGTCAAATGATGTTTGAACATGATTGATTGTTAATGTGGTTCTTGGCTACCTCAAAAATGCCTCAGTCCCTATAACTTAAAGAAACAATAAAAAAATGATCTAAATAAGGAACATAACTGAAAGTAGAATAACCATAATGATTCATAGAAACTGCATTTACAGACCTACATTCCTCCACTACATTTACAAATCTTAGGTTTAGTTTGCAGTTTACCAAACTTCCTATTTCAATGCCATGACAATGTATTTACCAAAAAAAACATCTTTCAAACTGTTTCTTCCTACTTCAATGCCACTTTGATCTTCTTCCAAAAAACTATTTTCTTCCTACTTCAATGCCACTTTGATCTTCTTCCAAAAAACGGTTCTCTTCCATAAAACTGATTTCATCCCAAACAATGCAAACATACCATTCACTTTACTCTTCATCTTGTAATCTCTCATTGTCAAAGTACTTAATTTCTTCATTTTGATGTGGTAACTTATCATTCAAATAGTGCACAGGTTCATCCACAATAACTTGATCAATCTGGACATTTTTAGGGAGAAGGTCCAACCTTTCCAATCTTGCTTTTCCATGATGAGGGTTCTTGTAATTACTACCTCCTTTCACATTTAGAATTTCAACCATAACCCACTGTAATTGCAACCATGTGTATTTCAAAACATTATGATCAAATTTGTCATATGCTTCTTTCACATTTTCAATGAGCTCATCTATGTTCTTAGGAAAAGTTTGATACATTAAAGCTTGTATGGCTCTAAAAAACCCTAAATCAAGAACATTTATATCTGGGGATTGAGGTGGCTGTTGAATGAGCTTGATATTGAACCCATTCTGAGTGGCTGCTGTCATGAATGCCTCATCATTTCCTTGTATGTGAGGCCTTGTATTGTCCTGTTGGATGAATATTTTCTTGGACAGACCAGCAGGCCATTTACTCATTATAGTTGGGAGTACATGTTGTATAATCATGTCCCTGATGACCTTCTGAGTGATCTTTTCAATAACCTTGGTTTCTATAGCGCCCTTTTTGCTGTCACCTTCTCTACAAAAGGAAAGATACCAAACTTGCTATCATGAATTAGATTACCTTGAGCATCATAAATTGGTTTTGATATCACCCCCATAAACATGGCTTTAATCTTGAATCTCTTGGATTGGAAACACCTATATGGATCATCTTCCCTTGGCAATAAATAATATCTTCTTGTATCTGGGTTTAAGTAGAATCATTTCTCATCTATGTGTATTATCTTCTTCATGTCTATAAATTGTGCTTGTTCTGTGGGTGTGTCAAGCAGAATGTGGGATATAAGCCACTTCGTTCTATCCAATTTGTGAGTCTCTGTCAAACTTGGATGATTACTACTTCTATGGCTTCTCAACTTCCCCTTTTTGAGCAGTCTATAAACTGCTGAAGGAGACACTTTCAGTGCCCCTGCAAAGCATCTAACTGAAGTGCGTAAATTTAGGGGCACTGATTGGAGAAACTCCTCACTATATTCTTTTGGTCTCCTCCCCACAGCCCCCTTTTTCTTGACCTGACATCAATGACATCACCCTTAGCTCTCTGTTTGCATGCTCTTTTCCATAATCTCTCTATTGTTTATCTTGAAACACCGTACTTCTGTGATGTCTTCTTCATAGCACCATATGGTAATGTTCCTTTCTCTTCCATACATAACAACTCATCTATAGCTTTCCTTTTGTTGTCATGCTTCATCTCTAGTTTAATTCTTTTGTTTTGTTATTCTGTGTCAGATTCTGGTTCAAAGGAGATTTGAGTGTCGAAGTTGGGCACCATCTCTTGAAGTAGCTGTAGGTAGTACTCATCCCAGTCCTCTTCATCAACAACGTGATTGTAGATTTCCTATGCTGCCTCCATTTTGCCCAGATGCAGCAGCTGATTATGACTGTAGCAACGTTTTTTTTAGTGTTTGGTGGGTTTATAATGTGCTGTGTGTGTAATGAATCTGTTTTGGAAGAATATTAACTGCCTTATGTAAGCATTAAGGTTGGTACAAAAACTTAATTTTTTGGGGAATGTCTGTAACCTTAAATAGGGAAAACTTGGGTTTGGTGGGTTTGGAACAATTGTTTAAATGCTTTGAAATTTTGGAGGGAATCCAAAATTTTTGGGAAGTAAACTGATGCAGTTGCTCATTTTTTGTAAAGGTTGAAGTTGAAAAAGGTGAATGTGTAATGTAAAGTGTATGTACTTGCAAAAATTGGAGGAAAAAAAATGTGGTCCCCATCAGTTTTGGGAGAAATTGGGCGCCCAATTCCCATGTGGTCCCCAACAGTTTTTTTCCCTCCTTTTAACATGGGAACCACTATATTTAATCTACTTCACTCTATACTACTTAAACATAGTTAGGAAATTTTGCCTAGGAGTCCGTTTTAATAATAATGTGACATCTATTTTGAAACGAAGGAAGTATTTATTTTTAAAAAGAGGTTAAAATTAGGTATTTATTACCAATTTTCTCCTTTTTTATTGTTCTTCCTTACGAGATTTGCGATCCATTTCATACGTCTGTACTTTTTTTGTCACGTTTTGGATCTTGATTACTTTAAAGAAAACTATTACTGCAGGCGTAGTAACTCCAATCTACCACGTTTATTTTGGGGTGGAAGTCTTACCGCGTTCGTACATGCCAATAGTCCAAACTGGGCACCTTTATTTCCGATCAAATGACTCACATAACATTCACACAGAACATTAAGGCAAGCGAAAACTCTCGACGGCTTGATTTATTTTACTCCTAACTTTTAGTCAACTCAGTTTCCAACTTATTTAACCACTACGCTTGGATATGAAGATCCGTGCGTACCTAGAAACAATCCCGCTCTGATACCATTTGTAACAACCCGGATCTA
This sequence comes from Patellifolia procumbens, assembly GCA_947645195.1. Lineage (NCBI taxonomy): Eukaryota > Viridiplantae > Streptophyta > Magnoliopsida > Caryophyllales > Amaranthaceae > Patellifolia > Patellifolia procumbens. The sequence continues at coordinate 977,904 of CANSGD010000888.1, read as the reverse complement.
CGTCCAACCTAATTAAGACCTAAATGCAGCGGAAAACCTAATCCACCATCACATCAATCACCACGAGTGTGGAACTCAAAAATCTCGACTTTTTAAAACTTATACTGTAACGACTATATTAAAACCTTTAACTATAATAAACTATATTAAGTAATCCTAAAACACTTTAAACAACTAGATTTGTTACTAAAAATTCTACTGAAAATCCGGCAGAGTTCCGTTTGTAAAACAGACCGCCTAAAACTTAATTTAGGACTCGCGTCCCCTTATAAACCTGTATTTATCAAAATCCAGCAACCATTATAGTTTAAACTTAATAAACTCAAACTCTTTAAACTTAATTACAAGTTAACTATTAACTATACTATTACAAGGTCGATCGTCCTCACCGCGATAAAAACAACATGAATAACACAATAAACTTCCAACATCGAACCATCGTCAATCATACAATACCTTCATGTACCTGCATATATAGCAAGATTTCATAATGAAAAGCCAAACATATATGCAGGTAGGATATATATTAAATATATCCTACAAATCAGTTTCTTTCAAAACCAAATAAATAGTAACTTTATAAAACCTTTTCTGAATTTCTTTTTATAAAACAAAGCCGTTCTTTTCTGTTTCTAAATCAAATCCTTTCTATTACTTTTCTTTAAATCAAATCCTTTCTTTTTCTCTTTTTCAAATCTTTCCTTTTTCCTTTTCATAACCAATCCTTTCTTTCCTTTTTCTTTCACGAAGAAAGATTCATAAACCTAGGGAATGGAACGAACTTTCCTTTGCCTTTGGGCTAGCTAAGCCCTCCGGATAACTATAGACAAAGACCCCTAGTGTGCACACCCTGCATACGGCCAAACCGTAGCAGAAGATCAAAGTCTTGAGGTATTGATCAACGTACCCCCACAACTATTCTATTATGTACCTGTAAAGCCGAGACAAACTCAACCAAGTTCCAATTCCTTGAGATACCACTTAGGTAATCCCCACAACTTTGAAAACATAAAACTATTCTTGTGGGATACCACATAGGCAATCCCATCAACTTTCAAAACATAAAACTATTCAAAATATCTTTCTATAATCTTTCCTTCAATTGTGGTTCGGAAACCAAACTATCTATATTTGAAGGAACATCCTCCAATTCAATCCGTTCTCAACAAAACTGAGATAAAATCCTTTTAAGAACCCTTCTTGTAAACTATAAAAGTTCCTTTTGAAACTAAACTTCTATCTTTTAAAACATGCTCAACCAAAATGAGTTCAAAACCTTTATGAAACTCTTCTCATAACTATAAAAGTATTAATAAGAAATCTTAAACTTTACTTGTAAACTTGTAAAACATTTAAGCACGAAATCTTACCTTTATAAACTTTTCTCGTAAACTATTCAAGGTTCGAGTAGGAATCTTACCTTTCACGAATCATACCAAAACAACCACCTCCAAAACGACTCTTTAGTGAACTCGAAAGCTACATAATAACATATATGTATTCAATCAATAATACTTCATACACTTGGCTAACTAGTAATGAACTTTAACTAAATCTAGTTCATGAACCAATCAACTTCTTCTAATTCCATATAATCATGTAAACAAACAATCATAAATCATATAAATGACTTTCATTATTCTAACTTGAACTTCCATTTAAACTCCTAACTACAACCCTTTACCAAACTAATTCTAATCACCTTACTTTATATGAAAACATCTAACATTCATAATATATACTTTGATACTCAGAAATTCATTATGGAGCTTTAAAATATGGAGCTTTACAATCGACTACAAAAAATATGAATTTTGGGCAGAACCTTAAAATGAGCATAACTTCCTCCTACGAAGTCCAAATCAAGCGTTTCTTGAGCCTATATTGAGTAAAATTTCAATAAGAACAACTTTTGTGAAATAGCATTTTTGCTAAAAATGCTCAGAAACTGTCGAAAAACGCAATTTAGGAAACTGACCTGTTTTGCTTACGAATTTCAGCACTCTATTTGTTCTACATAGCATTCAAATACAAACCTTCCATTAAATCAAACCTCAAGCCATCCCAAATTCACACTAACAAGTTTAATTATCATTTTAATAATCTAAACTAACTATTCTACTCAATCAATTCATACTCAAAACCTTCAAATCAAAAACCCCCAATTCAATTTCAAACTCAAAACCCTAACTTTATAAACTCAAATAAAAACTGAAATTAAGTAAAGAATTTAACTTACCCACTACAATGGAAGATTAGGGATGAAGAGGGCTTCGAAAATCGCTTCTAAAACGTGCCCTAACCCCAAAAACGAACCATGAAATCGAGCTCCTTGCTCCTCTCTTCCTCACGTTGCTACTCATTGGTTGTGAGGCGGTGCTCACCATTAAACCACGGTCGTCGGACTGTTGTGGTCGGCGAGGTCTACCGCCATCACTCCTCTACCTTTCTTCTTTGCCTCCTCTTTCTCCCTTTCCTCCTTTCATCTCCATTTCTCTGTTTTCCCTTTGGTGAAGAAAGGGATATCAGACTTCACATTTCCCCCTTTTGTTTTCTTTCCTTTCTTTTTGTTTTCTATTTTTTTAAAAAAAATTTACTTTGTAATCCATTTAGCCTAATTACTTCAAATCCCTCTTCTTTTACATATATCTAAATACATTTTTTTTTGATAACTTTGTGATTTTATTAATATAATGTAGCAGTAAGCCAAAAGTGACAACTACATGGAGGTTTAACTCCCAGCTACAATGTCATTACAACCAACTATATGAAAATCACAGTTTTGATTGGATGGATATTCAATAATCACAACCAAACAATGAATTCATCTCGCCTAGTAAGGCCTTGTTTTGCTAGTGTATCTGCCACCGTGTTTGAGCCTCTTCGCTTATGAGTTATGGTAATCGGCGGCTGCTTACATGTCTCATTTTTAATGAAGTTTATGATGAAGTTCAAGTTCCATGGCCCATTTGAATCTTCATTGCATCATTTGATAGCATTTGCGGAGTCCGACTCCACAATGATCGGTGCATTCCGTAGCTTGTTTACATGTTGCGAGATTTGTAATGCTCTATGGATTGCAAGTACTTCCGCTTGGTTGATTTCCATAAAAGGGATCGGCCGTGAGAAAACACAAATGAACTTTCCCATATGATCACAAAGAACCCCTCCAATGGCGGATGCATTGGAAGAGCTTTTTGTAGATGCATCAACATTCCATCTAAGGGAACCATGTGGGGGAGGAGACCAAGCTGGCGTATCCGTGAGACAACCCCTAGTGCTAGTATTATTTTTCTCGCACCATCTCAAGCAAAAGGGATTTCTGAGTACATCATTTGGGCTATAAGGAAAAGGGTCACCCCATCCCTTAATCCACCAACACAACCTAAGTAGAATTAGCTCTTGGATGGACTCCACAGTGGTTGCATAATTTTCAAAAATTCTCGCATTCCTCTCCTTCCATATGGACCACACAATGATGAAGAAAATAGCACACCACACTTTCTTAAAAAAGACGCCTTTATGAGGAGGCTTCCATTGCTCATATGCATCTTTAATCGATGAGGGAAAGGCCCATTGTACTCCCCATAATGATAGCCACCATTCCCATAATGCACTTGAAAATTTACAAGATAAGAATAGATGATTACCATCTTCCATATGAGTATTGCACAATTCACATTTAGCGTCAACTTCCGCGATAATGCCGAGGCCATAAGTCTCATTTTTGTGTTGATCCTGCCGAGAAACAGGAGCCAAACAAAGATTTCGATACGAAAAGGCACAAGACCCTTCCATATCCCTTTTATCGCTTCAAAATGATTGTTGGAGCTCATAGTTGACAGTTCATTTGTGAAAGATTTGACAAAGAAATTTCCAGCTTTACTTGGCATCCATATTAATCGGTCCCGCTGTGTTTCATTGGTCACTGCTCGGTCAAGAAGGCATCGAAGAGAGTCACGCTCTTGGACATCACGTGGTCTGAGTTCACGGACCGAATCTGTACACCATTGCCAATTAATTCCATCCCAAAAACGGCACGCAGCCACTGTGGCTTGAGGGGAGGCGCTAATGCGGAATAGACGCGGGAAGATTTGTTTCAATGGAAATTCTCCAACCCACACATCAAACCAAAAAAGTGTGTCTTGCCCATTACCAAGCTTTGTTCTCACCTTGTTGGAAGCTAATTTCTTTGCGTCATCATGCTTGAGAATGCAATTGATAATGTGTTTCCATGGTCCACCGTTGCTAATGGGTCGCAAGTCTCTAACCGTGAATGACCGTGAAATGCGTACTTGCTTTTAATCACTTGGGACCAAAGGGCATTTGGTTCATTTAGCATACGCCATACCCATTTGAAAAGGAGAGCGAGATTTTTGTGATGAATGTTGCCGATGTTCAAACCACCTAATTTCTTAGGTAGTTCGATTATGTTCCAAGAAACCAAAGGAAATGCCTTTTTTTTGGAATTCCCTCTCCACAGAAAGTTTCTTTGAATTTTTATGAGTTTTTCAATGATCATCTTCGGAATCGGAAAAAGAGACATATAATATAGGGGAAGACATGATAATGAAGATTTGATCAAAGCAACTCTTCACCCAATTGATAGCATGTTTCCTTTCCAAGATGCGAGCTTTTTCTCCATTTTGTTGATGACCGGCTCCCACATTTTGATTCTATCGATGCTGCCGCCTATAGGAAGGCCTAGGTAGGTGAATGGGAGAGACTCCGTATTGCATTGAAGATGGGTTGCTAGCTGCGCAAGAAGGTCTTCATCAACCCGAACCCCCATTAATGAGCTCTTATGGAAGTTTACTTGTAATCCGGAGGCTAGTTGAAACAAAATCAAAGCCTTTTTAATGTTTGACAGGAACTCGATTTTTGGCGGGCAAAAGATGATTGTGTCGTCGGCGTATTGAAGGTGAGTGATTTTCATACCCCCTCGACATACTTCTATTCCTTCCCATAAATTCATGGAGATTGCTTTGTTGATGATGAGGCTAAGAGGCTCGGCTATTAGGTCGAAGAGAAAAGGCGACAATGGGTCTCCTTGCCGGATTCCACGTTGTAGCTTAATGGGAGGCGTAGGTGATCCATTTACCAAGATGCTTGCCGATGCCGTCATCACGCATGATTTTATCCATTTGCACCATTTTCAGGGAAGTTCATTTGCAGTAAAGTCCACTCTAGGAAACCCCATGATACACTATCAAAGGCCTTATGGAAGTCTAACTTCAAAATGGCAGCTTTGACATTATTTTTCTTACATGATTCGATGAGTTCGCCTGCAATCATAGCGCCGCCTAATATTTTTCGACCCTTTATGAAAGAAGATTGATGAGAGCTAATCAAAGAGCCGATCACATGTTGTAGTCTTCTTGCAAGAAGCTTCGAGATAATTTTGTATGTGCATCCTACCATGCTTATCGGCCTATAATCCTTAAAACCCCCCGGGTTGTCATTCTTGGGGATTAAAGCGATGAAGGCTGTGTTGCTACCTTTTGGCAATATGGAAGAGCTCTAAAATTTCTTCACCGCTTCGTATACATCTTCTTTTATTATATCCCAAGCTTCCTTGATGAATTTAAAGTTAAAACCGTCCGGACCCAGAGCTTTCGACGCGTCACATGAGGCCACTGCCGAGTCTATCTCTTCATTTTCAAAGGGGGAAATGAGTTATTGGCATTGTGCATTGCTGAGTTGTTGGAAGTTTAGACCTCCAAACGTGGGTCTATTTGGGTGAGCTTCTGAGAATAGTTGACTGAAGAAACGTGTCGCTTCACTTTTGATGCCGTGAATATCATCTATGACTTTTTCCCCGTTTGTAATCGTCTCAATACAATTCTTTCTTCGTCTTATTGACGCAATTGTGTGGAAGTATCTAGTATTTTTGTCACCCCCTTTCAACCATTTGGCTCGTGATTGTTGAGCCCAAAAAGTTTCCTTGCATCGGAGCCATTTCCATAATTCCATCTGGGCCAATTTCCGTGATTCAAGCTCACATGGTTCAAGGTCTCTATCATTTGCTAAGGAGTCTATCTCATGGATTTTTGATTCGCATCTTGCAATGTTTCTGTCAATATTCCCGAAGTTTGCCACATTCCATCTCTTCAAATTCTCTTTGACTTGCTTGAGTTTTTCTGTCATACTCTTGCCATTAGCTCCTGCCCAGGTTTCTTTGACATTCTTCAAACATCCAGGATGGCTAAGCCAACAATTGAGAAACCTAAAAGGTTTAGGTCCCCAATTTTTTAGCTTGGATTGTACTAGCATCGGGCAATGGTCCGATATTGTTCGCTTGAGGAGTGTAACGCTTAGCGAGGGAAATATAGACAGCCATTGTGGTTGGATTAGTAGTCTGTCCAGCTTGCTCTTTGAATGTCCCCTGAACCACGTGAATTTTCCATTTGATGCTTGTATTTCCATCAGTTGAAGCTCCTGCAAAAAAGATCTAAAATCACGCGAACCGTTAGTAGAAAATGTGTTGCTTCCTCTCTCTGATTCCTCTAGCGTCTCATTAAAATCCCCTATGATAAGGCACGGTCCGTTGAAAGAATCGTAATGCATCACAAGATCAGACCATACTTGGGCCCTTGAAGCCACGTCACATGGATTGTAGATGTTAATGATGGAACATTTAAGTTCCACTGAGGGTATGAAGCCATTGAGCATTATCCAATTGTTATTGCAAATAGCTGATTCGAGGGTGAAGAAACTTTTCTTCCAAATTGACAAAAGTCCTCCAGAGGCCCCGTAAGAGGGACTAAATTCGGCTTGCATTTCATTATCACACCAAATTGTTCTTGAGATTTTGTTGTTTAGAGTTTATAGCTTTGTTTCTTGAATGAAAATCATACATGGATCGTGTTGGTTGATCATTTTCCTAAGGGAGCGTCTTTTAATCTTTGCACCCAGTCCACATAAATTCCAAGAGAGAAGTATCATTGGAGGTGTTTTTATGAATATATGAGGGGAGTTTGAGTTACCTGGACACCCAGTTTGTGTGTTGTTGGCAGAGGATTTCCTCAATTCTCGACTCTAGTTCCGCTGTATCACCATGAAATTGTAGGTGTAGAGTCTTTGCCAATGAGAGAATGGAGGCAGCGGATATATCATGAGGGTGAGTATCTTGATTGATTGTTTTTTGAGATTTGATTTTTTTGTTTTTCCTCTGTTGTTTCCTGATCCTCCTAAGCTCATGGAGTAATTTGGTGCTGTTTGGGATGTCATTATCAAAACCGGGCGGAAATGCCGGCCCAGATAGGGACGATGATGAGGAAGTAGATGTTTTGGGCTTGAAATGGGAGATGGGTTTGTTTATTGGTGGGTTTGGGATAATGATGTGACGGGATAGTAAATATAATTAACTTTTCAATAATATAATTTAAATAAAGATACAAATTCATATAAAACAATAATAACCAATACTCGTTAAAAGAATTAAACTCAATATTAACGTCAAAATAATTAACTAAGTAAATATAATTAACTTTTCAATAATTCTATAATCAAATCTAATTTTCTTTAATTAAACTTGTGAATTATTAATATATAATCAGACTAATAAATCATATTTAGCTATTAATAAAATACTCTTAAAAGTAGGGGTATTACACAATTACTCAAGCCTTAGAATGATACGACAAACAACAATAATGATTGGATTTTGCTCTGGGCATGATGGTAAAACATGGATAATACTCAGCCCCGGCTTTGAGCATGTCTATATGTTCCAGCGAACAGGGCCTCACATTTGAAAGGGCCTCGCTCTTAAGGAAACTCCAAAAGCCCAAATTTATTGCTGGTCAATGTAAGCGTGTATACACTATACAGTACTCATCTCCAACCTCTTCCTCTTCCCCTTTCTCTCTCTTCTTTAATTCTCACTTCTTTTCCCTAAAACCTTCCCATCTTAATAACTAGCCTTATATGCACGCGATGCGTGCCTCGTGTGAAATAGTAATATGTAAAGATTTGGAAGAAACTATATTGTAATTTCTCTAGTGAATTAAGTGTATACATATATAGTTTTCATACTATTAAAAATAATTATTAAGTTTTAGTTATTTTATTTTTTTAGATGTTGTAATTATTAATCTCAAAAGAGTTTAAATAGTGAAATAATTTAAATACATAAAAAAGTGTAATAAATATTAGAGAGTTGAACAACAATCGTAATTTAAAAACAAAACGCCAAAGAAGACAATAATCTTACAAAATATTAATGGAAGATGTCATTAGCATCATCACTCATCAGTTAAAAAAATAAATCATCTCTCTCCCTCTAACACTTTCTCAATCATCCTAAAATACTTTATCATGTTTCATGATCAATTTGATCAAATGCACCATCACTCTTGAGCAATCAATCAATTATTCATGCATTTGAAGAAAAAAAATCAAAAGTATATAAAAATATAGCAAAGTGGGTGTCTATTGTAGACCTCGAGAAAATATAAACATTGACATTTTTCAAAATTATGTTTATTTTGCAGATTTTTAGATATCTTAGTTTGAAGTTTTAAACATATGTTGCTAAAAATATGATGGCTAAGATAGGAAATAAAACTTAATTCCTTAATAACTTCCTTGATTATTTTTTTTTCTTTTCTTAATTTTGGTGTCCACCCTCCCTCTTCCCTTATAGTATAGAGATTAATACTCTTCAAAATCTGAATTGTCACATTAATTATTTCTTCATTACTCTACCTCTTCAAGATTATTGTTCCAATTAGATAATGAAAGATTCCAAATTTCATTTCAAGCTAACCTTCCAATTATGATGCTCTTCAAATAAAGTAAAATTTTTTTTGAAAAAGTTTAGCACGAAAAAAAAGACCTTCTAACCTAATTGCAAAATCAACCCATCTGAAGTCATATCCAACACATTCAAATTTTTTTAGAAGTAAAAATAGAGTTTTCAAGTGTTCACTTGGATTAGCAATTGGTAGATGTTTTGGATTTATCTTTGATTTTGGAGATTAAAATCAAGAATAGATGGGTTGTTAAGTCTCGAAGTTGAGGTAATTTTACTTTTTCTTTGGCCATTTTGCCCAATTCTAATCTTTGATTTTGTAATTTTGATATCTTAAATTATGAAAACCTTAGGTAATTATTAATTTGTTATTTTTTTTCTATCTAATTTGGTGATACAAACACCAACTTCTGAAATTTCAAGCTTTTAGTTTAATTAATAGGTGAACTTGTATAGAACATTTGAGAAAATAGATCAAATTTTACTTTGTTCGAGTATAGGACGTGTGGCTTATGTGAACAAAACATCCACAAATGTTCATTAAGCAAGCGACACAATGGGGTATTTAGGCTAGTCAATAATGTAATTTTTTAAAGCAAATACCATATGGCGACTTTAAAGCAAGATTGATTTTTTTTTCAAAAGGCCTCATTTTGATGATTAGAACAGGGCCTCTATATAACTCGAGCCGGCCCTGATAATACTCCCTCCGTCTTATATTAGATGATATAATTTGATTGACATAGAATTTTAGAATTTTAGAATTGTTATTTAACTTCTTTATCTTATTGTAAGTAGTTGATTATTGGTATTTGTTTAAGTATATAAAATACATGGTGGTGTAATGTAAAGGGGTTGGGGTGGGTGGGACCCATTCATAATAAAAAAATATATTTTCATCGTAGGGTCAAGTCATTTATAGAAGTGTATTATTTAATGTGCGACGGAGGAATATAAGAAGTGTATCAGCTAATATGGGACGGAGTGAGTATGCACACGCCATGACCATCAAATAAATAAATAAAATTAGGCACACACCTTCTCTGAGCATATTCATCACATATCCTAGTGTAATATGAACATGATACACCTAAAACTATTTTTTATTTGAAGACAAATAAGCAAAAATTAAACGCCCAAATGAGCAATGAGTAAAAAATAGGGTTGAACGTACCATACTTATGTTATACCAGGGTGTACAATAAAAGTTGTACCTTCACTCCATGTTCCAAGTTCCAACACCCCTTCCCAAAGTATAGATTATTAGAAAAACAATTTATGCATTAGTAGGTTATTTTGCATTCCAGAGTTGTTCTAGCGTTTTAAACACGTTTGATTTCATGGTTAAATTTATAAATTATAACCTTGAATTCTTATCTCTATACTATGAAGGGGAGTGGACACTAAAATTAAGAAAAGAAAAAAACAAATAAAATGAATCAAGGAAGTTATCAAGTGTAATTAAGTTTCATTTTCAAACTTAGCTATCATATTTTTAGGAAAAGATGGTTAAAACTTTAAACTAAAATATCTAAAAATCTACAACGTAAAAATAATTTTAAAAAATATCAATGGGTACATTTTCTTGAAATCTATAAATAGACACCCACTTTTTTATATTTTTATACTTTTGAATTTTTTTAATTTTCAAATACTTGAGTAATTGATTGCTCATGAGTTAAGGTGTATTTGATCAAATTAATCATGAAACATGGTCCATTATTTTTGTATGAGTGAGAAAGTGGTAGAGGGAGATGAATGATGTATTTTTTTTACTCATGAGTGACGATGCTAATGACATCTTCCATTAATCTTTTGTAATATTTTTATTTTTTTCAAGGGTATTGTTTTTAAAACACTTGTTCTAATCTACTCTCTAATATTTATTACTCCCTCCTTCTCACAATGTTCTTCCCACTTCTTGTATATGTGAGGTATAAAATAATGAAGTGAGAAGAACATTGTGGGACGGAGGGAGTACTCTTTTATATGTATTTAAATTGTTTAACTATTTAAACTCTAATAAGATTACAATTACACTATCTAAAAAAACAAAATGATTAAAACTTAAAGATTATTTTTAAAAATATAAAAATATATATACACTTCACTGGATAAATTACAATTTAGTTCTCCCATATCTTACCATGAAACACGCATCGCTTCTATAGTTGGCTAAGACTTTGTTAGATTTATGATTTATCCCATCTATACTTTTGTTAAATATCAAATTTTATCCTAGTTTCTAATTAAATTAAATTGTGGATAATAATAGCTCGAATAGTGTATTCGAAATCAAAAAATCGCAAATATTATAACTATATTAGAACGGAGAAAATATAGGAGCAATTTTAGCATTTTAAAACAGTCAATAAAATGTAACCACAACACCTTTTAATCTTTGGAGCTCATCATTTCCATGATTGAACTAACATAACCATTGCTTCATGAGATGATCCTTCTTCACTAAGAGCAATCTTTGCCTTCTCTTTTAATTCCAATACTCGTCTCCTTATCTCATCTCCCTCTTCCGAGCTCATAATTTGCTTGACTCGCTTCTCGATCTCACTCGACCTCACAAATCGATCCTTAGACTCATCCATCGGCAACGCAATCCCAATTTCTTCCACAAGCAAAATCTTATTAAACCTTTGCTCAGCATAAAGCGGCCAAGCAACCATAGGCGACCCAGCACATACAGCCTCCAGAGTCGAGTTCCATCCACAATGAGTCACGAACGCACCTACCGAATCATGCCCCAACACTTCAATTTGTGGAACCCACATCTTGACTACATAACCCCTATCTTTAGTCCTATCCAAAAACCCATTTGGAAGAAGAATATCCAAATTCGGTTCACGCAATTCGAGCGAAAACATATCATCCTTATCCTCACTAGGTGGTGCCCTAACCACCCACAAAAACCTCACACCACTATTCTCCAACCCAAGAGCAATCTCCCATACTTGCTCCTTACTAAACACACCTTCACTCCCAAAACACAAGTACACATCACTTCTATTTGGTTGAGAATCAAGCCATTTTAAACACTCATGTCTTTCATATTCACCATTGTTACAACCTCTATTAGCAATCAAAGGACCAATACAATAAACAGGAGGAATTTTACTTCCTGGAAGACAATTCCCCTGTTTTAAACCCATAACAGCTTTAACCTCTAATGATTCAAAAGTATTGATAATAATCCCATCTGATTTAAGAAAAGTTTCACCCACTTTAACAAACTCATTAAAAGACACCCCACGATCAATCATACATTCAATCATATGATCAGTAGGAAGAGAAAACAACCCAGGAATTTCAAGCGAAATATCAAGATTTCTAAAAGACCCAGTAAATTGTTTATCAAAATTAGGGAGATTAAGGAAGAAAGCAAGACAAGAAGCACCAGAAGCCATGAAAAAATAAGTGGGTATATTGAGAGATTGAGAGATTTCAAGAGCAGAGTAACAGAAGAAGTCGATGATGAAAGCCGAGATCTTGGAGGAGAGGGAGAGAGATTGGAGAGATTCAAGAACATTATGGTTGTTACTGCGGAGAGTTTCGTATGTGATTTGTTCTTCGTCGGCGTAATTTGAATGATCGCCGAGGAGAAGAGGAACAGAAGGGTGGAAGAGGAAGGTGATTGAAGGGAAAGAAGAAGAAACAGAGGAGATGTAGGAGGAGTAAGAGTTAGCATTGTTGAAGGGAGAGCTTGGAATGATGATGGTTATGGAGGAGAGAGTAGGAGAATGGGTTAATAAGAGTTTTCCAAGCTCTACCATGGAGATTATGTGGCCTATGAATGGTGATGGGTAGAGTACTACTTTCTCCATTGTAGTAAAGTGGATGCTTAATGGGATTAGAGAAGATGGTGAGAAAATTTGGGAAGTGGAGTTTGGTTTAGGATAGAAAGGGGCAACCTAAATAAGCCATGAGCCAATGAGTGGTATTATGAAGTTGTGGGTCACATCTCGACCGACCACTTTAAAGCTTTATGCTCTTTTTTTTAGCATATAAAGAATTAAACTGAATCAAATTGCAACTTTTAATTAAGCTGAACTGAATTGAAATTAATTAAATATAACTTAATTTAAGTTAATTAGCAGATTTAAAAGAACGGTGCCTTAACAAGTAAGCTTGTTGCATATTGAGGAGGATATGATGGTGTGAATTGTGTGATCCATGTGGCACTAACCATTAACATTTACTCGTTCCTCAATCTTCTTCACAAACTCACAATGACTACGTCCCGATTTTTATTTGTTGACAACAACTTGAGCTTATGACATGTTCCTATTGTTGGAACTAATACTAATAGAAAAACAAGAAGAAGAAAAATTAGATGTCACGGTCTCAATTCAATAAACATTTATCATAGGTGCCATTCTAAAGCAGACACCGCTTCGAGGTCAATGTCTCCCTCATATATTGGCACACTACCAATAAATAGAGTGGTTACCTATATTTGTAATAGGTGGATTCAGATGGTAGACAACCCACTTTTAATAGATAATTCAAAAATAGGTAATAATATATACGATTTGTAGGGTTGTATTGAAACATTAAATTCATTGCTTATAATGGTATTAAGTTGTGAATTTATGCCAAAACTACATATGAATCGGTGCTATCAATATTTAAAAGTTACTTGACTTTTCCATTTTTGACTCTTATATATAGCCCTAAGGGTTGTGTTTATCAATTTCCTGTAAAACATAAATTTTGCGCAAATATTATCTCTCTTGTCTATTAATAGTGAGTCGTCTATCAATTGAATCAACTAAGTTTTCTCCCTTATCCTCAAACAAATATGGAAAGATAATCAACAAAGAAGACGAATAGGAGATAAAAAAACATAATCAATTCAAGACTTTCGCAGGAGAGTTCCACTATACTATAAACTATAAAGTAAGATAAAGTATAATCCACAATCAATGTGCGACCTCTACAAAAGGCGAGATACAATTCAAAGGTTCGGACAAACAATCACAATGCAAACAATCTACACCTACGAGGCTATGGGTGCAAATCATGTTGTTCAACCTTATTTCTGGAGCGTGTACTTAGAAATTACTCCTTTCAATTCCTAATATATGGCTACACTTCAATTTTTTATAAAATCATTCAAGGCTTAACTTTGATCAATTTATATACTATTGCAGGCGTGTGATCAATATAAAATGTACCAATTTTAGTCGGAAAATCACTTAACTAGGTCGAAAAATCACCTATTTTGTTTGGAAAATCACCATATTTATTATAAAATAAGTTGACTCCTTAATTGTCATTCTTATCCACATGCTTATAACATCAGCTTCACATTTTGGGCTACAGTAAATGGGACAAACAAAAAGAAATGGAGGGAGTACTTTTATTAAAGAACAAAATACAAAACTTCAAATAACAACATACTTTTTTGTAAATAACAAAATAGGAAATTTAAGAGAATATACAAAAAAAAAAAAAAAACTAACAATTTTAAAAGAACATTTACTTAGAACAAAAAGAACAAAATATGAAATTTCAAAGAACAATATTTTTATACAAAGATCAAAATAAGAAATTTTAAAAAATATTTCCTTACAAAAAAACTAAAATTAAAAACTGTCAATTTTAGAAGAACATTTCCTTAAAATATAAAGAACAAAATACGAATATTCAAAGAACAAAATAACACCCTAAAAGTTTATTTTTAAGTGTCAATTCGGTTTTTCGGTTCAGTTCTGGTTGAAACCAAACGGTTCGGTTGACTTCGGTTTGGTTGACTTCGGTTAATTTTTTCACGTTAAATTGATTCGGCTACAACTTTTTCGGTTTCGTTTCAGTTAATTTCGGTTAATTTAGTTTTTTTTTCAGTTCGGTTAGGTTACGGTTGTCTATACTGTCAAACCCATACGGTTTCAGTAAAAAATGGTTCACTATTCAACCGTCCATATCGGTTCAACGATTTATTTTCGGTTTTAATTCAATTAATTTCGGTTGTATGAAAAACCACATCGGTTCGATTCAACGATTTATTTTCGGTTTTAATTCAGTTAATTTCGGTTGTATGAAAAACCCACATCGGTTCGGATAAAAATCAATATTGGTTAAGTATTGTGCGTCCTTTTCAAAATTTACGGTTTTTAAAATATATATAATTTCTTGTTAAGACCGAACGTGTTTCAAGTTACGTCAATTTGGTTAACTGAGTCGGTTTCGTAATGACCCGTAACGTGTTGGATCTGTGGGATATTAACAGGTCCAGGTAAACATGAGTCGGATAATTGTCGGGTTTGTACGCGTCAATTTGAGATCTGTGGCCTTTGGTTGAAACGATTTCGATTCGAGTTACTTCTGGATTGAGTCAATTCATTTCTGGTTGAACTTAAAGGTGATCAAGAGTCGGATCGAGTTTTGTATAGCTGAACTCATCTCGTTAAGAACTCGAGTAGATCTTTGACCGAATTTTAACCAATTTGAAGGAGTTTGGGCCGCGTTTGACTCGAGTAAATCTCGAGCTATTTGTGAGATTTTCGGTCGTTTTACACCCATAAGATACATTGTACATAAATTTGAATATTTTAACCCTTTATTATATCATTCGAGTTTCTTGCGAGTATTCTAGTCGGGTTTTTATTGAAAATAATTGAACGTTTGAAGTGACTTAATAAAATTATTGAAAATAATTTAAAAAATTTGTAGTTGACCATAATTTAATTTAGTTTATAACAGTTTAAATTTTTCAATTGACTGTAATTTTGTTTAATTTAGTTCACTTTATAAAATTTTAAAACGATTTTTCAGTTATTTGGTTTGATTCGATTTGTAACAGTTTATAACGGTTTTCAGTTATTTTAGGTTAATATTCGGTTCGGTTTAAAACGATTTTTGATACTGTTAATTACGGTTTAATTCCTTTTCTATTCGTTTTCGGTTTGATTTAATACAGTTAACTTTGAAACATTTGCTTTCAGTTCGGTTCTTTTTTCAGTTACTGGTTAGTTTCAGTTCAGTTTATTCGGTTCGATTTCGATTCAGTTAGCAGTTCAACAAACTGTTTTCAACCAAACTGACAGCTCATTCATGTGCATTCAAAACAAGTGTAGATTAAAGCAGGGCTATTAATTAGTATAGTGTTAGGCATAAAGGGTAAAAGTATACTAAATTAAGAATTATGCTAAACTAGGAAATTTTAATATGATAGCAATGAAAAGTAGGAAAAACTCTTACTAAATATTGTAATCCGACATATAGTGGTCCCAACAATAATTAGGGGTTGGAAAATTTTCCTAGTTAAATGTTGAGTTGCAATTTTGTATGATGATTTTTTTAATTGACAAGGGAGAATATCCTTGTTTTTTTTTTATTCAAGTGAGAAAGGGAAACCCCAACAAGTACAAAGGAAAATAAAATAAAAAACACGAAACAAACTAAGAAAACTAGACTAAAAAATAAAAAGAGGAAAAGCACTACGGAGGAACAAGGCGAGGCAAAGCCACACCTCGTGAGTCCTCATCTATCAACCTTCTAAGCTCTAATGGGGGGAATTAAAAATGACAAGATGAACGTCTTGAGAGGCGTCGTGATTGGCAAGCCAATCCGCGGCCCGGTTTCCTTCGCGGTAGATATGGACTATCTTCACCGTCCAATCGTCTTTGTTGAGCATATCTTTGCAGTAGCCAATGTCATGGGCATTTTCACCCCGATCCACCTCATTTCTGTTTAGTAATTGCACACAAGTGAGGCTATCAAGCTGCACTTCAAGCTGTGATATTTGAAGTTATCTTACTAATTCAAGGCCTCTAACTACAGCCATAACTTCAGCTCGAAGGGCCGAGCATATGCCAAAGCACACAGCCAACGCAGAAATCCACTCGCCGTCCGAATTACGAATGATAGCACCACAAGGAGAATATCCTTGTAAGTGGGAGGAGATATGGAATTCCACTTTGTATGGGATGAAAATTGAACCCTTGTCGTAGGAGGATAAGGAGAGTCTCTAAGTACTAGGTCAATCCTTGATTTTTACGTTCTGATAATTGTTTGATGTTAAATATATAAATTTGATTTGTATTTTTTTGCTAGTATACATATAAAATAAAAAGTATACATATAAGAAGTATTATTTTTGGTCTCAATGCATATGCATATTCAAAATATCAAATATATACATTTTTTGAGATCATTGAAGATATTAATGGTAAAAAATATGCGTCAATAATAGAGACGACCATTGCTACCAAATAGAATATGATGTGGTATCATTCTACTTCTTTAAGTATAAAAGATAACTTTTTATTGTGTATAGATGATGTACTGGAGTGCAACTTTGTATAAACATAACCTATCTACATAACTTAACTTTCAATTAATTAAAATAAGAAAATCCACATTATTTTTCATAGTAACTAGAATTTTACTCGTCGTTTACGATAAAGTATATTCTTATCCGCCGATCTATTCAATGTTGGAATCACGCCGGCTAAAACGAATTCCAGACTTCAGTTATTATTTTAGTATTTTGGTTGAATTGGTCCCTTGATATGGAATCAAGAGTTAATGTGACCAGTAGATCACTGGTTCAAGTCTTATCCACCCCTCCTTTATAAGTGAAATATTTAGCGTCATGTATGAAGAGATTTGTCCTACATCTAAACTTCACATCTACACTTCAGGTCCAAAGAGCTCTTGGGTGATGGAGTGTGATAGAGTATACAATTATAGCCAAGAGGTCACGAGTTCAATCCACCCGGTCTCCCTTGATAAATGGAAATTTTAGCGCCAAATATGAGGAGACTTATAATAGGGCTTCAACCATCAAATAAGTCTTTTGATTGACTGGTTCATTAATATTTTGATTTCTTTTATGATTTTTTGTCAAAAACCGCCATGTAAAATACCTCTTTTGTTTATTATAGCCATCATCTTTTTTTTTCTTGTGAATTACTGCCATGAAAGACTAATATCTAAGTAACTTATTGTCATTTTCACTAATTACACTACTAATTCTAGTTTTACCGATCAAATTATATTGGGAAAATTGGATCAAACAGCACAAACTATACGTTTGTTGCACAAAACAACACAAACAAAAATAGGTGGACAAAACAACACGAACTTTTTCTAATTGGTGAAGAAAACGACATAAGTGAGTTTTTCGCCAAAGATTCCCTATTTTCGGCGAATCTTTAGTATTTTAGCTTTTTGATTTCTATTACATATACCCTATAGACCTTCCTTTTGATTTCTTTCTTGAACAATTGTCACTCATCCTCCAATTCTAGGGTTTGATAGACAAAATCAATTTGGAGGAAATTTTATGGTTTCAAAGAGAATATAAGGTGATTTTTAGATCCAATAGTTTATTTAAAGTGAAGGGGATAAGATAGAAAAATAAAAAATAGCTAAAATACTAAAGATTCGCTAGAAATAGGAAATCTCAGGCAAAAAAATCCACTTATGTCATTTTCTGCACCGATTAGAAAAAGTTCGTGTTGTTTTGTTGGTGCTGCTTTGTGCAACAAACGTATAGTTTGTGCTGTTTGATCCAATTTTTCCAATTATATTTAATGTTGTATAAATCTTTTTTTATTTAATTTTACAATATTTTAAAAGTATAAGTTTTTCATATATGACATGGTAATGAGAATGTATGGTAATGTGCCCATATGGAACGTATGACGTTGTCCGTTTTTCGAAAAAACATCGTCTTTAGTCTGAGAAATCCGTCTCAAAGTACGTGCCCGTAAACCCGACTTGTCGGTACTCGTTTCGTAAGTATTCTCGAAATTCGTACCCGTAAAGGATGCATGTCGGTGTCCTTTTTTCGAAAAAAGTCATTTTCAATCAGAAAAACCTGTTTCGAGGTAAATGCCCAAAACCCGGCTTGTTGGTACTCGTTTTGTAGGAATTTTTGAAATTCGTATCCGTAAAGGGTGCACGACAGTGTTCTTATTTTGAAAAAACGTGTCGTTTTCAGTTCAAAAAATTTGTCTCGAGCTACGTGCCCAAAACCCGGCTTGTTGGTACTCGTTTTATAGGGATTCTCGAAATTGATTTTCTTATAGGGTGCACGGCGGTGTCCGTTTTTCGAAAAACGTCGTCTTCAGGCCGAAAAACGCAATTAAATATCGTCTCGAAATACGTTCCTATTACCATGTCATATATGAAAAACTATATATTTAAAATATTATAAAATTAAATAAAAAAATATTTAAAAAATATTAAACATGATTTGACCGGTCAAACTATGGATTAGTAATTTAATTAGTGAAAATGGCAACAAGTTACTTAGATATTAGTGTTTCATGGCAGTTATCACAAGAAAAAATATGATAACTATAATTAACAAAAGGGGTATTTTTACATGGCAGTTTTTGGCCAAAAAAATTCCAATCTATAACTTCTTAATAGTTAGGACATGTCTAACACTTTTCTAACAATTCTAGTTTTCATAAAAATGTGGTTACTTTAACTTGAATTAATCAACAAGGCCACTGAGGAATTTGGATGGGCTCAAGTGGTGAGTTTTTCTATCTTGTTTTAACAAGAATAAGGTTTGCTTTTTACTCCCAAGTTGCCAATTACTTTGCTTGGGATTGAGAAAGGAGGGAGGAAAAAGGGGAGAGGCTAGAGGGTTTGACTTGTAATGGACTTCCAAATAAGGGTCTTGAGCCCATGAGCAATGACAACTTAAAAAAAATTCCTTTTACACATATAGAACTTGCAACCAAAACTGCACTTGTGCCAACTCGTTCATAGAGAAGAGTTTGACAGCTTAAAACCAACAGAAGGTTTCATCCCTAACCAATTGGTGATAGGTGGAGTAACTACTCAAGTTTATTAGTTGTTTAATTCTTTTCAATTCTTCAATGTGAGACAACATTTACACTCGCATGTAAATTGTTGGCGGACTCTCGTATAAAATGTACCTCCATATCTAAATGCACACACCCTACATCACAACTATCATCTTTTGTGACAAACGATTGGATCACCTTCGTTTTCCTTGCATGTCGATTTTTCCTGCTTTTTGAGTCACATATTTTATCTTGTGGTAAAATATCACTTCACAAGCTTTACAAATTACAAACTGGCTAAACTAATCATTCTGTGTTTTGTTTTTCTTGTCCCAAAGATGACTCTCCCGTTTAGAATGCATCTGTCCAGTTTACCTAAACTTAATGAAGTTTAACTAATTACAAATCACCGAAACATATCTAAACTCGTTAAACTTTATTTTCTATAACTCATAACAATTTATGTTATGCGATGTTTGGAATAAGCATTTCATTTCTAAACATAAAATTAAGCTAAATGATCTGTTTGGAAAATCAAAACATTTAAAATTGAAATTGGGCCAATTCCACACATAATGTAAAATAGGCCAAAAGATTGGAATTCTAAAGACCTTTAAAACCCTTGTCATTTACAATTTCTTGTAACCAGCATCATCTTCCCCATCTCACTTCCTCTTCGTGAAAAATCTGCAAACATCAACCACCGCCATCTTCCACCATTAAAGCTCTATCTTGCAAAAACTCTCTTTCATCACCGGTTGCCATTAAAACTCGCCATCAGAGCTCGATTCTCTCTCCTCACCGCCGCCATTAAAGCTCTCCATCAAAGCTCACCATTGAAGCTCGATTCTCTCTCCTCACTGCCGCCATTAAAGCTCACCATTCAAGCTTGGTTCTCTGTCCTCACTTGTCGCCAGTCTCTCGATCTCTCTGTCTCCCATACATCATTTTCAATCTCACTTTGTTTGTTCTTCTATCGGCTTTTTACTCAGGTTTCAGAGGATGAAATTTCCATTCATTTTTTTTTATTGTTTGAGCTGTTTATGTTCATGGTAAGGAATTTATGAATGAATTTTTTATTCCCAAACAACTACTCATATTTGGAATTCTAGGGATTGAAAATCCCATGTTTTCCCAAACTTTGAATTTGAAATTGAAATGTATGATTCGCAATTCCACATGAGGATTTGAAATGAAATCCATGTTGCCAAACACTACCTTAACTTATTTATAATTTTCGGACTTGAAATTTACTTTTTATATTCAGGTAAAAAAAAAAGCAGGCAATCCTTAATCTTCAAAAAGCAAGCGATTCCAATGCTAAAAGTGGGTCCATTTCCAAGTCCCAACAGTGAAGAGTTCCCTCAAGCAAGCGCAGGAAATGAAACAATACATTGGGATGAGAAGGGCAAAAACAAAATTGCTCAAATGTTCATATCTTACACTAATGAGAAAATTAGCTCCCTTGCATTTCTCTATATTGATGTTGAAGATGGCAAATTGACGCTTTCTCCTACTTTTGGGTCCCAAAATTTCGACAGCCCCAATTTTGATACGGTCTCTATCTTTCTCTTATATTAGTACTATTTCAATTTTTTAGTTCTGTTTTCCTTTATGTGATGGTTGATACAATTTTTATTAATATATATAATCTTATCATTAAAAACCTAATGTATTTTTTTGCTCATTACTTATTTAAACGTCTAATATTTGCTCATTCGGAGAAATATTACGAGATGGATGACAATCTTATAATTAATTGTAAACAGGTGACATTCATGGAGGGTAGTGATAAAGAATATATTACAAAAGTGAGTGGTTTGTATGGCAGGCGAGGTACAATGCGTGGGTTGGTATCATTGACAATTGAAACGAATGAAGCCACCTACGGTCCGTTTGGAAGGGAACCCGCAACAACTTCTGACCATAACAATTTCAATATTAACTTGGGAGTTGGTGATCAGTTTGGGGGATTTCATGGCACTTCTTCATCTCAAATTATAACATCCATTGGAGTTTATGTGAAGCCCCTCCAACATTTAAATACCAACTTTAAGAAGACTAGCATCTGTGTTGATTGAAATTTGGAACCGTATTAGCTATGTAACTAACTAACTATATAAGAATGTATAAGGTGTGCCTACGGGATAAGCTAGGGAAGTTATAAATGATGATACTTGTAATTTTTTGTACTGCATCCATCTATTGAATAACAAAAAATAGAGTCTAATCTCATACTGTGTTCCTTTGAACTAAATCAACTTCAAGTATACCAAAAATATTTTCGCAAAAATTGTACGTGAAAGGAAACCGATGCAGCTGAACTGAAGTGAAATGAACCAGTATTATTTCCACCAAATCTATGAGAGAAAATATACACAATGAACTAAAGCGATTGAACATAAATGGATTGAACAAATTTCCATTAAATAGAACCAAAGGGCATGTCCTTAGTTAATTTTAATTATCAGTAGGAATATTTTATATGGTACTCGTGTCATTCTTAGTTTTCCATTTGGTACCAACCAAACTTTTGCATTTCACGTAATACCTCTCAGGATTATGCGTGTCAACTTACAAGTAGTTCATCAACACTTACATCGGATCTTATGCCCCATACTGCAGGCATCATCCATTTCTCTTCAGCTTTTCATCTTTGACTCTTTTCCCTCCACGTACACATCATGTTTGAGACCTGCAACGCGTTCACTCTGAACAGTGTTGGACTCGCTGGAATTGGACATACCCGACACTACTCACGTCAGAAGAACATACTTACAACGCTGAAGAAGAAAATACTGAAGACTAGGGGGTATGATATTACTCTGAATCTAAAGATAACAATGTAGATAACTCAATGATGCGATACTAACCAACATTCTATGATTATGAAGAGGAAGATAATTTAGTAGAGCATGATCATTCTATGATTATGAACAGACGGATCTTGCACCCCGTAATGCTCCTCGCATTTCATGACCAAAGAGAATGTTGCAGAGTTTGGATGTAGGAAGGCCTTGCACCCCGTGATGTGTTGCACAAAAATTTATAAAAATAGGTTATAACTTAGTAGTAAAATAGCTGCACAAAAATCTTCAAAGCTTAACTGTTCTAAAAAATACTCGATATTTAAGAAGAACGAGTGGTTGATCAAAATTCTAAGTTAACTCTTCTTTAGAACTTAGAGAAGGAGAAAGGAGAGGAAGAAAACAACTTTATATACAAAAATTACATGCCTTGAACAAATGAAATCTTACATAACTCTTTTCTCCATAGTTAATAAGAATTAAATTTTCTGTATCCTTACAATATATGCACAGCTTATCAATTCATATTTTTAATATGACTATACAAAATATGATATTGTTGCCTTCAAATTCTTCCATGACGATAATCATCTAAGTCTTTGCCTTGATCTGAATGCATTTTTTTGATTCTTACTTCTTGCTATTGACAGCAAAGATGTTTCCATTTGGTCATCAAGCTTGGTTGGATCAAGGGACAATTTTTCTTTGATAAATACATCTAAATCAAAACCACTCCCGCTCTCAGTACTTTCGACCTCCGACGACAATGTTTCTTCATCGTTGTTCTTCTCTGAGATCTTCTCTGTTGAATCCAAGGTCTTTCCAAAGGGATCCTGCTCTAAATTCAAGAGTCTCTTTATGCTATCGAGTGCTGGGTCGATGATGTCTAAAAACCCATTTACCCAAGAAGCGTCATCTACTACCTCCGTTCTCTGTCACCAAAAGAAGTATGATGAATTAAAAATTAGATACCTTAAGACATGATTATGAACTAAGCTGCAGGTGTTCGATACAGTGGCATGTTGAACTCTTACTGTCTTATACTTGACTTTTTCATGAGAACTTCAAATGTTTAATTTTTGGCATAGAATATAGTCTGAATTTTCTAAAAGATTGTCAGTGTCACAAATACATTGAAGAGTAGAAGAGGACATATTAGGATATTCAATCATAGACCATTACTATTTCAGGGAAGCTGATAACTTTTCCCGGACTTCCTAAAATAGTGTTGGGGAATATTGATTCCGGGCATCCGGTTATGTACTCGTACTCAATAGCCACCTAATACGAATTGTAACTTTTATATAATTGGGTGACACATGCCTGTTGTATGCAATGGAGACGTTATATTTTTTCTAATTTTTTTTTGGTAAGAAGAAGTGGCCCGGACCCCGCTCGGGTCCTATTAGGCCAGACACTTGAGAGTAGGGGGGAACGGTAAGAGAAATCCCCACCCTCAAAGTGCTCCTAGTGGGGATTGAACCCCCAACCTTGAGGTTGGAAGGGTACTCTCCTTTCCACTAGACCAAGTACTACTTGGTTATGCAGACGTTATATGCACACAAAGCGGATGTGATCCCTTGGTTCTCCCAGAACCCAAATCATGTACATGGTGTCCTTGCTATTGCAGTTTGTTTTTGGGATAGTTTAGTTACATAAAGATCATTTAAGCATGAAAATCAATTCCAGCTACTGACCTGTTGGAAGTAGAGGTTACGAATTTCTTCAGCACGCACAGAATTCCCTTGATCCTCCTCTAAAGATGCCCAAGTCATCCATGTCACATAGCTTTGCGAATTTATGTTAAGAGATGATCTGAATAATCTCCTAGCAGCTGAAAGGTTGCCAACTCTTTGCTCCAGAACACCCCACGCCTGAACATATATACACCAGTTTCTAATTCAAATGCAAACCGAAAATGATATTGTATCGTTTGGGTCACACATATATTATGTTTTCAGAAATAAAAATTCCAATGTTTATTCTTACCTGAAGGCAACGAGCAGCACTCTCCGTTGTAGCATTAATAGAGAGAGCTTTTTGGTACAGTTCTCTTGCAGTCGATATATTACCTTCCTTCCATTCCATCCATCCCCAAGCCTGAAATAGCAACAAGAACAATCGTTTACTAGGATTACCAACAACAACGAAAACATGAAAGACTAATAGGCAAGACGGTACTTCAATCATCAAAAACAATGTAGAGAAAAAACACGCTAGGGTCTTTGGTGGCTAGTAATAAATGATGATGAATTAGTAGGTAATGTGTAACAAAATGTCTCATGCCAATGCCCTTAGCAATGAAATATCACTCCCAAATTTTTTCTTCATGCCCTCATGAATGGCAATGAAGATTTGTGATAAAATTAGGTAACTGTGGATGGATGAGCATCAGCAGGCACATTAGCATGAAGCTTTCTTCACAAAATTATATAAATTCAATTATCACCGTAATCATTTATTAACGCCCACCAAACAAGCATCCAAGCCATTATAGTTTTAATGCAGTTGATGAGAAGAATCCTCTTACAATCCACACAGGTTGGTGCCTTGGATCCAACTCCGAAGCCCTTCTGAACAAAACCCTGGAAACATTGGCAGTAGAGTGCTTGTACTCCAGTAACGCAAGAGACTGCAGAAGAACAGGATCCCTCGGGTTCACAAGATGACCTATTTTTAGAATTTTTCTCCCTTTATCAATTCTTCCAAGATTAGCCTCAAACAGACCCCATACATGCCAAGCAAACCTGTTTTTCGGGCTCGCCTGAATTGCTCTCTGTAAATGTGAATCAGAGTTGAAAACTAATGGATATAGCCATAGATTTTGTTTTTAGTGCCACATGAAACTTGTTTCATGATTCGAAAGTATTTGTATATTTCTTTATGGTTTTATACCTCAAACAAATAAGAGGCAGCTCGATTGTTTTCCAGCTGCATCTCTAACTGTGCCCAGGCCTGGACAAAGATGGGTAAGAATTTTCAGCACAAGCCCTACAATGAAAGAGTAATTTGACTAGAAATGAAATCTAGAATCCCATGAATAGGGTAAGATCTTGATATAGTTAAAAAATATAGGTATTCATGATTCCTCTTAAATGTGAATATCATTTGAATTAAGCCCTTCTAATTTACATAGAAGTTAGTAACAGTGTGATAAAATTCACAATTCTAAATTAGGAGCTAATCCAAATTATACAAGTAAATTATGCCATTTGCATGTACATACGCCATTTTCAGATCACAATTTCCGGAGGCTGGAGGATAAGTGAATCAAGTAATATTGGTGAGAAGTATAGAATGGAAAGGATGATCTGTCTATCAAGATTCAGGAAGCAAATGGATGAAGATATAGTCTAGATTGATCCCACCAGATTTCAAACCCGACATGAAATTCACTCCAACCCAACAGACAAACAAAGTGAAAAAACAGAGTGAAATTGAAAAATACATACAAGCCAACTAGCACAACTTCTGGGGTTAGACTTGGTGGCTTGTCGAAACAAGTAGCGAGCCTGCTCATGTCGATTAGCCTTGGCTTCAAGCAACGCGAGAGTCTGGTATACATACTCATTTCCACCACAGTATTTGATACCTTTTCCAAGGAGGTTCCTGGCTTTCTGAATGTTTCCTTGCTTTAGCTCTAAAACTGCCCATCCATGCCAAGCTGCAATGTGCCTCTTATCAGCAACTGTGGCTGCATCAAATAATTCTCTGGCTTTCCTTATATTTCCCAACCCGTCCTCCATCACAGCCCAGCACTGCGAAAAAATATGCAAGAAGATAGCTTTCAGGTAAGCCACTAATATAATTCAATACTTGATGAAGTTAATGGTATACACAAACCTGCCATATGTAAGCATTTTCACCCTGGGTAGCTTGAGAGCCTTTTTCATAAACAGACTTTGCTTCAGATATTCTTGATTGCTTCCTTAATACTTTTCCCAATGCTACATATGGCCTCCCGTCTTCCGGCCAATAGTATATACACTTCATATATTACCAAATCACATCATTATACTATAAGTTTTAAGTTTTAAGACATCCATAAAACTAAAATATAAGAATTATTTCATGTCAAGCTCATAGCATAGCATTTAGTAAAGTGACATTTTTTCTACAAGGTTCCTGCAATGTTGTAGAGAATCTTTAATATCTATGTAAAAGCGCTTTCATTGAGTTCATAAGAGAATGAAAGCAACAAATTAAACCAGATCATTCCCCATATCATAACTAAACTGTCTGATAGGAAACTAAGCTCTCCACAAGGTTTCACTAAGGTTAAACTGTTTCATTAACTTGTTAGCCATTTCAAAAGTTTCCTTCTCTAAGCCGATATGTTCGAAAGATGCACCACGAAACCATTTTCAGATGTAAATCAGATTGTAAATTTGTAACACTCCCTAGAAACGTTGCGAAAATAGTTTGGTTCTCATGGGTTCTACTTTCTATGGGATGCTCTTTATGCCAATAGGAGGTTGTTAAGCAATTGCGAGAAAGGCTAACTACTAAGGCCCTGTTCTTTTGAATTAGATTGAACGGAACTGAATTAAATCAAACTGAAAAGATCTTGGCTAAAACCGTGAGAGGAAACTAACACAATCGAACTATACTATTGTCTAAACTGAATTTGTTTAAACATAATTGAATTTGCATTAATTTAGTCCTAAAAAACAGGGTCTTAAGAGTTAAAAGTCGCTTTTTGGACTCTCAACATGTGCTAATGGAATAACGGTACCAAATAAATACATTAACATTGTAAATACTTATACAATAGATACAAGCTTCATAGTATAGCTCAAGGTTCCATAGTCCCAAGTTGGTAGCAAGAAGAGTTTAGTTTGGTACCCGAAAATGTTGGGTAGTGATTCAGGCACTCATTTTGTGAGAGTACATTTTCTTATACGTTACTCACAAGGAGGAGTGTCTAAAGAAAAATTTAGAGTGCCTAAATCACTCACCAAAAATGTTCAAAAAAGGCTTTAGTGATGCTCTTGATGCCCGGTAAATCCGAAATGTAATCCCTCAAAGTTATTGATTTAGCAACCGCAAGCAATTGCCTCCATTGTTACTAGTTACTCCCTCCGTTTTTTTTAATATGTATATTTTTCCATGTTGGATATTTTTTTAATTGGTACATCTACCTTTTCCATAAATGAAAGGTTGGCCCACTAATTATTACACTTTTCTCCTACTTTTTCTTTCGTTCTCTACTTTATTTCACTTTTTCGATACATTTACCATCTTTTACTTTTGCACATTTTTTCTTGGTCCGCACGCAAAAGGAAATGTACATTTAAAAAACAAAATGGAGGTAGTATTAGCTATCTTTTTCTAGACATTTGTGCATAATCTCGAGATGATCGCAACGTCTCAGCTCCCAAATCCAATATTAAGAAGATAATGGATAATTTAATCTATTTAGTGGTTGGATAATTGAAAGAGTAGTTTGAGATTGAAAGGGAACAAAAAGGAAGGTGATGACAATGGGCTTATAAATGTAAACTTGGACTGGTCTCATTTCAACATAAATAAATTCAGATCACATATCATAATTTCCTAATATAAAATTTTAAAAAAGCTTACGGTTTCAGATAAATAGAAGACAAGAAGACATAGTACCTGTTGTAGAATATTTTCAGCATCCTCAAACTGAAAATTCCTAGTAAAAATCTTAGCTTTATACAAAGCCAAATCCAAATTAATCCTCAATGGTTTCTCTTTAACTTCCCCTGTTCCAACCTCATCACCTCTACCAGGCTCAAACATCGGCATCTTCTTCGCAAACTTCTCCAAACTCCTATCCAATGCCGATTTCTCCTCTACATCATCCTCATCCTCATCATCATCCTCATCGTCACTCTCATCTCCGCCGTCCGATTGAATCATCGGGCGGCGAACGAGAAGCTGCTCAAGATCATCTTTCTTCGATGCGATCTCACCAAGTTTAGGCTCTTGCAGAACAGGGGAAACTTCATTGTTGGTAGAGGAGGTGTACGGAGGTACTGTGAGGTGCGAAGGAGGAGATTGTAGGGACTTTATTGGAATTATTCTTGTTTTTGAGGACTGTTTGGATGAATTGTTATTGCGTGTGGATGAAAAGAGTGAGGTTGTTGTTGATGATGAAGTTGAAGATGATGATGGACATGGAGAAAATACCTGCATTTTTTCTATTTCGTTCTATGTCCTCTGTTTTTTTGATTTATTTTTTTTTATTTTTGAACGGATAGAAACTGTATGTGGTGGTGTATGGAGATGGAGGTTACTTTAGGGGGGAGTGTGGTACGTGGCTTGTTCTACGCCATTTACAATGTACATTGTTAGATTACCAAAATAGCCTTCATTGCATTTTCCACATCCAAAGGGGGTGTTTGGCCGGTGGCGCCTGGTGGGCAGCTTTTTGTTGTGGCTAGATTGACTGTTTGTATAATTGTTGGCGGTTTTTAAAAGTGTTTGGTAATAATAATTGTTAGTGTTGGCTGTTCAATACTCTCTCGTTTCGTATAATTTGTTACACTTCTTGTTTTCACTCATGTCAATGCAAACTTTTAAGCTTTAATATCTCAA
Source organism: Patellifolia procumbens (assembly GCA_947645195.1). Classification (NCBI taxonomy): domain Eukaryota; kingdom Viridiplantae; phylum Streptophyta; class Magnoliopsida; order Caryophyllales; family Amaranthaceae; genus Patellifolia; species Patellifolia procumbens. The sequence goes on along the minus strand of CANSGD010000888.1, from coordinate 948,994 downwards.
GTTGTATATTTGTTAAAACTATAAAACGTAGATATTAATTAAATACATATCAAGACGAGTTCAACAAGATTCTACATAACTATATTTTTCATTTAATAAATCACAAACGACGATCAAAGTGAACTTTGTTAATAGTATTTACTAATTACTATGCAAATGTAACATTATTTGTGAGACGGAGGGAGTAAAAAATAGAAGCAAAAGCCAAAACCGGCAGAAAAAAGTGGTTTATCAAACACTTTATTGGCTGTTTGACCACATATAAAAGCCAATGAAAAAACCACTCAAAGGCATTACCAAACACCTCTAAAGTGGAGAGCATGCATCGTACACCCATCATGATACACCCAAGGTTGTTTTTGTTAGATAGTCTTGTGTGTACCATGTGTACTCATAGTACATCCAGTCTATTTAGACAAAAATAGTTTTGGTTGTACAATGCTCATGTTACACTGAATGTATATAAAAAGTTATACCTCAAGTGAAAATCCGAAAGATCTCTTGTAAAGTTTTGGTTTGTCCTATGACATCTACTAGATGGAATTGAGATTCAAGTGGGAGCTTCATATTAGAATTCTAAATTCATTAGGAGTTCCAATCTCATCACCTCAAAGTTAGGGTAATGTGATGGTTTCTTTATGGTAGAACTTTCAGTAATCAGTTTAGTGGCTCAAGAACGTCATATTCTACACTTTTTTAAAAGTAAAATTAAATTATAAAAGAGTCATAAGACATTTATAATAGAAATTAGAACAAATAAATACAAAATAATTCAGAAATAAAATTTATTTTGAAATTTTCATCTCCGGCACTTTACAGAGAAAATGTATCAATTATAACATGTATTGTAGACTCATTCTCAATTATGACTAGTTAATCTATAAAGGGCAAAAAAGTTACTTCCTCCGTTTTTTTTTTAATCGCTACACTTTCCTTTCTAGGAAGTTTAAAATTAATTGCTACACTTCTCCTTTTTTTCCCTTATTAGTAACTTTTTCTCTCTATCTCTCTCCTACCACTTTTTCTTACACACTTTTACTCACTCACCAAAGTTTTGCCTAGGAGTCCATGAAATGAGAAGTGTAGCGATTAAAAAAAACGGAGGAAGTACTACTCATATTCTCCTCATATTAGTGCAGGGGGTACAATAGTAAACTCAGTAATACACACGAGGGAGTATCAGATAGTATCCAGATTTTTTACAAGACGTGGCAGCAAAGTACTGGTTGAATAGCACTTTTAATCTTCACGCCCCATGCTCGCTTGATCTTCAACGGCAAAAGAAAGGCCACATAGGAAATTGTAACAAACAACCATGTTAAAAAGATAGAAGCCCATGCAAAATTAATCACTTTTTTGGCGTCTTCTTTTCATAAAATGGAATTGAACTGAATTAAACCAAAATGAATCAAATATAATTGAAACGAGTAATTTAATATAATAATAACAATACTAAAAGCACCGAAAAAGCTGCTTTGACCAGCGGAACCCACCTCTATTTCGCGGGTTTTGGACGTGATTAAAACTCGATCCAACCCTATTCATGTTGACAAGTTACGGGCTAAGTATCTCTTTTCTCCCATAAATTTAAAAAGTCATCATGCATCAAGAATAGGTTAGGTTTTGAGATCGCCAACACAAGTGTCTCCTTTGCCGATGGGTTAGTAAATTAAACCAACAGTGAAATTCATGAACGGTACCCAAAAATAAATTATTTCTTCAATCCTTTTTCTAATAATAATAAATATTATTATCAATCATATTACATCATAGTTTTAAATATTATCATAATTAATTTTAATAAGATAATAACAATAATAATCTAAGAATAATTATGCCATACGCGGACGTAGGTTGAACAAAGGTTAGACATGGTTTTACCCTTTTTCGTTAAGAAAAAAAAATATTTTGACTAGCTGATATGTTACATTTATATATAGTTTTTAGATACATTTATATTTCATTTAGAACTTCTTTTAGAGCATTCAGGTGCATAATGTCATGAATTACTTATGGCCCGGTTCAGTTCACATTTAAATATTAAAATTCAGTACAAATAAGTTCAAATAAGTTTCAGTAAAAATAAGTTCAGTTCATTAAAATAAGCTCAGTTCAGTAAAAATAAGTTCAGTTCATTAAAATAAGCTCAGTTCAGTAGTAATAAGTTCAGTTCAGTAATAATAAGTTCGCTCCAGTAAAAATATTAGTGCAAAGAAGAAAAAACAGCATGAATCAGTAAAAATAAGTTCAGTACAGCAAAGATAAGTTCAATTCAGTAAAGATAAGTTCAATTCAGTAGTAATAAGTTCAGTTCAGTAAAAATAAGTCCAGTTCAGTACCAATAAGTTCAGTTCAGTAAAAATAAGTTCAGTTCAGTAAAAAATAAGTTCAGTTCAGCAAAAATCAGTTGACAAGAACAGGGCTTAAGATCAGTTCAGTAAAAATCAGTAGTGCAAAGAAGAAAAAATAAAATGAATCAGTAAAAATAAGTTCGGTTCAGGTCAGTTCAACAAAAATAAGGTCAGTTGTGTAAAAATAAGTTAAGTTCAGTAGAAATAAGTCACTTCAGTAAAAATCAGTTCAGTTCAGTAAAAATAAGTTCAGTAAAAATAAGTTCAGTTTAGTAAAAATAAGTTCAGTTCAGTAAAAATAAGTTTAGTTCAATAAAAATCAGTAGTACAAAGAAGAAAAAACAACATGAATCAGTAAAAAAAAGTTCAGTTCAGTAAAAATAAGTTTAGTTCAGAAAAAATAAGTTTAATTCAGTAAAAATAAGTTCAGTTCAGCAGAAATAAGTTCATTTAAGTTAAATGAGTTGAACTGAACGGGGCCTAAGTTGTGCTTAACTACTCCCCGTTTGCGTGTTTCAATGATTTTCAGATTATTTTGATGCAAATTGATTATGATTATCTAAGATCAAGCCTATTAATCATTGAGGATGAAAACAGCTTTCACAAGGATCACAATACATCCATTCGGGACAATTTCGAGTTAGAATGAAGCAAAATGTTAGTAAAAGAAGCGACAAAACTGACACATGTTCACTGTTTTGATCATAACTTTAGATAGAAAATTGATAATCAAGAAACTCTAGTTGGGTTGAAATCTAGGCTTCAAGGGATTTCCAACGAAAGGTCACACGCGCCAAACGGACTTCTGGTTTGAGAGATACGGCCTTCGCAAGTTGATGCAAAATTACAGTTTACCCGCACAATCGGGCGAGGCTCGGCCCGATCGGTTCGTGAAGCAGGGAGGGCCTTTTTGCCTATTTTCCGATAATTTTAATGAATATTATTAGGTTGTTTTATATAGTTAAACTTCATTATTTTAGAGAGATCTTATTTTCAGCATTCATAGTTTAGTTTTTAGAACTCTTTAGAGACTAACTCTTTAGTTTACATTCGAAAGTGATCGAACCTTGAGATTATTTCAATAAAATTTAGGATAAATTGTGAATAACCATCTGTCAGATACACCATTTTCAAAATAACCACCCCAAATTGTTTTGCATTTAAATAACCACCTCTACTTATGTTCACGTTTTGAAATACCCACCTCTTAACGGAAAATCTTAACACCATTAGTTTTAGGGCTCAACTTTTTGAGACCATGCATCCTACACCCGGGTGTACCATGCTCATGGTACACCCGGTGGCATTTTGGTAATTAAAGACATTCTTAGGGGCACGCTGGTAATCTTTGCGTAACAACATATGCTTACTGTTCATCTTCATCCCTCAAATCCAAAAATCCCAAATTTTTATGTAAAAAATTCGGACAGAAATTGCTGAATTCAAGCAAATCAAATTGATTTCTGCATAAACAAACAACAAATTAATAAATTCGTTGCTAATTTTTAAATTTTTTGGAATAATTTCGGGTTTTTATAAGGTGAAAAGTTGAAACTTTGAACTCAACAATGGCCGAAATACGAATTGTAGAACAAATCGAAAACAAAATGAAAGTAATTCATTGCTATTTCTATTTATTTCATGAATTGATGAACCGATTTCCTATAATTGATTATTTTGGAAGATGAAAAACTGTTTCATTGAGTGAAAAATAAGGGCTTAGATGAAAACATAAGTGTTTAGAGTAAAAAATGTCAGAAGCTATAACAGTCGCTCATTTCTTAAATGAGCAGATTTATTTTAACCCACTCAAGATTAGAATGTTTACTGATCTTCATGTGCAAAAAAGGTTGCTCATTTGATCAAATGAGTAAAATAAAACAGCTCATTTCTAAAATGAGCATATTTATTTTGACTCACTCAAGATTATAATGTTTACTGATCTTCTTGTGCAAGCAAGATTGCTTATTTGATCAAATGAGTAAAATAAACTGCTCATTTGAACAAATGAGCATATTGATTTCTCTTCATGTTAAAATAAAACTGCTCATTTAATCAAATGAGTAAAATAAAATTGCTCTTTTGATCAAATAAGTAAAATAAATCTGTTCATTTGATCAAATGAGTAAAATAAATCTGCTCATTTCATGAATGAACAGTTTATTTTAACTCACTAAAGATCATAATGTTTATTGATCTTCCACTGCAAACAAAATTGCTCATTTCATCAAAATGAGTAAAATAAAACTGTTCATTTTGCGAATGAGCAGAGTTCTTTTAACTCACTCAATATCAGATCATAATGTGAACTATATAAAACATGTTTTTCAGGATGCTCAAAGATTTTAGTTTCTACTCATATAGATACAAATTGCTCATAAGGGTCAAATGTGTACTTTTGTAGGTGATGACCCAAACAATGAGGTTGATATTTGTTAGTTACCCTAACAAAATTTAAACTACAATATATGTTTGTTCATCTTAAGATACACTGCTCATTATAGTGAAAAAATCATCAATATGTAATAGTATATACATGTTCACTTAGAGTAAAGAATAATATAATCGCTCATTTAGATGTTTATTGCTCTTTTTTTATTACATTCTAGTGTGATTTTTAAACCATTTTGATATTTTTTTTTTGAGAAAGTAGAAAATCATAATAACCCATTTTGAAATGCACGACTTATTATTAAATATATTCCATCAAAATATTCTAAATCCATTTTTAAAAATATTTTAGTAATATTAGAGACAAAAGAAAGTGAAGAAGTTGTTAAAGTAAACATCCTATGAATCAGTTACCTCACGCAGTACAATGCCAACAGAGCGCTCAAAGCCAACTGAGCTAAGTTGCTTTGATGATATAGTTGCACGCGTTTAACAGATAAGGTTACTTGCAATTTGTTTTCGGGTGTACCGTGCGGACGGTACACACGGGTGCACAATCATAATTGTATTGCTGAGACCATGCATGGTACACCCGGAAATAAACCGCAAGTTTCTATCTTTTATTTTATGATTGAGGGGACAAATACTATGGAGTTAGTATAAAGAAGATATAATACTTTGAATGAGCAACATTGTTTTTTGATGGTACCAAATGAACATTTTTATGAGCAATTGTATGAACAAGAAAAATAAGGAGGGAAGATAGATAAAACAAAATAAACATGTTATGGAGAATAAATGTGAAATTGGGCTCATTTGTTTGAAATGAGCAATTGCGTGAACAAGATAAATAAGGGGGAAGATAAATAAAATAAAAGAAACTTTTTATGGAAAATAAGAGAGTTTTAAATGATCAACTTTGTTTTTTTTTTAATGTTTTTCAAGTGAGCAATTGCATAAATATGAAAAATAAGGGAAAAAGATAAACAAAAAAAACTTTTAATGTGAAAAAGAAAGAAAAATTGGGCTCAAGCAAACTTGAACCCGCGACCTTCCAAACTCAAACATCCTTCAGCATCTCCAACCACTGAGCTAGGCATCTTTATTTGGATATTTCTGCGCTTATCTTATTTAACTTGTCTACCTGAAGTTCGCGTTTATTACGATAATGCCACCGGGTATACCATGCGCACGGTACACCCGGGTGCATGGTAATAGTTATACAACTTTTTTAACTCCCTCCAAAATTTCACTAATTATCTTACTAATCTATAATTTGACTGGTCAAATCATGATTAACATTTTAAAAAAAATTTATATTCAATTTTACAATTTTTTAAACTATATATTTTTGATATATGACACGGTAATGGACACAAATCGAGACAATATTTAATCGCGTTTTAATGCTCGAGACGTTTTTTCGAAAAACGGACACCACCGTACGCCCTTTATGGGCACGAATTTTGAGATTCCCTACGAAACGAGTACCTACAAGCCGGGTTTTCGAGCACGTACTCGAGACAATTTTTTTTGGATGTAACACGTTTTTTCGAAAAACGGACATAGTCGTACCTACAAGTCGGTGTCCGTTTTTCGAAAAAACTTTGTATTCTGTCCGAAAAAGGCATCTCGAAGTACGTGCCCGAAAAGCCAGCTTGTAGGTACTCGTTTCGTAGGAAATCTCAAAATTCGGGCCCTTGAAGGGCATACGGTGGTGTCCGTTTTTCGAAAAAACGTCGTCTTGAGTATTAAAAACGCGATTAAATATTGTATCGAAATTTGTGTCCATTACCGTGTCATATATCAAAAATATATAGTTTAAAAAATTGTAAAATTGAATAAAAAAAAGATTTTTAAAATGTTAATTATGATTTGACCAGTCAAGTTATAGATTAGTAAGGTAATTAGTGAAATTTTAGAGGGAGTTAGGATAATTTAGTAAGAATTTGAGTATAAGACTTAACGGCGTTAGAAAATTTCGTTAACAGGTGAGTATTTGAAAAAGTTAAGGAAATGAGAGGTGGTTATTTAAACACAAACAAAAATGGGGTGGTTATTTTGAAATAGGTGTATCGTGCAGGTGGTTATTCACAATTTTTCCTAAAATTTTTTGCTTTCCGTCAATTGGTATTGTTCTCTATTCCTATTTTCTTTCTTTATCTTTGATTGCTTTATTTGTTTTTTTAATCGTTCATGATGCAAAGTTTTGCCTTTTATATTAGATTCATTATTGTCAGTTTAATTATGAGTGAGTAGTCATCTTTATAGGGTTTTAGGGAGAAAAGTCATGTTTATACCATGATTATTATATGAATTGCTATTAGTTATAGGTTGTGATTAGGGCAATTATAGTGTGATTTGTTCTTGAATCCGTGGCTTATGTTATTGCAGTTTTATGAATTGCGTTTAACAACTTCTTAGAACACACTATCGTTTTTTATTATTATGTGAGCGATCGCACCATATATGTTGAATAGAGAGCGTTATGACCCGATCATAGGCTTAGCATTGGCTCTGATTGTTTGACTCGCTAGACTTAGGTTATATTAGTTATTTGATTCTTTTGATTGGTTTAAGAATGGTGGACCGAACTAATGACCTAGTCTTTTAATTCATAGTTATAAATCTCAGTTTAATATTGTTTTCATCAATTTAATCTGTAGTTTAATCTTTCTTGCTAATTTCATCCGAAATAGTTGTTTAATTGAATATTAACTCTGAAAACATGTCACCTTGTGGGCAGGGGTGTGCATAAGTCCGGTCCAGGCCGGAATTTAGACCGGAACCGAATCGAAATGGACCGGACCGGACCGGACCATAAGATTTCGACGGTCCGGTCCTCGGTCCACTAAAACAATTCCGGGTTTCCGGTCCGGTCTGGGCAAAAACTGGAATTTACTGGTCTAGACCGGAAACCCGATTTTATATGTTAAAAAATAACTTTACATCCAAAGCAATGATCTAAAGTTTACAAAGCCCACTAACTAAAGTAAAAAGTTTCAGCCCAAACTAATTAGAGTATGATGTTGCTGTGCAATACGTAATTAGAGTTTACATGTGTTAGACTCAGAGGTCTCTTCTCCCTCATTCACTCTATTTGCAGCGTTACCTAACAGTGTTGGCAGAATATATCAAATTTGATTAAAGCCTGGCAAGGAGTATCGGCAAAAGGTGTCAAATTTGATTTGCCTAAGTCTACTATAGATTAATTAACTTATGCATAACTTATTACTACATAAGAATTTCTAATGTACAATATGCCAATAGCAACATTGTTAATTGGTGCTACACAAAATAAAAATAAAAACATGTTACGGCACATCCTACAAAAACCGGTCCCAACAAGTTGTTAGAAATAATGCTAGGAAACAGGGGTACACGGTCGTGTGGTTTTCAACACGACCGTGTAGACGAGTGACATGAGAATCAGTTTGCTTACTGATTCTCGTATTCCAGAGGAACACGGTCGTGGTCATTTCGACACGACCGTGGCGTTTCAGCACGACCATGTCCCAGGGGACACGACCGTGTCGAGCTGTTAAATGCTCGCGTCTTTGCGGTTTATTCCGTTTAATTACGGGGTTAAGTGAACCGTTTTTCCTTCTCTTCTTTATATCCTCTCTTAACCTCACTTCATTATTCATTCAATTAGAAACCCTAAACACAATTAGAGAGTCTCTTCCTTCCATTGAGAGATTCTGAGCAGTTCTTGAGAGTTGTTCCAATCTTCCATCTCGGGTGAACGAGGTTGAAGATATCTGTGTTAATCTTGGGGGGCATCGTCATCGTGTAGACCTTCACCGGTGGTGGCAAAATTTGCTTCTAAGACAGTGGTTCTTCCACGGCGCAGATTATTCGGTGTTTGTATCTTTATTGAGTAATTGTTCTTGTACTTTATTTATTTTGGTATTTGCAACTATATTTCCTACACAGGTCTAAAACCGGATCGGAATTTGCAGGGCCGGATCGGTCTGGACCGAAATTATTCCGGTCCGGTCTTCGGCCCAGAAAAAAACAATGATTCCGGTTCTGGTCCATTTCGATCCGGTCCGGTTTTGGATCGATGCACACCCCTACCTGCGAGTTTGACTCGTACTTACAAGCCTCTTCTAACAACAGGCACCGTACACTTACGGTATCACATTTAAAACACATCACTAGCTTAGATTTAAAACCAAGAATTTTGACTATAATGTTGAGATTTTGGATCGAACAAAATTATAAGAGGTTGAATTATTGATACTCAACACATATAGCAAATGCACATTGGAGTCATGACCTTTTGGGCCTCGTGTGATTCGGTTCACTATAAGCAAAATCAAATGGTTTCTTTTTGTTTTGCCAGAAGGGAGAAAAGGCTTTTTATTTAGCACATATTGAGAATTTTTTCTAAATTGCAAATGGCTTATTGAGAGATGTAAAGTCGTGAGACAATTGTGATTTACATATACTATTTATAATTTTGTGTACACTCGTCTTAGGTGCCTGATCTGCCATTGAGTTTGACTAAATTGAACTGAACTGAGCTAAATGTACCTAAACTGAAACAAACTTTATCTTTAGGATGCGTCTTTACTTGAACTTATCAAATTTCATTAGATCATATTATATCTTGCATGTGTTCATAATCATTAATCAGACTTGATCGAGTCTAAAACATACTCCCTCCATTCTAGAACACTCTTTACACCTCTTTTTTTTTTCCTTTGTCCTAGATTACTCTTTACACTTTCCTTTTCTCTTTGTCTCATATTACTCTTTACAGTTCTATTTTTGGACACGATCTACATATTTTAAATTCATCTACTTCTACAAAGATGGCCTACCACTATTTTATTTTATTAACTCATTCTCTGACTCTCCTTCACATTTACTTTTAGAATTTGGGCCCACACTCTCTTTTCTATACTTCCTCCGTTTTTTTTAAATGTGACACTTTCTATTTTAGGAAGTTTTAAATTAAATGTGACACTTTCTTTTTTGGTCAATAAACTCTCTCTATCTCTCTCCTTTCACATGGGTCCCCTTATTTTTTTTCTCTATCTCTTTCCTTCCCAAAAATTGCCTAGGAATCCGTGAATCTAAAAGTGTCACATTTAAATAAAAACGCAGGAAGTATAAAATACCGCATTTGTCCCATATTAAATGATACACTTCCTTTAATCATCCGTCCTACATTAGTTAATACACTTTTATAAATGGCATGAGAGTACAATATAAATATTATATATTAATATTAATGGGTCCCACATATAATTAAATTAATAATCTACTCACCCCAAGCCCATATGATATGCTCCACCAACATGTACTTTATGTACTAAAACAAATACCAATAATCCACTACTCTCAATTAAATAAGTTAGTCAAATAACAGCTCTAAAACTCTGCGCCTGTCACAATATATCATCTAATATGGGACGGAGGAGTAACACTACTAACTCCCACCACATCTACCTTTATAATAGAAAAAAATTTTTGATAACCAAACAACAAATTATCACCCAAAGTTAGGTGACAGATGGGTGTCAAGAGTATTTTTTAATGGAAGGAGTATATTATAAGATGAACATGACACACCCTTCTTACAATAGATTGACTCTACATGTGCCAAAATAATTTGAAAAATAATATATTTTTATTTATACAATAAAAACTTCTAAAAAGTTCATAACTTGAAAATAGATATTGAGATGAATTTAATATAAACCCATGTGACTAATCTTTCTAACATATGTAGTAGCTCACAAAATGGATCAAAGTTAAGTAAGGGCATAATACAAAAGTCAAATTATTGCAACTAAAAGATAATACATAAAGTATTATGCTAACTAGTCTTGATGTAAATAAAAGAAACTTTGAATTTACACAAAATTTAGATATACAAAAGAGCTTATACAAACATTTTATGAATATTCAAACTTTTGGATGTAATAGATAAAGTTCGAGTGTACCAAAAATATAATTTTTGGATATTTTTGTCAAAAAACCACCTTTTATAACATACATTGTAGGTGAACCACTATTACTAATCATTTTTTTTAAATAACTACTCCCTCCGTCTCAATTTGATGTTCCCATTTGAAATATAGGGGAAAACCAATGCAAACTGAGGTGGATGAGAATCATTTTAATTTTATATTGTATAAAGTGTACTTTAGTACTTTTTTGCTTTTAAAAAGTAAGAGAGAGAAAGAAAAGTGGATGATTGGGAAATAAAAGATTCTAAAGTGGGTCATGTGTAAAACAAAAAGTAAAAAAGTGTAGTAAATAATTGGTTGTTAAAGGGTAAGATGGGAAAATAAATATTCTTAAAATGGAAAAGATTCAAAGTGGGAAGAATTTTTTGAATCCCAAAAAGGAAAATGGGAACATCGAATTGAGACGGATGGAGTAACTCTTATAATTAAAACCAGTAGGTGTCACTATCAAAACCACTTTCAGACCAAAATTTTTTATGACGAGTTTACCCTTAAGTGGTTTTTAGTCATGTTCTTCATTTTTCCCCAATTTTAATTTGATTTCCTCATTGAAACTAACCTAACTTTGCAATTGAAAACCCTAGTTCATCAATTCGGGGGAAAAATGATGAATCTTTTCAATTCGACATTTAGTTGGGCAATAATTCGCGAATCAAATACGAAGTTTTTCTCATGGACGTTTTTTTGCAAAACCTAATTTGGTTTCACAAAAATAACTTCGACAACCACCAGCATGTTCGGCCCCCAGTCAGCTTCCACCGTCGCACCGACGACAACAGTCCTAGCACGCTGTCGCATCAACCACGCGCCTCTCTGGCAGCGGTGCCGCAGATGCACCACCCAGACCAACCGACCTTGCAAACCGCCGGTCTGTTTGATGGTGGTTACTCTCTCGCCGACGGAAGCACTGTGGTTTCTTCGACGTTTCTACCACCGCCCAGTTCTCAACTGTTCGTGCCCATGTCTGCCACCATATCTGGGCTGCCCACTGTGATTGCCGGAGTTATTTTGGTGAAACCAAACTAGAGTTTGCAAAAATAGATCCGATTGAAGATCTGGGCACTTGATTCACGAATTGTTGTCCAATTAAATGTACAATTGAAAAGATTCTTCAAATTTCCTCCAAATTGATGAATTAGGGTTGGATTGAATGAGGAAATCAAATGAAATTTGGGGTAAAAATGAAGAACATGAGTGAAAATCATTAATGGGTAAAATCGTCATAGAATAATTGGCCTACAAGTGGTTTTGGTAGTGAAACCTACAGGTTTCAATTATAAGAGGTAGTTAAAGTAAAAAAAATTAGTTTAGGTGGTTAAATCTACAATTTGTATTATAAAAGGTGGTTTTTGACAAAAATCCTATATTTTTGATTTATACATAATATATTTTTTGAATGTATAAAAGAACTTTCCAATGTACATGAAAGATAGTTTGGATGTACCATTTTCTATGGAGAAGCATAGTAAGGGAAGTATGTCTTCTACCATTATTGTTTACCGGAAACTCTAAGGAATATATTACGGTAGAATAAAGATAAGATTATTGTCTTTAGGAACCCGGAGAATAAAGACATTATCTTGCGTAATTTTTTCAATAAATGTTTGATTTACATTAGAAATAAGATATCTTATAGAGATAGTTTCTCACTGTGAGTCGGGTTTATAATCTATATATATATTAAATAGCGTAGCCAAGCATTGCAATCCGCCACGTATCACTATCCCTATTCGATGACATTCTATCCACTTCTTTCTCATATTAAAAAATTGTCTACATGAAGACTTGAACCCATGACCTTGAGTATGTAAGAAAATAGCTCCAACCACTACACCAATGTACTATTGTTGCTTCTTCTTTCAAAATCAATGATGATATATAACTAAGAGTTATAAGTTGTAATTCTCAAAATCCATATTTTAAATGAGATAGTTTTTTATCTTTTTTTTAATGATAAGATTTTTTTATGCTAAATGACATTAATTATTTTCAACTATTAGTAAATTGTAATGTATAATAATTCCGGAGCATCGGGTCTAAAAGACGTTGACAACAATTGCAGGCCGCCACATGACGCTCTTCTCTCTTCAATTGCATATTGCCCATATCATGGCCTCATGGGCATAAAGTAAAATTGCAAATATTGTCAACATGAAGTTTCGAACTCATGACCTCAACACATGAAAGAAAGTGTTTTAACCACTACTCCACCACATTCTTGGTGATTCACTTATCACAAATAAAGATATTATTATGGGGTTTAAATGACAATTGATATGAATAAGATGATTTTTTTTTTTATTTTTTAGTCTTTTTTTTTTCTTAACCGCAAGTTAAAGTATATGACTTAAATGTAGATTATGAATAAAATAATTCATTTTGTTTTTTAACTTGTATGTGTCCATACAAAATGATATTGGTTGATTAAAATCACTACATTGTAATAACATGCAAAAACTCTACAATTTTTCTGTATCATGAGCTTGGTACACACAATGTTTTTTTTCGCTTATTGCTCATTTGGACGTCTAATTTTTGCTCATTTGGAGACGTTCACATAAGCAATGAGCAAAAAATAGTATTGGATGTATCATGCTCAAGATACATCCAGATATGATAAATATTCTCTAAACATCCCGAGTATCGTCGGGGTCTAAAAACTAGTTATTATACATATTGTGAACATAGTTCAATACGGATCGATCACAGAGAATTACATAGAAGTATAATCATAATAACATTCTCTTCCAAATTATAAATTGACCCAACTGTAGAAAAAAAAGGCAAAAATATTTACCCACAAAAAAGACCAAATAAATTGTATATGCAATATTTCATTAATTGATGCTTCATCCTTGTAAAACTATTTCATTTTCATATATAAGCTCAGTGAAAGTCTATTCTAAAACAACTAGCGAAATTTGAAGTAAGTCACATAACATATATATATATATATATATATATGTTGCAACGAAAGCGATTAACAAAGCAATAAACAAAAGGAAAGCGAATTAAGAACACACAAGATTTAATGAGGTTCACTATCAATGCGATAGCTACGTCCTCGAGGCAGGGTAAAACGGATTCTTTCACTATGAAAGAGATGATTACAATTACAATAGGCAAGATTCAATTGAATGGATCTCCAATTGAATCTCAAAGACTCTCTCTAATCTTCTTTATTCTGTTTAGGCTAATCACTCTCTAAGAATTGTGGTTATATGAACTAAATATGAGTTAACATATTTATATGGAGTCTAATAAACAAGCCCTAACCGTCGAGGAAAAAACGAGCGAAGAAAATCGCCTTCACGTGCATCGAACAGGGCTCGCCTACCGCGACCCGCGGCGAGCTTGCGGCAAAAAACCGCGACTCGCCTCTTCCTCTACGATCCGGGCTCCATCTACGAAGTTAGATGCTAAGTCTTTTGACTTTGATGCTTCAATAATGAATCCCAAAGTACTCCTAAGCAACCTAACTCCAACCCATAGCATAAGACCATGGAAGATCAAGTCATGTCCTCACAAATCTCCACATTGACTTGCATCTACCACACAACTCCACCTCGAACGAATCAACCATACACGTACCTCTTCAACAATACACGAGATACTCTTTTCCCTCCTCCTCTTGCATCTTTAACCCGCTGCCGGGCTTGCCAACTTGTCCCATGGCCGGGATTTTCCCACTTTCTCCCGGGGCCGGGATTGCCTCCACTTGGAGGCTCAACCTCTCACGAGGTCATATGTGACTATCAACGTTCAACAAGTCCAAGCAATGCTTGAACTTGGGAACTGGAACTGGCTTGGTAAACATATCGGCTGGGTTGTCTGCAGTCCCAACTTTCTTCACCACTATTCTCTTCTAACTTCTTAGAAAATGATACCTCACATCAATGTGTTTAGTTCTATCATGATGCACCTGATCCTTGGCGAGACATATAGCACTCAAACTATCACAATACACAGTCGCACGATCATGAAGTAGACCCAAATAACTGACCAAACCACGTAACCATATACCCTCCTTTGCCGCAGCAGTCAAAGCCATGTACTCAGCCTCTGTAGTGGACAATGTCACTGAAGACTGCAACGTAGCCTTCCAACTAACCACAGACCCTCCTAGAGTGTATACATACCCAGTCATAGATCTCCTAGTGTCTATATCACCAGCATAATCCGAATCACAATATCCGGCCACCAAACACTCACCATCATTCTCATAGATGAGACCCACATCTGTCGTTCCCTGCAAATAGCGAAAAATCCGCTTCACAGCCTGCTAGTGTTCTTTCCCTGGTTGAGTCATAAACATACTAATAACACTAACAGCATGTGCTATATTAGGCCTAGTGCAAACCATAGCATAAATCAAACTACCAACATCACTAGCATAAGGAACCTTAGACATGTACTCCTTCTCCTCATCAGATTGAGGAGAAAGAACAACAGAAAGACGAGCATTTGCAGCAGCAGGAGTGTCAATAGATTTCGCAGTACTCATACCAAACCTGTCAAGTACCTTCAAGATGTAACTTTTCAGAGAGAGGAAAAGTTTCTTCCGAACACGATCTCTATAAATCTCCATGCCTAAAATCTTCCGCACTGCTCCCAAATCTTTCATGACAAACTAAGAACTCAGAAGCTTTTTCAACTTCAACACGTCTGACTTCTTCTTCGCTGCAATGAGCATGTCATCAACATATAATAATAAGTAAATATAAGAACTGTCCTCCACCTTGCTATGATAAACACAGCAATCATATGGACTCCTGTCAAATCCATGCTCAACCATGAAGCTGTCAAACTTCTTATACCACTGTCTAGGTGACTGCTTAAGTCCATACAAGGACTTCTTCAGTCTGCAAGCAAATTTCTCTTTCCCTGGAACGACGAACCCCTCTAGTTGACTCATCAGAATATCCTCCTCCAACTCTCCATGTAGGAAAGCTGTTTTCACATCTAATTGCTCAAGTTCCAGATCAAAATGTGGTACTATTGCTAATAGCACTCTAATAGAAGTATGACGTACCACTAGTGAGAAAATCTCATTGTAGTCGACCCCTTCCCGCTGACTGAACCCTTTTGCAACTAGTCTGGCTTTGTATCTGACACTTACACCCTCTAAAGTTCCCTCTTTCCTCTTGAAAACCCACTTGCAACCAATCACCTTACAACCCTGTGGTATCCTCACAAGTTCCCATGTCTGGTTCTTGTGAAGAGACTCCATCTCCTCACTCATAGCAACTAACCACTTAGGTGATTCGCTACTAGAAACTGCTTCCCTATAGGACATTGGTTCAGGCGACTCAATATCATCGGCTACATGTAATGCATAACCAATCATCTCCTCTACACAGCAGTTTTGGCCAGGAATTTTCTTTCCCTCCATCTGTTCAATCAGTCTATGCGTCTTCTTTCTAGGTTGTTTTTGACCTTCAACAACAGGTTCCTCATGATCAGACTCAAGTTCAGCTGTTTCATCAACAACAACTGTATCAATCTGACTAGTCTCCACAATGGGAGAATTCCCTGGAACATCATCCTCCACCTGAATTCGAACCTGTGGCGAAGGAGTCGGGTCTGCAGCAATTTCTTGCTCAGATCCTTCAGCTGTGCTATCATCAGTTTCACCTGCAGGTTTGTTAGCAGATACAAACATAGTGTTTTCATCAAAAGTAACATCTCTACTAAGTATAGCACGTCCTTTCTGATGGGGACCAAATCCTGTAACCCTTCACACTAGGGTTGGCAATGGGTGGGATTTGGGTCGGGTGAGCCATCACCCGCAACCATCACCCGGTTAGACCAACTCTCATCCATCCATCTTTCACTCGGTAAGATCATCACCCGTATCCATCCATCCACCACCCGCGGGTGAACCGGGTGGACATGGTGATCATCCATTTAAGATAATTGAACAAAAAAAGTTAAATCAAACTTGCAAATTCAGAATTTAAATATTAAAATCATGTCAAAAGAAGATAAGTTCAGTTTATGGAAACATGTCGATAGTAATCAAAAGTGAAAATTATTATACTAATGTAAATGAAATGATAGACATTTAAGAAAATGTAAGAAATGGGTGATGGAGCGGGTGATAATTGATGGATGAAAATTTCTCACCCTAATCCATTCATCACCCGTTACACATTCACCCGTCACCCGTCCATCATCCATTTAACTCAGTTTTTCACCCTTTTTTTTGGGTGGAGCGGGTAATGGATCATCCATTGGATATTGCCATCTCTACTTCACACCATCTCCATACCCCAAAAAACAACTCTTCCTAGCCCTTGGTTCAAGTTTACCTTCATTCACATGATAATAAACAATACAACCAAAGACACGCAAAACAGAATAATCAGCACTTCTCCCAAACCATACCTCATAAGGTACCTTGCAGTCAATACCTGTATGAGGACCACGGTTTATCAAGTAGCATACCGTGTTCACGGCTTCACTCCAGTACTTCCTAGTCAACCCTGCATTAGAGAGCATGCATCGAACTCTCTCTAGGAAAGTCTGATTCAAGCGCTCTGCAACACCATTCTGCTATGGTGTTTTCCTGACAGTGTGATGTCTCACTATCCCTTCGTCCCTGCAAAGCTCATTGAATTCATCATTAACAAACTCAAGACCATTATCCGTACGTAGCCTTTTAATCTTCTTGCCTGTCTGATTTTCCACTAAGACTTTCCATTGCGCAAAAGTCTTAAAAGCCTCTCCCTTGTGCTTTAAATAATAAAGCCAACAATACCTGGAGAAATCATCAATAAAAGTCACAAAATAAGTGAATCCTCCGATACTTTCTACCCCAGCAGGCTCCCAGCAATCTGAGTGAATATAATCCAACGTAGCCTTAGTTATGTGCAGCCCCTTGCCAAACTTAGCCCTATGTTGCTTACCCAACACACAATGCTCACAAAACTCAAGGTTCTTCACCTTGTGGCCATCAAGAAGATCCATCTTGGATAATATCCCACGCTCACCCATATGCCCAAGTCGTTTGTGCCCAACTTGGTCATCTCCTCAGGACTCGTAGATGCAACATTAGCAGAACCAGTCAGTATAGTACCTCGTAACACATACAAAGTACCCACTTTGGTGCCCTTAAGCACCAACTTCGAACCTTTCCACACACATAGTTCCCCATCCGAGCCAGAAAAAGTAAAGCCTCCTTCATATAAGACACCAAGAGAAATCAGATTTTTCTTTAACTATGGAACATGTCTAACATTCACCAATGTACGAACCTCACCTCCCATAGTCCTTATCTTAATGGAACCCCTCCCTACAACCTTACAAATGGCATCGTTACCCATAATAACAATACCACCATCATAAGACTCATAAGAAGTAAACCATTCGCGATGAGGACACATATGGTAAGAACACCCCGAATCTAGAACCCAATGGTCAGACGGACTAGACACATCAACAAAAACTAGTGCTAAGTCCTCCTCGGAATCATATTTCATAACCTGTTGTGCAATGTTAGCATTGGAAGCTTTAGGATTCTTGGGACATTGATGCTTCCAATGGTTAGGTTCTTTACAAAAGTGAAAGACATTCCTAGGATTGGCCCCTTTACCCTTAGAATTTTTCTTCTTCTTAGGACCCTTCCTTAGCCGAGTTTACCACCAACCCAGCCCCCGAATCTCCACCACTCTCTGCCGTTCCGCCTTATGGCGCAACTCCCTAGTAAAGAGTGCTGACTTCACCTCTTCCAGGGTCACAATCTCTCTCCCAAAAACAAATGACTCAACAAAGTTCTCATATGAATTTGGAAGTGAAACAAGCAAAATCAAAGCAGCATCTTCATCCTCAATCTTAACATCTATATTACGCAAATCAAGTAAAATAGTATTAAGTTTATCTAGATGATCCCTTAGAGACGTACCTCTTTGCATACTCAAGGCAAACAATCGTTGCTTCAAAAGCAACTTGTTGGTGAGTGACTTCGTCATGTAGAGACTCTCCAACTTCCCCCACAGACCAGCCACAGTGGTTTCATCAGCAACTTCTGTGATCACATCGTTTGCCAGACATAGCAAAATCGTGGAGGGAGCCTTCTCCTCCATCGCCTCCAATTCGGCCTCACTCGAGCCGCCTGCCGCTCCACTCTTGTCACTCCTGACAAGAGGTTTCCAGATGCCTTGCTGTTTCAACAAAGCACGTATCTTTATCTGCATAGTCCAAAACTGTTTCTCCCCGTAAACTTATCAATCTTCGAGTTCATCGTATTCATCTCCCCAAAACCCTAACACTGATTTTAATCTCAGGCTTTGATACCAAGTTTGTTGCAACGGAAGCGATTAACAAAGCAATAAACAAAAGCAAAGCGAATTAAGAACACACAAGATTTAATGAGGTTCACTATGAATGCGATAGCTACGTCCTCGAGGCAGGGGAAAACGGACTCTTTCACTATGAACGAGATGATTACAATTACAATAGGCAAGATTCAATTGAATGGATTTCCAATTGAATCTCAAAGACTCTCTCTAATCTTCTCTATTGTGTTTAGGCTAATCACTCTCTAATAATTGTGGTTATATGAACTAAATATGAGTTAACATATTTATATGGAGTCTAATAAACAAGCCCTAAGTGTCGAGGAAAAAACGAGCGAAGAAAATCGCCTTCGCGTGCATCGAACAGGGCTCGCCTAACGCGAAACGCCACCGCGACTCGCGGTAGGGGCCGCGACCCGCGGCGAGCTTGCGACAAAAAACCGCGACTCGCCTCTTCCTCCACGATCCGTGCTCCATCTACGCACTAGAAGAGAAAGCTTCATCTACGACGGGATTTCTGGTCGCAAATGAGCCATTTCTCGTCGTAAAAGGCCTTTTACGACGAGAAATGCGTACGGTCGTCACCCGTTGTAATAGGCTTCGTCGCAAAAGGCACTGCCCTAATTAACGACCAGTTTATAAAACCCGTCGTAATAGAGTTTTTACGACGGTAATTATTTCCCGTCGCAAATGTTGTATATCTACGACGAGATTTACGGTCGTAAATATTGTTTAAAAAATTCAAATGTTTGTTTTTACGACCAGTTTTTCCGGTCGTAATTCATGTTTTGGGAAGATTTAAATGTTCCTTTTACAACCAAAAATCCCGTCGCAAATAATGTTTCTAGACCAAACTATAATCTGGTCGTAATTCTTAGGTTCAAGCATATTAGCACACTATACTACCATGTTTCTTGTCGCAATTCATTTACTAAATTTGTTTTGTAGCATTATTTACGACCACATTTCACATCGCAATTTTAAAACATACATTACCACCACCTTTACACCATAATAAGCATCGTAATGTTCATGCTTCATTGATAAATTTATATACAAGACTCGAGTAAATGTTAAATTACAAATACCAATAACAAAAGCACTGATATAATATTTCTTGATGGTCCAAAATGGTTAACATAAAATTCAAACTAATCTATCAATATTTTTCACGCTAAAACAGCATTACATACTTAACAAGTTGTTCTAATTTATCAATACCAAAATAATGTCATAACCCAAAATGGTAGTGTGCATTATACCAACACTCAAAAACTTCACGTAAAGGTCTCCATGACATTGCCCTTGCGACTCTTAATTTGGCCCAATGATCAAGTGCCCGCTTTTAGCTTGTACCTACCGAGAAACACAAAGAGCAATTAGAATACTGAATACAAGAGGATTTCAAGAACCCGCTATATATAACTTGGCCCTAAACCGAATCTTACCATGAGCCCCTCGCAAAAACATTAAAACTAGTTGTCGAAGGTAAAAGGAAAACAAAATATAATCATTAGCAATCATGAACTGTACCTCCAATCTCAAAGACCACAACTCAAGGGGTCTAAGTTTGATTAATAGAGTATCATCATGACACAATAGAACAAATCAGAAGAAGGGAATAACAGCATAGTACAACCACATCCAATCTCCAATCTCCACAAACCACACAGCTCAAGGAGCCCAAATTTGATTAATAGTATTATCATGACACAGTAGAACAAAAGATGAGCAGGGAATTACAACACAGTACAGCCATATCCAATCTCTACAAATCATACAGCTCAAAGAGTCCAAGTTTGATTAATAGAGTAATGAAGTATATATCGTGACAAAGTAGAACAAACCAAAACAATTGTGAGTTTTTCCTTTCCTACACTTCTGTAAATCACCAATGGCCAACTTACCTTTCATCTCCTACGGCTATTTGACCCGGTACTAGCTTGTACCTAGAAAAACAAAGTGCAATTCCACTGAGTAAACAAAAACAATAAACACTTTTTTTGGCAAGTAGAACCAGGAAGAAAATAGAAATAGCACTAATTCGATCCCACTCATAATCCACACCAGATGCACCAGAGGTGATTGGTATGGTAACAAGCAGAGAAAAAAGTGATGGATGATAAATCACCACTTAAGCAACAACCCACCACAACTACACACCCCCCCTAAAAAAGAAAGAATAACAAATACATTGTAGATTGCACTGATTCCCCCTTTTCGTTTAAAACCTACAATGGTCGTACTACTGGAGGTTGGTATGGTAAATAATGGAGACAAGTTGTTACAAGAAGTGTTCACTAAATCAACTTGCCAGTTTCAAACAAACCAAAAGCATGAGCAAAAATTCTTTTCCAAAATCCAAATAATAAAATAAGACATGCAGAATGAAGAAAAAGATATGATATAGATCTATACCATACATTCTCTACTTATTGTATATAATTCAACTGAAAAGGACCATTAACCATAGTCCACAATGCAACCCAATTGTTGTAGAGTACGGTCATGTGTGACCACTGATCTAATAATATGATCATTTCTCAGAATTATTAGTGATTAAGTCAACTTCGTACATGCCCGCATTTTCAAAAGACCAGGATCAAATCACTTATGTAAGCTTAGATCAACAACCATATTAAAAGTGCCAACTTTGCACTATCATTTATATGGCCATGATCTAGCAAAGGTCCTTTGAGTATGCCATAACGTTGTATACTATAAGGTAGAAATATTACTTTGAAATTGGCTTAGCAATAGAGTAAGAAATAGGTGGTTGGAGTGTGCAAATGTCAGCCTGGTGGGTGTCATTCCACCGCCCACAATCCTTCCAACCACATAAAGACCTAGTGGACATTGGCCGCACCTCACGCCCGCCTTCACTCTAAAATTAAGGAGGGATACTTTAAATAATCCAGTTCAGTTAACATATCTTTGTAAATATGGATCTTATACTGCAACACTTATTCTTCTTTACTACTGCACGAATAATTGTAATGGTTAAAAAGACAGAAATTGATCAGCTAGAGAGAGATGGACATTCTATGTAAACTGAATTAGGGAGTGCTTACAGATTACTCGATTGAGAGGGAGAGTTTGAACTGCTCGTCTGCTTGGTTGAGAGTTTGAGAATTATGGTTTATTACGGATACGCTTAGCTTCGGTACAAAATAACAGGAAGATATATGATTCAGCACAAAATGTAAGCTATACTACATGTTTTAGATTCGTAGAATTCATTCAAAGCCCACTTTTTTGTGGCTTATTCTCATATAGAATCCAATACATGGCCGTTCTTTTGTCAAGTCATATTTTTGTAGGATTGATGGATGGCACTGAATTGATTTCTCACAAATATAGAAAATAGTTTTCATGAGCTTCATGTTAAACTGCAGTGCTATCCTTCTTTCCCCTTCTCAGAAAGATTGTTAAATTACAGTGTAAATGGACATGAGAAGTTTCCAAAACATGAATGAAACATAAGTGCTTGATTCATATCAACAACCATGAAAAAATGCAGAAACAATGGTAGGGAAGGACCTGTAACCCAATACCAGTAGGCATGTACTCCCGCAACATTACTGGGCATAGGCGTGCTTCCCACAGGTTTCGCAGTAAACCACTATCATGCCTGTAACTACTTCGTTCATCTGCATCTTACACATGCCTTAGCATATGAAGAGCCCCAGTTCAACTAATTAGCAACAAAAATCAAGTAACTGGGGCATAAGTAACGCACTGCATAAGAAAACGAAATGTTCTTGGGATCGGGTCGTGATGTGTGTGTCGACTTGACAGGGTCTTCTCCCTTGACCTAGTCTGGGTTGTCTGACTTTGTCCTGGACGTATTGTTGCTGATGTAGCTCATCGGAAGCGGGTGAAGTATGAAGCTCGTTGTCGAGCAATTGGGTATGTCTTCCTTCCCTTTTCCTTTTCTTCTCTTGGGGAATTAGATAAGGTGGTTGTTGCGTTGCTGCAGCGGGTTCAAAATTTCTCGAAAATTCAGGACATAGGGGCACGTGCTGCTGTCCATATTTTCACGAGGATAGGCTTTGCTGTATCTAGAGGAGTGGGTGCCCAGATTGTATCTCGGTTGCCTACTAATTTTTTGTAGGTTGTATGATTTTTGTCCGTTTTTTATAATAATAATAAATCCAAATGCTCACCAACATGCAAAATATCCATGTGAAAAGAAAAAAAAAGAAGACAAACTAAAGAACAATAAAGTGAAACACCATTGCTTTAAAATGTTGATGGTGATTGGCTGTCAAAAAACAGAGAAATACATGATATTGCAGACTTTGCAATGCTAGTATTAAACCTCGCAAAACTGACCCGACCTGAATGACCCGAAATAGATGACTCGAAATCAACCCGAGACCCGAAAAGACCCTACTCGACCTACCCGACCCGAAACATGTTGACCCAAAAACAGACCCAACTCGGAAATTGACCCGACCCGAGATTGACTCGACCCGATACTGACCCGAATAATATTTAACTATAATTTTTATTTTATTTTCAAGTAAAGGCTCGCCATAATTTCAAGTAAAGCCTATATAAAGGTGGTGCTCTGATATCAATCCTCCCCTTAAGCCTAACACGGTCAATTCCACGATCAACGATCAAGAATTTTATATCGTTGTTAGGGGACTGGGGAAACGACACGAAATGGACCTGACCCAACCCGAAATCGAAAGCGATATACTTGAAACCCGACCAGACCCGAAACTGACATACCCGAAACTCGGCTTGACCCAAATGAAATACCCGAAACAGACCCTACCCGAAATTGACCAGACCCGACCCAAAACTGACCCGAAATCAAACTCAACAGAAATTGACCCGACCCTAATTGACCCGACCCGAACGACCCAATTGCCACCTATAGCTAGTATGCAACGCTGCATTGCATATGGAACACTAACAAAGGTAGAGTTGGAAAAGCAGCCCCCCAAAAGCTACTCATACCTCTAAAAGCTACTTGAAACACTACCTAGCCAAATAGTAATATTTTAAGGTAGCTTTTTGACCCAGCCCAATAGCTAAAAGCTACTTAAAAAGCTAGTTGATATGTTATTATGCTGTAATCTAATAGGGGCCTAGATCGAATCTTTATTTTTTGCATAGCACCCCGATTTCTATGAGACTGCCCTGGCGAAGGTATTGAAATCTCATATGCGGTCAATTCTGTCATATCAAGAATGTTTTCCTTCAAATTATGTTCAAATGATAGACGGTTCCATTAATAGTTACACGATTCAGTAAATCCAAGGGGCATGTGCTACTAATCCTACTATGATCGATCTGCTTTATTATAGTTTTATCGAAGACGGGTTTGATTTATTCTTATTTGATTGTATTCTGTTTTTCTTTAATACCTATTATAGATGTCGTTTGGGGTTCAATTAATGAAATTTCTCTTCAAAAAAAAAGATTGGTGTGAAATGTCTAGGAATAGTGTTGAGTACTTAGAGTGAAATGGAATGAACTTGTTAATAGACTATGGGTTTAGGTTGGTCTAATTTTTGATTAAAATTAAATCGTCTCTTTTAATCATTTGTGCTATAATTATTGTCCACAATCTATCGATTATAATTATATAATTACTGAGACTCGTGGCCTCTCATTGTATAGCGGCATATGGCGTCACTATACAAACTGATATGGCACCTCTTTTTAAAATATTTAAAAAATGAATGCAATGAGCTTTGAACCCACAACTTATAAAGTGAAATTTCATCACTCTAACACTATGCTACCGCTTTTCAATGATCAAATTTTAATTTTACACTAACCTTATCTCATTTGTCCAAAAAGAAAACAAAAACCTTCTGCAGTAACTTTTTTTAGCACACACTACAGCCCGCCATGTGTCATTCCATGTCACATTATTGTACATCTTACATGTAATTGCATTCTAAAGTTTGAAAAATGCATATAAGAGTATTTGATTTTGTGATCAACTATTGGAAATGTTATAACTCTACCACCAAGCTACATCTCTATCAGTTGTCACATTCCAATTACTAAATCATTTTATATTACTAAAATTTTCAAATTAAAAGAAAGAAGTTGGTACCGCTTAATTACAACATTTATTGTTACTTACACCATTTAAATCTGATTTCATAAACATAAAAGAAAAAAATTACATCTATAATGAAATTAATATAGAATTTTCAAATGAAATGCAAAACAACAAAATAACCAAGAGCATTGTCTGGACCCAAAAACTAGTTTTTACTAGTAACTAGTTTATGATCCTTGCCAATATCCCCATATACTTTTAATTGTTTTACGTTTCAGAATAATGTAGAAGAGTAATAAGAGAAATATTCATTAGTTCTAACTTCTAAATATATATATATTCAAACCTTGTTCATGTTTAAAGAACTTTTATTTGGACAAAAGGATTTATTAGCTGGTATTGATTTTATTACAGATAGCTTAGTGGTAAAATCACCCCATTAAAGTAGTCAAGGCTCAAGGGACGAAATTTGACTACCAGCAATTCTTGCTCACATTTATATCGTAGTTGTAGATTTACCTGTCATCCTAACTTTTCCAACTACATTCTGCCATAAAAATAGCCAACCTATGCACAAAATAACAAAGACATACAAAACCGATTTAGAGGCAAAGGATGAGAAAACTTCAACTTTCACCTTAGAACTGTAAACATTCAGCAACATATCATCATTTTTTTACCTTTTAATATCAAGAATGCAATCAATGAAATTGCAAGAGACACAACAGCACTAGGAATCACACACAATTTACATCTAATATTCCGAAACTCAGTTCAATCACATACTATAAGATACCGTTATTACAATCCTCCTACGACTCATGAAGATCAGAAAAAAAATTCCCTTCTTTTTCTTTTGACAAAAAATCGATTCCCATGATTCTTTTCATTTGCTGTCTGAAGAAACAGAAAAGCAGCAGAAAGGGAAGTCCGACAGTTAAATAGCTCCATAGCCCACGCTTTATCTGAATTATCTGCAAGAGGAGAGGACGTTTTAAATTATGAACTGCAAAAAAGAATGAATATGATCCATTTCAAACGCTCCTCTTGTACTTATAATTCACAAGAGTATTTACTACCGTGTCTGAACATTCTCAAGCTTCAACTTGGAGCCCATCAGATAAATTGCTTTAAGAATTCAGTAGCCACGAGCCTACCCCGGGTGTTTACAGACATTTTCAACTCGCTGATCTCTTTATCTATGTCCTGCAAATTTAAAGGACGACTATAAGCAATCAGCCAACCCGGTAATTCTGTTTAATTGTTTGCAAACAAGATGTCAGAGTCCATATATAACCACAATTGAAAAAACATACAAAGAACGCCACATCTGCTATCAAAAACTGAAAGAATATAGGCTCACTTAAATGTGCACATTTTTAAATGAGGTGTAATCCAACTCTACACACTGCATATTAATATTGATCTATCGAACAAAGTGACTGACCCTTATAGCAATAAAATAGTCTTAGGTACGACATTGAGCTCTTGCTTCTTCCTTTATCACTACCTACCCAAACTGGAGCATTAAAAGATATTAAATTTTGGCAATCTAGACGATATATCAATCAACCAGATCCTTGATTATGCAACAAAAGCCTCCTGCTTAGTTCTTATAAATGGAAAAAAAATCCAAACTTTCCAGCCTTCCCGAGGTGCTAGGGAAGGGGGACGCCCATGTCACCTTACCTATTTCATTTTTGCCTTGAGACGCTGGCTCAAATGATCACACCAGCCTGTGACAAGAAAAATTGGACCCCGTTTTTCAATAGGGAGGATTGGAGGAATCACATTCCTGTGTCCCACCTCCTCTTTGCAGACGACCACATCCAATTTGGCAAAACAGATGACCCCACTATCGTCCTGTCAAAATATGCTTCTTGATTTTTGCAGAATTTCAGACCAAAAAATTAATGAAGATAAAGAGTCACTTCACCTTTTCTCCCAATACTAGTAACAAATATAGGTCTTCTTTCCAAGATGGTCTAGACTCCAGGTGTCCATGAGTTTAAAATCTAGGGTTATATTTAGACAAGCCTCTGAGGCTCTGACCCAAAACACCAGTGGTCTAGAAGAAGTTAAGTTCAGTTAGTTATTGATAGAATTAGAAGGAGATTGGCCAAATGGAAAACGAAATCCTCTCAAAAGGGGGGTCGACTGTGCCTCATCAACTCTACCTTGAATACCCTTGCTGCCTACAATATGCAAGCAAGCCTCCTCCTTACACCCACCCTCCCATGAACTAGACAGGATTTGCAATCATTTTCTTTGGGGTGATGATGTTGCAAACGGGAAAAGCCATCTAGTTAACAAGGAAACCACCTTCCTACCAAAAGATCGAGGAGGCTTAGAAATCAAAAGAGGCACCAAGCTTGACTTTTCCTATATGGCAAAGTAAGGGGTGAAAACTAAGCGAAGGTCCTACCCAAGTATGTTTATAGAAACTCCATCACAAAATTTAACGAGGACTCGAGGTTTTGGAAATTATAGACAAAAGGTGGAATCTTTTTGTGTCATACGACCCAAAACCCGGGTTGAGGGGCAATATCTCCTATTAGGAGGATGATTGGGTTGATAATGGCCCCCTTGGAAACTTTATCTAAAATCCTCTCACTTACGAAGATTGGTTCTGAACTTTAAAATCCTTCTCTTTCCACCTCCATAGGAAATCATGGATAGGATTCATATCCATACTTGATTTGTCTCACGCTTTATAAGATAATGATTGCTCCAAATTTGTAAACCAAAATTCCTTCTCCCTCTCAAAGCATATACTACAACCTTTTGTAATCTAAGCAACCCCACACGTCACGGGTGTGGAAGAGTCACTCATTGCCGATGATATGATTTCTCTTTTGGCTTATATGCAGAGTGTCTCCCTGCTAAAAACCTCCTTCATAACCGTAGAATCATCCCAGACCCTCTATGACCTAGACACAGGCGGTTACACCGACTCTTCAGAAATTTTAGAACCTCTTCCAAAACCCTCCCTCAGTTCCCTAGAAACACCAAAGAGCGCGGGAGAATGAAGTTGGCCTATAGTCGGATCATCAAATAAATCCAGTGGAAAACTTGGTTCCGTTCATGTGTGTTGAAATTTGGAAATCTACCAACAAGATTGTCTTTGAGGATGGTACTAATGAGGGCTTGTTCTCCCCACCCCAGCCCAGTCCAGCCCAAGCTGTGGACGATACTTTTACTCTCACATTTCACTTCAGTTCAATTTTTTCAATTTTGTTCAGCTCAGCTCATTTATGCCGACGAGAACACGCCTGAGTGCCCAAACCACATCTTTCAAAAAGTCAAATGATCTGTGTGGGAATTCCTAAACTCCCATGCAAAAGGAAAGAGTATGATTAATCCTGTTCCCCAAACCCAAAGACAGGCGATCACTAGTCTTACTCCCCTAGATCAATCCATGTTCTACTCCGTCTGCTAGGTCCAAGACAGCCACCATATAAGAGTAAGAGACAGACAGAGGAATACCACATCTGCTATTAAAAACTGACGATTATTGGTTCATTATATCCATTTCAAACTGAAGTACATTTAAAAAAGACCTTCAATCTGATAATTCAGGTTTTTTGGGAGTTAGTACTCCCCCACAGATATGGTTACTGATCAGGGAATGATTACACCTCAGAGAAAGCTGGCTATCCAGGAGTTGCTTTTACTTACTTTAAAAGTCTAATGGGTTTGGCAATACATCCAATAGAAGAAGCTACTTTGGACGAGCAAAATGAGGACAAGGTCATTAAGACTATAACTCAACTTTGTTCCTATGCTCCATATTTTGGTATTCGCACGGTACTACCTTATTTCATCAAACATTACAGATAGGCATCTTGTTTGGCAAAGAGTGAATATTGGATAAGACCGATTGTATAACCTTATTTAACATAATGAATGAGATTGTATCAGCTGATTATCCTTCAATTGGTTAATTTATTGTAGTGTAATACACCAACTTAGCTTATAGCTGTTTGGAAGTGTAAATGAACATACAGCCAAGAGCACATGACTCTATTTTGGCAATGGCTAATCTAAGCACATATAAAAAGAAATGTAATTATATGTGTGTGTGGGTGCGCGCGCGTCTCTATGTGTGTGTGTGTGTGTGTGTGTGTGTGTGTGTATCTTCTAATTTGTCGAAGTACAATAAGCTCTTTCAAATAGCTTCACAGAGAGGAAGTACATTAGATGGACGACAGGAACCACATACAGCAAAAATAGGACCCATCTACAGCATAAGTTTTAAAGGGAGGGAGGGGGGAGGGTTGAAACCACATTATATTGGTAAGAGAGATATTCAAACTAATCATGACGTCTCACCAAAAATTATATAACCAAGAAACTAAATTTCAAAAGGAAGGGAGAAAGTCTTGCCTCCATAAACTGCACAATAAAATCTATAAGCCTTTGTTTTTGCATCTCTTCACAATGAAAGTTGGTGATGAGAAAGCTAATGTCATATCCCTGCAAAGTGAATAAGAAAAAAGTCAATGACATCATTTTACATTAGTGAAAAATGATATATCATTCACATCACATCAATCCGCATATAAATTCTGGTGAATTTTTGCTCTCATCAAAAAAGGTTAACTGAAGTTCAGCATAAACATGATACCTGTACAGGTTTTCTCCTCAAGACCTGAAATGCTTCGGCCCTCATTGATAAAAATCTAAGGAACTTCTTGGCTAGAATATTCTCAAGTTCATCAGCCTGTTTTACCTGCAGAATATAAAAAAACAATATATATAATTGAGAATGGACATCTTTTGCCTTATGTGAAAATTACATCTAGTAATCGTGAAAACCC
This sequence comes from Patellifolia procumbens, assembly GCA_947645195.1. NCBI lineage: Eukaryota > Viridiplantae > Streptophyta > Magnoliopsida > Caryophyllales > Amaranthaceae > Patellifolia > Patellifolia procumbens. The sequence goes on along the minus strand of CANSGD010000888.1, from coordinate 919,120 downwards.
ATAACAAGTGAAAATTCATAGATTTACCTTCAGGCTAATTCTTAAAGAATTTATAGACGTTTCTATCAAGCACTTTTCAGCCTCATTTCTACATATCAAAACCTGCAAAAACATCAACAGGACATAATCATATAAAGAATGTACTGGACGAGGGAAATAACAAAAACATAATCTAGCAACTTCCATAAGTATAACCATAGATACCAAAGTTATATGCACCATGACTGCTAGCACAATCATGTTAAACGTGACCCATAGTCTAATAAAGATATTCCTGGAGCTGCTAGATTTATTTCAAGTGCATCATTAGTTGTTCTTGCCATCGGTTTAGACCGGACCGGACCGAAGACCGAATTTTAAAAATTTGCGGACCGAGACCGGACAGGTCCATTCCAGGCCATTTTTCCAGTCTAGACCTAAAGTTGAACACCCCTAGCTAGAACAGTCCTTCAGCAGCCAGATACCCTCCCTGCTCTCAATTTTCTAATGCTCGACCGACGGTAGCATGATAGACGATACAGGTTTCTACATGGTTTAAAGAAAAAAAAATATGTCACATCTGAGAGTTTCAATCAGCATCATTCACCACAGTGATTACATTAGTGAAGATCTACATTCCAGAGATTCTCGGATAATCTCTTAACAATTTGGTCCCACTCTTGCATCGCTTCAAATCATAAAAGTGATCATCAGGGCATTATCGGATTGGGGATAATGTATTAATGGGGATAATAGAAGAAAACGTAAAGGAGATGAAGGTAGATGGGGGCATCAAATGTGAAAGGTATTAACTGTATAAAGAGGGGGGATTGGTTAGTTACCCACCCACCCCCCTAGGGTAATGCACTAGCCCCAAAATGAGGGTCAATACAAGCATGCCCTTCAGGGTTAACGACTTTCATGCTTGTTCTTACTACAACTCCGCATGAATGTTCCATTTTGGTAAAAGACGACTTATCATGATACTCTTTGTTTTGTCGAGCCCGGCTTTAGCATGTCCAATACTTCATATAGCTATGTTATTAGGAAGGCTTGACAAAATGGCATCTACAATCATCCATTTGATATGTGCAAGGAATAAAACTTTGCTATGAAGGAAATGGGTCACTAGCAATATCAACACAAAGGTTACACTATCAGCATCTAGCTTACGAACTTCGACATCCTTCTTCCAATGATATGTTGTGTATGCTCTACGTTTCAGGCATTATTGCATGTTGTCTTAGATACTTTATGCCTTTTAACTTGGCACCATAGGCAGATCCAATGAGGGGCTTAGTTGGCACAGGCTCCACCAAAACTAAATATTGGCGTTTTAATCAAACCCTTTATACAAGAAAAAAGCTGCATACAAAGTACATATTGTCAAAAGCTGCCTTGGGCTTAAGTGCCAGGTTTTAAAGCAACAATATAGAGCTTGAGTGCGTGTACTCGTGTAGGGGTTCGAAACTGACATCCAACAAGTGGAATTGGCGCCCGTACATTCTTCCAATTTTCTCCTTCTTCCTTGCTAAAAAGTTTTGTCAAATCAAAATTTCTCAATGTTCATTTTTGTGATATAATGATTGGCAATCCTGTGAATTAGGCATAAAGTGTACTAGCTGTTTATAAAATTTGTGATCTATTATAATAAGTTATCCCGCCCTCCGCCCCCTCCCCTCTCCCTCACCAAACCTAAAATCCTGGATCTGCTTCTCCTGGGAGCTTCGCCACCAATTAGCCATTCTGATATATTGTACTTTTGTACTGACAAGCCATAGAGAAATAAATCTAACCATACATTTAAAGTACATCATTAAGATGGAAAACTTGTAAGCCATAGTAGCTAGTATGAGAGAATAGGCCTCAACAGTAAGCTGTAACTACTACAAAAAGCTTTAAGCCAAGATGCAACTAATCACATACAAAAAAACATCAATGTCCCAAGCAGCTTAAACACAATACAGTAAAGACCATTTTGAGGGCACATCCAAGAAAACAAAGACGACACGAATAGAACTGAACTACTGAATGCGGAAAAATTTGTTGCATTAGACATTGCTCAAGAAACTGCGGTCTTACAGAATGTAGGGAATCTTCTTACAGAATTTAGAAGAAGCTCTGGGCTCGTCCTGAAAAGCACATAAAAATATATATGAGAACCAAATTGCAGCTCTTTAAGTGAATGCTACAATGGAACATTGACTGCAATGGAGAAGCCAAGCATCATAAAGATTCTTAGAAGTTATAATATTTGAACACAAAGATAGAATAATATTCTGCTATCTCAATCATCTTGGCTTGAACAAGGTGACATTATAGAAAAGAACCAAAGGGAAAATCCAAAAAGCTCATGAAAAGATATAATTTTTAACCGTCTGAGTCACTTACTTCATTTCAACTTCTGGTTTATTATGTCTCTCCACTTCTTGACAAGGAAAATTCTGCAACAAACACATCACAAGACAATGAATCCTCTGACAATGCTAAATCAGTCAAGGTGGTAATATTTCAGTAAAACAAACAAGCACATCAGAAATGACCAACGAAGAATATTATAGACACCTGCAAACACATAGCAGCCTCCAATGTGTTCCTTATGCAAGTCAAATACAGCCGCATCGTGTTCGCCTACACAACCAACAAAACACTTTAACATCACAATTGCAGTGCCAAGCGCAAAAGTTGATAAACATGCAACCTAAACCTTAAATTGACAAATTAACAATCTCAGACATTAACATATTTAGATTTTAGATATCGCTGCATGAAGTATATCAAACTGTCCATAACTTCCATGAGTCTCAATACCACAAGACTCTCTTACGCAGTTATGAAGTTTTCTTAATTTCACACTTCTATTCCATCCGACTCTCAGAAATTTGAACTAAACCAACTTAACAAAGAGGGGGGGAAAGTATAATCAAAATTCTAAACTACCAAGAACAGATTTTGTGTGATCACTAATCAGTATCAGCTCACCATCTCCAGAAAACTATGAAAGGAGCAGCATAACCATAAAACCCTCAAAAACAACTAGATATAGCTTTGCAACATAAGATTAAGATCCAGTCATGTAAACTAATAGCAACACTCATAACTTCCATGACTGTTAACCATCTAATGTTAGATAGCTCCCAACCACCATCAAAAATTTTGAGATACAATGTGAAATAAATTAAAGGCTCAAAACTCGAAAGGCGATGAAATGAGACAGCAAAAGCAAATAGTTTCAGGGTTGAGTGCTAAAAAATATGCATACTTTCTCCATTGCAGAAGACATCTTTAAATAATTTCACCCAGAAAACCCAGTGGTATTGAAAGCAAAAAAATTCCTCGAATACAAGGGCTTGGGTGATTGAACAAAGATCTAGAACCTGTTCTTGGCCATTTCCTCCAATTTAAAAATTCAAATTTTATAGATTATTAAAACAGAAGACTTGTCAAAGCAATAAGTGTTATCAATCTACCACCAGTCCACCACTACATATTAAAATAAGAACTATACCTTAAACAATTGCCATTTAAGAGAAATCGAAACACCAATGACAAGATAATATTAACTAGATATCATAAACAAAGAAGTTAAAGATCAACCCTTTTGTTTCTGGGTTGGAAAATTCAACACATTATGCTATCTGGGATTGATTAATTTAATCAAAACACCAATTATAAGATTATACTAACCAAAAATGATGAAACCAGAAGGCAAAGGTTTGATTTTTTTTTTCTGGATTGGGGAATAAAAGAGCACATACCATAGAAAAATGGGATTTTGAAGTGGGTTTCGATCCACTAATTTGTTCCCACAAAAGCAAATTGCGGATCAGATATTTTTTTGAGGTTGTTGAACTGAGATTCCTGAAAAAGTGCAGAATGCAGAGTTAATGAGGCCTAAATGAAAAGTGAAGGAAAAAAATAGACAGTGATGAAAAAGAATTCCGACCTGCCGGAATCGAACCAGCGACCTAAGGATAGCTAATGGATTTGACCAACTACAGTCCTCCGCTCTACCAACTGAGCTAAGGTCGGATTTGGATTATAAAGACATAAATCTTGTTGCATTGTCAGGCATTGTAATACCAAGGCTTGGTCTAGTAGAAAGGATAGAGTCTACCAACATTGAAGTTAAGGGTTCAATCCCTGCTAGAGGCACTTTAAGAGTAGGATTTCCCTTATTATTTCCTCTCTCTCAAATTGTCTGGTCCATTAGGACCCGAGCGGATCCTGGCCATTTCTTAAAAAAAGAAGGGCCCTGTACTTTTGACTCGGATAATGGAAATTAATTTTAGGTTCTGGTTTTAGTCATAGTCAGCAAGTTTAGTTCAGTGTTATTCAATTTAGTTCATTGTTATTCAATTTAGTTGAGTTTAATTCAATTCAGTCAGCGGTAGAGTTATGATTTCTTTTGACATAGAAGAAATTGTGAAACTACATGCAATTATTAAAAGAAACTAAATTAAGTCGACAGTGATTTGCTATGATGTGTGCTTGTAGAACATGTTGTCGTTTTACTTTCAGGATGGTCATGTCTGTTGCCATGTTGCTAATTTCCTTCAGAGTCCAATGTATTTTAATATTTGTCGGGCCTTCGTTTTCAATGCAACAACTAGTTCAGTTGAGTCGGTCTGGATTTGTAATTCATTTATGTTTTTTCTGCATGCACGCACACTCTTGTCCACATAAGCAAGTCAGTGCCTTTGCCTGGATCTTTGTAGCTGCAACCCAAAAACGGCCACCCCCTTTTACGTTATTATAGCTTTGAAAGTTTGTTGTTTCACCATTGTCTTCCTTATTTACCCAAGTCATTCATGCCGTGTTTGTACGTTTATCCCTTGATCCATCCATAACAGGATTCGGGGATGCACGGATAATTAATACTTGTAAAAAATTATTGTTCCAACCAACAAATACTAATATGAAAAACATTGTCTTGAAGTGCATGCTGAAAACCCTGAAATAGTCACATGTAAGATCTCACTTTAACCTATTGTTTTATTAGGTTATCAAGTCCCAAGGTTGTATAAAATCAAACACTATCTATAGTTGGTACCCTACCTACAATAACCAATGAATAAGTCATTTTCAAGAAGATCGACCATAGTTCGTATATTTCATATCAATTTTTCCTAAGTTCTAATACATGCGAATAAATTTTTATAAACTCCATTCATACATACATGATATAACAAATTTAGGGGCTGCAACCATTAGTTTATGCTATGTTTGTTGAGTTGGTCATCTGATATGATATCAAGAATGAACGTAACCAGAAGGTCACGATCTCTCGGGTTCAAACTTCATCCACCCTCGTTTCTATGTGTAAGATTTAGCACAACATATGTATAGACATGTGAATATGTGATCAGTGGCGGAGCTGGTGCACGAAGACTCGATCTCTTTACGTGTCTGTCTTTCCCACTCTATCTCTTTAACAGTGCACAAAGACTCTTCACGCGTCTCTTCTCGAAAGGCATCCAACTCGCTTGAATATCATCATAATCAGTAACTACCTTTTCTTCTTGCTTACAACTATGATTGTTACGATTAGTTACCAATAATTTGGATGAGTTTTCTCCTCTTTGACGAACTTCTCGTCGATTGAATATTCCAATTGTTGGATATTTAGTGTATTTGGTAAATAGTTTTTCATGTAATGTTGACTTGAGACGCTTGGTTATGGTGTCGCATCTTGAGTAACGTTAAGATTTGTATGTTGGTTGTTTATACTCCCTCCGTCCCATATTAGTTGCAACATTTTCCATATATGGTTGTCCCATATTAGTTGCAACACTTTTATTTTAGGCATGGACCCACCAATATTTTATTATATATCACCCAACTAATATACCCTACTCATTCATTGATTTATGTGAAAAATATTAAAATATTATTCCCTACTCTATTAACTTCCTAAAAGTACCACATCACTTTCTATCACATCAACTTTTACAATAAATTAATATAACCTACACACTACTCTATTAACTTCCTAAAACTATGTGCACAAGCTATTGTTGCAACTAATATGGGACGGAGGTAGTATAACTTAAGAAACCAAGTAGCTTCGTGTGAATCGAAGTGTGCAAGTGTTATGTTGATATTTCACCATGTTTTGACCCCCATTTCATTACTAAAACGATACATTTCATACGTGGTTCTGCTATATTCCGCTAGATTTTACTTTTGTTTGTAGTTTTGTGTCTTTTGAGTTATTTCAGGGACATTAGAGCTATTTGGAGGTGGAATGGACCTTTCTGGAGCATGTAGATGATCGTTAGAGACTCATGATCGCGTTCGAGTTCATTTGGATGCATTTAGAGAGTCATTTGGGATCCGTTCAATCAGGACCCGATCGGGTTTGACTTGGGCCCGATCGGGTTTGACCATGGACCCGATCGGGTTGGACTTAAACCTGATCGGGTTTGTGTCGAATTTAGTCCTTTTCGGACTCCTAACTTTATTTTATTAGTAGAGTATAAATAGGTTTCGATTAACAATTGTAACCTATTCCTAATTACTCAGTTGTAGACTCTTTTATTATCAAAAACTCTTAGTTTAGCCCTAATTACATTGCTTTAGATTAGTTTTGAAGATCAAAGACATCAGATTTGTGAAGTTTAATTCAAGTACTCATTAATTCAAGTTTGATTCTTCTCTATTCTCTTTTGCTATTTCTCAATTATGTTTTCAATTATGTTTATAGTTCTTATTACCATGATTAGTGAATAGTCTTATTTCTAAGATTGAGTTGAGCCCTAGCATGGATTGATCACTTTATTATTTTACTTCCATGTTATTGAAGCATATGATTAGGGTTTGACAAGTTTGTTTTCATTATCGATTTGCATCATTGTTAGACCTAGTTTTTATTATCAATGAGAGTTGGAATTGAAATTAGGGATTCTTTGTAGCATTGTTGTTATTTCATTAATTGAATTCGCCAACGAAAGTTGGGATTCAATATAGATTGGCTTGTCATTGATCGAGATTCCCACATGAAAATAGTGAGAATTGAGATTGAGAATTTCATTTGACATTGATTCTTAATGCTTCTAATTTTGTATGTTAGCCATGAAAATAGGAAACATGCATATTAGTTAGGCCTTTTGTAGTCACGAAAGTGGTCTTGAGGTAGTTCTTTTCGAAAGAATGTCATCTCTCCTAAGGTTCGATTCTTTAACTGGAATGTAAGTTGTGTCTGATCAATTCATGTTAGTGGTGATGCTCAGTCTTAGTACTTTCTTATCATTGTTATCATCGTTATTGTTATCCTTCTTATTAGTTTAGAAATTAGTTTGATAGTTCTTTTTATTGATATAGAATTGTGTAGCTATTTCATAGTCTAGAATCAACTAGTGTTTTTTCTTGCACCTCCCTGTGTTCGACCCGTTAGTGCTACGACACCGTTCACTTACGGTATTAAAATAAAACCCTAGCAGCAAGCAAGCCAAGCAAAGCCAAGAGGAGCAGCAGGCTCGCGGCCCGCGACCTGGGCTTGGTGCTGGTCGCGACTCTCGACGGTGTCTCACCTCGCGACGAGGCACTACTTTCTTGATGCTCCGGATTTCTGAGTGTCGCGACTCGCGACCTGTATCGCAAGTCGCGACTGGGCGTTTTTGCGTATGTCTAATTTTGACGGTTTGAACGGTTTTTGGTCGGTTTCTTTTGTTTCAACATACATTATAAGTGGGGTTTCACCACTGATGAAAGATAGAGGTTCATAATTTTATGCTTATTCTCTCTAAAAAAAGCACTATCAAGTTTCTCTCAATGGTCATCAAATACAAAACCACAATAAGCTTGTTCTCATTTGACAAGATTATTCATACGAGCGTGACTCTTGTTGTTCTTCATTGTATCTCGGAAGTGAATTACGTGCAATCTGTGCTTCGTATAGGGTCGGAATGCTTTTGGGAAAGTGTTCCGAACACGCCTTGAGGATGGCAGCGAATTTCCTGGTTACTAGCACTAACAATCCAAAAGCATGGTTCATCTTATTTCCTGGTTACTAGCACTAACAATCCAAAAGCAATATTACTCGAAGATGGCAACGATCTACGAAATGGCAGCGAATTTCCAACCAAGTTCAAAGGCGTAGTATTTTCGAAGATGATGAGACTATAGAGATTATAATGAGGAACAAATGGAGGTTCTTGTTTATCATATTTCAATGCTTGATTGAAGACACTCCAAGTAACAAGTTTCTCGTTTTATTATTTAATAAGTATATATTTAATTGTTTCTCTATGGTTTAAATTTTGACATGCATTATTAAAGTTTATTGATTATGTCATGTTTACAATTAGAGATGATTTGCCATGTATTTATGCCCATGAAGTTGATTGGTAAAAATCATGATGGTTGGTTAAAATCATGTAATTACTTAGCACTGGTAATGGAAGAACAAAGTTTATTGTTCATGAAATGGGTGTTATTAATGTAAGTTACGTATTGATAATATGAGATTTGTATGGTTGTGGCCGGATAAATCTATGATAATATAATCATAGCAATTTGTCAAAGATAATACAAATGAATATCTTTTGGTGGTTATCAATTTGATGTTAGTCTTTCCGTAATGCGTGTCAGTTATTTTCTATAGCATGGTTTGATGTTTTTACAATGCATTTGTGACGGTTAGTAAAGTTAGCAAATCTAGTTTGCATGATAAAGTTTCCGTTACTTGGTTAGTTTCTTAATTTGTTTGCCAAGGTTACATTAGTTACTGAGACGTGTGTAGAATTTTAGTTTTCATCATGTTAGATGATTTGCTTTATGCATGTGATGGCTTTTAGTTCTTATGTTGTCATTCTTCTATTCTTCTGACTTTCTTTGCATGGTCATATTAGTGCATTGTATTAGAAAGTTTGCTTTCTTAAATGATCCGTATGTACTTATAACGATTGAATGTATTAACTATGTTTAATTAGTTAATAGTTTGGTTATGATAAAGTATAGATTATTTATTTTATTTTAATTAATATATAATGTAGTTGACATGAAAATGATTATTGTAAGTGTTGTTGTTATTCTATGGATAAATAGAATAATGTAATTGCAATGAAAGTCTTTCTTTATGTCATGCGAATTTGCATGATGATTGTTGCAATCAATTAATCATGAAGTCCATAATCTTTGATTTAGTGAATTATGTGTAGTATGTCAATGATCAATTTAATTATTGATGTTATTCTATGGTGAAATAAAATGGTACATTGTTAATGATAATTCTTCTCTTTGCCATTATCGGCTTGGTCATGTTAATTATAGAAAGTTATATTCTATGTCAAAGGATGATTTGATTCCTAGTTTTGATCCAAGTGTAGAGAAGTGTAGAACATGCATGCTTACTAAGATAACCAGAAATTCTTTCCCAAATAATGTGAAAAGGGATACTAGTTTGCTTGATTTGGTGCATAGTGACCTATGTGATTTCCATAGCACTCATTCTTTAGGTAATAAGAAGTATATCATAACGTTTATAGATTATTATTCTAGGTTTTGTTATGTTTATCTTCAATTCAATAAAGATGAAGCTCTAGATAAGTTGAAGATCTATAAAAACGAAGTTGAATTGCAACTACATGACAAAGTTAAACGGTTTATAACCGATAGGGGTGGTGCATACCATGATATATTAAAAGGGCAAGAAAGGAGAAATCCTTTTGCCTGGATTTTCATGTATATTTAGTTGAAGGATCTAGAAGTTCTATATTGACTAAGTTTCCATATGAGTTTAATGTGGAAGGTGATCCTTTGACTTATGATGAGGCCATGAGATCTCCAGATGCTCCTTTTTGGAAGGAAACTATTGAAGATGAGATGGATTCCATCATGGGGATTAACACATGGGTTTTGGCGAATTTGTCTCCCAAAGTGTAAACCAATTGGGTGTAAATGGATTTTCAAGAAGAAAATAAAAATTGATGGAACTATTGATAAGTTCAAAGCCCAGTTAGTGGCTCAAGGCTTTTCCCAAAAGCTGGGTATCGATTACTTCGATACATATGCACTCGTTGCTAGGATATCTACTATAAGGTTGTTGATTGCTCTAACGGCTACACACAACCTTGTAATCCATCAAATGGATGTTAAGACGGCGTTCTTAAATGGAGAGCTAGATGAGGAGGTTTACATGAGACAACGTGAAGGGTTTGTCGTGAAAGATAAGGAAAGTAAACTTTGCAAACTCGTTAGATCTTTGTATGGGCTTAAGCAAGCACTCAAGCAATGGCATCAAAATTTTGATGAGGTTGTGTTGTCTAACGGATTTAAGTTGAATAATTCGGACAAGAGCGTATATAGAAAATTTGATGACTTAGGTCATGGAGTTATGATTTGTCTATATGTAGATGACATGTTGATTTTGGGACTGATTTATCACAAGTTGAGTGGGCAAAGGCATTCCTATCTTCAATGTTCTCCATGAAAGACTTAGGAGAAGCAGATGTTATTCTAGGCATTAGAATTTTATTTTTTTTGAGGGAATAGGCATTAGAATTAAAGAAGCAATGAAAAGTTGATTTCATCTCAAACACACAACATTGAAAAAGTACTTAAGAAGTTCAATGTTAGTGATTGCTCCTTTGTATCAACTCCTATGGATCCAAGTGAGAAATTAAATGTCAAATGATGGTAGTGCGGTATCTCAAGTTGAGTATGCACGGGTCATAGGTTGTTTGATGTATGCTATAACGAGTACTAGGCCGGATATCGCTTTTGCGGTAGGCAAGCTTAGTAGGTATATTAGTAATCTTAGTATGAAGCATTGGCATGCTATTCGTCGTGTCTTAAGGTACTTGGGAAAAACCAAGGATTATGGTTTATCCTACAGTGGATATCCTTCGGTTTTCGAGGGGTATTCGGATGCAAGTTGGATCTCTAATAGAGAGGATCATTCTTCCACAAGTAGATTCATTTTGCTACTTGGGGGAGTTGCTATTTCTTGGGCATCCAAGAAGCAAACTTGCATAGCAGACTCCTCCATGACTTTGGAATTCATTGCTTTGTCCTCGGCAAGTAAAGAGGCGGAGTGGTTAAAGAATCTCATGATTGAGATACCTTTGTTTCCAAAATCGATATCGCCCATAACGATACATTGTGACAATATGATGCAGCTTTGGCAAGGGCATATAGTCAAGTTTATAATGGTAATTCAAGGTACATTGGTGTGTGGCATTCCTACATTCAAGGACATATCAATGATAGTGCTATCACTATTGACTATGTGCGGACTACGTATAATCTAGTGGATTGTTTTCCTAAGGCCTTGGCTAGAGATACGGTGAAGAGGATGGCAATTGGTTTAAGATTGGAGCCCTTTGTTAATCACGAGTGAAGGAATCTTAACTTAACGCCCAATAAGACGTTGGGTCTTAAGTTCAATAAGATTAACTCTTTCATTTTGATGATGAAGAACATTTGTAAGTATCCTCAAGTATTGTTCTTGTTTCACTATGATGTTGTAAGGAGGTTGTATATCCTAATAGTTCTCTTGTTATGCTTTTCATAGTAGCATATTTGTTTAAGAGATCTACCTATGTAAGTGTGAAGTTTAGCCGCTTCAAGTAGCTATAGGGGCATTGCTATGCGCAAATTAGATCCTTCACTCGAGTGTACCATGCACATGGTACTCTCGAATGTACATTAGGAGCATTTAAATGTATATCAGTTCAAATTCAAAAAACAACTGTCCCCAGTATTTAAGATGTTCATTTATTTGATGTTATTGTTCATCCACAAACTTAATATGTTCATTTACGGATATCAAATGTACATTACAAAACCAATTTAATTTTTTTTCAAAAATCACTTGTTCTCATCATTTTCATTCAAAAATTTTCAAATTCAATTTTTTGAAAAAAGGCGAGAATGTACATTAGAAGCATTTAAATGTACATCAGTTCAAAAATCAATTTTGAATTAGAAGTGATTTTTGAATTGGAACTGATGTACATTTAAATGCTTCTAATGTATATTCCCGCTCAAAAATCACTTGTACTCATCATTTTCATTCAAAAAATTTCAAATTCAAAATTTTGACAAAAGGCGGGAATGTACATTAGAGGCATTTAAATGTACATCAGTTCATTCCCACTCAAAAATCATTTATAATCACCATGTACATTCAAAATTCAAATTGTTGCCAAAAAGGCGGGAATATACATCAAAAGCATTTAAATGTACATCAATATTTGAACTGATGTACATTTAAATGCTTTTGATGTACATTCCCGCCTTTTTGACAAAAATTTGAATTTGAAAATTTTTGAATGTAAATGGGGAGTATAAGTGATTTTTGGAAAAAATTAAGTTAGTTTTGTGATGTACATTTGATAACCGGAAATGAACATATTAAGTTTGTGAATGAACAATAACATGAAATAAATGAACATCTTAAATATTGGTGGGGGCAGTTGTTTTTAAATTTGAACTAATGTACATTTAAATGCTCATAATGTACATTCGAGAGTACCATGCGCATCGTACTCTCGAGTGTAGGATCTACCCTTTGATAGTTATGATACACTTATGAATGATACGGACACATGGCTTTAAGTGTCAAGTATAATGAGTTCAAATAGTTAATCTTGTGTGTATGGTATCTTCAAGTTTACTTTGTATTGAGATTGGTTCAATCGCTAGCGACACCAGTCGGATACGGATGCTTGGAATGTGTATTGTACTAGGTGAAAGTTCAAGTCTTTGTACACTTTCATTGATGCATGAGATTGTTTGTTTTGATGATGTCAAGTGCTAATTATCTTTTTTGAATACTTGAAATAGGGGAGGATTGTTGGATATTTAGAGTATTTGATAGATAGTTTTTCATGTAACGTTGACTTGAGACGCTTGGTTATGGTGTCGCATCTTGAATAACGTTAAGATTTGTTGTTGGTTGTTTGTAACTTAAGAAACTAAGTAGCTTTGTGTGAATCAAAGTGGGCAAGCAAGCCAAGCAAAGCCAAGAGGAGCAGCAGGCTCGCGGGGGGTGAGCTAGATCGCGGCCCGCGACCTGGGCTTGGTGCTGGTCGCGACTCGCGACAGTGTCGCACCTCGCGACGAGGCATTGCTTTCTTGATGCTCCGGATTTCTGAGGGTCGCGACTCGCGACTGGGCGGTTTTACTTACGTCTAAATTTGACGGTTTGAGCGGTTTTTGGTCGGTTTCTTTTGTTTCAACATACATTATAAGTGGGGTTTCACCACTGATGAAAGATAGAGGTTCATAAGTTTATGCTTATTCTCTCTAAAAAAAGCACTATCAAGTTTCTCTCAATGGTCATCAAATACAAAACCACAATAAGCTTGTTCTCATTTGACAAGATTATTCATACGAGCGTGACTCTTGTTGTTCTTCATTGTATCTTGGAAGTGAATTCCATGCAACCCGTGCTTCGTATAGGGTCGGAATATTGCTTTTGGGAAAGTGTTCCCAACACGCCTTGAGGATTCGTTCTTGTTCGTTGTTGTTATTATTGTTGTTCATCTTATTCCCGGTTACTAGCACTAACACAAATTCCTCTTCTGCTACTGCATCTGATGATGATGATCTTTCCTTCCCCATTTTATCATCTAAAAACTAATCAATAGAGCGATGCGGCATGGTACGGTGGTTGGAGAGAAAATATTTTGGGTTTTCAAACTTTAATTAGTTTTCAGAAATAAATAGGTGGAAAGAGAAATGGAGAGAGGTGATTTTATTCGCTTGTCAGTATCTAATTTTTCCTATATTTCAAGAATTTAGTCCACTAACAGGTTATGCTGTTAGACAAAATCACTAATAATGTGCATATGAAATACCATTTGCATTAATTGTATTTATTTCATGGGTTGCTTAATTTCTGCTTGAATTTCAGCTTGAATTTCATGTTGTGAAGATGTAGTATCTGCTTGAATATTTTGCATTTTTGCATTTTTAATAAAATTGTTAGGTTTTTGACTTCTGATCTTTTCCTCTTTCATGTTTACTCTAAAATTACATGTCTTGTTTCTACATGTTTTGCTCAAGAAACCTAAGCTTAACTAAATTATATACTTTGTAAACAAAAGGAAATTTTGTGATAAAGTTCGTTATTTGTTATGAATTTTGTGAAAAAACACCAAATATAATTATTTTTGCAAAAAAACACCTTAATTATATAATAATTTTTATTAAAATTCACACATTGTGGCCGGATTTAGACTAAAAAGTCAAGATTCCAAGTGTTGACCCCTTCAATACTAACCACACTTTGAGCGTAGAACTCACACTCGCATTAACCATTAAACTACATGTTTTATATAGTTGTTATATGAATTATTATATTTTTTTACTTTTGGAATGCAATTTGTTAGAGAGTACTTGTCAGAGAAAAAATCCGATTACTGTACATTTGGAAAATCCTGGTCCCGCCACTGCATGTGATGCATCTGCACTTCACAACAAAACAACTCTGCATGAGGATGTGATAGAGTATACAAAATCAAATGCGGGGCTCGAACTATTCGTTCAAGCTTTTAGTTGAATTGATTGTATGTCGAAATAAGCTCAGACTGTAAACTAAGGTTAAGAAAACAAGTGTAAATCTACTAAATTGATATTCCTTCCATCTCAAATTAATTACTATGTTTTTATTATTTGGTTGTTCCAATTTAATTACTACATTCATTATTTGATATGTGATCCTCGATTCCTAGTATATTTTTCACCTTTTGATATTTTTTATTATTATATTCCTATACTTTCTCTACCCATTTTTCGCTATTTGTCAATATAGTGTTGTTTCATTACTCTTCCAACATCTTTCAATAAATCACACGTCTTCTTTTGAAAGAAAGATGATTTCAATAAGCGACGTTTGACGTTCGATTAACAACACGTTTGCTAAAAAAATAGGGAGCACAATTTCTATATGTATGCATCATTAGACCGTGTTCTTTCAAATTATTTTTGGTTATCTGAACTTATTCGACCTTATTCGATTTTATTAGACCTTGTTCGACCTTATTCGATTTTATTAGACCTTGTTCGACCTTATTAGAAGCAATGTTATTAGATTTTAATCGATCTTATTCTAACTTAATCAACGTTATTGGACCTTATCTAAATTATCCGGACGTATAACAAGTGAAATAAGAAAACAACGGATACTTAATCTCTCCTCACAAGTCACAACACATGTACCTGCATAATAAATTAATAAGTGAGTCATTATTTGACCTTACAGTTACAGATAGATCGGGAAGCTGAAGGATCTACACAAAAAGATTATCAATTTTATCTGTGCATAAGAAATTATGTAAACCACATATTTTAGCAACTACTTATCTGAATTTCAACAATGGCGTGCGTGAACCATGACGTAAATATACTCTTACCTCCACTTTGTGTGTATATATATACTTCATGGTATTACCTCCACTCTGTACCAGCTTTTTTAGACCCGTGCATTACCAGCTTTTTTAGACCCGTGCAAAAATGCACGGGAAAGTTTTTTTTGTAAATAGATTTTGAGTTATTATTTAAGAGATCGTAAGATTACAAACTAAATTGAAGATGAATAATGTAAATTGATCTAATAAAAAAATTAATCAAGTTAAGAATATAAATAGACACAAACAATAATTTTGGTTCATTATATATAACCTTTTCACAATATATAAGATAAGGTCGAATAAGGATTAATTAAATTCAATCGGTTTTACAAACTATTTTCAATACAGTATCGGTTTATTATAATAATAACTCTTCTTGCAGATTCAAAAACTCTTCGGGAGTTTTGTTAACCAACTCACGAACTACCTTGTCATATAAAATAAAACAATCATTCTTTGTTCCGTCAGACACAATAATCTTCAACCTAGATCTTTTGTGATAAAAAAAATTATCTAAAGTTATGAGGAGTATTTTGTACATTGAAAGTTTCAAAAAAGTAATGCAAATAGATAGTTACTAAGATTGGTTCTCTTAACAATGTATATATCTTTTGGACAAATTTGTCTTTACCATCTTTAATAACTTTAGTAGCACATCTTATATAAGCTTGATACCACCACCCAAAATCAAAAATCAATGTCCACTATAGTTGCCAAACAAATAACTTTCCCAATTAATTAGTTTTTTTTTTGTAATTTTAAAGTCATAAATTTAAATGATACCTTTGAATTTTCATATATTTCGCTAAGGCAACTAATTTCGGGATCATCTCGTAAGCAAAAATTTGAATGCCAACTGAACGGGGTATAAAATCATTTCTTACTTCTTGGCCATAAAGCTCCCTCGTTTCGCAAACAATAAACAAACGCGCGACAAATCTCATATTTGTCACATATATATCACCTATTTAAGTAAGGGATAACTATTATTGTATTTAAACAAAACAGTAGTATATTCAAACAGAATATTATACACATTAGACGATGATTTTATGGCAAAAGGATAGGTTATATGCTGATTGTACGTTTTGTTAACTCATCATCAATACTTCCCACTTCATTAGGAGTGACATAGTCATTCCTTTCCCATACACGTATTATTCGAACCCTTATGGTGTAAAATTTCTTCTCTTTGCTTATTTCATCTATACTGATTATTTGACATAGACGATCCATTGTAGATTTATTTTGAAAGAACTTAAATATGATTCTTGTAAAGTTGGGAAAATGCAAAACAAATTTGTTAAAAATATTATCATATCTATACATAATATTAAGTAGGTAGTGACTTAATTAAAGGAAAAAACTTCAAATAAGGAAATCCGAAAAATTACGGAAACTTTGTAAAAGTAAAATAACAAAAAAAGATAGCATGTTCATATAAAAAGAAAACACAGGGAGAAATGTGCATATTAAAAAAAAACGGAGGGAGTATTTGTTAAGATATTTTGTAAAAATTTATTCTATTGATTTCAATGTATAACGAATTTAAAAAGATTTTAAACCAAAAATCAGAAAAGATAAAAAATGGGAGGGAAAAAATGTCAATGGATAAATGATTTTTTTAACGAAAATGATTATAATTTTTAAAATGAAAAATTAAAAATATTACGAAAATTACTGTGAACATTTTCAAAAAAAATCAATTTATTACTTGGGTTAATGTAAAATTCAAAATAGTATATAATAATGATTTAATAAATCGGTTGGCTACATCAAGATATTGTATTCAACAAATGCAAAGAAAATTAAAAATTACTACAACAAAACACTACAATTTACTAATGCTCAAAAAATAATTAGGTAAAAATCTAGAATAACTTTGAGATTGCATAAAGAACAAACAAAATATATATTCGAATAATCGAATTATAATATAAATACGACAAAAGAAACAAAAAAATGAATTTATTATTATTCAATAAAGATAAGGATTACATTTGATGAATTAACAAACAATAAAATACATAAAGAAATGACAATACGAAAAAAACCGATTAGATCGATGATACTTTCATGAAAATATTCAAAACCTCCATTGTGATGTTTTGTGATGATGATTATGAAACTTTCTTCAATCGCATTCGGATAATTCATCCAATATTCTTCGAATCTGAGAAATAAAACAAAGTAACAATCTTCTTTCAATCGAAATTTGTCAAACCATTCCAATATTCTTGAATGATTTTATTGAATGAAGCCATGTTTTCAATTTGAGAGAGAAACATTTAGAATGAGAGAGGCTAGATTTAATTTCGATTGAAATGAGCTATCTTGTTGTATGTATTTATAGTGGCATATTTATGAAACAATGAGCTAACTTTCTTAAAAAAAACGTTGGTTCTTTTCATTCTATGATGATTCTTTCCTATAATTACTCTTTCCTATAATGAAGATTAAATTTAAAAACATTGATCTGTTCAATTTTGATTTGTTCAAATTCCTAAAAGATGAAAGCAGATCTTAACTTTTGATTTTTTATTTTAAGCAATTATGTAATTAAGCGAATTGATTAAGGAACCTAATTTAAGGCAGTTATACCGAATTGATCTTAATTATCCCTTTTAATATCAACGATTTTTTAGGAATTTTTTAATTGCCAGATTTCTTAGCAGATTTTATTCAATTAAGGCATTTATTATCAAAGCTTTTTTTAGAAAATGATTGAAGATATGATTTCCTAAATAAACCAGCTATCTAATTCAAAAAAAATAAAGCTATAATGTTGACACGTGGCAAAAAAACGCTATGAGGCATGTTAGTGTAATTTTATTTTGCGGATCTAATTTTATTTTGCTTGAATGTAATATATAGATAATATGTCCGAAAATAATATAGGTTTGTTAATTATGGCAAGTAATATTAATTGATATTATAAGCTTATGGAATAATCATTAAATCTATATAATTTAAATATTATGAATGCAATATACTTTACAAATTTAGATTATGGCAGAATAAATATTAAAAGTGATCAAGTACATATAAATGCAATTCGTTTTTTAAAAATAATTCACAGGGATTTTATTGGTTCATCCCATACGTGGGCTATATAATTGCCAAATCTCATGGGATTTGAGAAAAATAATCCGTACTGAAATTAAGCCAAATAATTGCCACAATATTTAGGAAGATAATGAAAAGTCAAATCTATTCCTTAATTAAAGGAATCAACCGAATAAAATTTAGGAATCTATTCAATGAAGGATTTGAAAATCACGTTAATTTAGGAATAGATTAAGGGACGTATTTTTATTTTTTTGAAGATCCTTTAATTAAGGAATCAACCGCATAAATGGAAGTAAATGGGTAATTCTTACTGAAATTAAGCCAAATAAATGCCAGAATATTTAGGAAGATAATAAAAAATCAAACGCTAATTTAGGAATAGATTAAGGGACTGATTTTCGGTATATGAAATTCCTTTAATTAAGGAATCAACAACATAAATGGAAGTAAATGGTTGTTTATTGTTGCCTAATTAAATGGAAATATTTTTTTAAAAAAAGCAAAACAACACCAAGTTGACACGTTGGTATTTTAATTGCTATAATGCATTTTAAAAAAAGCAAAAAAATCTGTTGCTGACACGTGGCTTCTATAAACGCTAGATGCTTGGGGGATCAAGGTTTGCTTTGGATTCATCTGGTGATGACACGTGGCAAAATTTATTTTGCTTTAATGTAATATATAGATAGGCTGTTCGAAAATACTATATGAATGTTAATTTCGGCAAGTAATATTTATTGATATTATAACTATATGGAATAATAATTTAGGAATAGATTAAGTGGGTAATTATTAAAGCAATCATTCTTAATTTCGGCACTTTAATTTAGGTATATGATGTTTGAATCTTTTAATTCTTAAAGCAATGTTATTTAGGAATAATATAGGAATGTTATTTTGGACTCTCCAAAATAATATATGATACTTAAATCTTTTAATTCTTATAAATCTTTTAAATGGGTAATTCTTATAGCAATCTTCCAAAATAATATAGGAATGTTAAAACAGTCATTCTTAATTTCGGCACTTTTGTATTGCCTATGATGCTTAAATCTTTTAATTCTTAAAGCAATGTTATTTAGGAATAATATAGGAATGTTATTTTGGACTTTCCAAAATAGTACATGATACTTAAATCTTTTAATTCTTATAAATCTTTTAAGTGGGTAATTCTTGCTTTAATCAACCGAAATAATATAGGAATGTTAAATCTTTTAATTCTTTTATGGCACTTTTATTTAGGAATATGATGCTTTTATGGCACTTTTATTTAGGAATATAATGTCAAAACAAATCTATTCCTAATTTGAAGCAACTAATTTATACGTGATTTTGGGTACTCCACTAATTAAGGGAAATTTGTACTCCTATAATTAAGGGGAATCAAAGTCTAATTAGGCCGAATTTCAAAGAGGTAAAATTTCAAAAAGGTAAAATGCAAATTAACTGCATTGTTACACGTATTTTTTAAGACTGATTTAATGCAATTTAAAAAAGGTAAAACGTATTAGGCTGACACGTGGCAAGTAAAACGCAAGAATGAATGAGAGATCAAGGTTTGCTTTGGATTCATCTGGTGATGACACGTGGCAAAAATCATTTTGCTTTAATGTTATATATAGATAGATTATAAGTTTCCCACATGGCAACGTTTAAGGAGGAAATAAATAATGTAAATATATTTATGCCTATAAGGATGAACTTGCCGTTCATTAAATAAAACTAGGGGTCTTAACATACCAAATTCAATATCAATAACGGAAGCAATAAAATAAAATAATATAATATACTTGCGTTTTTTTTTAAAGGCTGTTTTGTTCGTAGTCAAAATAAATTTAGAATATTTAGTTACCATCTCAAACTACTTAATTTAATCGAATATCAAAGAAAAATAAAAATAAGTGTTCAATAAAATACGAATATCAAATACTAACCTTATAAATATGTTACTCCAATGTATTTAAGTATAATTGAAGGTATATGTATGATTATACAGACATTCAAACCCTTATACTAATAGAACACCTAAAGATATCATTTTGTCCCATTAGGTGTCCCCTTAATTTTGTTACATTAAACCAACTACATCGCAACGTATATAATTAAGTGTCACTACAGTAACTATATATAGATAAACAACTTCATAGCAAATAGTTATATATAATTATTTGGCATATAAAAAAGGACCAAGTAAAATAGTTTGTATAAAGCTGTTCAAGGTAAAAAAAAAAAGGTAAGTGGCAAGGTAAAAAGGTAATTCTTTTGTAGAAAGTATAATGGGGATTAAACAAACTCTATCAATTATTACATAATCACGTTTTCATTTCTCGAATTTTTCAAGCAGAATAACAAAAATATATTCATTATCATTCAGAAATCAATGTTAATGAATCTAGTTGGTCCATTGCTTCTCCAAAGAAAGCAAAACATAAATAAAGTGTAAGTGATTTAAATTGTAGCAAAACAGAATTAAATGTAGATGATTTAATGTTTTCGACAAAATAATAGTTTCATAATGATATCAGCTAAAATAGTGATTCGGTCTAATCACACCAAATTACATTGTAGGATTTGGCTCGGTCTTGACGGCCTTCAATTTCCTGTTGGTACTGGATAGCTGAGCTTCATTACCATAAGCGTCAAAATCATCTTCTCGGTTAACTGCACCAATTAAGTTCCTTTTGTTGGGAGTCAATCGTGGTTGGTCAGTAACGCTGTCTGGAGTTTCATCAAATGTCTCCTAATAATAAGAAAAAAATATATTATATAATAGCATAAATAATATAACATCATGGAATTATAATGATTTAAAAGTATGTACCTTAGAAGCTTCATCAATTTCTTTCACACTCTCACATTCAATTATAGCCTTCAATTCATTGTCACACTATAAAAAGGTAAACGTCAAAATAAAATTTGCATGAAAATATCTAACAATGACTAATGTAGATAAGGAACCTATTAAACATTTTGGTTTTACCTGTTGTTTGAGATACATAGCCATGAATTTTTCTATCGTGGATTGGTCATCACAGGTGCTAACAACTGTGTAAGTTGTTTCCCATTTAGAATCACTTCTAAAAGGAATATCAACTTTAAATAACATTTTCCGCCCAATAAGTTGATTCAATATTTCTGGAAAACCATACTTGTCACCATTCTGGAAAACAAATATTATATTACGTGTTATATGTTTATTAATATTTAAACGAATTAATGTATGTAATAATAAACGAATTCTATAAATATAAAAAGTCTTAACTATATAGCTAATTTGAAAATATAACAGGTCGTAATATGGAAATCATATATATACACATATACAAATCAATGAGGGAAATCTATAGATGCTGAAGTCAGATTGGGATTCCAAACTTAAGAATATGTTTAGCGTAGTGTTACACGTGGCCAAAGGAAATCAATCTCACTCACATGAACCTCTTCCTCAAGCTTATTTTGTGGTGTTAAACTTCTGATTATTGGATTAATATAATCTGATTCCTATATTAATTGCATTTATATGGTTAATAATATGGAATTTATATATATATATATATATATATATACAAAGGTTATTCAAATAACCTTCTCTTGTTCCTCAAACAATTCTGCAGCACTTTTTTTAATTTCCTTAACAACTTCCCGCTCAAACATGATGAATGAAGTGTCACGTGTCTCATCTGCAACAACAATCTTCAACCGATACCTATGCAATCGCAAAAATACAACAAAATTAACAAATTTCATTAAACATTATTTAATTATTTCATATATTACTTAGTGGCAATATATTTCTTATTAGGTACCTTGGTGTTGTCTTCTTCAAAATTTTGTTTTCCTTCTTGCACTTAATAATGTTGCCTTCTTTTTTCACACCACTCAAACATTTTGGACACGATTCATAATACCAATTGTTATCGACATCCAAATCTTCAATAGTTGCAAGGCATATACACAATCCAGTCTATATTTATGAAAATGTATTAAGAATCCTTAAATACAATAAGCTTTGATTTTAAAAATTTTAATTCACGGAGAAAACCAATAAACAAAAAATAGTACCTTTTCGCATGCAACCAAATCAAGTAAGTCTTTTATTAGTTCCTCTCTCAAGAACTCATTAGTCTCGGATGATACATGGCTTTGAAGATGCGTCAATCCTTTTGAAGTGGATGAATCTCTATTGGCAATTCTCCTACAACTAATTACATACGTTGCAAGAAATCTACGCATTACTTTACTTATATTAAATTTTAAATAATAAAAATGTAAATTTATATTTTATATTATTTACCATAAGGTTATCATATAAAAGCCTTTGTCCTCTGAAATTCGGTAGCAAACAATCTAGTTTTCCAAATATAAGACTAACCATTAAGAAATTTACAATGATAAAATCTTTGTATTGCCATTAAGAATGTATTTAAAAAAAACATATGTTGTATTTCAATATTGTTGGGCAAATATTATATAGATTTCGTTTATTTGAACGTATAAGAACATGTCTTTTAATAATTTCCACTTATGATTTAAGATACAGCTCAACTATTTAAAAAAAATGTTTCAAATATCCAATATATATTCTATCAAATGGTTTTGTCAGCGATTGTATTACAAAATATTCACATCGTGAATCTATATACGAAACTTTAAATAACTTCAATACCTTGTACTAAATTCACCAATTTCTGGAGTGTCTGGATTCACAAGCAAACGGGTAATATTCCATGAATTTTGAACACGAACTTCACCTAAATGTACAGTAACATTAAGCAAAATATTACAGTAATGCATTAAACAATTATTTACTTTTATTCAATATCAACCTTACAGATAAATTTATTTTGTATTATAATATTACCTTGATAAGAAACCCTCTTTCCAAATTGTATGATAACAATAATAGGTAGTTTATCACTTTGGTTTGCCAATAACGTTGTTGTCTCATCCGCATAATCTCCCCATAGTACACATGTAATGCTTTGGTTCCTATTTTAAATAAACATTTTAGAATGTGAAGTAATGTTAAAATAATATACATCTATCAAATAAGTTATATCAAAAAAAGTTAA
Source organism: Patellifolia procumbens (assembly GCA_947645195.1). Classification (NCBI taxonomy): domain Eukaryota; kingdom Viridiplantae; phylum Streptophyta; class Magnoliopsida; order Caryophyllales; family Amaranthaceae; genus Patellifolia; species Patellifolia procumbens. The sequence continues at coordinate 895,641 of CANSGD010000888.1, read as the reverse complement.
AAGGACATTACTCATTATTGACCAACTCTAAAGTCATACACTTTGATGCTTTTGTTGGCACGATAGCACTATACCCCGTTAATTCACCAATTATATCTGCAATAATAGGAATGAAAAATAGCATTATTTAACATTACTAATCCAATTAGATTATTAACGGTGCATTCTATAACATAATTGGTATTAATTAATTAATCAATTACCTATATAATAAACATAAGAAATTTTCTTGGATAGGATGTCTTCAAAGGGAATAAAATCGAACCCATAGAGCGGAATGGAATTATCTTCAAACTTCTTTATGGTAGTTGAATAGTTAAACGAAATCTTGCAACTATGTCTTGTTACTTGCTTTAGTCCAGTGCTTTCGAGAATAAGAAATTTGGATATTTCTCGAACTTCTCCCTCAACAATCATGTCCTTGAATGCATTAATTAAATTCTTACGACAATAAGCTTGAATCCTGTCACCCTAAAATAAATTTAAAAAACGTTTAGAAAAACAATTTAAAATTAAATAAGTATAATTTAATGTATTATTCCGAAATTGTACTTACATTTTTGTCAGCTAACACCATTTCAACAGAATTTACTTCAGAAGGGGTTGTTTTGTCAGTCCTTTCCCATAATTGTACTATTCGAACCCTAATGCTGCAAAATTTCTTCCCTTTCGTAATGTCACTGACATTGATCATTTGGCATTGACGATCCATTGCTAGGTTTTTTTATATAACTTGGAATAGAGAAAAGGTAAATTTATTATACTGTTGCTAGAAGTGACATTGAATTTTCCTATTTATACAATATACCCTAGTAAGAATGAACAAAATAGCAATAATCTCAACATTAATTTAGGCAATGATGAAGGTATTGGTTTAAAAAAATATCAATACTATCAGATATGGTCAGTAATCGATTTCATTGCTAAATAAGGTAGTCGTATAATTGGGACCAAATTCATATCAATATGATTTGGGTAGTTTTAAAAATTTACATAATTAGCCAACACATTCCCTAAATTTAAGAAGATTTGATTCTAGTACAATCTCTAAAAAGTGATAGTTTATTTGATTTCACTTCTTAAAAACATTTTTAGAAGCAAAATTTATGGAACATTTGATGTTATGCACACTAATTCCAAAATCAAATAGGGTAGTAGTTTTTCACTTTAACAAATTCATATCAATATGATTTGGGCAAATCTAAAAATTTACATAATTAGCCAACACATTCCCTAAATTTAAGAAGATTTGATTCTAGTACAATCTCTAAAACGTGATAGTATATTTAATTTCACTTCTTAAAAAAATTATGATCCCTACATTTACGGAACATTTGATATGTTATATATATTTATTTAACGAATGTTTATGGCTTATCAAAAATCTTTTTTTAAAGGCTACCAAATATTATAAATAATGAGTTGTCAAAATTAAAATGTTTATGATGTTGTTCAGAATAATTAGAGGATATTAATTTATATAGTAAAAACGTGTATAGACTATTCAACGATACTTTTAATCGAAAATTAAGGAGAATGGAAAAAGATTTCCTATAATTTATATTCCACCATATATGGCACCTTAAAATATTATTTTTAATCATCAGGAGTACGAATCCCTTAATTTAAGGAATTATATTTCAAAAAATAATATAAATCACATCCGATAGTATTGCTAAAACATATATACTTCGTATTAGGTAATAACTATAAATATGGTCATCAAATATATATCATTTATGTGATTTCTATTAAGATTCACCTATCTTTGATTGTATTGCTAAATAGGGTGTATTTCTATTAATTGGAAAAAATATCATAACAATATGATTTGGATACCAGTGCCACTTTACATAATTAGCCAACACATTCCCTAAATTTATGTAGATTTGATCTTAGTAATATCTTTAAAAGTGATAGTATATTTATAATATAGATTTTAAAGAAAAATATCTCTATATTTATGGAACATTTGAAGACTTCAAATCAATCAATTTGATTTCATGAAAAAGAATCCCTTAATTTTGGCATTATTTTCCGAAAATAATATATTTCTTGGTTTTATTTTTAAACATAATCTTAGGGTAATTGTATATGGATACACGGAATATCAACTGTGAAAGGATACACGTTTTATGGAAAAAACCATTTTGCTTTGTAAAAACCATTTGAAAATAATGGTTTCCCCAAAAATGCACCCAAATTTTAAGGTACAATCAATTTCATATTTATAAAAATGGTTCTTATATGAAATAAATACCTTTAATCGACACGCAAGATGATCAAATCAAATACTACTACTTCCATTTTTAATAACCAACATTAATTATATAGATTATTATCAACCTATCATGATTTATATTTACCTTAATTACTATCAACCTTCCATTTAAAATTTACTACTTGATTAATATATTTCACATCTGATCGAAGCTTGCCAAATATCTAAAATTATAAAATGCTATTCTTACGAATTTTCATAGTTCAATAACATCACTACCTCGACTTTTTATTACTTAGACTCAAATAAAAATAAATCCAATATTATAATGACTCACATAATTAAGATATAAAATAAAAAATACTCAATACGATGATTTATAGAGTGATAACCAATATTGTATCAAAAAAACATTCAAATGCACCAAAAGTATCTCAAATTTCCGGAAAAATACAAAATATAAAATCCATCTTATCCAAAATGAAATATTTAATATAACACCACTCAAAACTGGTTATTCATCAATGCAGTTTTTTTTGGCCGCCTTCTCATCCTTCATTCCAGTTGCATCTTCCTTTTCAGATTGATCTTCAAGAACACGTTTCCGTACTGAATTAACACGAAGATTGTCCATGATATCTACCTTTGCTTGTTTAGCATCCTACATATTTATAACACATTTACAAAAAGTAAGTGAAAATAATTTATTAGAAGTAAGCTACACTATATTTCAGCTAATACTAATAGAACACTTATTAATACACAACCATTATGAATTTATAAAACATAACTTTGAAACTTACCAAAATGGTTTTTTAATGTCGCATCCATAAATCAATAGATACTTCATCATTGGTCAAACTTGAAACCATAAATTCAGATTTATTTGTCAATTTATTCATTGCTAAGAATTCCGCCTTAAAAAGAAACAACTTGTTCTTCAACAAAGTCAACTCTTTAGGCATCTCATAAATATCACCTTCCTAAGAAAGAAATATAATAAGTCAGGTCTTTAGGCATCTCATATATATCAACTATAAAAAAATATATATATAAGACAAAATATATCTATAGCATAATTATACGTGTCATACCTGTTCTTGCGCATCAAGGTAATCCTGAGCAGTCTTCTTAAGCAATCCTTGAACAGCCTTATCATAAAGAACGAAAATTGCTTTGTCTGTATCATCAGATACGTTTAACTTCACCCTAAATCTATTGTTTGACCAAATAATAAATTATTCAGTTATAAGAAGAATGATATTGTCCATCTAATAACAGCCAAATTGTGACGACACTTACTTAGGTTGAGTTTTCTTCAGAACATATCTGTCTATCGGACAAACCATATTTTCGCCCTCTTTAACCACCTTAACACCACACCTAATGCACCCATCGTAGTAATAGCCGAAATTCTCATCAATGTCATCTATGTTCACCAAACAACTAACTTCTACATCCTACATTTAAAAACACGAAAAATTTGGTGTCATTAATATCATCCAAGAGGGCAAAAAATAAATAAATAATATAAATCATTGTAAGAACTATGGTATAAAACATAATAAATCTCACAAAATAACCTTGTGCATTTCAATAGCTTCGCGTAGACAACAGATTTCTGAACGATCTATTTTGGAAACACTTTTAATACCCACTGGACGGGCAATAAAATCATTTCTTCCTTCTTGTGAGTGGAACTCATTGATTTGACAGTCAATGAGCAATCGAGTTGCAAATCTAACATTTGTCACATATTTTGCACCTACATATAACAAACAAAGTATTAGATAAAATAATATAACTTGATTTATATCCGTAAAAAGTAGTTGACAAAGGTAGGCAAGAAATATGATTCCATCAAAAAAGTATTTGGGTCATACTCAAACAAAATAAGACCGTATGAAAATTAAATTTTATAAAATAATTATATCACACTCTATAATATTTCCCAATCCCACTCATAATTATATATATCATTTTCGTACTAATAAATTCCATTTAGTCATGTGAAAAAATTAATAAAGTAAAGTACATCAAATATCAAAATTTCAATAAACTACTTTTTACGTGTATACTATATGAACTTCAAGTCTATATTATATTAAGTATATACGTGTCAAATTGGTGTTGGAATGAATCTTTTTTAAATTAGGCAAGATCATCTTTTAAACAATATTCTGCTAAGAGTTACAATAAAATAACACGGTTCTAAATTAGTGGAAGTCATTAATTATAATTAATTATTTAATTAAAATTCACAGAAAGAAGAAAGAATCTATTTTAACTTCACATCTATTTAAAATGACGATTTAATCTAAACCACATTTATACTTGAATATTATATAGTTTTATTGAATAAGATGATTAAAACGTTACCTTAATTATCAACTATAAGGGAACGTTACTTTAGGTATTAGTATAATTTAAATTCAATCTTCCACATTACAGGGATATATTCCGATTTTGGTCCCTTTTATTGTTAGATATTTCTATTAATAAATCATAAATAAAAACGACCATTTACAAATGCAAAACTGTAAATATTAGTTGACTATAAAGATGATCTTTCCGTTTATTAAATAAAATAAAAGGTCTTAACATACCAAATTTAATATCAATAACGGAAAGAATGCTTTCAAGTGATATGATATCCTTGCGTTTGTTGCTTTTAAAAAATAAGTGTCTTTTATTCGTAGTCACAAAAAATCTAAATTTTATCAATTATCAAATAGAAATTTAATGGTATATTTATGTGGTATAACTGTTCAAGACTATGCTTTCAAGTTGTTTGTTATTTAAAATTAGCAGTTTAAATTAAACATGCGTGCAAGAAATAACTGTTCAAGACTATGCTTTCATAAATAAAAACTAAATAAAAAATGTGGTACGCTAAATAAAAAATTTATATTTCAAATATTTCCTCATTTATTGTCAATTAGTCCCTTATAGTTGATTTTATTTCCAGTCGAATTGAATTAAAACTACTTTCAAAAGTACATTCACTTACCTTTGTGGTTGTAAGAAATTTTGCAACCTTGGAGAATTATATAGAGGTCGTTCAATGGATGCCTATTAACCATATAGTTATATAATATTTCAGCATACTGTCCTTCTAGATAACAATCCATGCGAGTGTACCTTCAAATAAAATCAAATATATATAAATTGTAACTATAATCTATTACTCGACTATGTAAATGAATTTGAAACGTTATTAAATTATATGAGATAGACTTACTGAAAGTCCATAATTGCAAAATTTATAATGAAGTAGCTAGGATGTGGAGTATATTTTTGGACAGTGTATGGCAAAACCCTTCCAAAGACATCTGAAAAAAAATATTATCATTAAACTCTTTAGTTCAACTTCAACATAAATAAATTATTAGATGATAATTTAAATTACAAAATAACAAATCTATACCTAGTAAATAAGATGTCTCGAAATCACTTGAAAGCATAAGGGGATATGAATAAAAGAAGAATCCATAATAGGGCAAATCCCCAGATTTCATGTTCTCAACAACGGTTGACTCGTTGAAGATTATTCTATAAAGGGATGTAGTTGGTTTGACACCATCATCTTGCTCACGAATAGTAAAATTCCGAATCCTATTAATTTGCCCTTCTTTAAGCAAAGGACCTAATGTAAGTATATACTCCTTAGGTAAAGTGGCTCCAATCTTGTCTCCCTACAAAATTCAAAGAAAACAATCGTTACTAAACGTACAAAAAAATAATAATAATTGATAGATAAAATTACAAAGGACTATGGGCAATCCAAATTATAAGGGATATATTCCGAAAGCCTTCAAATAAATAATATTCCAATAAATAACACTATGGGCAAACGTTACATTCTCATCATCCAAAATCGTTTCTACGGTACGGATCTCCACCAAATTCGATAGCAATTGTTCTTCCCAAAGCCTTATTATCCTAACTAAGATAGTAGATGATGAAGATTCAAGTGTCAAAGAGTTGATCTGAACAACTTCTGGAGTCATGATGTTTAGTGTGGTTGCCATAAACTTGGAGAGAAAAATATTGGATGATATAATTCTTGAGACAATGTTGTGGTGAATGTTTGAATTAAATGTTAACCTGATTTGAATTTATATGATTTCATAGGCTGTTCGAAAATACTATATGAATGTTAATTTCGGCAACTAATATTTATTGATATTATAACTATATGGAATAATAATTTAGGAATAGATTAAGTGGGTAATTATTAAAGCAATCATTCATTAATTTCGGGACTTTGATATAGGTATATGATAGTATATGATACTTATAATTGGATGGTTCTTAAATCAATGTTATTTAGGGAAAATATAGGAATAATATTAATTCCTAAATTCAAGCAATCAAATCAAACGTGATTATGGGTGCTGCACTAATTTAGGAATAGAATTAGGATGTGAATTTTATTTTTTTGAATTGCTTTTACGTAAACTGTAAAAAGAGTAATATTTTTATTCTTACTTAAGTCAAACACTAATTTAGGCATATATGAAGGGCATTATTTCCGGAAATTTATACTCCTATAATTAAGGGAACTTAAAATATTTTTATTCTTAAATCAATGTTATTTAGGAAAAATATAGGAATAATATTAATTCCTAAATTCAAGCAATCAAATCAAACGTTATTTTGGGTACTGCACTAATTTAGGAATAGAATTAGGATGTGAATTTTGTGTCTTTATATTCGTAATTTAAGATACAAATCGGATCAAACCTAATTTAGGAATTAAATTTTTAAAGTATATTGCCAAGTGTAAATCGAATTAAATTTTTATTCTTACTTAAAGTCAAACACTAATTTAGGCATACATGAAGGTTAATATTTCCGGAAATTTATACTCCTATAATTAAGGGAACTTGTCAATTGGCCGGAATTTTAAAAAGGTAAAATGCATATTAACAGAATTGTTAAACGTAATTTTTAGGATGATTTTATGCAAATTTAAAAAAGGTAAAACATATTAGGCTGACACGTGGCAAGTAAAAGGCAAGAATGAATGAGAGATCAAAGTTTTCTTTGGTTTCTTCTGGTGATGACACGTGGCCAAAATGATTTTGCTTTAATGTTATATATAGATCACAACTATTAGTTATTTTAGAATAAGACGAACTATTGGGCTAACTTCCTAACATAATTCAAACTTTAATTTTCTCAATTTTTAATGTCCATTTTGGGACTATTATATATTGAAGAATTAAGAGTTTAGATTATTTTAAGAAGGTAATTCTAATAGTTTGGATTATTCTAGAATACCTACCATAGTTGAGATATTTTTTTGGTCGAAACAATCATATTTCGGAATATTCCCAATTTTCTCTGATATTTGGAAAAACTATAGAATAAGTTGTTCTTTTACAAAATGTATATTGACATAAATCCAAAAATATGATAAAATTTTCTTTGGAATCACTTAAGATATTTATGTTTTTTGGTGTGTGTGAATTTAAATGACAGAGATGAACATGGTGGTTAAGGTTGATGCTGCTGCCACATGCAAAAAACCAAGTAAGTACTTCACAGGCATATGCGGTTTTGATAGGGATTGTGTGAAGGCTTGTAGCCGAGAGAATTGGCCTAGTGGAAGCTGTGTACCCGCGTACAGATGTGAATGTCAAAGGCCTTGTTAAGCACCATGCAATGCATGCGCTTCTCATCTACAGAAGTCTACACTGACGCGCCCTATAGGTTATAGATTATAGGTGGATCCCTAATCTGGGAGCCAAAAGCTTGAGGCTCCGTGCACTGGGAAAGCGCTCTAGCGACAGGAAAGCGGCCACTAGTAACATTGCAAGACTAAGGTTCTTTACTTACTTAGGGCATGCAAAGCACGTTGGAAGTGCTTGTTCCCAAAATTCCCATGTCTTTCTGGATTGGTAAATCTAAACCAGCGCTGCTTGATGCTTCTAATCAATAGAAAAGGAAGCGAGACCCACTGATTTTGAACTTCAATTTCTCTTTCCGTGGGTACTCTTCTTTTATTCTTTTATTGACTGCACTCCTTAGCATATACTATACGTCGCGAAATCGGGGCGCCTCCGCCCTGAATGACCTTTTCGGGACTAAGTATGATTAATTTTATTCCAACAACCCCAATTAGTGCCTCCATTTCAGGCAAATTTTTACGCTTTATGGATAATGATCAGATGATTAGTCCCTAAAAGTATAGGATGTTATTGAAAACTATCTCATGTATGTCTATTTTCATCTTTATTTGCAGGTACTAAGGGTTAAGGAGGATAAGTTGGCATACTTATGAGTTATGATCATAACATAAGTCAATTAATTAAAATCTTATAATATGAAAGAATAAATGACATCCTGTGTGTATTAAGGAGTTATGCTTTCTGGTTACTTGTAATGTAATAATTTCCATATAAATCTAAGTAGTTTTTTTTATGAAGCTCGTTGTTGTTGGTATGAAGCTTCATTGTTGCTCTTAAAACACAATCATATTTTTATTTTTTTTCTTTACGGTTCTATTACATATAAAAGAATAAAATAATGAAATTCAGTCCCTGATATACATAGCTCTATGTACTCCAATGTTTACCTAATAAAACTGACTATAATATAGTCATGTTTCACGACTCCGAAGTGTAACAGATGAATATAAGAATCATACTTCGTCTAAATTAGCTTTTTTCGTGGTTGATTACCGAAAGAAATTGGAGAATTACATTAATCATTTCATTTTTTAATGAATATTAATATTTTCGGTCTAACTAAAATTGTTATACTTAAACTCTTTACGCATGATGGTGCAAAAGTTTGAACATCAACAATTCTAACTATGTATTTGTAAAAATAAATATTTAGAAAAACATCGTGACAAATCTAACAAGTTCTTAAAATGACTAATTTTTTTCCCTATGTAACAATAATTAAAGTAGAACACAAAATACAAAATACAACAATTTTTTAGATTTAAAAGGAGTATTGTTATATTCTGGCTATGCTCTAGGCAGAATAGGTTGGATTATGAATTTAATTGATAGTTAAGCTTTACTTAATTTAACTTAGATACAGAAATCACCACTAAGTCAATATTAAGGTCCTAAGAACACCACTTGATTCAAGCTCGAAATCAAGCTAGCATAGGCGCTTGGATTAATGATGAATTAATCAAAGCAAAAATAAACTCGAAAGTTCAATGTATAAAACGTCTAATGAATGTTATTAATGACTCAAGCCCTTTAAATACATGTCCTTGACTCTCTAAAAGATAATTACTGAAAATAAAAAGAAATAATTAAACTAATTAAGATTAAACCTATCCTAACTAGGGTTGAAATCGATCCACCTCACTCCCCTCCATTTGTGACGCCATCTTGGACCATTTTCCTTGATATTCTCACTTATCCCTTCAAAGTATGACACCAAACCCTAATCTGATTAGGTTAGGCGCCTAAGATAAGCTTTGGAGGGAAAATGATTCCTTTTCCTTGATCCTTGTAGCTTGGCCGCCCATTTTGTGCAAAAGATAGGCTTTGGGCGCCCATTTTGTGTAGAAGATAGAAGGGAATGTCTATCTTATCTTTAGTAAACCCTAGGCGCCATTTTCTGATTGTTAGGCGCCATTTTCCTCATTTTCCTTGCTTCAACCGTCCTTGCCTTCCTTTGTAACCCTAGTTGACTTTCTACTTTCTAGAAATGGAAATTACAACTCAACTAAGACTTTCCTAGTTAATCTAATATATAATTAAATTAACTAAGAGTACATTTTATTAACTAGACTCCTAATAAAGCAATAAAGATAGTAACTTAGTCAATAATCAATTAACTAAGCTAAGGACATTTTCAAGGGACTTAAAGGACTCAATACTCTTAAGGGAATTCAGAACATCCCTTAACACACAAGCAACCATGTTCTTGGTCTTGGAATCAATGGAGCTAGATGGACCTCCATCAAGTATAGTTTCTTTTTACTTTGAATGAAAAAGGTAGTATATGGTGTAACGAAGATGCGTTACTTTGGAGTTGTATTTTGACACAATAATGCCTAAAACTAGAGGTGGCCACGGGCCGGGTTGTTTCTGTAATACCCCGAATTTTCAAAGCTTATTTTATTATTTATTAAAGTTTAATATTATTTATTTACTGATAATTCAACTTTATTTCATAATAATATTTATATAAAAAAAAAATAATTGATTTCATTTAGTTTTTGAATTATTTAACGATTTTATTGAAATGATTTATTTAGTCTTGAATTATGTGATGATTTTATTAAAATGATTTTATTGAAATGAATTTACAAAACTAATTATACATTTTCATTAATTCTAATTAATTCTAATTATTATTGGATTTGAAGTACTCATTTAGTTTGTGGGCATACTTATAAGTCCATCAATATTAGTTATCCATATAGAGCCCAACTCACACAAAGTCCAAATACTAAGTCCATGTAACATTTGTTTTGCCAAAAAAAAAAAAAAAAAAAAGAAAAGGCAAAAAAGAAAGCTGTGAATCAGCAAGTCTTCATCTCCCTCCTTCCTTCCCCTTCTCACGCAGGAACAGAGCAAGCACACACACAAAAAAATAATCAACTGATCAACTACTCTTGTCAGAGAGTTGAAACTCAACCACAATCTTAGATTTTCTGATCAAGATCAACTCTATAGTCAAAGAAATCTCAAACACCATACCTCACCATACTCACCATTAATGGAGCTTGACTCCAAAGCTCAAAATCTGACCAAATTGTTCTATAAATACCAACCCAAACCCATTCAATTGCTCAAGCAAACCACACTTTCAAGGTTTGCTTCAACTTCTCCCTCTTCTCTTTCAATTTCTGATTTTTTTTGTGTTGAAAAATAAAATTAAAAATTAAAACTCAAAACCACCTCTGCTTCTCCACGACTCGCCGGAACCACCAAACGGCCACCACCACACCTCCGCCCAACCACCAAAAACCGCCAACCCAAAGCCCTGTTCTTCGCCGGAAAACCGCTGCACCACCATCACTCATTTCCTCCCCCCTTCGCTGCGTCTGCTCTTCTCGCAGCCAGCCCGCAACTCGCCCCTCAACCTGCAAAATACCGCAGCCCAGCCACCCCGTCGGCTGCCTGCGCCCACTTCACCTCCCACCTTCGCCTGAACCAGCCGCCTACACCTGAGCCACGCCGCCCAACCAGCCGCCCATCTTCCTTCTCCTCTTCGTGCCTTGTTCTCCTTCCTCTGTTCTTTCCTTTTTGGCTCCTCAACTGATTCATGAATCAGATATTCTTCCCCCCTCCCCTTTTATATTTCTTTTTTTCTTTTTAAACAAAAAAGAATGTTTTCTTTTAAATTATCTATTTAGTTTATAAAGTTACTTTGTTTAGATATCATATTCTAAGTTAAATTGATTTAGTCCTTTTAATACTTAAAATGATTTCTTAAATGTTTCTAAAATGTGATTTTGAGTTATTAATAATGCTTTTAAATAATTAAGGAACTTTTCAAAGATTAATTCGAATTATTCGTTTATTAATAAAAAGGGGTTATTTAGGTTACTAACTTGGATCTCGTTAAAAACTCGTTGTAGACTCCGAGTACGTAGACGAGGATTATCAGGAGCTTTGAACTGTTCGTGAATCTAACTTTTGGGCACGCGTCACGAGGTAATTTCCGATGTCCATCTAAACATAGATCCCGTAGTATAAAAATAATTTAATTACGTGACTATGTGATTAGAAATGTGAATTATAATAATGAAAATTATTATGAATTATAACTATTGATTTTAAATGTGGATTATGATTAGTAACATGACTAATGGATTAGGGATATGAATAATGACTATGGACCATGGACTATAAACGATATGACAATTATTCCAATGTTAACAACGATCTTGATAAATAACCGTATCTTTTATCCTCGGCATTTGTTTAATTAAAGATTCATTATATATTATTATTAATATTATTATGATTATTATTACTGTTATTATTATTATTGTTATTATTATTGTTATCATTATCATTATCATTATTATTGTTATTATTATTATTATCATTATCATTGTTATTATGCTATTATCGTTATTAAAAGCTTGAAAATGAAAAATTGAAAAATGGATTGGTTATAATTGGGAAATAATGGATTATTAATTTACAAGTGATGGTTTTTGTATATGAATGAAAATGGGCTTTATGGATAAGCCGTGAATGAATTGTGATATGGATATTGGAACGAATATGTTCACACTTGGTTAAATGAGATGATGTATATGCGTATATGATTTAAGTGATGACTTTCATAAAAGATATTAATCACTTAAAGTGGAATATCGGAGAGAAATGATGAACAGGTTGCCCTGTATGGGAGGTTCAGCGGCCACCTACAGGTTTCTTTGTTACTATGCTGATTTTTATGTTATTTGTCTTCCTTCTATCTTGATGTGTTTCCAAGTTAGAAGGGGTGTGCACACTAGGGACTCTGTTTTGGCCATTATAACATTTGTAGGTAGTTACTGGGGATTGACCCCGGCCTACACCCTTGAAGTAAGTAGTTACTGGGGATTGACCCCGGCTTACTGGCGTTCTCTTTCCTCTCCTTAAATAAACAGATAATACTGAATTATTGAATTAATTGAAATTATGTGATTATTAATCTTATATATATACGTATGCACTTATGTGATTATTAATTGTATTTATATATGTATATGTGCTATGCTTTCGACTCTATTAACCTATTATTTTCACAAAGTATTTTCAACTTAAGTATTTTACGGGATGGAGTTAGAATTACTCAGTATTTCTGATTTTTGGGAGCTTGTCTCTCTTGTTTCTTTTCAATGTATTTGTGCAGGTGGGTGATCGACTGGGGGAAACAAAGAGAGAATTTTTAGAGTTGTCATCCACATAGTTTTAATTTAGTTTCCGCTGAGACTCTGAGACGTTATATTAATTAGTGTTTTGTTTAAACAATTTAGTTGTTGTAAAACTTAATTTAATTTGAGTTTAGTGTGATGTTACCCATTAGCCTTGCATTTATTTTCAAGGAGATAAGTGCGGCGGTAGCACGCCATCCGAGTCGAACCCTCGTGGATTTTCCCCCAACGAGTTTTATTTAATGAAAAAGGGTTCGATTTGGGCGGGGTGTTACAGTTTCGGTTCAGTGGTGGCATGTACGGGTCAGTTCACAAAATTTTGGTCCTAACCCAGCCCTCAGACCAACCCGGGCTGGTTCAGGGTTGGTTCAGGGTTATGTTTTTCTGAACCTGAACCGATTCGGGGACGATTCGAGAACGATTCAGTGCCAGTTCAGGGTCGGTTCAGTGCCAGGGTCCGGGTGGATTCAAGGCTAGATTTAGTGTCGATTCAGGGCTGGTTCAGTGCCGGTTCAGGGTTATTTCATTTTTTTAATATAATTTTTTTTCATATTGGAAATGCACCTTAAGTAAAAATCATTTTTTTTATTATTATTAAAAAAAGGATAAATCTAAGAAATAATAACTCAGAGTAAATTAAATAGTAATTTCATATAGAAATTTCACCAATTGCAACTCCCAATAACAAAAGCTTACTAATCATAATTGTATATTATAGTTTATTAACCATAATCATAATTATAATTATATTTTACAGTTTATTAATCATAATTATAATTTAAAGTTTATTAATCATAACCATAGTTCAATTTCACAAATCATAATCATAATTAAAATTCATTTATTAAAATCATAATCATAATTTATACTTCACCAGTCAACTAGTCATTCATAAGATTAATCATAATTTTTAAGATTTTAATTAGGGTATAGGGTTTAGGGTATATGGTATAAGGTTACGGTTTAAGATTTAAATTTATGGTATAGGATTTTAGTGATTGTTTAGAGGCGGTTCAACAGCTAATTCAAGAATGGGCCGGTTCAAGAACCGGTTCAATAGCAGACTGGTTTACAGGCCGGGTCAGGTTCAGGGTCGGTTCAGGGTGATCGATTTAGGACCGATTTTGAAATTTGAAAACATGAGCCTGAACCGAACCAGTTCCTTGACCGGGCCGGGCTGCTTCACGGCTGATTTTTCCGGTTCAGGGCTGGACCAATTTTTCACTGGGCCGGTTCAGGGTTGGGTCAGGGCCATCCCGCCCAATGGCCACCTCTACCTAGAACATAGCCCTCCCTTCTCATTTATGAACTTGTTTAAAAATCCATATATGCCTAAAACAATTTTGTGACGATGGCCGACAAATTCTGTGGTACTTAATTGATATAAGCATAAAAAATAAAACAAAAAACTTTATCAAAATGATAGAAAGAATTAGAAATGAAATAGTGCTAATATGACATAACAAAAAATGAATCAAAATTGTACTTTTGACACAACAATTATACTCATATAAACCGAGTTATCCATGGCCAGTTTCAGGCATGACCCCATATAACACAACGCCGGCCATGTCTGCCCAGGTCTTGCCCTGACACTAAGCTAATTATGTGCCCTTCTGAAGGCTGGTTATACATTGATACGCTGAAGGCCATCCCAAATGTATGAACGACCTTTTCAATTATGAACAGGCGTTGTAGAACGAGACGCAACACACCTAACACCACTTTTAAGTCAAAGTCATACCAAACCTGCATGCCTGCATCCAATTGAATAGCAACACACCCCTCATAAATTTCAGAGTGACGCCCTGATACTTTCGTTTCCTACCTTTTTGGGGGGTAAGCTAAGTTATGGCATCTTAGTCATTGCCTATCTATGTCTGGGTGTCAAAAGCCAGTTTATTTGGAACAGAGTCAAAAACAGAGAGGCTAGTCGACTAGCAGCAATTGTATCCAACATATGATCACCAATCAACTTCGAAGTATTTTACGTCAAGGACATAATTATACAAATCAGATATCTATTCCAAATAATTTACTTGAAGTTTTTAGAGAAATAAATTAGTGTCTTTCTATCACATTCCGCCAAAAATGCATACAAAATAATGAAATATGTCATTGTTACAAGCAACTCATTATTCAGAATATTATTTTCCTCATGATCGAAGGAAAATGAAAGAAAATAAGTACCTTAGCTTCCACCCCATTTCCGTTTTCTCATTGGACGTTGAACCTTTGATTCAGCTATTAGAACTGGATAATCAACTTCAGGCTTAGGAGCAGAATACGAGTCCTTTTTCAGAAGTACAGACTCCTTAAAGCGCTCACGTCTCTTCTCCATCTTGGCCATTGTCTCGAGTATCCGATTCTCATCATATACACGATCGCCAGTCGGACCAACTTTCTGACTGAGGGATGATTGTCCTCTCTGAGTGTCCTTCTGAGCCAAGCTTCCAGAACCATACTTCTTTACCTTGAGAATTTCAGCACTGGGTTCTTCTGTTGGTATTTGACCCTCTTCCAGATCAAAAACATTGCCATGGTTCATGAGAAGTTGCTCATCCCGCGATCCTTCAAACTCTAAAGTTTCGTCCTCCATTTTCTCAGGAAAACCTTCATCTTGTTTCTGTTGTCTTCTGAACTGCTCCCAAAACCTCCCATTAGCATGTTCACAAGCATCATCCTTTGGTCGAGTTCCAGCTTTTGAGAACATTCTAGTTGACTGCAGAGTCAAGGGCAATGTATGCATGTCAGACGATCAGGTATGATACCCTTCACTGTCTGACAAGTCTCGAAAGAACATGTAGAAGGAAGATTAATGCAGCTGTAGATGTTTAAATGACAATTGGAAAGCATCTCAAAGATGATCTTAGGGTGAATGTTAGAAAGCAGATCAATTGCGTCAAAGACTAGCTCATGTAATTAGTAATTATATACCACAGAAGCAGGATTTGAAGCACTAAAAATGAAACTAAAAAAAGCGATTTCTGCAACTGCATGCAACAGCAAAGAACAGTCTTTAGCACGTTTGAGATCCAAACATACTCTTTGACCATTAACACTTTGCAAACCTATTATAACATGAACTTCTACATGTCACCTTGCCAGCCCTATAACTGCCCCCACAAACAAGAAACCGTTGCTGCTGCAAACTCCATCACCAAAAAAGGAGGGCCAGACTCATATACTGTCAAATTTCCTACTCTAATTCCCTGCTACCAATCCTCTTCACACATGAAGTGCATCCAGCATTACCTGATACCTATATAAGGCCATCACCACAAGCATTCAACATAGCATACCCTTCGAAACCAACCGAAGGAAGGACCAAGCCAAAGGGGAAAAAGGAAGCAAGTTATTTCACAGCGCCAACGAGAAAAGGAAATCAGGAACGCGCAAATAAGAAGACGAGAGAAGCTAGTACTCCCAATAACTTTATCATATAAAGTAAGAACACGGTGGCTCGTAATGATGCTACATTACACAAACTTGGTCATGGGTTTTACGACAACCCAACCTCACATAAGCACTACTACCGGACTGCAAAAAACATCAGAAAATCATCACTAAACACTACAATATCACAAGCATAACCTCATCTGTAGGCTAGTAAATCTTTCTGCAGATATTTAGCAACAAGCATGGCAAAAGCATGCACAATTACAATGCTGAGGCAAAGGAGAGTGCTGCATGGCAAACAAAGGAAATAGAATTTTCGGAAATCAGAATTGCTATAAAGAAATTACAGTTGATACTACTAAAAATACTCAAGAATGCTCTTTTTGACTGATCCTCCCACTCCGACCAAGTGTATCGAAGAAGAGCTATCTTGACATTGGTCAATTGCCTCAATTCTTCAAAGACAAATTGGTGACAAAATAGTAGAAACACGAGACAGAACTTGCATGCACGATGTTAGAAAATACTACACGAACAGTCTTCCGTAGTAGGTACTTACTAGTCAACACGAACTTTAATGAACTTGCTCCACCAGTGGGCTACTGCAGAACAAGAGATTTTACCTCACAAAATTCAATTCCAGTTCTATAACCATTACTAATATTAACTCATGTTGCATACACTGCTCTTTCTCAAAGTTTTCTAGTTCATACTTTAAGCAGTATATGTTTAAGATGATAACTTACATACAACTCCAATTTAACACAAACATCAATTTCCAACTTCTATCAGCATAAGGAGAAAATATCTATGTAGCATTTTGCTAGATTCCAAGTGTCATCATTTGCATATATGATCCTTTTAAAGCGGATGGAACATGCAATGAAGATAGAATTCAACCAAGTGAACTCCAGCTTACCAAAGCATTCAGCAATTACAAAGTCCCGCCAGTAGATTTTTCAAGTGACAACCTAGCTTATACAGCAGCAAACATTTTGTCACTGCCTTTTGAGATTCCTCACTTCATTGCATATAGAAAAACATTGACAAAATTTGAACTTTAAGGCATTAGCGGCATAGCTAATAACTAATGGCAGAATAACGGCAAAGACTTTGACCTCCATATATTATATTACTCTCTACAGCTTCCCCCCCCCCCAAAAAAAAAAAAAAAAACACCACCACATACACACAAACACAATCCCCTTTCTAAAACATAAAAGGATGAGAAAGGTACGGCTATCAATATCGATTTATAAAAACGTTGACAAAATCAAAGTTTAAGGCACTAGTGGCTTAGATCATAACTAATGGCAGAAGTGCATAAATCAACCAAGAACCTTGAGGAATTCCTTCTCAATTATAATGCTGATTCTGTTTAAGAGATTAGGGCCATTAGGCCATGATTCAGTTTTAAAAAATGAAGTCACAGGATTATAAAAGTAGAAGGCAGCAACGGCAAGGCCTTCCAAACTCCATAGTAATATATTACCAAAGAGAAAAAAAAAAAAGGATGAGAAAGATAAGGCTTGATTCTCATAAATGATTCCAAAAAACGTACTAGTAGCTTCCTCAGTCTTCACTATAACTTAAAAGGTTGAAGCCTGGTAAACATCATAAAATCCTACATGTAAATCTTCTAAATTCATCTGCATCATCCACCAGGCCAAAGACCAGGAAAGAAAAACTATTGAGCATACCATGACCTCACACTAAAAGCAAGAAAACAGGGCAAGGTTGAAAACAAAAGCACCGTGGGGAACAAGCTTAATACAGGCTTATTACTGTCGCTCAACCTGCAGGTCACTTCGCCAACACATTTGTTTGTCAGACCTTGGATGCCTTATCCATAAGTCATACCCATGCTAAAAAGAGCTCAATGACACATTTTAACATTTGGACTCATTTGCATAAACCAGCCAAATAAACCAAGACACAACGCCAAAGGAAATACAACATAATAGCAGCTACCATCCATGCAAGGAGGGCCTATTAGGTTTCATATGGGCTGTTGTCAACTTGACAACCCTTCTAACTTCTAAGGTTAAAGTTCAACATTTAAAGAAACAAGGAATGGAGCCATTGGATCAACACAATCTACCCATTGAAGTTTTCCATCAAGACTAAATGTGCATCATAAGCATAAGAATGACCATCTAAAATGATCATAATAGTAGTACAACAAGCACAGGTGCAAAGGTAAATAAGTATCTTACAAAAGATACAAGTAAATGAGCATCACCAGGCTATCATATGAGCATTAACAAGTAGTAAAATAAGCATTTTACCAATAAATATTGTGAAATTTTCTGTACATTTTTTGAACGTCAAGCTGAGGCTTGTAAATACTTCGCACTTCTTAATTTTTACAAAAACCATTCATTTGTAACTAAACCTTTCCTATATGTCATATGTGAGTGTGTATTCTCTAAAAAGGTGAAGGTAAAAATGTTAAGTACACAGTTACTTCAGATTCCAAATAGCACACATCAAAGAATCATCATACATGACTTCACAGCAAAGAGGTATACAGATTACTTCAATCACGCCAAAAGAGCCCTCATAAGCCCAACATGCCAAAAGTTAACAATTGCTAACTCAAAACCACAAGCATTGACAACATTAAACTACCTTCCATTTAAAAAATAATGGCAGATCGACAGATATTAGTAAATAAACACATAGAAGCCAATGCCTTGATCCTACACTTTGGAGTATATGTCAATCGGGTCATTCGGGTCACCTTCGGGCCGGACTAGCTTCATGGCGTTGGATAGAAGTGGGTGGAGTGGCAGTATCCATGTGGAGGAAGGGGTGTGATTACTGCATTTATTTGTTTTTCTCAATTGTGTTGGTATTAAAACCTTTTGTTGAAAACCTCTTTTAAAACTTTTGGTGTAAACCTTGTTTTCAAAAACTTATTTAAAAATTCTTAAAACTTAAACCCTTTTAAAAACTTTTTATCACTCTTGTCGATGTCATCTCCTTTGGCAACGGTTTTAGTTGACGATTCATGTTAGCCGACCCTAAATCACTTTGGAAATAAGGCTTAGTTGTTGTTGTTGTATAGTAATAACTAAAACAAGATAGATTGAGTCAATATTACAAATAGTAATAGATTTGACTAATATGAAAGTAAATAACACAATGTTGGATTAATAAAACTGAAATTAGATTCATTTTGTACTGGGGTATCATAGTTGACAGTATAGCTCGGGTCGGGTCACATTTGTGTCAGCCTTCTTCGGGTCATGTATGGTCGGGTCATTTTTGGTATCGGGGGAAGTTAGGGTTTGCATGAACTGTTCATTAAACCAGCAATCCAGCATCTTCTTTTTATATTCACATTAAAAGCAAAAAAATGTAATCAAAAAAATGCTAATTGCGAAAAAAGAACATGCAAGTGTAATGAAAAGAACATGAGTACGTTGACCAAATGGCAGTGCATTTAAAAAAAAATACGGGGATGCTCATAATGCTTCCTCATATCGGGTTTCTAACTAACTACTTGATGCAAGATTACGAAGGGGTAAAGCAATTACTTTTCTTCTGTACGGGAACTAATTTAACTGAAAAAGATCCAACTACCACTAGTTCTAATGGAACTCATCCTAACACTAATTTAGAGGAACACGATCATCATAAAGCATCAATGTCCCAGAAACCTCAAGTAGCTGAGAAATGAAGTTCTAAAAAGCAATAGCAGCGGAGCAGTTCCACAGTTAGGCCAAATCAGGTTCTTTTCCGGAACATTTTAGAACGGTTCAACTAATATGAAACAAACAATACTTAGCAAGTCATTATAGAAAATTAAGATATAACTTCAATCATAAAAGAAAGACTAGACAAGATGCAGCAAGGACACTTCGAAGACCTTCTTCCTTAGAACCTAGCAAGTGAGATTCCTGCACGTACTATAACAATAAAAACAAAGAAAACACTTATATATGAGCATTGTCCTTTATATGACCAACACACAAGAATCACAATGGCATATTAACACCATAAACATAATCAGCTGACTGAAAAAGCATATTCTAAGAGCAGCATAACAATCAAAAATTCAGTTAGCGCTTTAATTAAACTAAAGCACATCTCATCATTCATTCTTTCATTCTTTCATCTTTGTAATGTAAAGTGGAAAGGAAACGCATTACTATAGGTTCTTCTGGCCGGAATAAACGCTGCTTGTTTACTGAGAGTAAGGTTAACCCTGACTTTGGCAATACTTGGAAAGGAAGAGAATTCTACAGGAGAGATATATAAGGAACCTATAAGGCTATAATATCTTTAGGGCATCAAGTCATTTTACGCAAGCATAACCTTCTAATAACCAGCAGTTGGCCTTGGCCCTAATTAGCTTCTAGATAAAGTTTGAGCAGGGCACAGCAGCAAACAAACGCCTAATAATAAAAAGAAACAAGCGAGAGATGACACTGTCACAGGAGCAACAAATTTCAATAATGTTTTGGCTCCGTGAATTTTCTTCCACCACAAAATCGCCAGGGAGAAGGAAACCATAATTGGCTTCACATCCTCCAGTGGTCTATGTCTCTATCCAATTATCCCTGAAGTCACCTACCTGGCTACCTCTTCTCAAATTAGTATAATTCTCAGCCAGATGCATGAACAGGTCATCTCTTGCACAAAAGAATTTTTGAAATTTGCAACTTTGACTCGCTTCCATAGAACTGATTCTAGCTACTAAATATAAGTCCTTTTGTAATAGGTAACAAAGAATTTTATCAAAAGGAAACCATATAAGTGTCAACCCACAAAAAAAATTCGGATTTAAAAGTATCATTCTCCCAAAGCACTTAAAAAGTTACAAATCTCCTAAGCTAAAAGATCTATGAACCAAACCTTAAGTTTTCAATCTATACAATAATGCATGATTCTATTTCTATCAACACGAATCAAAAATAGCTAGCGCAATGAGCTCATACTGAAGCGCTTGGCTCCAGCTACGCAAGACTCTAGACAAATTAAACTTAAATGCTTTTGCGATCTCTCTCCTTCCATGCATACCAGCAGATCACCACAAAACAAACTTCCACATTTATAGAATCCACCTGTCATTCAACCTTCGCTTCCAAGCCCCCACAACAGCTTTCACTTTATAGGGTTCAACCAAACCCGTTCTAGACAAAGATAAACCAAACATAGAGATTGAACAAACAAAAGCAGAGACATATATGATATATCCAATTAGCATGGTGACAAATAGATGTTACTTACATTGTAAATGCTAGCACCCAGTTCCACAATAATAAAAATGCTTTCTATCGTCAACTGGATAGAGAAAATTGCTTGCAAAGTTGCAATAACATGAGAAAAGATTGGCATTAGTACCCAAGGACAAGACATTCTGGAAACAGATAAGGGAGACTTGTGGACTCACTATACACACAAGGGAATTCACTTAATTACCCAATGAATATTACCCCATGATTACATGCATGAATAAACCTAACATCACAGGCTTTTACTGGAGATACAGTGGCAAACATGTTAGCATCCCAATAAAAGCATCAGCCTAGAACCAATAGAGAAAAAAGCAGCTTGTTTTGGTGAGTTCATATGGTTAGATGGGGGCATGGGACAGAGATAATGAGGGCCAAAAAGGTGATTGCAGCATAATATTGCTTGAGCATCAACAAAATATATGCAAGAAAAATCTTACACAAACAACCAGTCAGGAAGCCATAATGAGAAACTAGTTACATGGTACGTGAAAGGCCACAGTTTAAAAGTTTGATAGTACACTAAGGAATCTAAACCAGACACATGGTAGCAAACTATACTGGCAGAACTCAGGTCATGAATAAAAAAATATGACAAAAAAAAGCTTGATCAAAGAACAAAATGCCATTAAATTGACCATAAGTCAAAATAATTAATCAGAAACCCAAACTTCTGCCTAAATAAAATCAAGAACCTTGTTCAGCCTTTGCCACAGGAACAAATTTGACATTTTGCAGTTCTATGTTTACAAGAAGATTTAGCTGGGTGTCAAACAATTACACGATATTACTCATACCTTATAGGTATGAGAAATCACAATGTAAGCAAACAAGTAAAACAGCAAAGAGGAAAGTATAAATGTTTCATTAGATTTATAAGCTTTCAATTGCTCAAAAATAGTCAACACTTAGATTCATGCCTTGCCTTTGAGACCCGAAAAAGAAATAGCCTAACAATAGGACTATAATCAATTTAAGAAACGTACAAATAGTAAGATCAATCCGGAAAATTCTCAGTTTTTTGTAAGAAATGTAGACTTGCTATTGAGCTTCAAACAAAAGTTTAAGTAATAAGCATCATCAAAAGCTTGGTTCCATTTTCACCAACGCAATAAATTCAGATTTTTTGACCCTGCGCTGCTCTAATACCAGATAGAAACGTGTTCTCCAGAATCTCAACATTGAGCATTCTACACTGTAGGTATAAATTAGTCAATGGACAAGAAACGGGCAGGTTACCAATACTGAAGACCAGTAAAGTCACTAGATCTAGTAAGATTATTTTAAAAGAATCCCAAAATTTCAGCAGTATGATCACTTATTGTTATATTCATAAAATTTAAATTCCGATTTCATCCACAATAACACTGCCATCACCAAAGCATAGAGCGAGCAAGGGGGTGACAAACATTAATTTATCATTCAAAGATATCATGGAGAGGAACATACAAGGTATAAAGCATTTGAGAAGAGACATGCAAGATGCATTAAGAAAAATGATTCGCCACAAATTTCGGGGAGATATCATGGATACAAGTACAAACTGTACAACTGTATAGTAGATTAAACATAGTTTCCCCAACTTTACCTTTCTGTTCCTAACAGTATGGAGCAGCTCTGCCTCATTCCTGCCCTGTAGCCCAATCTCTTCATGTTTAGCTCTTGTTGATATCTTGGAATAAGGTTTACCACTACCATTACTCACCGATCCAAATCTACCTTTCACAATTTGTGTACGGATAGCCATCCTAGCACATCCATCCTTAACCCCATGCAATTTATGCCTCGGAACGCCTTTCAAAGATTCCATCATGTTTCCGTCACAAAAACCATTGTCAAAACATCCATCAAACAGTGTATCCTCGCTCCATCTCATACCGTTGGACTGGAAGACATTTCGGCTGTTCTCAAAATAGTCATCGTCATCAAGGTATCTGGCAGCATCGTGTCTACTACAAGTATCCCTGCCATCATAGACTTGTCTACCATCTGTGTCATTCTTGGCAGAGATAGAACTACTATATCTTTCATAATTTTGATATAAAGGTGGATCATCTGTATCATCTATGTAGAAGGTGTTCTGATGTCTGCTTTCACCATACATAGGAAGCTCATCTCGGTAATCACGTGTAGATGTGAAAGTTTTCCCCTTGCAATATTCATCATCATCTACAATATATCGTGAATCCACATCTAATGGAGATTCAAAGTACTCATCCCCTCTGCCAGATGTTTCTACTTTTTGTTGAAAATGCCATAAGCTTCTTTCATGTTCCATCTCTAAATCTCTGTACTTGCTTCGCCAATCGTAAAAGGGGTTGGGCCTTGCATGTCTATTGTGCACAGACCCGTCAGAATTATGTGGTAATAGTCGGCCATGTTTACTTCTATCATTAAAGTGGACATCATCATATTCCCTTTGGCGTCTATGCCATTTAATATCACGGGAAGAAGAAAACTTCAACATGACATGCTGTCGGTTCTGAAGGAACGGTTTTTCATCTCTAATTACACATTCTCTTTCTTGAAGACGCCAATCTTTTTGAACAAATAGACCACTCAATCTCCGTAATTTTCTATCAGGATAGAAGTGATCTTCATCCCATTCTCTTTGAAAGTACATATCTACTTCATCTCTTGACCCCCAGTGTTCTTGACAATGAAAATCTTTCGTGTTTTCTGCTAGAAACCGGTAATCAACAGATCTTCTATCATAGCAGCCAAGGGAAGATTTGTTTTCCCTATTAGGCCAATATTCATCATCAGAAGCCAAACACCAGTCATCACTTCTATGACGGTGCCAATATTCATCATCAGAAGCCAAACACCAGTCATCACTTCTATGACGGTGCCAATATTCATCATCAGAAGCCAAACACCAGTCATCACTTCTATGACGGTGCCAATATTCATCATCAGAAGCCAAACACCAGTCATCACCTCTATGACGGTGAGTCCTTGAGCAGCTCACACCATATCTACGCTCTGCACTGCCAATCCGATGTAAATTATCATCAACCCTGTGGTTCTTCAACTCCAAATGCCTCCGAGGCCTTCGCCTAGTGTGCTTTGAGTCTTCATCATTTCGGACTCTCAATCGACACTTACCACCCCTTTCTTTTGATATTTTGTCGTCCCTTTTCCTCCTCAAGCGATGAGAATCAACTTCAGCTACTTGGTGTATTTGCTTCATGGAATCAGATGATGATCTTCTCGAAACTCGAATTCTTTTCGAATCGCAATGATAATCATCTTTTGATAACTCGGACCAGGTATTGGCACAAGAAGGAGAAGAGTCACTGCGCACATGATCATCGAATGCTAAATCTATCCCTGCCACACATGGGTTGGTCTCTGTGGTATCGCTACCATAATCAACATTCTCAGTTGAGCTATTGTGAGTTTTAATAGCTCTTGAATTCCCTGTAGAGAAGATATTTTCCTTTCCAGAAGCTTGGATATCCATCTTGCACTTCTGACGCATATGACTGGATACTGCTACAGACTCGTACGATCTGATCAGACACATAGAAGGCAAGAATGCTTAAGGTTTCATCCATAACAAGAGAAAGTTCAATAGATGCACTGAAGTGTAACAGAAGGAAAGAAGTACAAATGCCAGTGCAGGAGAAGTGTATGTTGTTTGGTACATCCAAAACAGAAAGGGATTTGTATCATGGGAAGAAGAGATTCAAGACAAGAATGAGGTTCTGAAATTCTTAGCAAAACCATTTAGGTTACAAGGCGCCAAACAAAATAGTATATCTATTAGTAAAGACTCTAAGAAGGTTTTGCGTCAGATAAGATCACAACCTTTTGCGATCAGACGACACACTAGAACTTCGAACGTTTTCCTCCACAGAAATTTTTGCCATTTCATAAGCCTTGGAGCCGCCAGGTCTCTCAGCATGATCACACTCCTTCTCTGACATTTTACATTGATTTTCAATTGTGCTGTGTAGCTCCTCATTGCCAGAACTAGAGGGCTCTACTGGATCTTGCACTGTTATCTGGCCAAGAACAGTTAAACAAGAAACTAGCAGCAAAAAGATACCCGCAATAGATGTGAAATTATTACCTCAATGACAACATCAGAATCACGATTACGTGGACGCCTTGCATCTGTAGAGGGTTGACGCTCAATATTGCTATCTTCTACATGGATGGCTTGACCAAATTGCTGAACAGAAGACATGGGTGACCCATTAGCTGAGCATTGTACTAAGCACAAGGTTTATAAAATTACTTATCAAACCTAGTACACAGTAAAAAGAATAGAAGAGCATTAACTTCCCCAAGAAACAGAAATAACTATAAGGATCAATATATTTCAGACACTACACCTTTTTGAACTGCCTTGTCGCAAAATCTGACTCATGAGAAGCCATTTGCTCTCCATCAATAAGACCTTTCGATTCTCGTTTCCTAGTTGATCCAGCTTCATTTTCCTATTTACGAGCAAGGGAAAAACTCAAAATCCTGTTCAAGGTCACTTCAAATGCACCATAAAACCTACCAGCTTAAATCCCAAGCTCTCACTAACTTGATTCCTGGTCTGATTGAATGTTTGTTGACGTAATTGATCCTACACAACAAATTGAGGTCCGAGGTCCATTCAGGATATCTATGTAATATAAACACGTTAAACAACAATTGTGGTTGAAAAGAAGTCATACAGCACAACATAGTA
The DNA here is from genome assembly GCA_947645195.1 of Patellifolia procumbens. Classification (NCBI taxonomy): domain Eukaryota; kingdom Viridiplantae; phylum Streptophyta; class Magnoliopsida; order Caryophyllales; family Amaranthaceae; genus Patellifolia; species Patellifolia procumbens. Next base: position 869,230 of record CANSGD010000888.1, on the reverse strand, counting down.
TGGATGATAAATAGGCCAAGCCTCTCAAATTCACAACTAGATCAACATGTAAGCTGGCTGATCTCAATGGACCCAACAACAAACAAATATCAGAGAAGACTTCTTCACAAGAGAGTCCTTGATTTGGAAATTATATTAATTGTTCTTATGTTTAACATAATATCACCACAATTGGGACAGAGCTTCTCCTTTTTTGTTGTTTTTTCTTTGTGTGTGTGGGGGGGGGGGTCCAAATTAGATAGTAAAGATAAGAATTACCCACCAGTGACTGACAATAGTTTCTCCAACTTTCCTCATCAAAACTGAAATTAAAGTAGTCTGTTATATCAGCTCCAGGATGAGTCCAACACTTCTGCTCAAATGTATCAATGTCCACGTCTAGAATACTCCTGAACATCAAAAGAAGCTCACATGTTCTTAGAATCTAAGGCATCAAACAACTTACCAATCTCAACACAAATGGGAATTTTAAAAGCACATAGTATCAGGGGATCAAGCCCACAGCAACCGATGATACTTCATAAATAGAGAATAGAAGTTGCCTTAACACCCATCCAACCAAACCCCCCCCCCCCCCAAAAAGAAAAAAAACCCTCGGAGCATCCAAATCAAAGAGAGAGATCACCATTGCAATCTTTTTCCACTTAAGTTACGATTTGGCACATTAATCATGCTCTATTCAGCATAATGACAATCTAAGTAATTCTGTCATCCTCACTTACCTATACCACGGAAGCCAGAAACAATTTCCATTGCCAGCTAAACCAGGAACAAAGCCTGCCATTCTAGGTTGACCATACGAACCATCCTCCCTATCAGCTTTCCACAAGCTCATAGCTCTTTGAGTTCCCGCAAAGACCGAGCTATATCTTCTAAGATACTGAGAAGAAAAAACATGAATTTTATTTCAAACATAGAGATCGGCCAACTACATTGCAAATTAAAATTAATATAGCCATGAAAAGGTACAATGGGGGAACAACTGACAAGAATTCTAACAGAATTTTAGCCTCATAAGATCTTTCAAACCCTTACCAGACACAGATGCGCAAACCTGTCACATTCAGAAATTACAACCAAGTGTGCTGGTCCTAGAGCTATATATATCAGCAAAGAGTACCAATGCCATTCCTGACAAAATATATTACCTGTAAACCATGTACATGTTCACATGACTGCAACCTAGTGCTGGTAACAATTCAAAAAGCCATATAAGAAAATAGGAAATTTCAACCACGTCCTGTAACTAGGCTGCAAATGGAAGAAGACTCTAAGATCGAAGCTACCATCTGCTCCTAATTTTCCCACTTTACCCTTTTCGCTTTACTCTCCAATAGTAAGACTAACCCCGCTTTTCCCACATATACAACAACACTTAAGAGCTGCTGTGCTGGAAACTAAAACTAACTCTTAAGTCAATGAAAAAACACAACGAAGAAAGGCACATACAAACTCGAGTTAATTATGGTGGTACCAAGTGGAAAACCACTCTCAAGGATCAATTCCTGCCTCCATAGAATCCATCCCTTTTAGATTCCAACAACATATTACATGTTACTTTAAAGCACTAACAGTTATAACCACCAAAAAGATCTTAATAATTTGTGTAAAGTATCATAAGAATATTAGAATGTTCTTCCAGTTCAATTCAACGAGAAGTCTATAGATTTAATTTTCATGTTTTTTTCTCAAAACAATTGTACCACTTGTGTGTCACTTTCTCCGTTTTTCTTCTACTTGTTTGATGTGTGGACTAAAAGGTCATGACTCATGGGTCATGGACTCATGGTAAAGATAACATAGTAAATAAAGTGGCACCAAGTGCTACACATATTGTGGAACGAAAGTTTCCAATTATATTATATGCAAAAAAAAAACTTAAAAGACAATTAATATGGGATAGTGCTTGTATTGCATACTAATTGTAGGTGAATAGATAACATCATCCACTCAACAGCAATTACATATTACCAAATTACAGACATAAGAAAAGCTAGACATTGTTCATAATATGCTGCTTTTCGGGCTTATTCTTTTCCGCATAAAATAGTTGAACAAAGTATTGTTCACATAATTGAACTAAATTGAACTGAAATGAAAATAAGCTGGGGGAGAACGGGCCCTTCATGTTCGGTTACAATGGACCAAATAACTATAGGCAGAAGGTAGAAACTAGTACTTCTATTCATGTTCTAGCGAAATCGATTGGATTACCATTAACATTAGGCAACAACTCACCAATCAATCAATATTACCTTATATTGCGAATTACAACCATTTCTCGTTACACTCCCTTTCTCTCCACCGCCGCCGCCACCGTCACTTTGCTCCACTCCGTCGCTATCAATCCGCAATTGATTCTTTCTTATCGAATTCCCCTCAACAACAAACTCGGCCTCCTTATCCTCCGCCACCTCCTCGCAACACCTCCGGCCATCTCCGCCACCATTTTTCGCCTCGAAATCTTCATCATTCACAACCACATCAAAGTCGTCATCATCATCATCGTCGTCGTCGCTGTCACTGCTATTTTCCACTTCTACCTCATCATTCACATTGTTGCCGGTTTCTGAATCCTTATCTTTCTTCTCACTTCCTTCAAGTCCACAACTATTGTCTCTCCTCTCATCTACTCCAGATTCATTGTTGTGCTGATGATTTAAGTAAAGCTGAGAAAAGCTTGACATAGCAGTAATGGTTGATGAGCTCGTTTGAAGTTCAACATCAGCGTATAACTCGCCGAAATCATCATCAACATCTTCCATATTCGAATTAGAACTAGGATTCGCAATCAATAACAGGAGCTATCAAAATGAGATTATAGAGGAAGTATGGTTAGTGGTCACAGAATCCGAAGAATGAAGTTTGAAACAGAGAGAACTAGAGAAGAAATAAGGTGATTAGGGCTTTGGGGATTTTTCTTAAACCCTTCCAAAACCCCCGGGAATGGGAGGAATAGAAACGGAAAAGCTCCTTTTTCTAGTTACTCAATCTTCCTATAACCGATTGGTGTAGACCTACAGATGGCAATATCCAACGGATGATCCATCACCCGCTCCATCCGAAAAACAAAAAAGGGTGAAAAACCGAGTTAAATGGATGATGGACGGGTGACGGATGAACGTTTAACGGGTGATGGATGGATTACGGTGAGAAAGTTTCATCCATCACCCGACCCATCACCCGTTTATCACCCGCTCCATCACTCATTTCTTATATTTTCTTAGATGTCTATCATTTTATTTACAATAGTATAATAATTTTCCCTTTTGATTACTATCGACATTTTTCCATAAACTAAACCTATCTTAATTTGTCATGAAGTTAAGATATAAATTGTAATTTTGCAAGTTTGATTTAACATTTCTCGTTCAATAATCTTAAATGGATGATCACCCTGTCCACCCGGTTCACCCGCGGGTGGTGGATGGATGGATAAGGGTGATGATCTTACTGGGTGACGGATGGATGGATGAGAGTTGGTCTAACCGGGTGATGGATGCGGGTGATAGCTCACCCAATCCAAATCCCACCCGTTGCCATCCCTAGTAGACCATGTAGTGAATGAACGGTGCATCTATGATGGGCAAAATAGTAAACCTGTCCACAATCTTTGACATCGACCTATTTAACTAGTTAGTACTACTTCCGTTCCATATACTTCCTCCGTTTCAAAATAAGTGCCCCACTTTCCTTTTTAGGTATATTCAATATAAATGCTCCATTACTATAAGTGGAAACTTTTTTACATTTTATTACAATTATGCCATTACTATTATTTTCACTAATCTAATTAATTAAACAACCCACCTAAATAACTCATCCTCCCCATCTCTCTCCTCAATAACCTAGACTCACCACCACCACCACCCAACCCATAACCACCATTCCCAACCGACAAAGTCTCACCAAAGCCACCACCCCCACTCACCGGAACTTACCAAAACCACTATAACATCCCCCAGAATCTTTCGAAACCGCCTCTCCGGCCACAATCAGCCACCTTCGAACCCCCTCTCTCTTCTTCAAACACCCACAATTACACACCTTCGAAAACCCACAAGATCTGCCACCACGACCTTTTTTCGTCACCAAATCATGGTTATGGTTGGTTTTGATTTCAGATCAACATTGTGGTGGGATTGTGGTCGATTTGGTGGTGTATGGGAGGTAGATTTGATTCGAACGCTTGGTTGTTTTTGGTCTTTATGGTTGTTGCGACGGGGTCGCAGTGGAAGGAGTGGTGGTGGTGGAGAATTGGTAGTGGTGGTCGAATGGGTTGTGGTGGTGAAAACGAATGGGGGGTTCGGTGAATGGGCGGTGGAGGCACTTAAATTAAAACAACCAGATCTGGTGGGTGGGGTGGGAAGGGGGTTTTCGTTGGGTTCTCATGGGTGGGGTGGGGGTTTCGGCAGCAATTGGTGGATGGGTGTGGGGTTTCAGCGGGTGGGGTGAGGGTTTTGGAGGGTTCCGGCGGGTGGGCTGGTGTTTTCGGCGGATTCTGGCGGGTGGCCTGGTGTTTTCAACGGGTTCCGGCGAGTAGGCTGGTGGTTCTAGTGGGTTTAGGTTGGGTGGGGCTGGTGGTTCTGGGTGGTGTGGGGGAGGTAGATTATTTGTTAATTGAAGTAATTAATTTAATTAGTTGTCATTTTTCTCTAATAAGTGTGATGCCCACTTTCTCTATCTAAACTTCCTTAATCTGCGTGCCCTTTCTCTCTGTATCACTTTAAAAAACGGAGGTAGTATATTGCAACATAGGGAATTTTACGCCTCCCAACGCACTACTTTAGACGCTAATATCTCTAATTTTATTATGTAAAGTTATAAAAAGTTGATATTAATTGAGCATATATCGAGAAGAATCTAATAAGATCCCACATGGTTATATTTATCCTTGTGTATAAATCACAAAAGAAGGTAAAAGCGTAGTGTATGAATAGTGCAAAATATCAAAAGTTGCAATACATATGGAACAGAGGTAGTATTAGATATTCTTGATATTAACCCGACCTATTTAATTAAACGGTTAGAAAATTATGACGATAAAACAATTTTCGTGCCTAATATTGTTATGTTATTGTATGAATTCATGTTTGACTAAACACTAACCTTTTCGTGTACGGAAATTTAAAGAATGAAATATAAAATTTCTATTTGTTACCTTCATATCATACTATAATCTTAAAAATGTCTATGTTTTTCAATTAAACAAATACAACCGTGTCAGTTTTCCGTAGCAATTAAAGCCCACCACCCACCGCCCAACACCCCCTCTTCCTCAACCTCCAAAATAAACCACAAAACAGCAACCCTAAACCCTGTTGTGAGCTTTCCCCAGTCGCAACAACCCCCACCTCCTAATTAAGCCTTCTCGCCTGCCCCCATCCCCTTCTCGAACCTTCCTGGCCACCATAGCACCCCCACCCACTTTTCAGAAGTGGGTTTCTACGTTTGATTGTGCTTTTTGAGGGTTGTAGCATGGTTTGGGTTGGGGGCTTGGGTGGGTCGCGAGTTGATCTAGAGGGGGGGGTTCAAGGGTGGTTGCATTGGTGGGTGGGCTGTTTTATGTATAATGATGGTTTTTGGTGGTAGGAGGTAGTTTCGTGGGAAGGTAGTTTGTAAGGGGAGTGAGAAAGGGAGGCGATTTGGGGGACGGAGAGTGTAATGGTGGAGGCGGTAGTGTGGTGGATGGTCGTTTCTGGGTTGTGGGTGGCGGATCCAGGATTTGAAAGGTGGGGGTGCGGTTGCAAAATAAATTAACCACCCGGCAAAAAATAAAATAAAAAACAACTAAATATTGAAAAACCAATGTAAACATAAAATTAAACCTTGCAAAAACCAACGTCTGCTTGTGTGAAGATAGGAGATGTGACGTATGAGCCTCTGAGGTGGGTGGCATGAAATTGAAAGAGAGAGAACGAGAGCCTCCAAGTCCCTATTGGATCAAGTTTGTTTTATTCCAAAAGATGAGTTTTTGAGATCTTTTTGACTTATATTCACCTTAAAAAGTGCTATCTATACATATGCTATGAGTTGGGCCTTCCGTTTTTTTGCTTGTTTTTCATTTTTCGGAGTCAGGGTACGCATGTACCCCAATGTACCCCTAGATCCGCCCATAGGGTGGTGGTCGGTCGTTGCTGGGTTGTCGTAGGGTGGTGGTCGTTTTGTGTTGGGTTGTTGTGGCTGGAGGAGAGAGGTTTGGGTGATTACTGTTTATTTTTATTTTTATTTTGTTTTAATAATATTATGTTATATAACGGATAACGGAATATGCCGTTATATAACGGAATATTCCATCCATAATATTAAATTTGAGAAGTTAACAATTATTCAGACATATTATTGAGACCCAAAATAAATAAGGTATACCATTGAAAATTATAAAAACTAAAGGTATACGAAGTATGTAATGATAAGTAGTATATATTCAAGTTAAAATAGTATATGAAATTATGAATCAATACTGTACGAAACAAATAAAGTAGTAGAGGACCTTTTTTAAGTTGTACTTCCTCCGTTCTTTAATAAGTAATACACTTATATAGTGTTAACTATTTACAGTTTAGACTTTAATAACTTTGGTAATTTATCTTTTAGGAAAAACATAGTCATGTTGGATCGTATTAGATTCGTGTCAACGTGCATTTTTTCAATATTAACTTTTTATAATTTTTAATTATTGATAACTACAGATATTCATATTTAAAATAATGCATTGGCAAGCGTGAAAATATGAAGTGTGTCACTTATTAAAGAATAGAAGTAGAATATGAGAATATAAATTTGTTCAAATATTTACAACTTTGCCATCGATAGATGTAATAGTATATTATCCGATATTAACTTGGCAAAGCTCTTCCTCCTGTAGTTTCTGAATATTACAACTATTGGAATTTTTACTATTCATACTTTTTTGACCATTTTTTAACCAATAGTATTAAGTAATTAAAATAATTTCAAAATATTAACTTTCTATATCTTAATGTTAAAGATACTAATATTCAGATTTGGATTTTGCCAAGTGTGTTAATCAAACTAAAACTTTTCCCTTGCAGTTGGGCATATCAATGAATCAGTAGTTGCTCATCATCGAGCATTGTATTTTTTGGTCTCGAGATGGATGTACCCAGGCCGTTGCTGAGAATTTGGAGGCCCTGTGCTAAATTTAATAATGAGGTCCTAAGTAATAAACTTTTTTTAAATTATGCTAAAAAAATCATTATTCATTAATACTTTACATATGATTTTTAAAAACGACTACATTTATTGAACTTTAATAAGAGAAATTGCAATTATACTGAATTTTTCATTTACACGTGGAAAAAACGAGTTGTTTAATAAAGTATTTGACAATAAAATAACAAGAAAATCAAAAAGAAAAATGAAAAAAAGAAAACAAAAGGCAAAAAAGTTTTACGATCTACAAAGAAATAGGAAACTAAAAAAATAATAAAATAAAGTGAGATTGACATGTACCATACTTGATTAGGGGGCTAATCAAATTGAGGTACTCATGAGCAACTTATACTCGACCAGAAACGACTTAAAATTGAACTCGACACGAGACCTTAATGAGTAGAATTATGAGAGCATCGATCCAACTTGATGGTTGAACCTGTATTATAAATTAGAAGTTCAAATTTTTATTTCTTTAAAAAAATTTATCTAAATAGTCGGTTTAATGCTAACTTGGAGAGTTACAGCACTTCTAAACCACTAACTTAAAATAGAAAAATTAACATTCAAATATAAGGTTGTCATAAACGCTAACACAAACCTTTATCTTCTATTTCTTATATGGGTGTTTTCTCAACGAGGGGTGTCCAATCGAACTTGAGTGCTCCCAGTCAGTTCGAATTCAACTCGGTCAAAATATGGACAATGCTTAGCTCTTCTTGCTTAACAGCAATGCTCGATACAAATTGTTTTTCGATTCCAGTTGACCACAACCTAACTCATCTCTGTCTTGCTCGATTAACACCTTAACACCCCCACCACGCATCACTACACCCTTTTGTTGGACTTATAAAGGCAATTTGGGTCTTACCCTTGCGGTGGGGCGGACTTCTCTTTATTATTCTAGAGTTTATAAGCGAGTTTACATAGGCTATTCTCGAGCCTAATTGTGTCCATCAGCTAGCTAGTTAGACGAGACTTTGGGTATCTTAATTTTTTGAAAATGAATCTAATTTTAGAGGAACAACACTTACATGGGAATTTCTCCTTTTTAGCCTGATTTGCTTTCTTTTAATCCTTCTTTTAAGTATTTTTTTGAAAGCTTATTTACTATTCAAAAATTTTGAGGACGTCTAAATGACACACTAAATATTCTAGGTAACGCTTTAAATACATATGATTTCCCTATTAAACCCATCTCCTTATACAAACTCTCACTCTTTCTCCTCACATTCCTCCTAAGAATGTCAATAGGGCGGGGCGGGTGCAGAGGATGGTCCCTCCACGCCCATACCCGCCTACAAATCTCATACCCATCCTCGCTCCATCATCCATGGCGAGGGAATTATTTATCTCCGTCCCAGCCCCAATAGGTTCGCAATAAAAACTATCTTCGCCCCATCACCCACGTGGGTCTCCGCACCTGTCTTACATCTACCATACCCGCCTTAACATATGCCATATGTTTATTAAAGTATGTGCTATTTTTTAATAAAAATATAAGTTAAATACATAGAATAAGTGTGTTCAATATAATTTTTAAAGACTAATTAATAAGTACTTAGTAGGCGGGGATGAAGCGGGGCGTGTGGAAATGGGGCAGGTACATTTTAAACTCCACACCTGCCCCATAACCCATGCATGGCGGGGATAATTTCATCCCCATCCCTGTCCCGTCACCCGCGAAACCTTCCCGATCCCCACCTAACTAGGGTGGGTCTCCACAAACCCCGCCCCACTGACATCCCTAATTCCTCCATTCAAACTTCATCACCTTCTCTCGCTAGAATCCGCCACTCGTCAGAGGAAAAAACTCGCCGAAAAAGTGTGTCTCGCCAGAAATTGTTGGGCCCTCCTTCCCTGTTGCCGGGACCGAAAGCCGCAGCTCTGTCTCTCGCTGCTCTCGTAGTAAAATTATGGGGCGCTGGAAAAAGATCGACCCCCGCAACTCTGTCACCCGCTGCTGTCGCCGAAGAATTTTGTGCCGCCGGAAAAAGATCGACACTCACAGCTTTGTGGCCGGAAAAAAGATCGACCCCAGCTCCGTCGGCCACTGCTTTCGCTGTAGATTTATGGGCGGCCGGAAGAAATGTCGGCCGCTGCTCTCGCCGAAAAATTGTGAGCAACCGAAAATATTAGAAATGTTAATTTATTGAAAATATTAGCAATCTCATTTTTTCATGTTTAATAAATGTTATGATATTAGAAATGTTAATTTATTAAAAATTTCACAAATTTTATTGTATTATTTGAATTATATTATGATGTTATTTGAAATATTGTGTTTATATGCTAATTATTTTGTCATGTTTAATTAGATGAAATGTTAATTTATTAATTAATTAGTATCATATACTCCCTCCATTCTCTTTTTTTCTTCCTATTTGGAATCTCTTTGAGAGAGGAAAAAAAGTCAAAATAGAAGAACAAAAGAGAACGGAGGGAGTATATGCTTGGAAATTTCTTTGGTATAAATTCTGTATTAAATTCCGATAAGACACATAGAATTCGTGATTTATATTATTTTGTTGAGAATTAGCTTCCTTAGGAAAAAATTTATAAATAATTAAAAAAAAATATTTTCATGCTAAAATGTTATACGATACATGTTATGGTTAACTTAATAAATAGTTCATTACACGATTCATATTTAATCTAAGTTTCGATGACGTTTAATGTTTTCATATTATGTTAATTTTTCATGTTTAATAATATCACAACAATACAAATAATATTAATCCAATAACTAAAAAAAATTAATTTAATTAAATATTAAAAAATAATTATCTTAAACAACATTAAAGTCGATTAAATATTACAAATATACATAAAAAATTTACTGAATCTAAAAATTACTCAAAAAAAATTATCCATTAAAAGGCGAGCCTTGTGTTACACAAGACTCACCTCATAGTCAGTCTTGTGCTACAGAAGGCTCGCCATGTTGACTAGGCTCACCTTTATGGACTTTTGTTTTCCGGTCATAGTTTAGAGCTTTCGGCACGACTTCCTTCAAGTACGACCGTCTTCAATTCCGTGGCTTCATTAGCGGTGGACGGTGGTGGTGGTCTACTTCGTCACGAGTTGTAGTGGTGCTGGTGTAGTGGTGGCGGTTTGGTGGTGGTGGTTGGGGTGGTGTGGTGGTAGGGGTTGTCAAGAGTAGGTGTGGTGGTAGAAGGAGCGGTGTGGAAAGTGGCGTGAAATAAGTGGTATGGTATATAGTGGGTGTTAGCGTATCGAATATATAACGTTAGTAAGAAAATACAAGACAATATTAAGCACAACCCTAAATTTTAAACAAATTTTCTCTTAGGTGAATTTCAGATAGTTCTAACATAATTCATATTCAGGTGATCGAATCTGAAACTTTTGTGTTAACCTTAGCGTAACAATATTATCGTGTAAACCTTTACTAGTTAGGCGAAACTCGCTTGTGTTAAGGTTAGAGGTGTTAAAAACTGACACGATCCGCCAACTCGACACGAAATCAACTCGTTATTAGCGGGTTTGGGTCGAAGGTGTTGACTCGTTTAAGTACACGGGTTGACACGACACGACACGCTTAATTAACGGGTCAGGTCAGGGTTGGAGGGGTTCAACCCGTTCAAGTCGGTTCAACTAAGCGGGTTGACCTGACATAACACAAATTACTCATTTTTTAATTTTTGTATGTAAAAATAGTATGACACGCCAACACGACCCGAACTCGACACGGAATAAACGGGTTTGGGTCAAAGCTCTTTGACACGTTTAAGTAAACGGGTTGACACGACACGACACGTTTATTAAACGGGTCGGGTTAGGGTTGAGGGGGTTTAACCCGTTTATATAAGCGGGTGACACGAATATGACACGACACGACACGTTTACCAGGTCTAGTTAAGGTAGTATATATATATAAGAAAATAAGAAATGATAAACATCTAAGTATCTAACCATTAGATATTTTTCAATCCTCGGTAGTATAGTACCACGGCGAAGATAATCTCGTTCAAGTTTGAGTTCCTAACTTCCTCTGCGTTAAGTAGTTGACATGGCTATGAGCTTATCTTACTGCACTTCGTTGTACCTTCATAACCAAGGTACTTTCCTACTTAAAACTCCTCCTTTTTGCAGTCAATCTCTCTCTCTATCTCCCTCTTCAATTTGTTCCTTGAACTCTTATCTCTCTGAAGCTCAAATTCTGCTTTTGCAGTGAAAGTTAACCACAATTTCAGCACCAACAAATGCCTTCAAAGTGTCAAAAAACTAGTAAACTCAACTGGGGTTCCTTCAATTGTAACTCCACCTCAAGAATCTCTTCTAAAGGGCAATTGGGTCAAGCTCATCTGTGGTGCCAGCTTTGAGGTACTCCTCATTTTCCTCTCTTTTTTACACCCTTCAAAAATCCCATCTTTTACTTAATAGAAATGAAAGAACAACAAATAATAACCTGACTGTATCTCTTTATCTCTAGGATGTTGTTGATATAAGGAATCTCTCGTTAGTTTACACTCTTGCTGGAGGTACAATTGATTGTATTACTTAATGCATATGTGATGACTATTTTTTTTGTGAAAGAATACTCGCAACAGTTTGACTTTTTCACTATTCACTTATTCACGTGTCCTACTTTGACAATATCTGTATGCTAAAACAAAGATCAACATTTTATGTGGAGGAATATATAACTAGAGATATTAATGATCAAAATTGACCGGTCAAACTGTTACAAGTATTGTGGGACGCAGAGAGTAGTACTTTAGTTTTAAGGAGTGGTGGAATTTTGTTTAATAATTGTATTCTGGGATGCTATGATTGTAGTTGATTGTATAGACTGTGCTGCGGATGCATCTGTTGTGAGTGCGGTTAATGAAGGAATTGAAGCAGCCATGAACATAGTATCGTTTCGTAGGCCATGGGTTATGATTAGTGTCAATGATGATGAAGACCTTCATTTTCGTAAAGCTGGTGAGTGGTGATTTACAAAGCTTTTGTTTGTCTTCAATTATTTACAATTGCAAGGAAGATAGATGCATGTTAATGTCATTGCATGGTGAGGCTGGTTTTTCAACTAGAAAGCTAAAAATAATGCTACATGCACAAAAGGTAGGTCATATTGGTGTCTTGTCTAATGTAGAAATGTTAATGGCTTTGGTACCATTTGGGAATTGATACCAAACATCCTTGATGAAGCAACCTTAGCATGGATGACCCCCTCATGGCCAGAATTGGAAGTTTATCTCGGCTAGATACATTGGTCTTGGGTGGTAAAAAACGCCACTGGAAGTCTGGTATTTCGAGTCCTTCTTTCCTATTGGTGTTTAATAGTTCTCATTTGCCAACAAATTGTGACTTTTAAGTTGATAAGTATTAGTTACTTTACTATACGTTTCAGCCTTGCATTCTTTTCTTAACCAAGATCACATAGATTTAAGTCATATAACTCAACTGCATATCAGCATGTGGAATTTAATATGACGGTTGTTACTTCTGCCTTCATTGAGCCCTTCAAATCTCATGTTTTATGTCGGAGGGATTTTTCCCTTTCATCTTAAGTACCAAGTTTGGAATGTACGCTGTTGAGTGTGGTGTCTGTGGGCACTTCAGTTAGGCCAAAAGTTGTTATCAAATTTTTATTTGTGTGGAAAATGGCAAAATCCAATGCCTAGACCATACCCATGTCTTAATGCTTTTAGCTGAGTTCGAGTGTATTATCTTAAATTCAAAATTTAATTTTTAGTCTAGTTAGGGTTGAAGGTCTAATCAGGGTTGGTCAGATGTGGTGTGAACATAAGGTGAAAACCGTGAAATCAGGTTGGTGCAATCTTAAGTTCAGTGGTGAAGAGAACACACCCTCCATTTGACAAAGCTCATGAGTCATTGACGTGTATGGGATTGCCCCGATTGTAGTAGCTTTACTCAATATACCCCACCTTCTCTCCCTTTTGATATGTTATTACTGGTTGTCATTGGGTTTGAGTGTTTGACAAACCCAATTGTAACTTTAGAATATGTTGGAGCTTTCTTGCTATCTCTTGAAGCCTAGAGATGGTAATGCATATTCAAGTCCCGATTATCCTTAGTGACATCATCAAAAGTAAAGCTACTTTGTTCTCTATGTTGCACAAGCTTTATAAAGTGGGTATTTTTGATTCATCTATAATCACTTGGTAACTTGTTGAGTAAAAGTGTACTCATATTAACAGCCTTTGATCCATTTGATTGTCCAATGGATTGTTCAAGACCATGCGAGGCTGTTTGTCCTGCCGATGCTATACTATTAAAGAAAGAGGACTCTTTGGAGGTATGTCCTTTAGTCTAAGCTGTATTTTATGTACGTTCCTCTTGCTTCTTCACTCTTGACTGCGACTTATATGTCAGTCTTTCAAATATTAATTTACATGCAGGGAGGAGTGATTACTGAACGGTGCTATGGGTGTGGACGTTGCATTCCTGTCTGCCCATATGATAAGATTAGTGAGTAGTTCTCGTTGGCAGTTTGCCCCTGGGTCTTTGCCCTTCTCGTTATTGCTTTAGTTAAGGTGCTGGACCAGATTGCATACATATTCATTCATCATTTAGTTAAGATGCCCGTGATTATTTCAGAGGCAGTCACGTACCTGAGAGATGCTGCTACTACTGCTCAACTGGTCAGAAGAAATGATGTTGATGCTATTGAAATCCACACAAATGGAAGGTGAACTTCAAGTTTGTTTACAGTGCAGTGTTAATGCTCTCAATTAGCATAATGTTGTTACTTTGCATACAAACTTACACTTGGAGCAACTATTCTCATTAAGTGTATCCAATATTCCAATGGCCATGGCAATTTTTAAATGGCATTATTTGCAATTGTCAGAATGTTTATCGTGAACCAGCAATTTGATATATCCTCTTCTTTTTAAGTTTTCAAAATAAATAATTTCAGGACTATTGTTTTCGTTTGATCTTCTATTGCTGTTTTTGTTGTCTTTGGCTCTTTTCTTCTTGTTTTGCTTGTTCCTTTTTTAATAACCTGAAATATTTTCATCAGGCAGACTACTTCCTTTGAAGAATTCTGGAATGAAATGGGAGATTCTGTTAGCCATCTGAGATTAGTGGCCGTAAGACTGAACATGCTTGTGTGTAGTTGTATACACATTGTGGTCAACTTGGTATGTCTAATATCTAATGTGCCATTTTACCTGCTATCATTCAGATAAGCTTACCGGATGTGGGAAAAGAGACTACAAACCTAATGAGTAGAATGTTCTTGATCATGAGACCAAATCTAAGTTGCTACAATCTATGGCAGGTTTCCCTTCTCTTTTTCCATCTAAAATCAAAGACATTTATTCGCATCTACCGCAGACCATATTTGTGTTATGCCCTTTTTTCTGTTATTCAAGCAACCTTATAATTTATGGTTGAGTCTGGCACTAGTTGGATGGACGCCCAATGAGTGGAGACATTGGACGAGGGGCAACCAGGGAAGCACTTGCTTTCGCTGTTCGTTTGGCAACTGCAGAGGATAGACCTCCTGGTGTGATATGAATATTTTCTACTTTTTCGGCATTTCTTTGCCTTTCTAAATTGCTAAATATTAGCTTTCACAGGCTTCCTTCAATTGGCTGGTGGCACTAATGCCCACACCATCAATGGGTTAAAGGAAAGGGGACTTTTCCAGACCAGGAGTAAGACACCGACCCTTTCATATAATGTACTCTTTATTGGTCTCATTTCTTTTATTTAAGTGACTGTACCCTTTCTGTAGAGAACCTTGAGGATGAGATCTTGACTGGAGACATGTCTGGTTACAATTCACTAATTGGCGGGATAGCATATGGTGGCTACGCTCGGAAGGTTTGTTTGTATATCTGGAAGGTTTCTTGTTGTTTGTATTCAATGTACACCACCCAGGTGTACTGTGAGCGTAGTACACCTAAGGCTATTGTCTGCTCATTTGGAGTTCTTTCATTCAACTTTTATGTTCACTCAGAACCCTCCAAATGGGATCAGCTTCCTCATAACTGGGAAACATAGGGGGTTTCACAAATTTTTTATTTGGTGATGTGTTGTAATGTCAGAGATGGGAAATGAAAAACGAGGAATCTAAGAGATTTCTATCCGCTTCAAATGAACAAGAAAATGCCTGGGTTTACGTTGTACCATGAACACAGGGTAATGGAGATGTAGAGGAACCATATATTCGTCAAAAATTTTAAGTTAACCATTCCCTACTCTCTGTTACACATAAAGTGAGGTCATCAGGATCCGTATTGTCACAATGTCTTTGGAAGCATGGAAGTGACAAGATATTATGAACACTAAAGCCTCTGGTTTCACTATATCCTATGTCTTTTTTGTGTGGGGCTGCCTGATTATTAAGGACAATCATGTATGTGGTATGCCATGATACTATCTCTTATATTATGCTTATCAGCTTATCTAGTTGATCTAGACTACTACCTAAACTACTAGATTTCCCTATTATTTTCAGATTGTTGGAAGGATATTAAGATCCATGCAACTACAGCATGGACTTGCTTGTATCGAGGATTATCCCGCATATCTGAGTGACGCGCTTACAGAAGCCCTTGCTCTGGTTGGATCAGTCAAATGCTATGCTCACCTTGGCATCCACCAGGAATAATCAAGGTCAGAGTATCTTTTGTGGATTGTCCTCTTTGCTCAATGAATAGAGTTTAGTCTATAGGATTGCTTAGTCATTGTATATCTTCATGATTGTTCTTCTTATCTTTTGGAGATTGCTACTTTCATACTCTAGGTATTTTTTTTCTTGGACATCAAGGAAGTTCTTTTCAAGACGACACCCTAAGCTATCCAAAGTAATAAAATGATACTCTTTACTATCCAAGCACCGGTCGAATTCTTGGGGGGCTTAAGTACGATGTTCTAGACAGGCTACGTTTTCAAAATCGTTATTCATCTCTCTTCTTGGTGAACTAGGTGTTTGCTTGAGCTCACAATTAGTCACCATTGTGATAAACTGATAATGTAGGGGACCCTGCCTATCTGGGGTTTACTTTTCTCTTTTCTTTGTAAACAACCCTTATATCTCACATACCACTTTTTGAAGGATTGTGTTGGATCACAAGGAGACACTCAAGAGGGGGGGTTTGAATTGAGTGTGGTATTTTCTGAATTTTATCGAACTTTCTTTAGAGATCTCAGAGACCTTCTCTGAGCTTTTGAGTTGCGTATATGAATATTGTTAATTAAATAGAAAGGCAGTAATAAAGAGACGAGACAAGCAATTTTACCGTGGTTCAATCTCACCTCTGAGATCTACGTCCACCCTACCTTTTCTTTTATTAATTGAATCACAAAATACCAAACTCTTGATACAACTTGATTCCCTCACTACTAACCCTAGTAGTGCCCCCCAACACTTAACTCTAAGTGTTGCCTAATTAAGTCTAATTCCCTTAGAAACTCAACTTAACACTCTCTATAAAGATGAAATTACAGAAAGATTTGAATCCTCTTTTTGTGTGCTTCTTAGTTAAGCAGTTTAGAGGTATTTATCGAGCTTAAATATGTGTTTTTCTGTCACAGATCTCAGTGCTGATCTCAGAGAAGTCAAAGATATGTTTCCGAAAAATGGTCTCTGGAAAATCCGTATCTTTTATAATTCTGATCTTTTTATTCTTTGTCAAGGCTCACGTTTTCAAAATCAGTTTTTAAGCTTTACAAAGATAGAATTGTCCACTTGATATTTTCCTAAACTTAAGCAAGCAATTATCTTTTAAAGAAGATTTTATCTTCTTTAAGATATTTGTTTCCTAATAGTATTAGGGCTGATTTTTTATAGACAGATTCTTTTATTTAAAATCAGAGATTTCTAAAAACCTTTTATTCCAAAACTTATCTTTTCCGAAAAATATATTCCAGATTTTTTAAAACAATTTTTTCCAAAAAACGATTTTCCCTTTTTTTTCTGTTTTCGCAAATCGTTTTATTTAGGTGTTATATTATAGATTGCATTTATTTTACTATCTCAAGTAAAATATCTACAATCTCTAATATTACACCTTAGCACTTTGATCTGTTATTTACAAACACACACTTTTACATATTTGGAAATTGGCCTTAGTCTAAAGCGTTTGACAATTGATTCTTCGAGACTTCGTTTAGGCATCTGCAACAAAACTTCACCAAACATGTTAGATCAACTAATTGTGTTTGTCATCATCAAAATACACATGGACAATGTGTCCCAACAAATTCCCCCTTTTTGATGATGACAAACACATAATAGTTCCCCCTCAACATAAGCAAATATTACATTGGCAAACATTATACGATTTCATGAGAAAGAACATCTAGCATTAACATAGTGCTATATACCAAATCTTCCCCCTTTTGGCATTATCAAAAAGGAGGCATAAAAATCCATAGTACTTAAATAGTTCGAAGTCAATTGTCCATGCAAAATAGTAGCTCAAGCAAAAATCAATCTAGTGATGCTGGTGCTACGTCAAGATTCAATTCACAATCCAAAATTTTGAAGCAAGAACAAATCCAACTCACAATCCGAAACTATAAAGCAAGCGTTAATCCAATTCACAATTCAAAGTTATGGATCATAAGGTAAAAGTGAAGAATTATGGTAGGATAAAGAAATAAGGTAAGCAAGCTTGAATTATTTGGAATGGAGATATGCTCAACAAGTGCTCAAACCTTATTCACCTTTTTGACATCATCACGCATAGATTTTGGAACTTTCTTCACTTCGGCACTGTATATGTTACTGTGCCACTGGACAATCTCTTTCCTTCAAAGACAGCTTTGCTTCGTATATTCAATAATCCAAAGACATGGTAATCACAACTCTTTTCATCATCTCATAAATGAACTCTAATATGAATTGTCTCATCTCATTTTTTTGATGTCATGGAAGGATTTTTTCTTTTTCATTTTTTTTTTTCATTTTTTTTTCATAAAGAGATGTAGACTATATAGAAATCATAGAGTCAATTAATGAGAACCAGCAAAGAATATTAACTTGTGAAACGTGATCTTATCTTCATTAAAAAAATGTCCATGGCACTGTGCCTTGTACTGTGCCCCACTGCTTTCTTTCTTTCACTTATAGAATTTCATTGCCGACCTCTTCAAGTTCCCCCTCAACTCATGACCTCTTCTTTCACCATTTTTACAGAATGTCTTTGCCCCGAACATAATCATGAATCAAGGTTAAAAGCACTTGTTGTTTGGAGCAATAGGGGATGAAAACAAGGATGTAATGGGGAAGTAAATGAAGAATAAGTAAAGAAGAAATAATAAGGCCAAATGTCAAACTCAAAATAAGCAAATCAAAATATCGGGCTAAAGATCAAGCTTGCCATAGAAAAGTGAATTATCATTTCATAGCCCAATAGTTCAGCAACTTAGGATCATTTAGCTTAATACTTTGGCAACTTAGAATCAAGACATCAGGACAACATCATTAGACCTTGCGAGTCCTAAATCACAATTAAAAGACTCTTTCACAAATTTTCACATGGATAAATATTATAGACTCCGATTCAACACATCTATGAGAGAAGATAAGGCATATAACACAAATCAATTGCTAGAAATATATCTCAAAGCCAATAAATTCACCCTTTTTTTTATTGTTGCCAAATGTAACACACCCTCCATGGTAAGGCTACAAGTGAGAGGAATTGAATTTTCACTAATCATAGGTCTTAAGCAGCTAATGCGGAGGATAATAGGCTGCTTTCTCTCACTTTCACCTGCAAAAAGATCACTTGTTAGTTTTAAGAACCCAAACTTGCTTGGGTCCCTTCTTCTTTCGTTGAGCATCTAAGAGATCCTTTCTAACCCATATTTGATTTGCATACTTTGCATTCTTCTCAACATGTTTTTTCTTTGCATTACAGTCATTCATGAGATGTCCATTCTTTCCACAGAAGTAGCAAATCAAATATTCGGGAAGATCAACATATTTTCTCTTTCGAAAGTCTCTTTCACAATTTTTAGCTCTGAGACCTGTACTGAGCTTCTGGTCAGTATATCCTAAACCATGTCTGTTTCGATTTTTTGTTTGAGAGATCATATGGTCTAGGATATTACTACCAGGTGTGGCAATTTTTGACTTCTGCAGTTGCACCTTCAAAGACTCAATTGTTGCTTTCAAGTTTTCATTTTTGTCATTTAGGGTGTTTAAGTCATGTTTGGCTTTTTCAAAATCTTCACAAAGTTTTGTACCTTGTCCTTCATTTATAGGGTCAACCCTAGGGTTTTCCTTTTCATTTTTCAGTTCCAGTAGTTCAAGGTTCAAAACGTTTATTTGTTTTTCAAAGTCAAGATTCTTTGCCTCAAGCTCAGTATAGGGCACAGTGTTGTTTACAATTTCATTAGCAAGAGCTTTTTCATATTTTAGCGCACTTATCTCAACGACTTGGTCATTTATCGTTTTGTCCATTTCTTTATTTCTTTTGACCAAGTCCTTGTTATCATCTAGCAATTCCTTATATTCCAATTCCAACCCAATTTTTTGCTTAGTGATGTTTTTCAAATCTTTTTTCATGTTTATAAATTCATCACGCATTTCTTGACAATCGTCAATTACATTACTAAGCAAAGCAATTAGTTTGTTTTTGGATAATAGAGGTATTTTAGATTTCAAAGAAGTGAGATTTACCTCTGCATTGTCCTCCTCATCTTGGGAGGTGGGTGTTTTCGCCATAAGACATAGATGCGAGTCATCTAGGTTCTGAGACCTTCTCTGAGATCCTTCAGTTGCATTTAGGCAAAGTTTTGCCTCTTGGCTCAGTGCCTCTGACTGTTCCTCATCAGACTCGGATTCTCCCCATACGGCTGCTACCATGGCCTTCTTGAACTCCCTTTTTGATTGTTCTCTTTTATCTTTGGGTTTCTCATTTTCCCACAAGGGACATTCCTTGATCCTGTGGCTATATTCTCCACACTCATTTGTGCCTTCGTGGGCTAACTCGAGAGTATCCCATATTTCCTTTGCCGTTGAGCAAGCAGAGATCCTTGAGTATTCATCAGGTCCAATTCCATATTGGAGAATATTCATAGCTTTAAAGTTCTTCTCGGCCTTTGCATAGTCGGTTGAATCGTAGTCGTCTTCGTCTTTGTCAACCAACTTTCCCTCATTATTTTTGACTTGGATGAGGATGGGTCCTTTTCTTATGATTTTCCAGCATTCATAATCCGACCCTTGGATGTAAATCCTCATCCTAGCCTTCCACCATCCATAATCTTCTCCATTGAAAACCGGGCACTTTGAGTGTCTTCTTTGAGAGTCATCTTGTGAATTCATGCTAGCTATTCTCTAGGGATTAACCTTACAAGAATATTAGGCTCTGATACCAATTGTTGGATCACAAGGAGACACTCAAGAAGGGGGGTTTGAATTGAGTGTGGTATTTTCTGAATTTTATCGAACTTTCTTTAGAGATCTCAGAGACCTTCTCTGAGCTTTTGAGTTGCGTATATGAATATTGTTAATTAAATAGAAAGGCAGTAATAAAGAGACGAGACAAGCAATTTTACCGTGGTTCAATCTCACCTCTGAGATCTACGTCCACCCTACCTTTTCTTTTATTAATTGAATCACAAAATACCAAACTCTTGATACAACTTGATTCCCTCACTACTAACCCTAGTAGTGCCCCCCAACACTTAACTCTAAGTGTTGCCTAATTAAGTCTAATTCCCTTAGAAACTCAACTTAACACTCTCTATAAAGATGAAATTACAGAAAGATTTGAATCCTCTTTTTGTGTGCTTCTTAGTTAAGCAGTTTAGAGGTATTTATCGAGCTTAAATATGTGTTTTTCTGTCACAGATCTCAGTGCTGATCTCAGAGAAGTCAAAGATATGTTTCCGAAAAATGGTCTCTGGAAAATCCGTATCTTTTATAATTCTGATCTTTTTATTCTTTGTCAAGGCTCACGTTTTCAAAATCAGTTTTTAAGCTTTACAAAGATAGAATTGTCCACTTGATATTTTCCTAAACTTAAGCAAGCAATTATCTTTTAAAGAAGATTTTATCTTCTTTAAGATATTTGTTTCCTAATAGTATTAGGGCTGATTTTTTATAGACAGATTCTTTTATTTAAAATCAGAGATTTCTAAAAACCTTTTATTCCAAAACTTATCTAATCGAAAAATATATTCCAGATTTTTTAAAACAATTTTTTCCAAAAAACGATTTTCCCTTTTTTTTCTGTTTTCGCAAATCGTTTTATTTAGGTGTTATATTATAGATTGCATTTATTTTACTATCTCAAGTAAAATATCTACAATCTCTAATATTACACCTTAGCACTTTGATCTGTTATTTACAAACACACACTTTTACATATTTGGAAATTGGCCTTAGTCTAAAGCGTTTGACAATTGATTCTTCGAGACTTCGTTTAGGCATCTGCAACAAAACTTCACCAAACATGTTAGATCAACTAATTGTGTTTGTCATCATCAAAATACACATGGACAATGTGTCCCAACAGACTGTGTGGCCACATATTATACAGATTCTCGTATAAGATTACCTTACCATAATGTTTTGGTAAGACAACCTTAAAAAGGTCGTCTTCTAAGTTTAAAGGGCTCTTTTCAAGGTTAAGGGGCACCTGATATGTAAATTATATATCCGATTCACCACTTTAACTTAAAAAGTGACCCTCTTTAAATGGTTTATATTAAGGTAATTTAAAGCAGTTTTACCCTAGATGCAAGAAGCTCAATGGGGTTTTATCCCAACACGGCAACACCTTATATGTGGCCTTTCTCCCTCTTCTTCTTCTATGTAGGACAACTCTAGTAGGTTCTCATAGCTTCATAGGTTTTTCCCCTAATTAGAGAAGTATCCCGAACACAAGTAATTGAATAGAGATTAGTGGTAACTCCTTCCTCCTCAAGTATACTAATAATGGGAAAAGAGAGATGTTAGCACCCCCCGAAAAAATATAGAAAAAAGATGAAGATGAACAAAAAATTTCTACGTAAGAGAAGTCGATATGTCTTGAAATGAGCCAAAATTGGAAGTGAGACCTTTTCTTCTGGAAGTCTATGGGTTCTCTATATAATAGTTTCTTTCGGTGTATACAAATATAAGGAGTTAAAGGGCATTGATTTAGGAGATAGACAAGGTCATATTCGAGGTCTTGGACTATCACTCTTAAGACTATATCAATTGTGATAGACGACATCCACTGATTTACATAATTTGTAATTCGATCGAGGTTCATATAAGTTATATTCCACCGATATCATATTGTTGATTAGTTGACAAAAGTTTAGTTGTACTACACATAATTTGTGATTTTTTGTTCAAAATCACCTAAACTTTTCAGGTTTCTAGAACCTCCCACCTTTATGTTTTTTTTTTTATAAATTACCGTCTAAACATTCCTATTTCCTTAAAAACTTCCACCACTTAACGGTTTTTCCTAAACTCTGTTAATTTAATGGTTAAGTGGGCCCCACATATTTGTTTTGTTATTGATTTTCCTCCAATTCAGTTCATTTCTTCCTCCATACATCTCTCTCACCTCATTTCATTTTTCACCATTGAAGAGAAGCATTTGGAGCAAATCTGGAACAAATTGCAAATCTGGAACAATTTTCCCACTAAATTAAAACACTCAATAGAGCTCAAATGTCTTCAAAACTTCAAAATGGCAGCTAATTATATTCCTATATATCCAACAAATTTCCCTTAATCACAATCAAACTTAAACCTAGCTCCTAAAAATTATAATCTCTACAATCCCATCCTCAAAACCCATTACACCCTCGTCTCTCTATGATTTCTGCCGAAGTTTACTGCTTAAAAATCAAAAGGTTCAATTTTATTCCTCAACCCATTACACCCTCATCTCTCTCTTCTTCAATTGCTCTCTTTCACCTACAATTTTTTGCAAATTTGGGTGAATTTGGAGCAAATCTGGAATAAATTGCTTTTATTTAATTTGCAGGGAAATTAACGATAAAATACATACGTGGGGCCCTCTTGACTATTAAGCAAACTGAATATAGGTAAAAACGTTAGCCGATGGGAGTTTATAAGAAAATAGAAAGTTTAGGTGGTAATTTATAAATAAAAAACATAAAGGTGAGTGTTTCTAAAAACGTGAAAAGTTTAGGTGGTATTGTGCAAAATATCTCATAATTTACGATGTTTTAGGGGAATATTAATCAAGGATATAATGACGGGTACTTCAAAATCGATTGGAGATGTAGATACTTTAGACTTTCTTTTGCTTAAAATAATATAGATTATCCTAATGTAGTCATTGTATATGTTCATCAAAGATCCACCTTAGTTATATATTAGAAACAAAATATTTAGCCATAAGTCAATCAAGGGATGCTTCTTTGACTGTAGTTTTCCAAAATATTGTTCTATGCTCACAGTTTGAATTGATCAAGCCATCATGTCGTTGAAGATGCAGTTGAAGCTATGTTGACGAAGCTCAAGAAAGGTGGGCCATAGAACATGAGACGTAATGTAAGACCATACTCCCTCAGTAATAAAATGTTGTTTGGGGGTCGTTGTATGAAAAGTGATTAAGTCTGTTGTTCTTATCAACTTTGGGAAATCACAAGTTCTTTGTTTAGTAACATTTGCAAAAAAATTATAAACAGCATTTGATTTTCGAAATCATCTTATTGTGGAGTATTACGTTGTGGAGAAGTGAAAGAATGTCAAGGACAAATAAAAATGCGACAAATAATAAAGGATTTACGTTTATAACAGCATTGGGTCCATAGCTCAGTGGTAGAGCATTTGACTGCAGATCAAGAGGTCACCGGTTCGAACCCGGTTGGGCCCTGCTTTTTTATGTGTCATTGGTAAAATATAATTTGGTCAACAATTGTACTATAACTTTTTCCTCCACCACCTCATTGGTGAACAAATATTCTAAAGATTGCGCACATTCTATAAATGAAATTTTGTATGTTTTCTTGCTTCAATTTTTTTTTCTAGAGGTAATAAAATACTTCAGGACACCAACTGAAATGGATTGAGCAAGACTCTTTGCAAAGTCTCTTAAGTCTTAGCATGACTCTTAGCAAGACTCTCGCATATGCAATTCAACATGGATACGTAGGTAACTAGGTATGGGGCATGGTGATTACGTGCCTTGAAAAATGTAAGAATAGCCAATTGCATAAATGAGTTATATGATAGAAAACTGATTTAGAAAAGAAGAGAGAACTCAAAGAAAAAAGTAAGTGCATTTTTATATGTCATTGGTAAAATATACTTTGGTCACATTTGTAATATAACTTTTTCCTCCACCACCTCATTGGTGAACAAATATTCTAAAGATTGCGCACATTCTATAAATGAAATTTTGTATGTTTTCTTGCTTCAATTTTTTTTCTAGAGGTAATAAAGTACTTCAGGACACCAACTGAAATGGATTGAGCAAGACTCTTTGCAAAGTCTCTTAAGTCTTAGCATGACTCTTAGCAAGACTCTCGCATATGCAATTCAACATGGATACGTAGGTAACTAGGTATGGGGCATGGTGATTACGTGCCTTGAAAAATGTAAGAATAGCCAATTGCATAAATGAGTTATATGATAGAAAACTGATTTAGAAAAGAAGAGAGAACTCAAAGAAAAAAGTAAGTGCATTTTTATATGTCTTTGGTAAATATAATTTGGTCACATTTGTAATATAACTTTTTCCAACACCACCTCATTGGTGACCAAATATTCTAGAGATTGCGCACATTCTATAAATGCAATTTTGAATGTTTTCTTGCTTCAATTTTTTTTCTAGAGGTGATGATAAAATACTTCAGGATACCAATTGAAACGGATTGAGCAAGATTTCTTAGCAAGTCTCTTAATCTTAGCATGACTCTTAGCAAGACTCTCGCATATGCAATTCAACATGGATACCTAGGTAACTAGGTATGGGGCATGGTGATTACGTGCCTTGAAAAATGTAAGAATAGCCCATTGCGTAAAAGAGTTATATGATAGAAAACTGATTTTGAAAAGAAGAGAAAACTCAAAGAAAAAGTAAGTGCATTTTTAATTGTCTGGAGTTTATGGAAGTGAGATACTATAATTGTAAAGGAGGGAAAGAGATGAGAATACAAAATGTAATTTGTTAAATGTAAGAATAATCTTTAATGAGCGATTTGTGTTTTCAAGTGGTAAAAAAGGGGACGGAGATAACAAAAAAGGTGACATAATTTGGGTTTTAGGTCTTATCTCTAACTTTAGAAAGAGGTAAAGTCCATGTCTTTCTTTGACGTTTAATTGGAGTTAAGATAATAATTGGGTACTAACATTTGAGTTTTTTCACCTTTTGAGTACTTACTTTTTTCCCTTCGCTCTTTGGGTACCGACCCCATAATTTAGGTAAATTGTACATATTTTAACTCAATTATAGTTAACTGTAATACAAATCTATTTCAAAAAATTAATTTCATTTATAAATATCAATTCTATTTTATTTTTCCTTTCTAAGAAATTGGCAACTTATAAATACAATGTACATTTTATGTATGTTGCATTTTTCTAAAAAAAATATATGTACATGAGAAATCTATTTTAATATTAGTATCTATGATTTTATATTGAACTTAAATCTAGATGACAACTCTTTTCCTATTATGAGTAAATTTTAGTTTTGCCTTTTGATTCTCTTTCTTCTTTTAACTTCTGTGACAACACTTGTATCTATGGAATTATTTTTTTACTTGTTAAATTTTTTACCAAAGCCTTTTTCTTGAGTTTAGTTTATTATGAGTCATTTTCCTTTTGTTTCCTTTCCCTTATTTTCTTTTATATTTGAAACTACAACTTTTTGGATGTATCATATGCATCTGTGTTTTGATTTTATGATTAGATTTTTGTGTTTTTTTGCTTTGCAATTGTTGCATTTACATGGACGAAGAAGGTCCAATGTATTTTTTGTATCACTTATGGGAAAAGGATTTTGTTAATACTTATATACTACCTCTGTTTGTTTTTAATTGTTACACTTTACTTTTTTGAGCGTTTCTTTTTAATTGTTACACTTTTACTTTTATTATTTTTGGTAAACTTTCACATACTTATATTCCAATTTCCCATACTTTTCGGACCCACATGTTCTTTTCTTTTCCCATTAATACACAATCACCCTACACTTTTTACTTTTACAACATTATCTCTCATACTTTATCTATTCCTCAAACAAATTTATTTATTCCCCAAATAATCATTCATAGATTTCATGAATTTTCTTGGTTATCCCCTAAAGCAAATCGTAACAATTAAAAAAAACGGAGGGAGTAATAAATTTACATGAAAAAGGAAGAATTTAAAAGGTAGAAGGAGTAATTGAGCAACATGAAATGCAAAAATTGTTGGAAGTGATGGAAAAAGTTTATAAACTATTATCAATATTTTTAAATGAAAGTGGGGTTTTATAAATTGCATTATGGTTAACGATAAGTTAAAGCATGGTTAGCTTACTCAATCTATGGGGTGAGTACCCAAAGGGTGAAAAGAAAAAGTGAGTAATCATGGTTAGTGGATGAGAGATGAAGTAAATAATCTAAGGTACAAGTATCAATATCTGAAACTCCTATGCCTAGTCTCATATTTGAGACTCATAGTCTTATACCCTTATATCTAAGATAATTTGAGAGCCAAAATATAAAGAGAAGGTATTGGGTCAGACGCGTCCGACCATAACATTTGGTCGGAGGACTTTCAATTGGTTTCATTTTTTTCCAGTTGGTTTCATTTTTGTTTCAGTTGGTTTCAATTTTTGTTCAGTTGGTTTCAATTTTTATTCAGTTGGTTTCAAGTTTTGTTCAATTGGTTTCAAGTTTTGTTCAGTTGATCTTTTTTTATTTCAGTTGGATGTCTTTTAATTTCAGTTACTTATCTCATTGTTTCATTACGTGTTTTAGTCTAATTGAAAACAAAACTTAAGTAAATGAAATAAACTAAGTTGTAAATGAAAGCAAATTAGAAGCAAATGAAAAAAAGGGAGTAACTAAAACATACCTTCATCAATAACTACACCAACTAAACTATACTCCATTGCAGCTTCTCTTCTGCCATTGTCATCCATGGATTCTGATGACTTCTCTTCTGCCATTGTCGGCTTCTGACAATGAGTCACGCTTTCAGTTCATTCTCATCTGCCATTGTCGGCTTCATTGAGCTTCCAATGAGAAGTATTTGAGAATGGCAGATCTTTCTAGGTTTGGGGATGAGGAGTTTTTGTAGAGAGAGATTTAGGAAGGTAGAATGTCTGTGATTTGTTTGGCTGCCATTGATGATGATATTGTTGATGAGGAGGTGAATGGTGGTTTTGACGACAGTGATAGTGAGCAGCGGCGCGGCGGCGTTCTCGCGGCTTCGTCCGACGAAACATATTGGGTCAGACGGTCTGACCCAATAGTTTCACTAATATAAAATCCCAGTATCAAAAATTCAAATTTTGAGCAAAAAATTTGGGACAAAATTTGAGACTCAAACGTTTATACTACCTCCGTTCTTTTTTAGTTGCAACACTTTCCTAAAACGGGATTTTTCCAAAGGTTGCAACGCTTTTTTTTGTTTCCTTATTTAGTTAAAAAAGACCCTATAAAATTACTATATTACCCTTACTTAATATAATTAACATCACTTATTAAAATATAATGATATATTATTAACAATTAATCTTAACTCATTCAACCTAATTACTCCCACCAAATTAACCTAAGCCCCACCCCCATCCCCATCCCCACCCCCACCCATTCATTTCTCTGCCATCTTCATCTTCTACCTCTCCTCCCCTTCTCTCAACCTTCCTCTGTAGAAACCACCTCCATCACCACTAACCACCGCCAAGGCCGGACTTAACACCACCACCAAGGCAGAATCGACCGAAAACACCACCACCAAGGCCGAAAACGGTCGAAACACCACCACCAAAGCCAGAATTGGTCGAAAACACCACCACAAAGGCCGGGAAAACACCACAATCAAGGCCGAAAACAACACCACCACCACCACCAAGGCCAGATCTGCTGTCCATGTTGTCCTGAATGGAAAATACTACACCAAACAAGAAGATCTGTTGTCCTCTATAAAAACCACTCAAAAATTCGTTTCTCTCATTTCATTCTTCACTCAGATCTGTTGTTGTGGGTTTTTTATCATGTTTTGGTGTTTTCGGTAGTGTCGTGGTGGTTTTCGGTGGTGTTGTTGTGGTTTTCGGGAAGCTTTGGTGTTTTCGGTGGTGTTTTAACTACAAAAAAAAAAGAGTTTTTGCTACGGATTTTCTGTGGTAGATTGAAATCCGTAGAAAACTTTGCAACGGAATCGAATTCTGTTGCAAAATTTTGCTACGGAATCGAATTCCATTGCAAAATTTGCTGCAGATAACGATTCCGTAGCAAAAATTTGCAACGGATAACGATTCCGTAGCAAAAAATTGCAACGGAATACGATTCAGAAGCAAAATTTTGCAACGAAATACGATTCCGTAGCAAAAATTGCTATAGAATACAATTGACAACGTAATATTAAGAAGAAATATAAAGAACATAAGCCAACTACGAGTATGTGCATCATGTATAGCTCAATTGGGAGCAACTTCACTTTCCACAGTCTTGTCTCGGTTTCGATTCTTACTAATGGCATTTCGATGAGATTTATGAGGGGAGTGGGTCAAGATGGGGTAGAAAAAAACCGTAGCAAAATTTTTCTATGAAATATGGTTTGCTACGATCCGTAGCAAAAGTTTGCTACAGATTAAAGTTTTGCTACGGTTTTGTTTCCGTAGCAAACTTTTTTGCTACGGATCCTCTTCCTCCGTAGGAAAATTCAGTTTCCTACGCCCACTTTTGCTACGGAATATTTCCGTAGCAAAAACACACTTTGCAACAGATTTTTGCTACGGAATTTTTCCGTAGCAAAATACATTTTTTTGTAGTGTTTGGTGATCGAACTGGCGTGGGGTGGTTTTTTGGTGGTCGAATTGTGGTGGGGTGGTCGGTTTGGTGGCGGCAGTGAAGGTGGTGGGTGATGGTGGGGTGGTTTTCTGGTGGCAGTGAAGGTGGTGGGTGATGGTGTTCTCCATACTTAATTACATAGCAATGATCCCTACTCCCGTAATTACATACCCTTACATTCACCTAATACCTCAATTTTGAAAAGTATTGCAACTAAAGGAAAACGGAGGTAGTATATGAGATTCATCACATCGGTCGTTCGTGAAGTCTTTTAATCAATACTTTTGCTTAGCAATTATGTTTTAACCGCCTATTGGAGACTATAATCCAACACACTCTCATCGTGTTAATTACGTACTAAAAGTGGATTGAAAAGAAGAGTGGATGTGGTTATACAAGAGGATCGAATCAAATAAAGCTTGTCGTGAACAATATCCAAGATAAATCCTCCCTTCCTTAATAACACCGATTCACGCGTGATTTTGGCATGAATTCCCAACTTAATTCCATTTTAAGAAATGTATTTAAGGGATGTATATAACATTACCCATAAGAATTAAATACATTTCCTAAAATGGAATTAAGTTGGGAATTGATGCCAAAATCACGCGTGAATCGGTGTTATTAATATTTGAAAGTTAATTAAATTTCCATTTTAAGATTTTTATATACAGCTCTAAGGGTTGTATATACTACCTCCGTTTTTTTTAATATGTATATTTGCTTTTGCGCGCGAACCAAGGAAAAAGTGCAAAAGTAAGAGAGAATGTTAGTAAAAGTAAGGAAAAAGTAAAAAAGGTAGAGAGAAGGAAAGAAAAAGTAGGAAAGAAGTGTAATAATTAGGTGGGCCAATCTTTCATTTATGGAAAAAGGTAGAAAGGTACCAAATACCCCAAAATGGAAAAATGTGCATACTAAAAAAAACGGAGGGAGTATCATTTTCCAATCCTTATATACACTTAAGTTAGTTATACCTTTTCACACTAACTTATAATAATATTTAAATATTTTTTTTACTTTTTTATAGAGGATATCCATTTACTTTATTTTATCCTTATTATCCCCGTAAAATAAAATCTCTATGATCTCACCTACACAATCTATATATATTTATATAAATATATAAGCGTAAGCAAGCGTTGCTATCCGCCACGTGTTACCATCCCTCTTTGAATAGCATTTTAGCCAACAACATTCTCATATACTAAAAAAATGTTAATGTCAAGATTTGAACCCCCAAACTCATGTATGGAATGAATAACTCCAACCACTATGTCATCATATTATTATTGATGCTTCTATCAACAATAATCTAAATGAGATGATTTATATATATTTTTTAAATGATATCTTACAAGTTAGATACTCCCTCCGTTTCTTTTTGTTTATCTCATTTACTGTAGCTTCAAATGCCAAGGAAAATGATGTCATGAGCATGTGGGTGGGGACAATAGTTAAAGAATCCACTTATTTTATAGTATATGTGGTTATTAAAGTAGGTGAAAGAAAACTATAAGGTACATGTGGGACCAAAAAGTAATAAAGTAGGGGTGGATGAGCAATATAATTTTCCCATATACGGAAAGGTTAAAAAGTAGGACAAACAAAAAAAGGGATAAAAACGAAAAGTAGGACAAACTAAAGAAACGGAGGGAGTACATTAGTATCGCTAACTAATACCCCGAGCATCGCCGGGGACTAATACTAGTTATATATTTATATACCTATATTAGCGTTCCTTTCTTCTAATCCCTTATAAACATTTATGGCACACAATTTTACGTGCACAATATAACCAACTATTACACGCATCACAATTCACACTGATATAAATTTAGCAAATATACTTGAATGATTTATCATTCAACCACGAAAAGAATAACTATGGATAAATTGTACCTTCTTTACGTTGAGATAACATTATGACCTTTGGATAGCTTAGGATTTACCCTTAAGAGAAGGGCCCCCTAAATATTTCTTGTACCTCGTTAAAAAACATTAAGACCTTTGCATAGTAAAGTAGAGGAAACACTCATCTTTCCCTTTTGGATCCAAAACCTGAAACTGGAAGAATTGAAATGTATGTGTAGATCAAAATACTGTGTAGAGATAGCAAGAAAAAGAATGAATACCCTTTTAATGCTTCACGTTCCTTTTGTCTTCCTTAGTTAAGAACCAATAATGTCCGAAAGTTCTGAAAAAGAATTACGACTTACGAGGAGGTGGATCACTTTTATCATAATTAATTAATCACTGTATCCTCTTATGCTTGGGATTTGGGACTAACTATTAACCAAAGCAGTGATGAAGACGATGAAAGTCATTAGTCAAAAATGAGTTTTAGCAAGCTACTCACAGAAGTGGGTCCATAGCTCAGTGGTAGAGCATTTGACTGCAGATCAAGAGGTCACCGGTTCGAACCCGGTTGGGCCCTCATGCTATGATTTTTTTTGTTCCTGTTTTTTTCTAAAATTTTTCCTTTTTTTTAAAGTTTTTAATTAAGGTTTAATTTTAATTTTAATGTTTAAATTAAGGTGATTAACCTATATTTAGGAAATGAATTAAAACTCATCCCTACCAATGGGATTACAAAAAATTAAGACCTAACATTGACAATACCCAAAACCAGGGACCTACCAATAGGAATTTCCCTACTTATTTTACCATAGCCGTTTTTGTCATTGATTGCCAGCCCTACAAATAGGATTGAAGGAAAAACAAACTACTCACCCAATATCGTTACACCAAAAACTTGCACCGTGATATGTTTCATATCAAACGGTACCACCGTACCATCCTACAAACTAATTATTTTTAATAAAAAGTTAAAGAGAATAGGCCCTAAATCATTTATGCAAAGATCATCAAAAATATTTTTATACATGTATAAAAAATGATTTATTCAACCCTAAGATAACCTAAAAAAGGAAATTTAAGTTACTTTCATACATGAATAATATTAATTCATGCGTGATTTTGACATATATTTTAAACTTAATATTATTTTAGACAATAAATTTAGTTTCTATATACAGCTCTAAAAATTGCAATAACATTACCCAAAAACAACCTATATGAAGAAACTAATTGTTCATACTATAATAAAAAAATTCTTTGAAAATTACCTTCCAAATTTATTAATGTTTTGAAGTTATATTAATTGTTTTGCTTTCGCGAGAGGCGAGTATTTATTTGGTGGATGCAAAAACGATCCAGTAATTAACACTCTCTCATGTAGTCATGTGCTATTGGAGGTTGTAGCAAATAAACAATATTGATTGATTGTTATACTTTACTCCTAAATTATTACTACTAACATCATAGTGTAGATATTATACCAGTGTTGCGTGGAGTGAACACAAAGCTAAACCTTTGCTGCTTTGTTTTCCCGGTGATTCAAAGACTATACTCCTTCCACAAACTAATTTGTAGGATGTTGTGATTTGTTTGGTCATCAGAGCGCCATTGATTGAAGTCATAAAGTTTAAGGCTTTGACGTGATAAATTGAAGTATAGCATGTGGTAAGCAGTTTGCCGATCACGAAAGATTCAACGGCGAGCCAAACGCCGAGAGCAAGGCGCGACTCGCGACAGTCATCGCTGCCCGCGGTGTGACTCGTGGTTAAAGTCTGTATAGGTGGTTGGTTGTTGACCAACAACGCATGGGACAGGCGGCCCGCGCAGTAGCGGATCCAGAAAAATGATTTATTAGGGTCAAAATGTAATTGTTAAGTTTAACCGGGGTCAAATGGTCAATTTTGTAAGATAATTTCCAAAAACAAATAAAATTTTAAAGGAAAAATTTCACAATTAACCAATTCAAGTGGGGTCGAGTGATCTCACTCATAATGTAAATCCGCCAATGGGCCCGCGACTGGAAGGTGTCACCTTGGATGAGGAATTCTCTCCTATTTCTGTATCATTATACTACCTCCGTTTTTTTTAGTTGCAATGGTTTCCTAAAACGGAATTTTCCCAAAGGTTGCAATGTTTCTTTTCTTTCCTTATTTAGTTAAAAAAACCTATAAAATTACTATATTACCCTTACTAAAGATAATTAACATTACTTAATCTTACTTCATTCAACCTAATTACCCCCACTAAATTAACCTAACCTAACCCCCACCCCCACCCCCACCCCCACCCCCCACCCCCACCATTTCTCTGCCATCTTCACCTCTCCTCCCCTTCTCTCAACCTTCATCTCCCCTTCTCTCAACCTTCAACTGGAAAAACCACCGGCATCACCACTAATCACCGCCAAGGCCGGACTCAACACCACCCATCAAGGCCGAAAACACCACCACCAGCTCTGAAATCGTCTGAAAACACCTGACCTAAGGCCGAAAACGGCCGAAAACACCGTGGTGGTGTTTTCGAATGTATGCAAACAAGACGGTGGTGTCTTCACATTTCTAGGGTTTTCCAGCGGTTCTCTCTCTCTCCACATTCGATATCACCAGACGCATCCTCGTCTTCAACCTCCAACCATGGTAAATCAATGGCTTCTCTCTTCAACTTCTGAATTTACGCAAATAGATTACCTAAATGTTTCTGTTTCTTTAATGGCAGCCGTCACACAAGTCATTCATGATAAAGAAGAAGCTAGCTTAGAAGATGAGGCAAAATCGCCCCATTCCAAACTGGATCCGTGGTGGTGTGCGAATTCGAGGGTGTGGTGGTGTGCGATTCGTGGTGTTGTGGTGGTTTGGTGGTGCGGTGGTGTGCAATTTTGGGGGGTGCTGTTTGTGGTGGTGTGGTGGTGTGCGATTTTGGGGGGGTGCTGTTTGTGGTGCTGTGGTGGTTGTCTGTGGTGGTGTGGTGATGTGGGGAGGGGTTGTTGTTTGTGGTGGTGTGGTGGCAGTGAAGGTGGTGGGTGATGTATTCAATTACATAGCATTGGTCCCCACTCCCCCTTAATTATATACCCTAATATCTACTTAAAAATTTTGCATTGGTTTCCGTTTTTTTGAAACCTTGCAACTAAATAAAAACTGAGGTAGTATATATTTTTTTTGTTGGAAACTATATAAATGTTCTAAGAGACGTCATTAGCCGGAATCTTAGTGCAGTATTTCCAGAGAGAGTCGTGAGAGATTAAGCTTGACAATAGAGAGATCCAAAGAGGGAGTCTTGTGAGATTTATCAAAGTGAGCTTTGAGTGAAATCATGCCTAATGTAATGGAAATTTTGTTAAAAACCATCTTTTATAATACACATTGTAGGTTTAACTAACTCTTCTATTTTTTTTTACTTTAACTACCTCTTATAATTAAAACCAATAGATTTTACTACTAAAACCACTCCCAGGTCAAATTTTAGTGGTTTTCCGTCATGTTCTTCATTTCCCCCCAATTTTCATTCGATTTTCTCATTCCATCCAACCCTAGTTCATCAATTTGGGGGAAATTTGAAGATTCTTTCCAATTAATCATTTATTTGGACATTAATTCGTGAATGAAGTGGCCAAATCTTCAATTGAACGTTTTGTTGTAAACCCAGATTCCGGTGACCACCAAAACAGACCTGGGCTGCCCACTGTGGTTGCCGGAATCTGGTGCAACCTTCTTGCCGGCGAATTCTAGGTTGTTTGGTGGTGATTATCCTCTCGCCGGCGGAATCTCGACTGCCCACTGTGGTTGCCGGAATCTTGGACTATAGGGTTTGCAAAAAAACCTTCAATTGAAGATTTGGGCACTTCATTCACAAACTAATGCCCAATTAAATGATTAATGGAAAAGAATCTTCAAATTTTCCCCAAATTGATGAACTATGATTGAATTGAATGAGAAAATCGAATGAAAATTGGGAGGAAAATGAAGAACATGACGGAAAACCACTGAAGGGTGAGATCGTCATAAAAAAATTGGCCTGAAAGTGGTTTTGGTTAGGGGTGTTCAAAAAAACCCGACCCGCTTGACCCGACCCGTTGCCCCGCTGACCCGGGTTTTAAAAAGTTGGTAATTTCATGATTTTTCTGTTTTTAATGGGCCGGGTACCCGACCCGGGATTTTAGGAAATAAGCGGGTCGGGTAATGGGCCGCTGTATGAAATATCCGGGTACCCGCTGACCCGCATTCTTTTGTTTTTTAAAGTCAGTTTCCTTCTCCTGGGTTTACTAATGGAGCTTTGGCCTTTGTTAAGAGTTAGGTAAGTGACTGTCTTTCACTCTTCCCTACCTCAATCTTCACTTCATTTTGAGGCCGAAAACATCACGCAAGCATGCAACTCGATGAGTAGCCTTGAATTTATATTATGAACTTTTATTTTGATTTAGGCTGATATTATATCCTTATACGGTTGTTGAATCCTTGATTTAGCCTTGAATTTATATTAGGAATTTTTATTTTGGCCATTGAGAGTTGACAGTGGCAGACTTGCAAATTGCAATGCCTTCAAAAATTTGTTAAGGATATGCAGACGGTGGCTTTGGCTTTAATGGAGGATGAAAATACAATTAATTTGAGTGACAGTGGCTTGGAGACTTGGAGTTGCCTTGAGTGGATGAGATTAATGCATATTCAGTTGCTTACTTGGCTATTAATACTCCCAAAGATTTATCTAATCCGGGTAATGGGTACCCGATTTCCCGACCCGAAAAATCCGGGTACCCGCATTCCGGGTACCCGGATTTTCTGGGCCGGGACACGGGCCGCCTAAATAACTACCCGCACTTCCGGGTACCCGCATTTTCGGGTACCCGAAAATCCGGGTACCCGGTTTTGAACACCCCTAGTTTTGGTAGTGAAACCTACTGGTTTTAATTATAAGAGGTAGTTAAAGTAAAATAAAATTAGAAAAGGTAGTTAAACCTACAACGTGTATTATAAAAGGTGGTTTTTGACAAAAAATCCTAATGTAATATATAATTGTTTCAGTTCATAGTAAAAGAGTATCTCTTTTCCTGAGGACGTAGCTAGTACATAGTGAATCTCGTTAACTTTCTTCTGTTCTTTATTGTTGTTTGTCTGATTGATTGTTGCGTAATTTATTAGCTTCACACGCTCCCGTTATATCACATTTCCAGCGGGTTGATATTAAGGCTCTATTCTTTTGGACCGGATTAATTGAAAAATATTTCAGTTTAGCTCAATTCCGAGTTTTCCGGTCAAATTTACATAGTGAGCAACGCTCTTCTCCATTAAGAAATCAAGAGTTCCTTCAAATCATTGTCTGCATTAAAGTTGGGAACTATAAAAACTTCATATACTTCTATATTGCACACAAAATCATTACTGGGTATGTGAAATGCATTCATTTGGGTATTGCGCGCCAATTATTCAACGAAATGTCTCAAAGAGCTAAAGTATCTTGGAACACCTTGATTGTTGGGTATGTAAACATTGGGTCTTATGGTCTCACTTGAGATTTTTTCAATGAGATGAGAAAGTGTAGATTTGTGGATGAATATACATTTGGTAGTCTTCTTAAGGGTATTGCTTGCAATGGTAAGCTTATTTGTGGGGAGCAATCGCATTTTGGGTGTGAATCGTATATTGATGATGAATGGATATTTGCAATATGTGGAGTTTTTCCCGATGAAAATAAGTATTATATATTAGATAATGACGAGAGTATAAAAATAGTGAATGACCGACTTTTCATTAAAACAATAAGTTGTGGATGATGAATGGTTGTTCGTTGTTCCAGTCGTTCGATATGATGTGGAAGATGAAGAAGATGAGAGAATAACAACAAAAGTATTTAGGATTTGTAGCTTATGACAATTCTACAATAGTGTTGATTAATTTTTTTTTTATATTAGTAGCACAGTTTTATAATATAGTAACTGACGATTTCTATTAGTATCACAATAATATAGAAACTGAATGAGGATTTATTTAAGTTCATTTGTCATTTATAGTAGTATCATACTTATTTAAATAGTTGCTAAATATGATTTTAAATAGTAGCTAAACATTCAGTCTTTCGGCTTCAAGAAACAACGACAGTCAGCCTGTGAAACAATGATATCTTTTAAGTTTGCTTATAATCAACTTTACCCTTCGGTTTCTTTTGGTTTGAAATTAAATTTATAAAACTTGGATCCAATAGGTAACTTAAAATTGATTCACAATTCGTAGTGGGAAAAATAAAAATATATTTAGAGTTAAAATATCCAAAAGCTAATCCTACACCTACACATATTTGTCCATGCCCAAGATTAGGACTCCGGTCAACAGCAAAAGCAAGTAAAGCAGTAACCAAGTTAGCAAGGTATCAACATATTATTCATCTTGCAATTAAAAGTACGTGTACAAATGAAAACTATACATTATTTTACCCTTTAAAGAAAATATTATGTTACTAATATATATAATGTGATATTAAAAGTTTTTGTGCCATACACCCCCCCTTTTTATGTTTTTTATTTATTTAGCACTTTAGTCTTTTTACAATTTATATTAGCATTTTAGTCTTTTCAAGTAACAAGTTGTAAAACATGTTTGTAGTTTTTACTTAAGAGATCGATAATAATTGTTTTTTTCAAATGGATATTTTGTTAACCATTTACTGTTTGTTTAAAACCTTTAGAAGTTAAAGATTCCAAATGAATATACTATAGACAAAATGACAGAGACATAGTTTCAAAAGATAGAATGAATAAGTACATACAATTATGTCATATGATGATAAATATTTTGTAACTCTATATTAGAACATAACGAAAAAACATTTATAACTCCATAATAAAAGAGCAATAATTGAAGTAGGCAAGTAGCTAATAATAATCTAATATCTAGTATTAATATTAAGAAATAAGATCACATATATATATTAGTAATGCTAATGAGTAGTGAATAAATTATTTAATAAATATAGTTAGTAATTTTCTTTAATGATTGGAAAAAAAGGATAATAAAATAAATAATAGTTAGAGATTTGCTTACGAGAAGTAACAAAGTATCAAAAATCTAAGTTTTATTATAAAAATATCATTTGAACATTTTACTTCATTTGTATTTGTTTTCACAAAACGCGATATCTATTAGTAACAAATAACTATTATGTGAATTTCAATCGTTATTCTTTTCCGCTTTTTTTATTGTAACCCTTCAATATCTAATTTTAACCCTTAATTATTTAATTTTAACCATCCAACTTAGGTTTTGTCGTTATTTTTGGTGGTGGTAGTAGCATAGAGTATTTCAAGTGACTTTTTAGTTTGTAAGTATTTATTTATGCAAAATATCAACTTTAGGTGAAACAGTCACCCGAGATTTAGTATTTGTATATTACATTATGTATCCACATGTTTGCAGGTGAATAACTTGATTACAAATAGCAGCAATGAAATGCGTTTCTGGCTACTAGGTACCGAGTTCAGATCTCATGATTGCCATTAGTGACATATTTTGCCCACATTAAATTTTTTGGTGTATCGTGAAAAAAAATCAATTTATTGAAACAATGAAAACGTTTGAAGTCCATTATATGATAATTAAAATTGAAAGTAAAAGAAAATTATATATATATATATATATAATACTAAACAAAAAGTTCACATAAAAAAATTTACTAAACAAAAAGTAAATTATTCTAATCTTAGACAGATAGAGACTAACTAATCTCCGATCCCATACACTTGAACAAGAGTGAGACTTTTAAATTAAATAGTACATAATTATTACGATCTTATTTCAAACATATTAAGCAATCACTCTCGAACATAATATATTCCTTAATGGGGTGATAGTAATTCATTTTATGATTACATAATCCCAACCTGTTTTCAAAAGGTTGTATGTATCTAATTGATCGACGACACCGATAGATAGACCCCTTAACGAATCACTAACTAATCTCCGATAGGTAGAGTTTTAAATTAAAAAGTAAATATGTATGATCTTTTTTCAAGCATATTAACCGATCACTCTAGAGTATCATGTATTTTTAATGAGGTGATACTAATTTAATTGACGATTAGATAGTTCCTATCTTAGTTCAAAAGGTCGTATATATTCAATTGATGAACAACACTGATAGTCCCCTTAACGTATCACTAACGATAGTTGATAAATTGTGTGCTGATTACATGTTTGTAGATGATGTGTATTAACTTATGAACCTATTAGTGATTTTATAATCACTTTATCTTTTTATTAATAACATATTAATTAGGAAAAATTGCTTGTAATAATGCAGCCTTTTGACAATTCGCAAATAATAATGCAACCTTTCGATTATTTTGGAATAATAGAACCTTTATATCCCATTTATTTTAAATAGGACAAATGACCGGTGACCTAAACCATTATTAATTTATATTTAAAACTTTTAAATTCTAAATAATAAAATTAAATAAACTTTTAAAAACCTAAACTATGACAACCCCATCCCCCACCCCCCACCCACTGCCAGTCTGCCACCCCGTCCTCCCCTAGTCCCCCTCCCCCGCCACGAACACCTCGTCCCTCAACGTTAAACACCGCATCCCTCACTGCATCATGCCTAGTTGTATATGGAGAATCCAATCACCCTTATGATGAGTGAGATTTATTGCACTCATAGGGTAGCTTTTGGTCTATTTTATTGCTTTTTTCTTGGTGTATCTTTACTTCTTACATCTATTTTCATCATCTCCGCCCCATTTGGGGCTTCTCACTATTTTCTTTGATTTTCTCTCATTTTCATGGTTTTCTATCCTTATTTTCTATTCCATATGCTTTGTATTGTATTTTTCTTGTAGATGACTAACATGTAGGAAAAAGATGAGTGCAAAGCAAAGAAGATTAGAATGGAAGAAGATGAGGGCCAACCCAAAGAGAACCCAAGTCCAAGCAAAGAAGATTGGAGTGGAAGAAAAGAATGAATGAAAGAAAGAAGGAAGCCCAAGCCCAATAAAAAAGGAAGAGAGGAGAAGAAGACAAAGCTACACGGCAAAGTGATCGCCCGATCCACTTTTGGATCGCCCGATCACAAAAAGTGATCGCCCGATCCAAAGGTGGATCGCCCGATCACGGATGCGGATTTTCCACAAAGTTCCTGCCTACCTCTGATCGGGCGATCACCACTATGGATCGCCCGATCACTGCGGGTTTTCGGAAACCGTCTATTTCATTTTCTTTTTCCCTTTTTGCCCTTAATTGGGGGTTGTATAAATACCTTTTTGACCTAAAATTTGGGGCATTCTGATTTCCTTTTTTGAACTCTAGAGAGCTATTGAGAGGTGAGACTTTTGGGTGAACTTTGGGTGTTTTTCAAGGTCTTTAATGGTGATTGAAGAAAAATTTCAGATTTTTGTGGAGTATTAATGAAGCTTTAGTAACTTTTCTTCTCTTTGCTCTCATTTATTGCTTTACTTTATCGTTTATTCTTGCTTTACTTTGTTAGTAGTTTCAATATCACTCATTCTCATTGAATTCTTAGTCTTAGTTGCTCTTCTCCACTTGCTTATGCTCTTCTCTATTGCAAACATTAAGTATGAATGAAAAAACAATGATTTTTGGTTTACTAATCTCCTATTTGCATTGTAGAACTAGTTTAGTTAATATGAGAGCCAACCTTGAGTAGTCTTTTAGTTAGGGGGTTGGGTGAAGGTGCAGTGGACATTGTTTCATGATATGAGGCCCTAAATTGGCATGTTTGGTGGGTTGGGTTAGCAAATCCATTGATTGGTTGACTAAGGTAAAGTTGAAAGGCCTAACTTTAACTCAATGAGTCAATGGATTACCCTCTAGGTGTAGATCGTTGAGATATACAATGAAGTTGGAATTGCTATCTCTAAATAAGGTTGAGTGAGAAATCCTACCTTTCTTAGAGTCTTAACCCATTCAACATCCGAAAGGCGAGATTGGGTTGAACTTAGCTAATTCCGACCTCATGTTCCATCATTGACTATCTAATCCCTAATTGAGAGTGTTGCATCACCTTGAGCATCCTTGAAAGAGGAGTTCATGGTTGCAATGTCTTGATTCAATCCCCTGTCACATACCCCTTTAATCTCATTTCGTAATTCAATTTCATTGCATTGGATCCCTATCACCCCCTAACGTCTTTTTCCATCGATTTACAACCCTTTTATTTGACCTATTAGTGATAATTGAGTTCGAAATCAATCAACTTCTTCCCTTCGGTCTAGCTTACATGTTCACTTACGTGCTTAGTGTCTAGTCTAGTCTCTGTGGATCTTGACCCTTACTTGCCACGTACTCGTATTTGGTTAGTTAGGTTTGATTTGGAGTTTTTGTCTAGCGACGCAAAAATTCTCTATCAAATGGCGCCGTTACCGGGGACTAGTTATTAGCATTAGGTTTAACATAAGTTGTGTGAGTCTAAACCATTTCCTTCTATTTTATTTCTCTTGTTACTATATACATACTTGTGATTGTTATTGCTAACCCTTTTCTGAGCTTGGTGTTGTATGCCCCTTTCCGATCGAGCTTTGCCATTGATCCCCCTTGACATTGAGCTCGAAAGGACGGTAAAGTCTCTCAAGCGAAAGTTAAGGAAAGATAGCCAACAAGCACAAGCTTCATCTTCAACACCATTTGTAGAGGTGGAGGGCGACACGAGCTCCACCCTCTCTAGTCCTCCGAACTCCCCAACAACTAGCCACTCAAGTTACTCGAGTTCATTCCTTTCCTCCGACACAAATATGGAAGATAATAGAACTTTGAGGGACTATGGCACCCCAATGGCCTATGCCCCTTCTAGTGCTATTGTTCCTCCATCTACACAAGCGAATGATTTCGAGTTCAAACCGGCTTTCATTCAACTAATCTCCAACAACCAATATGGTGGGTCTAATTATGAGTGCCCTCAAGAACATTTGAGGAAGTTCACCGAGTTTTGCTCTACGGTGAAACACAATGGGGTCACTCAAGACTTCATCAAGCTTAGTATGTTCAAGTTCTCACTCAAGGACGAAGCTTCACATTGGCTCACAACGCTCTCTCCGAACTCATTGACTACTTGGGATGATGTCACAAGAGCCTTCCTTAGCCGTTTTTTCTCATTACAAAAGACCGCCGAAATGAGGGCAAGCATTATGAACTTCCAAGATAAGGAGGAGAGAGCTTATATGATGCATGGGAGAGGTTCAAGAGTTTGTTGAGGCAATGTCCACATCACAATATGGAAAAGTGGATGCAACTTCATTGCTTCTACAATGGTCTCTCAACCCAAAACAAGACAAGTTTGAATGCGGGTGCCGGGGGTCCCATTATGATGAAACCGATGGATGTTGCTTTTGACTCCATTGAGAATGTGGTACAAAATGATCGTGATTGGAGCCAAAGCGAAAGAGCATCGACCTCAACCTCCAAAAGAGGTGGAAGGTATGAAATTGATAGTATTGGTGTTCTTACTTCTAAAGTAGATGCATTGATGAGTCAATTGAAGTCCACCAATATGTCCCCCTCTCCCTCTAATGTCTCTATGCTTGGTCAATCCTCTAATACAAATTCTTATGCTCCCCCTAATGTGCAACAAATGAATCAATGTGGTTATGGTCCGAATGGTTTGAATAACAATATGTCGATGAATTGCATGTTTTGTGATATTTGTGTGTCTTATGACCATCACCCCCAACAATGTAATAGCATCGAGTCTCAACAAGGTCATTCTCCTTCAATGGAACAAGTTAACGCTTTGAACCAAAAGTTTGACCCCTACTCTAATACTTTCAATCCGGGTTGGCGTCAAAATCCTAACTTTAGTTGGAGAAATCCAACTCAAAACGCCAACCAAGATTATAGTCAAGGTCAAATTCAAAGTCAAGGTCAAAATAACTTTTCTCAAAATTTCAACCAAGGTCAAAATCAATTTAATCAAGGCTAATATGGATACAACCAAGGTCAATACCGTGGTTCGTATTCTAATCAAGGCCAAAATTCTCATTCAAGAGTACCACCCGGTTTTCATGGAAACTCTTCGGGTTTCCAAGGAAACCAAAGGAATTCAAATGCTCTTCCTTTGAATGCTCCTCTCCAAATTGGACCACCCACCACCACTACTAGTCTCGAAAGTATGATGCAATCTTTCATTACCACTCAAACTAAAGAGACTAGTGAGCTAAAAGAGAGCCTCAAGCAAATGCAAGTTCACACAAAAATGCTTGAGACTCAATTAGCTCAAATGGAGGGGTCCATTAAGGAAGGATCATCAACTAAATTGCCTAGTCAAGGTGTAAATCCAAGAGAACATGCTAATGCCATTGTGACTAGAAGTGGGAAGAAATTGAATGAGGTGGAATCACCAAGTGTTGAAAATGATTTTGAAAATGACCAACCGGTTGAAACTACTTGTGGTGAGGTAGAAGAAAATGTTGAGAAAGCAAAGAATGACCCACCTCCCTTTGTGGCAAAGTTGCCTTATCCCTCTCGGTTTGCAAGTTCCAAACTTGATGATCAATTTGCCAAGTTCTTAGATGTGCTCAAGAAACTTTACATTAATATACCATTCACCGATGCCATTAAGCAAATGCCCACCTATGCCAAATTCTTGAAAGATGTGTTAAGTAAGAAAAGGGACTTAGATTGTGTGAAAACTATTAATTTGACTGAAAATTGTAGTGCCATTATCCAAAACAAGTTGCCCACGAAACTTAAGGACCCCGGAAGCTTTTCCATTCCATGTGCTATAGGTGATATGACCATTGACAAGGCCTTGTGTGACTTGGGTGCTAGTGTAAGTTTGATGCCTTACTCCGTTTGCAAAAGATTGGACTTAGGTGAACTCAAGCCTACTCACATTTAACTTCAATTAGCCGATCGTTCGGTTAAGATGCCCATAGGAAAGCTTGAGGATGTACCCCTTAAGGTTGGGAAGTTCTACATTCCCGTAGACTTTGTTGTACTTGAGATGGATGAAGATCCAAATGTCCCAATAATCTTAGGGCGACCTTTCTTAGCTACGGCGGGGGCTATCATTGATGTAAAGAATGGCAAATTGAGCTTCAAGATAGGAAGTGAAAACATTGAGTTTAATTTAAGCCAAATCATGAAATGTCCTACTCACATGGATGACCATTGCATGCGTATTGATACTTTAGATGATGTCATTGATGAATATATAGCCATGCATTTGCATTCATCTAACAATATGCTTGAGTATGATGTGATGGAAGGCGAAGAGAAAGAAAAGCTTGATGTGGAGGTAGATGCAATTGAGGAGAATCTTTTTCTACCTCCTACTTTAGAAGCACATGAGGAGGCATATCTTTGCCTAGAAGATGAATTAGGAAAAGATGAATTAGGAAAAGATGAACCGACCGATGAAGAAGAAGCCCCTAAGGTAGAGCTTAAACCTCTACCTTCCAACTTGAGGTATGAATTCTGGGACCTTCTTCTACTTTTCCGGTCATTGTGAATGCTAGTTTGGATGAGGCCCAAACCTCAAAG
The DNA here is from genome assembly GCA_947645195.1 of Patellifolia procumbens. NCBI lineage: Eukaryota > Viridiplantae > Streptophyta > Magnoliopsida > Caryophyllales > Amaranthaceae > Patellifolia > Patellifolia procumbens. The sequence continues at coordinate 824,774 of CANSGD010000888.1, read as the reverse complement.
TTATTGGATGTGTTGCGCTTGAATCGCAAAGCGTTGGGCTATAGTTTGAATGATTTGAAAGGAATAAGCCCAACACTTTGCATGCATCGCATTTCATTGGAGGATGATGCTAGACCCTCTATCGAAAGACAAAGGAAGCTCAATCCTCCAATGATGGAAGTGGTGAAAAAGGAGATCCTCAAACTACTTGCCATTGGTATCATCTACCCTATCTCCGATAGTAGATGGGTGGCACCGGTGCAAGTAGTTCCTAAAAAGGGTGGGATGACGGTTGTTAAAAATGAAAAATCCGAGCTCATCCCTATGAGGACGTGACGGGGTGGAGGATGTGCATTGATTATAGAAAGTTGAATGCCTCCACCAAGAAAGACCTTTTTCCTTTACCTTTTATTGATCAAATGCTTGAAAGGTTGGCGGTGCACAAGTACTTTTGCTATCTTGACGGGTTCTCGGGATTCTTTCAAATTCCAATTCATCCCGATGACCAAGAAAAGACTACATTCACTTGCCCTTATGGTACTTTTGCTTATCGTAAGATGCCATTTGGGTTGTGTAATGCACCCGCCACCTTCCAACGTTGTATGATGGCTATTTTTGCCGATATGATTGAAAAAGAGATGGAAGTTTTTATGGATGACTTCTCCGTTTGTGGAGGATCTTTTGATGATTGCCTTGTGAATCTCGTTCGATGTTTGGAGAGGTGTGAGAAAGCTAACTTGGTCCTCAATTGGGAAAAATGCCACTTTATGGTGCAAGAAGGAATTGTTCTTGGCCATAAAGTGTCACATAAAGGAATTGAGGTTGACCAAGCCAAGGTTGAGGTCATTGAGAAACTACCCCCTCCCACAAATGTCAAGGGAGTGAGGTCCTTCTTGGGTCACGCCAGTTTTTACCGACGTTTTATCAAGGATTTCTCAAAGATCGCTAAACCGCTCACATCTTTGCTCCAAAAGGAGAACGAGTTTGAATTTGATGATGTTTGTTTAGATGCCTTTGCTAGAATCAAAAGTGCTCTCACTTCGGCTCCAACTGTTCAAGCACCGGATTGGAGTCTTCCCTTTGAGCTCATGTGTGACGCGTGTGATATCGCCGTTGGGGCGGTATTGGGTCAAATAAAGGAGGGGAAGCTCCACGTCATCCACTATGCAAGCAAAACGCTCAATGATGCCCAAAAGAACTACACCACCACGGAGAAAGAGCTACTAGCGGTGGTGTATGCTTTTGAGAAGTTCCGGGCATACCTTGTGGGGTCCAAGACCATTGTTTATACGGACCATTACGCCGTCAAGTACTTGATGGCGAAAAAGGATGCCAAGCCAAGGTTGATTCGTTGGGTGTTATTGCTCCAAGAGTTTGATATTGAGGTGAGGGACAAAAAGGGGTCCGAAAATCTTGTGGCGGATCACCTCTCAAGAATTGTTTGTGATGAGGATTTCCCGGCTCTTCCCATTGATGACTACATGAGGGACGACGTTCTATATGCGGTTGAGAGCACAAGCTTGCCATGGTTTGCCGACATCGTCAACTACCTAGCTTGTAGCGTGATTCCCCCGGATTTCACAAAGCAACAACGTCGAAAACTTAGGCATGATGCAAAGCAATTTATTTGGGATGAGCCACTATTGTACAAGAGAGGGTCCGATGGTCTATATAGGAGATGTGTGCCTAATGAGGAAGTTCGAAGCGTCTTGGAAATGTGACACTCTTCACCATGTGGGGGGCATATGAGCTCCAACAAGACGGTGGCCAAGATACTTCAAAGTGGTATTTATTGGCCAACCATGTTTAGAGACACTTGGAGCTTCATCAAGAGTTGTGATAGGTGCCAAAGGATGGGGAACATTTCAAGGAGACATGAGATGCCGCTCAACACTATCCTTGAACTTGAAGTGTTCGATGTATGGGCTATTAACTTCATGGGCCCATTCCCTTCCTCTTGTGGTAACCAATACATCCTAGTAGCCGTTGATTATGTATCAAAATGGGTCGAGGCAATTGCATCTCCAACAAATGACTCCAAAGTAGTGATGAAGATGTTCAAGAAGATTATCTTCCCAAGATTCGGTGTTCCTAGAGCCATCATAAGTGATGGTGGCTCTCACTTCGCCAAAAAGTCATTCCAATCATTGCTTGCGAAATATGGAGTGAACCACAAGGTTGGGTTGGCTTATCACCCTCAAACTAGTGGTCAAGCCGAGATCTCAAATAGGGAGATTAAGACCATCTTAGAGAAGATGGTAGAGAGGGCGAGAAAAGATTGGTCTTTGAAGCTCGATGATGCCTTGTGGGCATATCGAACCGCTTTTAAGACACCTATTGGCACCACCCCTTACAAGCTTGTTTATGGCAAGTCTTGTCACCTACCGGTTGAGCTAGAGCATCGAGCACATTGGGCTATCAAGCACATAAACTTTGATTTGAAGAGTGCCGGTGAGAAAAGGTGGTTGGATCTTCACGCTTTGGAGGAGCTTAGGCAAGAGGCCTATGATTGTGCAAGCATTTACAAGGCAAGAACAAAGGCCTTTCATGACAAGAACATCTTGAAGAGAGAATTTGCAAAAGGGGATAAGGTGCTCCTATTCAACTCACGCTTAAAACTTTTTCCGGGCAAGTTGAAGTCTAGGTGGAGCGGACCTTTTGAGGTGGTCAATGTGCTCCCGTATGGTTCGGTGGAGATAAAGAGTGAAGCAACCGGCTCCTTTCAAGTTAATGGGCAAAGATTGAAAATTTACTATGAAGGAGACCAAGTCGGAAAAGTGTTCTCCATCAATCTTGAGGAGTTTGGCACCTCACCCCAAGACAAGTGATATCCTTTTATGGTCAAGCTAATGACCTTAAAAACAAGCGCTTATTGGGAGGCAACCCAAATTTTTCTATCCTTTTTCTCTTAATTGTTCGATTTTTTAGTTGACACTTGTCTAACCTTGTGATTATTTGATTTTTATTTTCTATTTTTTTTCTTTCTTTTGGTGTTTCGGATGCTATGACTAGTGCTTGATGAGTTTGGATGGCTATGAGCATTTGAGGTTGACCATGTGAGTAATGGTGATTTTAGAAAACATGAGTTGAGAGACAATTAGAAAAAAAAGAGGGAGAAAAAAGAGGGAGAAAAAGAGAGGGTAATTTAAGTTATAAAAAAATAGAAAAAAAGAGAGAGAAAAAAGGGGTGATTGTTAGGAAAATAAAGGAAGAGAGAAAAAAAATATAGTGGAAAAGCTTGAAAAAAAAAAAAGAAAACGAAAAAAAAATTCGGATCGGCCGATCGAAAGTAGGCAGGAACTTCCCAAGTTTCAGCATCTATATGATCGCCCGATCCATTTTCTGGATCGCCCGATCTGGAATAGGATCGACCGATCCACTTTCTGGATCGCCCGATCTGGAATAGGATCGCCCGGTCCAATTTTTCCGCCCAGCTAAATTTTTTTTTTACAAAAAAAATAAAAAATAAATAAAAAATTACCCAGCAAAAAAACCGCCCCACCCCTTCTCTACCTCTCATTTTCACTTATCTCTCACTCTCATCTTCAACTCTTCTCAAACCCTAACCTCCATACTCCAAAAACTCCATCAATCTCACTCATTTTTCTTCCAAAATCTCACAAAAACAATCAAATTCCTTATACTACTCCACAAAATTCACATTTCTTCACCATTTTTCCACTCATTTACCCAAAACACTATCAAACCCCAATTTCCACCATCTTCAAGAACTTCATATTTTAACAAGTTGGAAGGCAAGGGTAGCTTAACAAAGGTTGAAGGAACATTCCCAAGCTTCAAGGAAGGATTGTACTCACTATTTGGTATACAATTTCTTCATTCACTTTTTGTTCCTTACTCCACCATTTTTGCTTATACTCTTGTTTATTTGAGAAGAAAATTGCCTAGGCTTGTTTTATTGAATCTTGAATTGATTATTATTGGTTTCTTTGAAGTTTTGAGTGTGAATTGGTCCTAGTTGGAGTAGTATTAGGCTAAAAATCTTGATTATGTGATTGTCTACATTGAAGTGTTATATTGTTGGATAGTTGATTGGTTGTCTTTGGTTGAATTGGTGTATGCTTTGGTCTTCATTTTTGGGTACTTTGAATTGTTCATTATACTTGAAGGCTTGTGATTGGGCACCTTGTTGATTGTGGTCGAGCATTCTCCATAAACTCCACACCTATCACAAAACTCCCACTCCTCACAAATGGCCCCAAAAACCAAAGCTACAAAAACTTCAAAACGAGCCACACCATCCACTTCCTCCTCACAAACACCATGGGGGCAAATGGGCATCACCCTTACCTCAAAAATCCACCAAGAACGCTTTGTATCTCTCTTAGGTCGTGCAATCAAACCCACAAAATTCTTTGATGAGAGTACTTCGCAATTTAGGTGTTTTTGAGGAGACTCTTGAGCTATGTGACCGTTTAGGGTGGGTCAACTTCATATGCATGCCCCCCGCCTTCACCTATGAGCGTCTTACACTTGAGTTCCTCTCCACGCTCGAGTGTACTATTGAGGAGAACGAGGAGGATGAGGGTCACCCCCAAGTCACCTTCCAACTCTTCAACATTCATAGGGCGGTAGACTATGTTTTCCTTTGCAAGATTTTTGGTTGGGATGAGGAAGCTCCTTTAAACGAGTATATCAACCATGACTTCATTGGGTATCAGTTTGAAAGAGCATGGGGAAATATTACGGGCAACTACAACCCACCTAAAAATCCAAAGTCTTCCCACATCATACATCCGGCCATCCGCTACGTTCACCGTATTCTTGTGTATTGCATATATGGACGAGCGGAACTTGGTAACGCTAGCTAGGATGAGGGAAAGGCTCTTTGGATCATGTGCCGCCCAAAAACTAAGCCCGTGCCAATCAACTTTGCCGAGCATCTCATTTAAAGATTTATCATGCTCCATGATGGTGTTCATCACCGCAAGGATATCATCATGGGCGGGATGATAACTATGATAGCAAGGTATTGGCACACCCCTGAAGAGTTCAACACCATGGCACCAATATCTCAACGGATCCTTCTTGATGATACTACATTGCACCAAATGAATTTCTACCGCTACATCGAAGGCAACCACGACCGAATCATATGGTTAGTGCGGGAGTTAGATTATTGTCACCTTCCGAACCCCACACTAACCCGGTTCGGAGATGGAGCGCGCCCCTACCTCATGGCGAGGGAGATCTCCCCACGGGAAGCAGAGTTGCAAGCTCTTGCCGTTGATGAAGCGAGGAGACAACAACAACAACAACAACGTCGACGACCACAACAACGACAACCCACTCACCCCATGGACGAAGCCGGCCCATCCGGCGAAGGTACGTCCTCTTCTCATGTTTATGATTTTAGTTCTATTGGGGCGGCTATTGAGGCCATGGCAAGTGAGCAAAGCACCCATTTTCAAAATATTTACGCTCGGTTTGATAACGTCAATGCTCACTATGCTAGCATGAGCACTAGACTTGATAGCATTGATGTTAACTACCGTGGCATGGATGCTAGGCTCAATAGCATGAGTGAGACACTTGGCACTCTACGCCAAGACGTGGATGGTATGCGGTTAAGGCAAGACCAAATGTACGCCTACCAAGTTGATCAAAACTTTTTTCCGCCTTACCCAAACTATCCCTCATGGCCCCCACACCCATTCCCTCCCCGGAAGGTGGGAAATAGATCGCCCTTGATCACCTCCACATGTTTTCTCACTTTGTAACACCGGGACGGTGTTCATTTTAAGTTTGGGGGTGCATCATAAGGCGATCAAGGATTTGTGCTTAATTATTAGACTTGAGATATTTTGTGCCTTATCATGTATCATTTGCATGCATAAATGTTTTGGTGATGGTTGTCGTCATGTCGTTGATTGTTGTTGATTGTTGTTGGATGTTGGTGCCCTATATGTTGTTGTCTACGCCATGGTTCCTTTATTGCTAGTGCACATACTTGGTTAAGGTTGGGCCTTTATTGCTTGATTTGTGATTGATGAGTTTGATTGCTCTAGCTCCCACTTGAAAATCCAAAGTCTCCGAAACACCTTTGTACAAACTTTTCTCCCATTTTATTTTATTTTCCCTTTTTTTTCTTTTGAAAAAATCTTTTATTGTGTTTTCCTATCTTCCTTGTAAAAAAAAAAAAGAAGGACTATTTATTTTTGAAAAAGAAAAAAAAAGGAAGCTCTTAGAATAAATAAAACTCAAGAATAAACAAACACCCAAGATCGTTTCTATTTGAAAGAGTTTATGATGACCAAAGCAAGCGAAAATGAGAATGAAATTGTGTTACCTAATATTGGAAAATGTGTAGATTAGGGAGTTTTGAGATGATTTAAACTTTGTTGTTTGCCATCAAGTCAAATAACTCATAAACAAAAACAACAAGATTCTCCTTAAATAAGTCACTTGGTTCTATTCTTCATGATATAGGAAGTCCTTACTTGGTTCTCATAACTCGAGTCCCCTAGTGCATTTGATAATCTACCCCAAATAGCTTGACATTTTCACCACCCTATAAAAAAGAGAAAAAAAATTGGTTTTATGAAAAAGGCTAGTAGCCTAAAATAAATAAAATAAAATAAAAAAATGAAAAGAAACAAAAAGAAAAAAATGCATATTTTCAATAAGAGTTGCGAAAGGGTGGTTAGTAACCAAGGTTCTAGCGCATTCCAATGCTCAAGTGGGGGTTCGAAAAAGTGAAGTAGAACTCCCTAGTGACGACGGGATCGTTGCGGCTTGAGTATGAATGTTTTTCCTCCTAGTGCGTCTCCGACCGAGTACTTGGTACCGTGCCTGAGAAACATGTCTACTTCGTGAGTGGACGGACCGCACAAAGAGGGCGAAGACTAAGCCCCGCACTCCTTGGTAGTTGCATCACTATTTCACATGCCTTCATTTCCATAATAATGAAAATGCTAAGTTTGGGGGAAAATTTTCCGCACATTGAGGATAGAGTTACTTGAGTCGGTTTTCTTATCCTATACATGAGTTTGTGAACTAAACGACCCTAGGAGCAATGGCGTTGAAAGTAGTGGAAAGTTAGAGAATTTGTTGAGTTTACACCTTAGTTTAGCTCGTCTCATAACCTCCTTCTCTACTCATGTGTTGTGTTGGAATTGAAAGAAAACGTTCTCATATATGCTTGCTTGCGGTCCGCTCATGACTCCATCTCCCATACCTTGGTGATGTTTTCATTCTTGGGTTGTTGCTTGTTTGAGTTGGTGTATTGGCTTTGTGGGTATGCCTTCTAGAAAACCCTCACGAGACCATCCTCGTCCACTAGGGTCATCCTAGGAGTTTAAAGGGCTTGTTGCATATGCTAAATGCAACCGTAGACTCCACGAAAGTGAGTTTGTTTGGTTTCTTCCCTTTCCCCCTTTTGGTGGTCTCATTTTTGTTGGTCTTATCGAGTCACGTTTGTGCATCGTCTAGTCATCCATTTTGATTTGCTTGAGGACAAGCAAAGAGTCAAGTTTGGGGGAAGTTGATGAGGGAGATTTATCGCACTCATAGGGTAGCTTTTGGTCTATTTTATTGTTTTTCTTGGTGTTTCTTTACTTCTTACATCTATTTTCATCATCTCCGCCCCATTTGGGGCTTCTCACTATTTTCTTTGATTTTCTCTCATTTTCATGGTTTTCTATCCTTATTTTCTATTCCATATGCTTTGTATTGTATTTTTTCTTGTATATGACTAACATGTAGGAAAAAGATGAGTGCAAAGCAAAGAAGATTGGAATGGAAGAAGTTGAGGGCCAACCCAAAGAGAACCCAAGTCCAAGCAAAGAAGATTGGAGTGGAAGAAAAGAATGAATGAAAGAAAGAAGGAAGCCCAAGCCCAATAAGAAAGGAAGAGAGGAGAAGAAGACAAAGCTACACGGCAAAGTGATCGCCCGATCCAAAGGTGGATCGCCCGATCACGGCTGCGGATTTTCCACAAAGTTCCTGCCTACCTCTGATCGGGCGATCACCACTATGGATCGCCCGATCACTGCGGGTTTTCGGAAACCGTCTATTTCTTTTTCTTTTTCCCTTTTTGCCCTTAATTGGGGGTTGTATAAATACCTTTTTGACCTAAAATTTGGGGCATTCTGATTTCCTTTTTTGAACTCTAGAGAGCTATTGAGAGGTGAGACTTTTGGGTGAACTTTGGGTGTTTTTCAAGGTCTTTAATGGTGATTGAAGAAGAATTTCAGATTTTTGTGGAGTATTAATGAAGCTTTAGTAACTTTTCTTCTCTTTGCTCTCATTTATTGCTTTACTTTATCGTTTATTCTTGCTTTACTTTGTTAGTAGTTTCAATATCACTCATTCTCATTGAATTCTTAGTCTTAGTTGCTCTTCTCCACTTGCTTATGCTCTTCTCTATTGCAAACATTAAGTATGAATGAAAAAACAATGATTTTTGGTTTACTAATCTCCTATTTGCATTGTAGAACTAGTTTAGTTAATATGAGAACCAACCTTGAGTAGTCTTTTAGTTAGGGGGTTGGGTGAAGGTGCAATGGACATTGTTTCATGATTTGAGGCCCTAAATTGGCATGTTTGGTGGGTTGGGTTAGCAAATCCATTGATTGGTTGACTAAGGTAAAGTTGAAAGGCCTAACTTTAACTCAATGAGTCAATGGATTACCCTTTAGGTGTAGATCGTTGAGATATACAATGAAGTTGGAATTGCTATCTCTAAATAAGGTTGAGTGCGAAATCCTACCTTTCTTAGAGTCTTAACCAATTCAACATCCGAAAGGCGAGATTGGGTTGAACTTAGCTAATTCCGACCTCATGTTCCATCATTGACTATCTAATCCCTAATTGAGAGTGTTGCATCACCTTGAGCATCCTTGAAAGAGGAGTTCATGGTTGCAATGTCTTGATTCAATCCCCTGTCACATACCCCTTTAATCTCATTTCGTAATTCAATTTCATTGCATTGGATCCCTATCACCCCCTAACGTCTTTTTCCATCGATTTACAACCCTTTTATTTGACCTATTAGTGATAATTGAGTTCGAAATCAATCAACTTCTTCCCTTCGGTTTAGCTTACATGTTCACTTACGTGCTTAGTGTCTAGTCTAGTCTCTGTGGATCTTGACCCTTACTTGCCACGTACTCGTATTTGGTTAGTTAGGTTTGATTTGGAGTTTTTGTCTAGCGACGCAAAAATTCTCTATCACCTTACTAATACGAAGCAAATCTCCCAGCACATTTTCAAACCGAAATTTTCGAAACCAAAGCAGCTCATAATAAGCTATATTGTTCTAGTCATAACTCAATATATAATAAGAAGCATGATATCAAGTGAGGGGAGGAGAGAGAGGGGGTGTTTACGTGGGGTTTTAGGGGGGGGGGTATGAGTTTTTATTTTTGTTTTTATTTTTTTACAAAAATTGTTTTGAGAGCAAATTATTAGGCGACACGTATCCTAGTTTACCCATGCTTCAGATCATAGCCGGTTCTTACTCATTTAAAATAAATAGGGTATAAAGGTTGCATTATTTCAGAATAATCAAAAGGTTGTTATATTATTTGCGAACGGGCAAAAGGTTGCATTATTAGAAGTAATTTTTCCTATTAATTTTAGAATACACTTTATTTTGTAACATTTGTATTTTTTTCACTAAAAGCGATATATATTTGTAACCAATAACTATTATGACAATTTCAGCCGTTATTCTTTATAACCCTCTGCTTTTTTATTTTAACTCTTCAATTGAAATTAGGTACAAAAAACTTGGATCCATTATGTTGAACTTAAAATTAATTTACAAAAATCTATCGTAAAAATTTAAATATATATTGAGTTAATAACGTCCGAAAATTATTCCTACACCTACACACAATTGTCCAAGCTCAAATTCGAACCTGGTTAGCAGTGAAAGCAGTAACTGAGTTAGCGGAATATCAACACATTGTTCATCTTGCAATTAAATAAACTTGTACAAACAAAAACCACACATTATTTAACCTTTTAAATAAAATACTCTGTTACTAATATAAATAATGTGATCCTAAAATTTTTTTGTTTCAAATAAATCAGATTGGTGTCTAATTATTATTATTATTCGTTGAACTTAAAATTAAATTAGAATAACCTATAGTAAAAATAAATATATATTTTGAGTTTAAAAGTCCAAAAATTGTTCCTAGACCTACACAGAGTTGTCCATGCACAAGATTCAAACCTAGGTCGACAGCGAAAGCAAATAAAGCAGTAACCAAGTTAGAGGGGGATCAACACATTGTTCATATATCTTGCAATTAAATATACTTGTACAAACGAAAATCATACATTATTTTACCTTTTGAAAAAAATAATATGTTAGTAATATAAATACCATGATCCTAAATTTTTTTGTTTCAAATTAATCACATTGGCGTCTTATTATTATTATTATTGTTGTTGTTGTTGTTGTTGTTATTATTATGTTGATCTTAAAATTAATTTACAGTAATGTATTGTAACAAAATAATATATTTTGAGTTAAATAGTCCAAAAAATGTTCTTAGACCTATAGAGAGTTGTCCATGCACAAGATTCGAACCTGAGTCTATATATAGGAGAATTCAGCAGCTCCTATTTTTGCTCCACTAGGTAGTTATGGGTCCTTGAAAGTAGTCAATTATCTACCCACTATGTTTTTTTTGGTGTTTGCACGCGGTTCAGCCTTCGGGCTACATCCGGATCGAGGCCAAGTTCGAGGTGGTTAGGTTCCATTCCTCTCCAAAGGGTGTTGTGGGGATCCGAACACGAGTCCGTCCTACCAAAGCCAGTCTCCATCACCACTGGACCAACACTTACTTGGTATTATCTACCCATTATGTAGCCGTTATGCCATGAAGGTCTCCCACTAAGTCCACACCCCCAGTTAGCCTTAATCTCCACTAATTCAACATATAGTTAGTTGTTGAGTGCTGAAGACTAGGTAGTTAGTTAGACTTCCTAGATTCCAGGAACCGACTAACTGCCCAGTCAGTTTCTGGTCCTCCGGAAATGTAGGGACTGCAGTTTGAATTTGTTTCCTCTTTAATAACACACATTTTGTTGCTTGTTTGTTACACACTTATCTTGACTCGTTCAACCCTGTACAATACTAACAAACTAACACTACTAATACCATGAAATTTAATTTTATTCAAATTAATAGTCCATGACATTAGGATTATTCAAAACAAAACTAATATGTATAAAATTTGAGTGCATAAAATAATTAGTTTAAATAACTTAATTAGGTTAAGCTCATAACCATTTCTCCATAAGTTATAATTAAAATAATCATTTCCAAATACACAACAAAGAATATAAAACAAATTATTTACGAAATTTAAATCCTAAGTAAACTCTAAGTCTAAGTCTAAGTCTAAGAATAAATCTAATAAAATAAACTAAAGTATTTAAATAAATCCTAGACGTAATATACATTATTTGTTTATCTTTAGAACAGTGTATACAAGTATACAACACCTTCGAAGATAAAGAGTCTGTTTATTTGTCTAATGGTTAGCCAATGATAAGGAGTTAAAAAACATAAGTACTTTGGAGAGCTAACCATAAACAGTTTATTATATTCTTTTGTACACCTATATTGGACAACGTTATGTGATCTTAATATGCACAATTTGATTAACTTGATATATGATGCTTTTCTGTACGATCTTGTTAATTAGGGCATAAGAGCGATCTTATATATTCATACTAGCATAAAATGCACGCGATGCGTGTGAGAGTAGTTAAAAATTTGATTCCTAAAACGGTTAATTGTCAATATAGGAAAGCTGTTAAGATTTTTTTTTCTTTTTTTTTCATATTTTTGGTGTCCACCCCCTCCTCTTCCCTTATAGTATAGAGATCACAATCCAACCAAGGATTTACAAAACAGAATTATCTTATATATCTTCGGGTCTTCAACGATACAATCTACTTAAGCGACATGACCAGCCTATTATATTCATTTGCACAACCCATTCTATTTCAACTTTGCTGTAAGGGTATATATATCTTTATACCTTGTTGTTAGCTACCTAACCGTTAGATATCTATCATTTTTTGAAGCAAAAAGGGAAAACTGTAAATAGAGAGTACTCTAACCAATATAGTAGTTCCTTTCCTCGTTCTTCAATAAACTTTTCATTTATTTTTACAAGGTTTCCAAGACACATCTTAGCCGTCCCTATATATATTAAATTATGCTAATAAAAAAGATAAAAAATTGATACTTAAAATGTACACATCGAGATATATTTAACAAGACCCCATATAACTAATTCTTTTTGTTATATTGGTGTTAAGACTTATAGCCAATCTTTATAAAGTTTGACTTTAATAAAAGCAAATGAAAAGTCTATTAAGGGTGTGTTCAACGACTTTTGCCCACCTTTTTTTTTAACATATCTTTGTATATATATCTAAACTTATTGGAAATTATTAGAATTCATCTGAACCTATTAGAACTTGTCAGAAGTTATTATCACTCTTTGGAACATATGACCTTATGTAAACTTATTGAAATTTATCTGAACGTATTGTATTTTAAAGTTACTCCCTCCGCCTCTTTATATTTGCTACATTGATGTTTTGAGCACTGTTCACATACAATTTGGAATCAGGGTGCTTCGCTCCTAGCCCCTCTAACTCGTTATTGAGCAATGAGACCTTATATTCGGTCGTTCCAAAAGCCAAATAGACAGATTGAAGATATATCAATGCAACAAAATTTTTTTAGTTATATATTGATAAGGAAAAATTGCTTCTAATAATGCAACCTTTTGACGGTTCGCAAATAACAAAGCAACCTTTCGATTATTCTGAAATTATGCAACATTTATACCCCATTTATTTTAAATAAGTCAGGTAACCTGTGACCTGAATAACCAGTAATTTTTTAATTTAAAATTTTAATTTTAATTAATAATTAAATAAACTTACAAAAATCTAAACTAAATCCAACCCAACCCACCCCCACCAACCTAAACACCTCCACCCACTGCCACCGACCCAGCCCACCACCCACCCACTACAACCACCAGTCCCCCTCCCCTTTCCCTCCCACCACACCACCCCTCCCCCCGACCACTGCCACACACGAAGCACCCCCTCCCCCATGACAAACCACGAAATCACCTTGCCGACCGCTTTCTCGGCTCCTAACTCTCTTTACTCCTCTTTCCTCCACCGATTTCCCCGATCACGAACTCACCAACGCCGACCTCTTCTCGACAGAACTAAGTAACTCGTTCGATTCAACTCGGTGGAGAAGAGAGGAGGATGTATTGAAGGTGGGGAAAGAATAAGGAGAGAGGATGAAGCGGCGGCGGCAATCGGGTGTGGTGAACGAAGAACACCAGAACCGTCGGCGGGGAATTGGAGGGGGCAGTAGTGGCTGGGGGGAGGGTGGGTAGAGGAGAGAGAGGTTAGGGGATGGGTGGCGTGGGAATTCGTTGGCACGGGTTAGGGGATGGGTTCTAATAATTTGTTTTTATCTTTTTTAAAATTTTTTTAATAAATTTGTTTATTAGAACCAATTATTAGCCGACACGTGGCTCACTAAACCTATTTTCAGGTTCTAATTGGGTTTATCCGATTTTAACCTATTTAAAATAAATGGGGTATAAAGGTTGCATTATTCCAGAATAATCGAAAGGTTGCATTATTATTTGCGAATCGTCAAAAGGTTGCATTATTAGAAGCAATTTTTCCTATTGATAATTATATGAACCTAACGTATTAAATAAAAAAGACTTATAAGGCCTTGTGCCCCTGTTGTTTTCAACTTATTTTTATTTTTAGTTTTTATTGAATAAAAAGTTATGATAGGTTCTAATAACTAGTAAGTGATACTTTATTCGTTTCTTTTTATTGATTACACTTTCCATTCTAGGAAGTTTTAAAATAATGACTACACTTCTCCTTTATTCCCTTTTTTAGTAACTTTTTCTCTCTATCTCTCTCCTACGATTTTTTCTTACACACTTTTACTCTCACACCAAAGTTTTGTCCAGAAGTCCGTGTTTAGAGAAGTGTAGTCAAGAAAAAGAAACAGAGAAAGCAGCAAAGTTTGAATAAGTTAAGGTAACTATTAATAACAGACACTTAATTATAATAAGGCCTTGTTTATTTCACTTAAAACAATAATATTCAGTAAAAATAAGTTCAATTCAATAAAATAAATTTAATTTGGTAAAAATTAGTAGTTCAAAGAAGAAAAAACAACCAAAAACATATGAGTTTAATTCATAAGAAAGTTTAAAATTAAAGTGAACCGAGAGGGAGCCTTGGAAAAAAAAAAACAAATAAGCAGTGATCTTAACCCTTCGATTTACCTACCCCTAGTGCTACTAGTCTACTCGTAGTCTAGTAGTAGCGCACACCAAAATGTCTCTCATGACTGCTTGACAATTGACATACGAGGCAACAGGCAATCAATCTTTCTTACCCCAAACTTGTGAGCTAACTACCACCTGTCACGTGCTCACCTTTCCTCAAATTTATGCTTCTCGTTTTATTTTCCAAATCTACATACTCAATCTCTCTTTATTTCGAGTAGTACTCTATTTTACATTTTGAAGTCAAAATCCATAAATTTTGAACCGATGTTTTACATTATATTTCAACCATTATTTTACATTAGATTAGTCCATTGTACAAATAAATAAAATCACACAAAGGTTGTTGTTATTGGACAATCGTATAAACACATATGTAACATATAATGAAAAACAGATGATATAAATTAGTGAAAAGAAAAACACTTTCAATTCATTTTTACTTCCTATATTTTTTTTATAAATATATGTCCTTTTTACCTGCTACATTTCTTTAATTGATAATTGTAACCTACAATATAAGGATGTCGAATTTTAAACAATTAAGAAAAAGCTTTAAACCTTTTGAAGCCACTCAAGCAATATTGGCAGTAGTATTCTTCCAACATGTTATGTCGGGTTTGACTTTTTAAACTTCAACATTGATACACCCTAATGTAATTAATTTGTCGAGTCGGATCAACAAACTCATAAAAAATCTTAATCCAAATCCACTCCTTTTAAATCATATGCAAATCGAATTAGCAAATTGTATGCACATTTACTACCTCTACATCATAATTCATGAATATGATGTTCCTTTCTATCATAATTTTTTATAATTAGAAAAAAGCGACCAAATCTTTAGCAATACGAAATATAGGACCAATAAAAATCTGATAATAATATAGTATTAGTAGTACTTGTAATACTCTAATTCCCTCGTTCTTTCTTCCTGCATCATCGTCGCTGGTCAGAGAAAATAAAATCAAATCTTCTTACTCTTTTTTCTCCGCTTATTTAACACTAATCTCCCATTTCTTCAAACTTCAAACTCTTCATTTTTTTTCTCTCTAAAATTCTCTCTCCTCCACCAACCGCTGTAATCGTACTTTCTCCTCTTACTCAGGTTTAATTTTCTATCAACTTCAATTTCAATTTCAGTTTGATTTGATATTATTAATTAATTTCATAAATTCAAATCAGATCTATCTTTTTTTCGAGTTCTTTTTTGCTGGTAGTTAGGTTACAATTATAGTTTTTGTTGCGCAATTTTTGAATGAGGTAGTTGAGAGATCTGTCATGTGTTTGTTCACCTACATTGCTTAATTTTACAGGTTTATCAATTGTTGTTGTGTTATAATCACATTTGATCTACTTTCATTTCCATGCTTCTATTTCTTACTTGTTTTATTAAGTTGAGTAATTGTGTGATTTCTGTATGAATCTTTGAATTGTGTTAGATTTGTAATTGTCTCTTATCACTCTGTGTTTGTGCAATTGTTGTGATCATTTATTGGTACATTTCATCGAGATCTTATATTATAGTTTTAGTTAATCACACTGTATATTTTCAGCAAGTAGCTGAGTACTGTTTGGTGGAATTTTTGCAGCTTATTTTTTTGAAGATTTCCATATTTTAATCTATTGATTGTCCTTCCATATGGGATCTTTATGCTTTTGGGGGGAGGTTAATTTTATGTGATTTATACAAAAAGTTGAAGTACAGTTGTGTTCTTTTAGAAAATGGACAGTATTTTTCGGATAGCCCGAAAAAAGAAGGTGGGATGTTAATTTTGGGGTTGGGAAAGTGCAAGTTTCAAAATTTAGACTGGTGTGATAGATCAATTTTTTTTTCTTTAACTTTAAGTATTGTCATTAAAAAGAGGGCTTTTGTTAACAATAGTATGAGTGGATCTCGATGTTTATAAAAGAGTTTTTGATCATTCTGTTTCATATGTTTCATAAGTACTTTTTGGTTTAGTGAAGATTGTGTTTTTGGAATTGGAACGGACTATTGTGCTAATATCATGAATTTATTTTCAGGTCTGGTTGAATCTATAAGATGGCTACGGGACAATTGTTTTCGAAGACTACTCAAGCATTGTTTTATAATTACAAACAACTTCCGATCCAGCGGATGCTTGATTTCGATTTCCTCTGTGGTATGTTTTGCTAGCTTTTCCTTTTTAGAATTTTCCTGTGTATCGGAGAGATTAATTTTGTTGATGCTTGTTCTGATCTATGTATTTCTCCTCTGTAGGTAGAGAAACACCATCTGTTGCTGGAATCATCAATCCTGGTTCTGAGGGATTTCAAAAGTTGTTCTTTGGTCAGGAGGAAATCGCCATCCCTGTACATTCTACGTATGTCTCATTGCCTCTCACAAACTAACGGGCGCTAAGTGGTTATACAAACTTGGATTTCTTTTCATAATTTTGTAACTTGACTGCCTTAATTTCACCCCAAATCATTTTGGGAATAAGGCTTAGTTGTTAGTTGTTGTTGTTGTTGACTGCTTAAATTCTGTGATCACTATAATTGAAAAAATATGCTGATTGAAGGAAGATTTGTTGTCCTACACTGGAAATGTAAGTTTAGTGAATGAAACGTGGAAGAGTTTGAGGACACAAGTCATAACAGCTTCACGAGGAAGCCTCTTGTTGTTAAAGATTTGAGGCCTCAATTCAATGTTACACAAAATATTATTACTGCACTTTATTTAGTTACACGACATAGATAATATATTACAGCTGTGATATGCTCGCAGTAACATGACATAGAAGAAAGTTGCAATTTACTTTGTTAGCTTACTTGTGGAGTACTTGAATCTTGGCCTAGTTCTCTTATCAGAATCTTGCATTTTGGACCTGGGTTATTGATTCAGGGAGAGTGGGTTATTACACTTATATTATAGAGACGTGGAGTACATGGGCAGATTATCTCATAGACTTCGAGTTTATGAATGATGTTGACTCTCAAATTTGAATTGGGGAGTATTAGCTGTCAACCTCATTAGTAAATAGCTATGCCATGTATGTTACTTCAACAACCTGATTGGAAAATTGAGGTCAGTGTAGTATCGTGTAGGACATGACACGAACAACACTTGGATACTTCGTTCTTAACCAAAAACTTGACTATTCTCTATTAAATGGACGAATCCGATATTTCGACACCCGTATCTGTGTAGTGTGTAGACACTTACTCCATGTCTAAGTGACGTAGGTCCCATGGCTTTGAATTATAGTACTTCTCGTAAAATTGAGGGTCTATGTCTGTTACTGATTGCTCTAATGGTTTTTTTATTTGGTTTCATCACATGTCCTAGAAAGTGGGTATTTTGGCACCTTCAGTGTTGCTGAGATTCTATTTGTTGTTGGTTTTTATGGTGGTATCCTGAATTCTTTTTTTGTTGTTGGCTGATTTGGCTTTCCTTTTTTTGCAGTATTGAAGCAGCTTGTGGTGCACATCCCACTGCTGATGTCTTTATCAACTTTGCTTCTTTTAGAAGGTTAGTTTTAGCTATTTTCTGTGCCTCTTCAAAATACTCGATAATTGAATTGTATGTTTACTCCTTTTTGAACTGTAGTGCGGCAGCTTCTTCCATGGCAGCCTTGAAACAGCCAACCATTAGAGTTGTTGCGATTATAGCTGAAGGTGTTCCTGAGTCAGACACCAAACAGTTGATTGCGTTTGCGCGGGCAAATAATAAGGTAAGGCATAAAATCTGGGCTCTTCTAGTGGGTCTCGTTTCTGCTCCCTTATGATCATTCTGCCACCATTGATATGTATTTACTTTATAATTTGGGATTTAAGGTTGTTATTGGTCCTGCCACTGTTGGAGGTATCCAAGCTGGAGCCTTCAAGATTGGTGACACTGCTGGGACTATCGACAACATTATCCAATGCAAGCTTTACAGGCCTGGATCTGTTGGATTCGTTTCTAAGTCTGTAAGTGTTGGGTTGTAGTATCTGTTTGATGACAAGGTTTTTGATGGGAATGTAGGCTATTTTCCTCATCTGTTTTTTTTGTTGCAGGGTGGCATGTCTAACGAACTTTATAATACAGTTGCACGTGTAACTGATGGAATTTATGAAGGTATCTCATTCTTCCAAGATGTTTTTCTGTATTCATAGATCCTTGACTATGTTTAAAAATAATTGTCTTTAAACTCTTGAAATTTATCAGGTATTGCCATTGGAGGAGATGTCTTTCCAGGATCAACTCTGTCAGATCACGTGTTGAGGTTTAACAACATCCCACAGGTACCTAAAATACTTTGTATATGCATCGTATGTCTTTATGTGAAGAGTTGTAACTAGGGTTCATCTTCTTGTTCAATTGAAAAGCTTTAATCTCCTCATAGCATCTGGCATGTATAAAAGGGCCACTTGCTAGTCAGGGCAATAATACTGGAGTCTAGCTTGAGCTTGTCTTATCTCTGTTGAATCAGTGTAGCTCTTGCTTGAGCTCGAGTTGAGCCTGGATCATATAGGTTCTGCTCGATTCGCAGCCCTAACTCGAACTTTAGCTTGAGTGATTAACTACAGCCAAATCAAAGACTGATTACAACATTTCTATTATTGATCTTATGCTGTGACGCGATATTCTGTTAAGTGAGATCCATTATATTATTCACTAGATTTCTATGCACGCGATGCGTGCGACAACAATTTTATTATGAAGTTTTATAATCTACAGTAGATAATTTTATGGATAGTCGCATCTTACCACTTAAACTTTTCATGTTTTTAGAAACTCCCACCTTAATGTTTTTTTTTAAAGATTCTACCTACCATTTACAATTTTATTAAAAACTCCCACCACTTAACGGTTTTTGTCAAATTTCATCAACAAAAAACCGTTAAGGGGGTCCCACATTTCCATTTTGTTAACAAAATGGAACTTAAAATAGTTGCAATTCTTTCAAATAGTTGTAATTCGTTCCAAATTTGCTCTAAATTTGTTGAGGATTTGCCCTCAAATTGATGAAATTGACTTCATATTCAACGTAAACTAATAATACAAAGCATATGTAGGGCCCACTTCACGGTTTTGTTAACGAAATTTAACAAAAATCAATAAGTGGTGGGAGTTTCTAATAAAATTGGGAATGATAGGTGGAAATTTAAAAGAAAAATTCATTAAGGTGGGAGTTTAAAAAAATGAAAATTTTAGGTGGTTTTGAACAAAAAAATTTTATTTGCATACGATGTGTGTTTTGGCTACTGAAACATGATAAAATATGAAGATACACAACATATTTTATTTTCAAGGTAAAGTCATTTTGGCTCATTTTTCTTTGAAAACATCCCTTACTCCCCACCATCAACTACAACTTTTTTTATATAGTACGCGGTAAGGTATTTTTTACTCATTGTCCAAATGAGAAAAAATTCAAAAGTACTTGAAAATACTTTATCATATTTCTCACTCATGCTAAAATACTTTATCAGGATCAATTTGATCAAATGTGCCTTCACTCATGAACAACCAATTACTCATGTATTTCAAAATAAAAAATTTCAAAAGTATACTTCCTCTGTTTTTTTTACTCGCACCATTTCTATCTTTCATACTATTCACACATGTCCACTTAAATCAATATTGTGACTTATATGTAAGAAAAAATATAGTCATGTGGGATCTTGTTAGATTCGTATCAATGTATTGATTATTAAAATCTAATTTGCATAATTTTTTATTGTGTATAATTAAAGATATTTAACATCTAAATTGTGCATTGGGTTGCGTAAACTGGTTCAATGGTGCGAGTATTAAAAAAAGGAGGAAGTATAAAAGTATAGCAAAGTGGGTGTCTATCTATAGATCTCAAGAAAATATAATCGTTGATATTTTTTAATTGTTTTTACTTTGTAGGTTTTTAGATATTTTAGTTAGAAGTTATGAACATCTTTTATTAAAAATCTGATGGCTAAATTTATAAATAAAACTTAATTACTTAATAAACTCATTGATTTATTTTAATTATTTTTCCTTTTTTCTTTTTGGTGTCCACCCCCACCTCTTCACTTATATAATAGAGATTAGTTGTAACTTGTTTATAATGATTTATAACTTGAGAAAGTTTGAAATCAAAATAGTTTTGAGCTCAAGCTAACTTCACTGTATCGGGCTTTCACCAAGCTGGGCATGAGTAGCTTTCCACTAGTAATGAGTCATCATGGCAAGTGAGGGTATAAAAGGTCAGCCTAGATGTTTTGTAGGGCGAGCCTGGAGCGGGGTTTTATTTGTTTTCTTCTGTCATTGAAATAAGAATGCAAGGAGTTGCCTATAGTTGGGAAAGGGGGCAGTAATTGGTTACCTGAGTGAAGACGATAAGAGGGTAGAACTTATACATGCATAGAGACTTACCGAGGGGAAGTCAAAGTGAGCCAAATGAGGGCAGTGAGATCATCAGAAGATGTGTTGCATTGTGAGAATCACTAACTTACATTTATACTTGTACATGAAATTGTTCAGCAATCTGATTGCTAATAAAAGTGGTTAGATAATTCAACCTTTTTGTTTCAAATATTCGAGGTTGGATCCCCTCGGTCAGACATCAATTGCATGAATGAGGAGCTTAGCATAGCGTAAAATGAATGCATAAAATTTAGTTCCCAGTAGCCCTTGTCAGCATCGTAGCTCATAATTTTAGACCCCACCAAGCTGAAACTTACTCACGTATCATGACAGTCTTAATGACATCAATGGATTGAGGAACTGAGGTTCATTACAGATGGTTTTGAAGGCTTGCTGTTTCTAGCTCATGTACATATATCATTATATTGTGCACTCTGTATTGTAAGTGCTGCCTGCGACTATCTGTCTCTTGCTAGTCTGACCCCCTTTGCAATACCATGCAGGTTAAGATGATAGTTGTACTTGGAGAGTTGGGTGGACGAGATGAATACTCACTTGTTGAAGCCCTGAAGCAAGGAAAAATAAATAAGCCAGTTGTTGCATGGGTCAGTGGGACCTGTGCAAGGCTCTTCAAATCAGAAGTGCAATTTGGGCATGCTGTGAGTTCCTGTCCGCATGTTAAATTGATCATACAAGATTCTAGAGAAGTGAGTAGAACACAGCTAGATTGCTTATAATTGGTTTTGTTCAAATTAGGGTGCAAAAAGTGGTGGTGAAATGGAGTCTGCCCAAGCGAAAAATCAAGCATTGAGAGAAGCTGGAGCTGTTGTTCCCGACTCTTTTGAAGCATTTGAGGGTGCTATCAAGCAGGCATTTGATCAATTGGTTAGGCTTTCAATTTTTAATATTTTTCCCCTGCAGTAAAGGTGGCTCAGCAGCTCCCTTTTCTTCTCATATTTTATTTATCATGTTGCTTGTCCATCTGGTAGTTGGAAGAGGGCAAGATTACACCGGTTAAAGAAGTCACACCTCCACAAATACCGGAGGATCTGAACTCAGCAATTAAAAGTGGAAAAGTTCGTGCTCCAACTCACATTATCTCGACCATCTCTGATGACCGAGGTTTGCCACATCCCTTAAGTTTGCATCAAGTAGTTAAACGTTGTGTAGTTTGGAAAAGCTCAACTGCAGCAGAGTCTTAATTTCCTATTTTGTTTTAATCTTTCTTTTCTTCAGGTGAGGAACCATGCTATGCTGGGGTTCCGATGTCATCCATCATTGAGCAGGGCTATGGTGTTGGTGATGTTATTTCTCTGTTGTGGTTCAAGCGTAGTCTTCCTCGTTACTGTACACAATTTATCGAGGTTAGTGCTCTTAGTTAATCACTATGCTTCCTTCGCACTCCTACTTGTCCCACTTTTTTCCAAGTGAACAGGTTTTCTGGGAGGGAAGAATTTCAAGCATGTTTTCTTTTGAATATCAAATACTTGTGACTCATTACCTTTTGTTTTGTCTTTAGATTTGTATCATGCTGTGTGCCGACCATGGTCCATGTGTATCTGGTGCTCACAACACAATAGTAACAGCAAGAGCTGGGAAAGACCTCGTTTCCAGTCTTGTTGCAGGTAATTGATCAGCTCTTGTATGATTGTGATCATGGTGTTTGCATAGTTTGAATAAGCTGAGAGCCGCTTTATGTAGTAGCAATTAGATACTGAATTAGTGCCATTGAATTTCACTCCCAGGTTTGCTTACCATTGGACCGCGATTTGGTGGGGCTATTGATGATGCAGCTCGATACTTCAAGGACGCATATGATCGGGTAACTTCTCATGGGAACTATAAGTGGTAGTGTTGGTCTCTGTTTTTTTACTCCAAGGTTTGATTTGTTGTTTGTTACCAGAATCTGACAGCTTATGAGTTTGTCGAGAGTATGAAGAAGAAGGGAATTCGTGTCCCAGGAATTGGACACAGGTGGGGCATATTTTTGTTCTACCTTCATAAGCTCTCTTATGACTTATGAGAATGGCCACTGCAACTTTGAATTACTTTTTCTTTTTATCATCCATGATTCTGGAAATGTTATCATGGGAGCCGCCTGAAATTGTTGTGTTTTTTCGAACTAGGATCAAGAGAGGAGACAACAGAGACAAGAGAGTAGAGCTCTTGCAGAAATTTGCTCGGACACATTTCCCCTCTGTCAAATACATGGAATATGCTGTTCAAGTTGAGACTTATACCCTTTCAAAGGCAAACAACTTGGTTCTCAATGTAGACGGTGCTATTGGGTCACTCTTCCTGGATCTTCTATCTGGCAGCGGAATGTTCACAAAACAAGAGATTGATGAGATTGTTGAAATTGGTTATCTGAATGGACTCTTTGTGTTGGCGCGTTCAATTGGTCTGATCGGGTAAGTTATTCCCCCCCTCCCCCCGTTCATATTTCAGCATTACATAAAGGCTGAAACAATACCAAATTTGGGTCATTGGAATAATTGAAATGGTTAGTTTCTACGTTTATATTTGCGGTGTTCTCATTCTCTTCAACAATTTTAGGATGATATGGTTTTGCATTAGTTCATAATTAATATCACTAAGATTTCGACCTCAATGGCATGATGAACTTATGAGGTCCTTGGAAATGCAGGCACACCTTTGACCAAAAGAGATTGAAGCAGCCACTATACCGCCACCCATGGGAGGATGTTCTCTACACAAAATGAAATGGTTCCTGATGGCAGGGTGGACGCCGACCTGCTTTCTACAAGCCTATTTTTTCCCTTCCATTTTGTGCTATTAGGTTTTCTTTATCAGGAGATGATCACTTATTCGTCTGAGTTAATGTTGTATGTTCTGATTATTCCCCGATTTGAGCATGTCATTTGTAAACCGCAAGGAATACATAGATTGTAAGCCAATTCCTCATTCTTTTGAATAGAACCCTTTTCTTACTATACACCTTTTAAGGTTAATACACTTTTAGCAATGGAAGAGATTATTTTCAATAAAACTTGATAGCAACAATTTCACTGATGGCTGACTGGCTGTGCTGTTTTTCGCAAATCCAACGAGTTATTTCTTAAAAAATTCACTGTTAGACTCTTCTTTCAAAAATGTTCTTATAATCGACAGAAAATGTTCTTATAAGCTACTTGCCATCATGTGTAGGCTTTTTTTCATTCAATTTTTTTGAGTTTTTTTAAAAATATTATACTCGTAGCAATTATTTATATCAACATCAATACTACGCTTCTGAATCTTTTTCTTTGTTTGGTTTACTGTAACTCAAATTAGCAAGAAGGGTGATGAAAAAACTGATTTAATTGTCATGTGGGGACTGGGGATAAAGGGTAAATTGAGAGAAAGAAATGTTGGAGAAATAAGTGGATTAATGAAAAGAAAAATGAGGTTAAAATGGAAAGATTCTAAGTAGGTTTAACAAAAAGAAATCGACAAAAATGAAAGTATGACAAACAAAAAGAAACGGTCTTGCCGTTATTATTATTATTATTAATGGTGAAAATCTTGTTAACGTGATAATGATGGAATACTAATTATGATAGTCTTGTTGTTATAATATTATTAATGTTTTTTCAACTAAAAAACCGATTATTTATTTTAGAGAAGGTATTGTGTCAAACGCGTCTGACCATAACATTTGATCAGACGGACTTCAGTTGGTTTCAATTTTTTTCCAGTTGGATGTATTTTGATTCTAGTTGTTCAGTGGATAAGTTCAATTGGATATATTTATGTTCAGTTAGATGTTTTTGAAGTTCAGTCGAACATTTTGTTCATCCAGTTAGATGCATTTTAAGTTCAGTTGATCCTTTTTTTTCTTTCAGTTGAACGTTCTACTCATTCAGTTGGATGACTTTTAAGTTCAATTAGTTATCTTATTGTTTCATTTATGTATTTTATTCTTTCAGTTGGTTTTGTTATTGTTTCATTTACATGTTTTTCACGTTCAACTAGTTTTCGTATTCTTTTCAGTTAGTTTTTCATTTATAACTGAAAGAAAACTTAAGTTAATGAAATAAAATAAGTTCTAACTGAAAGAAAATCAATTGAAACAAATCACCAACTTCCATGAAAATTGAAGCTGCCATATAATAGCTCTTCCCACATTCATCACCTTCCCCCCCAAAAAATTGAAACACCAAATCAAAATCAAACCCAAAACCCAAAGTTTCTATAAACTCTATCAGTCTATCTCACCTCTCGTTTTCTCTTTCTCTCGGGTCTGCGGTTGAATCCATCAAAGGGTGGTGTCGATTGTTGCGTGGTTCTATCGCCTTCCTCACCGGAGCTCTTCCCTTGCCCGTTTCTTCCTCGTTGTGTTGGTGTGCTGCCCTGCTTTTCCCTTTTCTCTTATCTCCTTGCTTTGCTTTGCTTTGTCGCTGCTGCGGTGGTGTTCTGCCGCCTTCCTCATCGGAGCTCGTCTGACCAAATGTTATGGTCAGACGGTCTGACACAATACTTTCACTTTATTTTATTATATAAACTGATTTCAAAACAAAAAACAAAAGACCCTAACCCCTCCTATCACAAGCTAACAACCTATCCACAACCCCTCCTCTGCCTTTTGTGTTTATTGCACAGGTAAATTCTTCTACAATTTTTATTATACATCTGAGTGTACCATGAGCATGGTACACCCAAGACTATTTTTTGCTCAAAGAGTTTTGGGTGTACCATGAGCATAGTATACCCAAGGGTATTTCTTTGCTCAAATAGCATTGGGTATACCATGAGCATAGCATGGTACACCCGGGTGTATGATACATAATCTCAAATTTTTCTCCCAATTTCGTCCATGTCCTCGACAACCACGCCACTAGTATTGCTATATTTGGCAAATATTTGTTCTCTGTTTGACATTTGCTGATCGCTTGCAAATCGTAATTCAATCAAAGACTACAACTTACTACTATAAAATTAGATTTATTTAAAATATGAATTAAAAGTTTGAAACTACATTCTATTAACAACCCATTCCCCTTAACTCTTCCCAACACTATTCATTTTTTTTTTCAAAGTATTGGACGGGCTATTATATAATTTAAGGTTAAAAATAGACGGTCTCTTACAAGAGAAGCTGCAAGAACTAATCCGAACTTGTTCGATTCGTAATCGATAAAATTTAAACTTTTTATTGGGCGAACCGGCTAAGGAATGGTTTCATTAGGGAGAAAATAATTATTCATCAACAAATTTCTTTGATGCTAGTGGAGTGAAAATACACGAGGCAGATGAAGTATGAGTGTATGACAAGGATGAATAATGTTGAAGTTACATTATCAGTTTTCTGAATGTTCGTACATTATAAGAGCAATCAAAGAGTAAAAGAAAACTGCAAGGAGATGTTTGTATTTAGAGGGAGGACAACGTTAGTTGAATCACAGTGATATGCAACACCATTCCTTTTGAGACACTGACACATTGTCTCAATATGGAGGGAGGGAGCAATATCACATGGACCAGCTTCTGAAAGCCTTGTGCTTTTGTATCGAATGGCCAAACTAAAGTGATATTAATTTACATTAATTTACTTTAAAAGAACATAGCCTATTATATTAATTTAACCCTCAAACCCCCTCTCAAGTCCAAATTACATAAAAACTCTATCAAATTATAGTTTTTCACTAATTTTATCTACTTTTTACAAGTTCTGGCTCACAAAATACTGGTTCCCGTTTTTAACGTACTTTACCCTAAAATTCCCTTTTAGACTAACTTTATCTTAGGAGTAGAAATGATAAAAACAAAAAAACTAGAGGACATGGCATACTAATATAGGACAAAGGATGAACCCTTCAAAACTTCCCCAAAACATTATAACATTAGGTCTATTCTTTTCAACTAATTTTCAATCCTTATAATTTCAGAACGGATCCATTATCAGGAAGACTTCATCATGGAGTCTTGGCTAAGTATTATCTCAAGACTCCCTCTAGGACTCCCAGTAATGTCACTCGAAGGGCGTATAATATCAGTAATTTCGTTTAGGAAAAATTGATAGGAATAATCCCACCTTTGGCCGGTCTTCCACCATTGGTACCACATTCAATTAATCCAGCAATAATCTCACCTTTGACCCCCATATTCTCTTATTGGTCCCTCACCTGTTGGTGACCTGCAATCATGGGTAATCTTCCTAATTACGTGATTAATAGCTAATTAAGTGTATTTTAAACATAAAATTTTAATTAAACTTCTAAATCAAAGTTATTAAAAAAACTTTAAAATAAAAGTAAAAAACCCTCCCCAGCCAACCCCAACCCCACCTCCTCTGCCCCTTCCATGCGGCTGCCAACCCACCCCATCCCCTTCCCCTTCCCCTTCCCCTGCCACCCTCCCCTTGCCCCGCTGGAAACACTGCATCACCGGCGACCTTCGGAACGCCACCCGCAAGAATAGATAGAAAGCCACACTCACTCACTCCCTCACCCGCAAGATCGAACGGAACACAACACTCACTCACTCCCTCACCCGCAAGATCAGACGGAACGCCAGAGTCACCGCCGGCGACTCAGCCCAACCCCACAGAGTTCATCGCAAAACCTCATCCCAGGGGAAGGGGATGAGGCTATTTTTGGGGGTGGGGGGAGATGGTGACGGGGGAGGGGGCAGGGGAAGGGAAGGAGGGCTGTTTTTGGGGAGGGGGAGGGTGGCAGGTGAAAGGGAGAGCTCGTAGGGGAGAGGAAGGGGAGGGAGGGGGTGGCAGCGGTGCGGGAGCGGGTGGCAGCGGTGGGGGGAGGGGAGGGGGTGGGGGTTGTCTGCGGAAAGGGTTTTCCTTTTTTTAAGTTTTTTGTTTTAAGAAAAAGTCAACGGTAAGTTAGTATGGTCAAACAGGTTGCCATCATCCTGTACTAATGACAGAATATAGGGGTCAAAGGTGGGATTATTGCTGAATTAATTGAAGGTGGTACCGATGGTGGAAAACCGGCCAAAGATGGTATTATTCCTATCAATTTTTCCTTTCGTTTATTGTAATTAATCAACCATGTTGTATCAACAACTAATGATATGATACGCCACGTATAAGAATTTGTATTGGTTTGAATAGAGGAAGTAATACAATCTCGTAAATACTCATATCTATATATCTAGTTCAATTATAGGAAAAGGAAATTATTTGGTTCATCATGAAAAATATATATTTCCTGAAATATTAAGGTATGCAACATCATTTAGTTTGTGGAATAACTCTCTATATTGAGCAATTTCCTTGTTAACTAAACAACTTTACGTTCTAATGTAACTATTTGTAACGATGATTGATGTCCACAACAAGTCATTAGTAGTGGGCCTGACCGATATGAAAATCTTGAGGAGAAGGACAGAAGGGAAAGGGTATGATTCTTTGGATATGACATATAGGAGAAAAAAAGGAAAGAAATTTGGAAATTCATAATTTTTTTAAAAAATTGACAGGAATAATCCCAACTATGATCGTTCCGCTCAAAATAATCCAAACTACTGGGTTTACCAAAATAATCTAAACTTTATTTCCTTGCCTTGAATGATCCATTTCGGGACTACTATATGTAGAAGAATTACGAGTTTGGATTATTTTGAGACGGTACTCCAATGGTTTGAATTATTCTAGAATAACGCATAGTTAGGATTATTTTTAAACGAAACAGTCGTAGTTGAGATTATTTCAATCAATTTTTCCATTTTTTTAAAAGAAAAAATTGACAGGAAAAATCCCACATTTGGCCGGTCTTCCACCACTGGTACCATCTTCAATTAATTCAGCTATAATCCAAACCTTTGACCCTCATATTCTCCCATTGGTATGGGATGATGACAACCTGTTTGACCGGCCAAAACTACCATTGACTTTTAAAAAAAAAACTACAAAAAAAAAAGAAAACCCTCCCCCCAGCCAACCGCCCCACCCCACACCCCCTCCCGTCCCCTTCCCCCCACTGTTGTCACCCCACCCCCTCCCCTCCCTTCCCCTGCCACCCTCCCCTTTCCCTGTCATCAGCTCCCCCACCTCGAAAACCCTCCCCAGCCCTGTCCCCTTCCCCTGCCCCTCCCCGTCACCAGCTCCCCCAACCCCAAAACCCTCCCTAACCCCGTCCCGTCGCGGCTCCGTTCTCTCTCTCCTCTCTGTTCTTGCGCCTCCGTCCTCTCTCTCCACTGTTCTTGCGGCTTCGTTCTTGTCGCGCCCACTTGTTGTTGGTGTTCGTTGCTGCGGTGCTGCTGCTGTCCACCACCGTTCCCTATTGTTGGGAGTTTGAGAGTTGCAGAGGCGGGGGTAGGGGAAGGGGAAGGGTGGCAGAGGCAGGGGAGGGGGAGGGAAGGGTGGCAGATGCGGGGGAGGGGAGAGGAGGGGAAGGGTGGCAAATGTGGGGTAGGGGGATGGGATGGCTTTAGACGGGGGGTGGGGGAGGATGGCGGTTGAGGTGAGGGAGATGGGTTGGCGGGGGGTGGGGAAAGTTCTTTTTTTTTCTAAAAGTTTTGTTTTTATAGTTAATTTATAAATTATACTAAATTAGTGGTTAATTAAGAATTTAGGTTTAAATTATATTTAATTAGCTATTAATCACGTAATTAAGAGAGTTTATCTGTAATTGTAGGTCACCAACAGGAGTAGGACCAATATGAGCAGATGGGGGTAAAAGGTGGGATTATTGATGGATTAATTGAAGGTGGTACCAGTAGCGGAAGACCGACCAAAGGTGAGATTTTTCCTGTCAATTTTTCCCTTTTTTTATAAACCAAGGGAGAAGGGAAGTTTAGGGAATCAAAAGGATTTCGAAGGCATCGGTTTTGGGGTCTTGAATAAGGGTGATGGAATGAAAAACCTTGATTCATTTTATTTTTTTGTGTTTATACTCAAACTATTTTTTATCATTTCCTTTAATCCTTTGCTAACCCTAGTCCTTCTATCATTCTCTCACTCTCTCCCCTCCGCACTTTCAAGAATGGTAAAGAGAAACAACAAGTTAACCACGCAATTGATCGCCCCAAACACCACCAAACTGACACCACTAGACATGCACCCACCGTCAGCAAACTAACCCTACCACTCGTATCCCACCACCCATCGTTCAACAACACTACCTGCTTATTCCAGCTGTTAGCGCGCCAACCCAAGCCACTCTAGCAACCCTTGACCTTAGAGGGAGAGAAATAATAATGGTGTTTTATAAAACTAATAGCGGAAGTGCTCATGAGTTGAAACTCCAACTGAAGAATGAAGTTGACCATGAGTCGAAAAGTTTAAGAGAATAATAGTAGTCACATAAGAGTTAAGTTTGAGGAGAATAACAATAATATATAAAACTGTTCTTATGACTTGAGTTAGTAATAGAACTGAAGGAATGGCCCGAGATATATTAACTTGTAATAATAAAGGTGTTTGAGCTAATAATGATGAAAGTTTCGAACCTAAAATTTCTTATGCTCCAGCCTTGAGCTGGTCGCTACTTCGTGTTCGACCTAACTAAAAAGGATTTTATCGTCAAGATATCTTATGACTTCTCTTTTGGTGGGTAAGAAAATATCATGGAACAGAAAGATGTAGTCTAATACTACCTCCATTTTTTATTCTTGCATCATTGGGAACTTTTACGCTTTCAAATGCACATTTTGAACGCTAAATATCTTATGTTACACATAAGTAAAAATTATGCAAAAGAAATATAAATAATCTACACACTGCGACGAATCTAACAAGATCACCCACATGTCTATAGTTTTCCCCACATAAGTCACAAATTAGATTATAAGGCAATTGTGTGAATATACTATACTAAAAAATAATGTGAGTATTAAAAAGCGGAGGAAGTATACAATTTGCATAACAATGCTTCTAATTATAAATACGACTAGGAGAATAGGCTCAAAATTCTGGTTATATTAGTTACACCGATATCATCCATGTGCGAGTATTGAGAATGAATAGCTAACCTGTTTAGGTTGCCTGGCATATTATATATATAGAGATAACAAAATCTATTTTACAAACCTACTAAGAGTATAATTACCAAATTACCCTAATACACCCCCTCAATCTTTACGGGGAGGAATCACGGATAGATTGGAACGATGTTTACAAAACAACTCAGAAGAAAGACCCTTAGTAAAAATATCAGCAACCTGCAACTGTGTCGGAACATGCTTAACCTGAAGTCCACCTTTAGCAACCATCTCACGAACAAAATGATAATCAACATCAATGTGCTTACTATGATCATGATGAACAGGATTGGCAGTAAGATACATAGCAGAAACATTGTCACAATAGAGAATGGTAGGCCGTCGATGAAAATACCCTAAATCAGCCAACAATTGACGTATCCAAATCGTTTCGGCCGCAGTGTAGGCAACAGCATGATATTCAGCTTCAGTAGAAGACTTCGAAACAGTAGGTTGCTTTTTAGAGCGCCAGGAGATCAAATTCTTCCCTAGGAAGACAACATAACCAGTAGTAGAACGCCGAGTGTCAGGACACCCGGCCCAATCAGCATCAGAATAGGCAACAGTCACAGTAGGAGAGCCAGTACTATGAAGAAATAGCCCATAATCAGAAGTTCTCTGTAGATACCTGAAAATTCTTTTCACAGCATGAAGGTGAGTAGTACGAGGCGCATGCATAAACTGAGAAACCGAATTAACAGCATAGGCAATATCAGGACGAGTCATAGTCAAATATTGTAACGCACCAACCATACTACGATAATCTGTGGGATCAGCAAGAAGTTCACCATCTAAGAGAGAAAGAGTGACACGAGAGACAACAGGAGTACGTACGGGTTTGACAGTATGAAGATAAAATTTCTGAAGAAGATCAACTACATATTTATATTGAGACAAAAACAAACCCCGAGGAGTACGTAAAACCTGAATGCCTAAGAAATAATGCAAATCACCCAAATCCTTCATAGCAAACTCGGCAGAAAGAACACTAATAAATTTCTGAAGCAAAGAGGAACTACTACCTGTAAGCACAATATCATCAACATATAGCAAGAGAATGATAATATGACCACTGTGTTTGAGAGTGAACATGGAGGTGTCACAACTGCTGCACTTGAAACCAATAGAGAGAAGAAAATTGCTGAAACGAGAGAACCAAGCTCGAGGAGCTTGCTTCAGACCATAAATGGATTTTCGTAACCGACAAACATGATGTGGTTGAGAAGGATGTTCAAAACCAGGAGGCTGACGCATATAGACTTCCTCATTGAGGAAACCATGAAGGAAAGGATTTTTAACATCGTGTTGACGAATAGGCCATTTAAAAGTAGCAGCAAGAGTGAGAACTAAGCGAACCGTAGTAGGCTTAATTACAGGACTAAAGGTTTCAAAGTAGTCAATACCTGCCTGCTGATGATTACCAAAAACAACAAGCCTGGCCTTAAACCGCTCCACAGAACTGTCAGAATTATATTTAATCTTATACACCCACTTACAACCAAGAGCATTTCTATTGTTTTTGCGAGGCACAAGTTCCCATGTATCATTCTTAATTAATGCTTCATACTCATCACGCATGGGGAGTTGCCAACGTGAATCTTCAGACGCTTGCTTAAAATTAGACGGTTCAGACTCAACAACATCAGTTTCTAAATCCAATAAATTCTTAGTGGAAATGATTCCGTCTTTTAAACGAGTGGTCATTGTATGGACATTAGTAGGATCGACACACTTAGACGACTTTCTAGGACGCCTAGGGGGAGGAACAATGGGAGACGGGGATGACACACGAGGAACATCGCGGGGAGGGGTGAAAGAGAAAGGGGCTCGTGGGAACCCGCGGCCGCATGGGGGACCTGCGGGCTGGCAGTTGGGCCAGCGAAGGGGAGTGGGGAGCTGCGGGCGTGGCAGCGGGCGCGGGCAGGAGCGGACAAGCAATAGCTTGCATGCCTGCGGGCGCGGGGTGCTGTTGCGGGCAGGCAGCATCCGTGTGCGGGGCAGCCTGGCATCCTGCGGGCGCGGGTCTGCGGGGCTGCGAGTTGCCATGGATGGGACTAAAATCCTCGGGCACGCTTGCATCCTGCGGGCAGGCAGCGGGTTGTTGCATGTGCCCCCGTGATGCGGCGGGCTTGGGGAAACGAGACATAGGACAAACCGACTCGACAGAGGGGGGGCCATGGGACGCTGAACTTGGTTCACTAGACGAGGGAGACTCGAAAACCAAACTAAGGGCTCAAGAGACTCATCCATAGACGAACCAATGGGTGTGCTAGACACAAGGGAACGATAAGGAAATTTACGTTCACTAAACAACACATGGCGACTTGTATAGACTTTGCCAGAAGCAAGATCAAGACATCGATAACCCTTATAATTTGATGCATAGCCAATAAAGACACATTGAATGGACTTAGCCTGTAATTTATTGATTTTAGGATCTAAAAACAACGGAAAACAGGCACAACCAAAACATTTCAAAAACTCATAGGAGGGGGGACGGTGAAAAAGCTTAGCAAACGGGGAAGAACCCTGCAATGCCGAACTAGGAAGACGGTTTATCGTATAAACCGCCGTATAACACGCATCGACCCAATATCAAGTTGGCAATTCAGATTGAATAAGCATAGTGCGGGCCATCTCGATAATGGTTCGATGTTTCCTTTCTGCAACACCATTATGCGCTTGAGTCCGAGCACAAGACTTTCGAAAATAAATTCCCGAATCACATAAATGTTGCAGTAAAGAAGTGTTATCAAACTCACGTCCACCATCACTTTGGAAAAATTTAATTTTGGAATTAAATAAATTCTCAACAAGTTTCTGAAAAACTAAGAAGGTCGAATAAACATCAGATTTCAGTTTTAGTGGATATAGCCATGAAAAACGCGAATAATCATCAACAAAGACCACATAATACTGAAAAAACTGATTAGATTTAACTGGCGATTGCCAAAGATCACTATGTATCAAATATAAGGGATAGGGGGCACGATGAGTCACAGACTCAAAGGGCAAACGATGTATCTTTCCTACTTTGCAATGAACACAATCGTCATGAAACTTAGAATTACATGAAATTAAGTTCTGTGAACGTAAGCTTCCTAAAACTCTAGCAGAAGGATGACCAAGGCGAGTGTGCCAAACATCTCCGGACTCCTTGGTTGCTATGAGAGCAGGACAGACGACTCTGGTCGGGAAGACGACGCTGACTCTAGGATATGAGGCTGAAGAGGATAGACACCATTCCTACTGATTTCCCGCAACAGAACTGCCCCCGTGGTCTTGTCCTTAACACAAACAGAATACTCGTCAAAACAGACTATGCAAGAATTATCCTGACATAACTTTTGAACAGACATCAGATTATGTTTTAATTGGGGAACATGACACAGCTTCGTGAGGCGAAGGGGGCGACTAGGGGAAGACAGAATCAAATTACCAAGTTTATTAATGGGAAGTCGTGTGCCATCACCAACAACAATAGAACTCGAACCAGTGTAAGGAAGAGTGTTAGATAGCTTATCATCCTGTGAGGTCATGTGGGAGGCGGCTCCAGAATCTGGATACCAAACGGAGTCATTTGTTTCACCACCAACAGACAGTGCAGCTAGGGCACGTGTGACACCATCAGGAGAAGAAGGCACAAAGCTATGATTGAAGCGTTGAGGATAATAGGCTGCTTGGTGACCTGGATACCAACAAAGACCACAAGTATCTGAAAGAAGGGGTGTTGGCTAAATTGCCGTTAGATGGATTACTTCCTGCTGAAGAAAAATCATTAGCAACATAATTGGCACAAGAATAATTAACATATGACGAGTTAGATAATTTACCCATACCATTATTTCGGGCTGCATTGCCACGACCACCCTGTCCTCCATTGCCACGACCACCATTGTTGCCTCTACCACCCTTGTTTCTGTTGTTGTTGCGATTTTTGTTTTTACCACCCCCTTGGCCCTTAGCATTCGAACCACCCTGAGTAGAGGAGTGTGAACCTAAAGCGCCGGACTGAACAGCGACTAAGGCTTGATGTGCAGTAGACGTATCATCATATGCACGCATAGCCTTAATGCGTTGCTCATGCTGAAGGAGCTTAGGGCGAAGATCATCTAACGTCAAAGACGTTTGAAATTGTGATAAAATAGTAACAAGGGCATCATAGTCACGATCTTGATCCAAGGCAGTCAAGGTATACTGAATTAAATCATATTGAGAAACAGGACATTGAATAGCAGCTAGAGAATCAACAATAATCTTAATATCACGTAAGAACACTTCCATAGACTGCTGGTCAGATTTCTTCATATGACTGAGTCTACCTTTCAACTCCATCGGTCGAGCCATACTAGCATGCAAAAAACGGGACTGTAACCTATTCCAAATCTCAACGGCAGTACGTAACTCATGCACATCCATCATAACATCACGGGAAATCGATGCATATAACCACAACTTAATTTGCTGATCAAGTCTCAGATACTCATAAAAATGTGGATTAGGCAAAGTTTGACCTAGATTATCAACATAAGTAGAAGAAGGGACCGTAATTGTACCTTCAACAATACCTAATAATTGATGTGTGGAAAGAAAACATGTCACCTGAGTTTCCCACATGAGATAATCTTCGGTGATGTTAATTTGATGGTTACAAACCTAGTGATATCTTGATGAACAAGGGATGATGCTGCCGGAAGAAGAGACGGTGGAAAGGACGAGAACGGGGCCCCGGAACGGATGCCACTGCCGTTGAAATTAGGGCCAAAACCAGGAGGAAACCTCGCTGGAGATCGAGTAACCAAGGGGTGATAGGATTTAGTCGTATCACCTAATCAAAGATAAACCTACAGTCCTCTAACTATGGTCGTCAATGGAAGCAGGGTCGAATCCACAGGGAGACAGAGTTTCTTAATTAAAATTCAATCAACTAGCTACTTCAGATGAAATCAGGGAAGATTAACTGAACTAATGATTAAGCTAAGGAAGATGAATTAAACCGAGGATTTAACTATGGACTAAAAACCTAGGGTATTAGGTCGGTCCACCATGCTTATACCAATCAAACAAGGTCAACCACTATCAAAACCTAAGTCATGAGTCAAGTGGTTAGAGCATGTGTTGAGCTATGGTTAAGACTCAACGCTCATAGTTCAACATACGCCGCATGTTCACTAACGTAATCAAAACTACTGATGTGTCCTAGGCCTCTAATTGTAAGACGGATCTGCGCAAACAACTATTAACCACAAGCAATCAATGAAATTGGCCACTAATATTAATCACTAATTAAGAACAAACCACACCACAATCACTCTAATCAAGCCCTAGAAATTGATAAAAATCTAAATAACAATCATGGTATAAACATGGCTTCCCTATCTAACACCCTAGAAAGAGAACTACTCACTCATAATTGAATTGGCAATAACAAAACTAATTTGAAACCCTAATAATTGCATCATGAATGATTGAATAATTAAAATAAGAAATTAAAGTAATTAAAGAAACAAAGAGTAGAGAAGAGTACCAATTGACGGAAAGCAAGAACTTTTATTAAAATCAAATCCGAGGTTCAATCACCTTTAATCTAATATAAAGTGTTTAAACTAAAATAAAGCTAAACTAAGAACTATGGAAAAACTAGAATAAAAAGATGTCTCTAAAAATAATGAAGGGATAGCTATTTATAATAGCCCAAAGTCTAATTAAAAAAAGATAGAATTTCGGAAAAGAGCTGTCCGTGCTTCAGGCCCGATCGGGTCAATTCCCGCCCGATCGGGTGGGTAAACAGCAATTCTGTATCAACTTGCGAAGACCGTATCTCTCAAACCAGAAGTCCGATTGGGGCGTGTCACCTATCATTGGAAAGCTCTTGAAGTCTAGAATGCAACCCAATTAGAATTTCTTGATTATAAATTTTATATCAAAAGTTATAATGAAAATAGTGAAGGTATGTCAGTTTTGACACTTCTTTCACTAACTCTTTGCTTCATTCCAACTCTTGTCCCAAACGGATGTATTTTGATCCTTCTGGAAGCTACATTCATCTGCAATGATTAATAAGCTACATCCTTGGTACTCATGATCACTTAGTATCAAAATAACCTGAAAATCATCAAAACACAGAAACGGGGAGTAGTAGAGCACAACTTGTGTAATTCATGTCATTATGCACCTAAATGCTCAAAAAGGAGTTTTAAATGCAATCTAAATGCATCTAGAAACTATATATAAATGTGATGTATCAAGGTGCTGTTTATGAGCTTTTAAAAGTCTATATTATTCAAGCCAGATGATGCAAGTATAATAAAAATGAAGAAATAATTCATTCATTCTATATTAATACACTTGTCAATACATCATTTTTGACCACTAATATATCTAATCGACAATTCGTAAGAAACTAAAAATATATAATAAAAAAACTTGATAAGTTTATATTGAGATAAATTTAAAAATATCTATATGCTAGCGTTTGATTCTATATATTAATCAAAACTTATAATTAAATAAAGTATAAAAATAGTACCAAAATAAAATTGTGATTATTAATATGGAACACGATAAAGTATATTTGTAAATGTTCTTAAGAGAAAAGATAAATTGACAAAAACAATCCTAATTTTCATGCATCTTTCTCAAAATAATCCAAATTTTGGTTTATTCTTGGATAAACTCAAGTATTGGAGGACTTTCCCAACATACCCCTCTCGAACTTTTTTTGTGGCCTTGAGCAAAATTGTACCATTGGCCCTTATTATTAAGTAAGAGAATAAATAAGGAAAATAGTGTCGCGAAGAAAAACTAGAATTAGGCCTGTCGATGCTCCGAGTTTTAATAGTTTGAATTTACTTGTAGTAAAAAATAACCATTATCTTTTAGTGCGGAAAAATGTAATTACAAAACAATCATTTATAACATAAATTTCAAAATTTATGAGTTAACCCTTGATTTCCATTCATATCATCATAAATTTTGATGATAAAAGCAATAGTATTGTGATGGAGGAATGATTGGAGCTCTCCCTTCTATACCTAAGGTTGTGGTTCGAACCTTTACATGATAATTTTTTAATATATGAAGATTTTATTGATAGAATGTCATTTAAAGAGTGATGATAACACGTGGCAGATTGCACTAATTGTTTACGCTTTTTAATATATAAAGATTATGAGAAGGTATTGTTTAAAATTGGCATCATTCCAATATAATCAAAAGTAAAATAAATTTGGACGTATATGGTGAAATGTAAAGAAAAAAAAGGTGGCCGTTCATTCAAGGAGTAAGCAAAGAGATGGCCCCATATTTTGTTTATGAAGGGTCAAGTTTCAGAGAATTCTAAAAATAGTTGGTTGACCACAAAAGGTATCACGTGGCTTATAGAGGTGTTATGTATAAATTCACGTGGGATGTAGACCAATTTGTGTCCCAATATCACGTGGAGGAATACTTTGCTCTTTTCCCCCCCACACTTCTAGTCCTTTCTCCTTTTGCTGTCATTTTTATGACTTAACATCAATTGTATGAGAAACTATATATAATGTCCCAATTATAATTGATGTTAAGTCATTCTCATACAATATAGTATATAGCTCACGGATGGACCACCAATTCATTTCAAAGTGAAGCTTAAAGCACCTCGCTAACGAGTGTCATTACTTCATTAGTGTGTTAATTCATATTAATTTTTTTTAACATAATTCCTCTGTAATGTAAAACTGGTAACAAATGGACTAAGGGAAATTCCTATGCAAAATTTTGTTAATGATGGATAAAAGTGTAGTTTGGTAAAAGAAGAAGAGAGAAATTACATGTGATTAGGAAAAAAAAGGAGGGAAAGAGTACATATGAGGTGGGGTATTAATTTAATGTTAAAAAAATTACTATATGAAGAAAATAGAGGAATTGTTACAAGTATTATGTTATACCTATTTTTGAAAAATATTGCAACTATTCTGTTACGAAAGGAGTACATGATATTAGTTTTGAAATATATATCAGATTACATAAATTTTAATTAATATATTAATAATAAATGTAATATGATTTTTTATGTTTAACTATCGTAACCTAGTGTGCCGAGGGATTCACTAGTTTTGGCCTTATTCAAATATAATAGTACTTCATATAACTAGCATACTAAAAGACAAAAAAGAAGGTTCCTTTCTCCTTTTTACAAAGTAAATTCTATTGTTTTTAAAAATGATACGAACTACATTCATCAGAAATATTGTATACAAGAATTTGATATTTTTTCTAATATATAATTGACATGAGAACTTATACTAAAATTCTACGTCAATCGGAGTTATTAATATCAAATATTATTTAAATTCCTCTTCTAAGTTCATAACACACAGTTTAGGACGGTTGTATCAATTATTTTCTTTTTTATTATTTTTTTCCTAGAAAGATACAGTATACTTCTCTCAAAATTGTAAACAATGTTTTCAGATGATTGTCAACAATTCACGTAAATTGAAA
The DNA here is from genome assembly GCA_947645195.1 of Patellifolia procumbens. Lineage (NCBI taxonomy): Eukaryota > Viridiplantae > Streptophyta > Magnoliopsida > Caryophyllales > Amaranthaceae > Patellifolia > Patellifolia procumbens. The sequence continues at coordinate 785,681 of CANSGD010000888.1, read as the reverse complement.
TTCAGTTTTGGTGTTTTCTATATCGAGCTTACTTAAGTTAAATGATTAGAGTTAATTTTTCCTAATTATAAAGTAGACTTGTTAAAAAAAAATTAATGAAAGTTACAAAGAAGAAATCCTTAATTGTATGCGAATAGTATAACATTAAACAAGGTACTCCATGAATTTTTAATGTTCTATCACTTTAATATTTGGGGTCAAATTGAAAAAAGAGCAGAAATTTTTTCCGACCAATATATATGAAAAAAGATAGTCACTTGAAATCTTTACATACTTCTTGATTTTCAATAAGTGCGTAGAGCATTTTGAAATAAGTTTTTTTTTTATACTTTTGTACAATTAGGAAAAATATTTTTTTGTTTAGTTTTTGCCCTAGAAAAGTACATATCAAAATTTGAAATATCTTGATATTTACTCTTTGTGTTCTTTGATAATTGGAACAATTTGCTCAAAAAAAATTGGAACAATTTGCTTTTCACATTTGGTAATAGAACAATTTGAGGCTCTTACCGTTAACATTTCTATTATCTATTAGTAAAAATTATAGGAATTAATATCTGAAACATATATGAAGACAAAAATCTAATAAAATCTCATTTTTGTATCTTATTAGATCTTATTATCTATTATTTCAACTATCTAATAATTATCATATTATATGGTATGAGATCTTATTAGACAAAAATCTAATAAGATAGTTGTAGATCTTATTATTTACAAAAATCTCACCAACAATGATCAAAATGAATAACGTAGATAGTTGAGGGAGTATGATGAGTAGAGTGCAAATTTAAGTTGGGCATGGGACTGGCTATGCCAACCCATGTGTTGGGTCAGCGGACCTTGTGCTATAATGAGTTGTGCATAGAACGGGTCAAGGAAATTGTGAGTTATATCGATCTCGTGCTAAATTTTATAAAGCGTACGCCCAAACATGACTTGTCCAATGTGTTGTGCCAGATTGGGCCGTTTTGTGTGCCCACAAACGGCCGTTTAAAAATTCTATTCATTTGTGTTTTTGGTTGAAAATCATAAAGTGTGCCTTTATATCGTTTTCGTTTCGGGCTTGGGACATGAATTTGAAAACGATGTTCATAAACGGCCTATGACCCACTACCGGGCCAGCGGGTTCATGCGCGGCTATTAAGAGGTTTGTGCCCGACCGATGACGCTCTACAAGACTACAACTGCAAACACACCTGATTACAAATATGTTGTTTGCATCTATTTGTCGCCCTATAGGCCTATAGGCTATAGTTATATTCTTGAAGACTGGCTGTGACAAGAAAAAAAAACCTAATTTACAGACATACATCCTAATTTTGACTCATCTCTTTCGCCATCTTTTTGAGCTACGATTTGGGATAAAAAGTGTTGAAAAATGAAGATTGCTTATATATTCATATCTTGAGTAATTGATAGTCGAAAAATGCTTATCTTATGCATAGCCAAGTGTGAATAAAGCTGAACTAGATTCTTTTTCTTTCGTATTTTGTTTTTCCTCGCAATGGTGACGATCATGCACATATAACCAAGGAAAAAAAGAGGTTTGTGGAATTTTGAAATATTGTTTTATCTTCTGAATTTGTGGTTATTTTTGACAAAACGTACAACCATCTCCAATGGCAGATCTACTGAAACTGGGTCTGGGGCATTTCTATTTTCTATGATATAAGTATATACTTCTTACTGCTTCAATTTACAGGAGAATTATATCCATTGCCATCGTTATTAATATCTTACGTGGCCTATTCTGAAGGAAAGATGTATTTGTTATGGAAAGATATACGGTATCTGCAACTGATAATGAGATAAAACGAATCAAATACTTTCTCCATTCATTATAATTGCTACGTGAGGGAGGCACAATGTCTCAGGAAAGGAGAGAGAAAGAGATAGGGACTTGAGAGGCCTAAGTTCACCTGAGCTAAAATTTTAACTCATTTCTTGTTGCTTTTTTTTGCTCTACTAATTTTGTAGTGAAGTGAATTTATCTTTAATGAACTTGTTATGTATAACTTTTGCCGCACCCATGGGCAGAAAAGAGAGTCCATTTTACAAGGCCAAGAAGGAAAGGAGCACCTTAGCTTATTAGATGAACGCATCTCTCGACATAGGGTCAAATCCTTAACACTCATCCTCACATGTGAGGTTCATTTTTTAACCAGCCCACTATATATATTCAAGGATTGGGATCCTAACTATAGGTCTGGTTTTGGTACTATATTAAGTGTGGGTCTAGGTCGCACTTATAAGGAGGAGAGAGAGCCTACTTACAAGGCCAAGGAGATTCCATCTTAAATATATACGTCAATAAGGGGAGTATTCCCTTAGCTTTATTAGGTTAATGCATCTCTCCGATGATATGGACTCTCATATGTGATGTGTTTTGGGACCGGTCAAATCCTTAACAAAACTAAACTTATTTTTATTGACTATTAATGTTTCAAGGTGAATTGAACCGTGTCTAAAAGGAGAGACCCATGTCGTTTTTATGATGAGGAGAGAGATGATGAAGGATCAACACAAAATAAAATTTGTTGCGTTTGATCAAAACTTTTTAAAAAGGGAAGTGTTGTACCTAAAAGTAAGCGAAGGAAGTATGTGATAATTTAATGAAAACTAAATGTGAAAGTATTGGGTCAGACCGTCTGACCAATACTTATTGTCAGACGGACTTGTTTCTCGCCATTTCTCTGTTCATCTTCTTCCTCTGCCGCCGTCGCGCCGCTGCTCCTTCTTCTATTTTCCTTTCCTTCACTTAAAAAAGTAGCAAACTAGTCGTTAATGGTCATTCATGAGTCACGAGCCAGTGAGAGGAACCTCCTGCTGTTCCGCGGTGGTTATCGTCGGCCCAGACAAAGACCACCAACATCAATTTCAGACGCAGGGAATAAAGGGAAAGGTTGTTTCTCTTGCTTAGATTCTTAACGCAACAAAAATTAGTAGTAGTATGTATTGATGCCATTGATGAAGAAGAAGGAGAAAGTGAGAAGAAAACAGAGGTTAGTGTTTTTTATTTTTCTTATTTTTAGTTAGTTGTTAAATGAAAGAAAAATAAAACTAACTGAAAGAAAAATATAAGTAAGTGAAATAACTACATACCTTTAGTTACTCCCTTTTTTTCATTTGCTTCTAACTTGCTTTCATTTACTCCCCTTTTGTTTTCATTTGCTTCTAACTTACTTTCATTTACTTCCCTTTTTTTCATTTGCTTCTAACTTGCTTTCATTTACTCCCCTTTTTTTTCATTTGCTTCTAACTTGCTTTCATTTACTCCCCTTTTTTTTCATTTGCTTGTAACTTACTTTCATTTACTCCCTCTTTTTTTTCATTTGCTTCTAACTTGCTTTCATTTACTCCCCTTTTTTTTCATTTGCTTCTAACTTGTTTTCATTTAGAATAAAACACGTAAATGAAACAATAAGATAAGTAACTGAACTTAAAAGACATCCAACTGAAATTAAAAAGATCAACAGAAAAAATTTGAAACTAACTGAACAAAATTTGAAACCAACTGAACAAAAATTGAAACCAACTGAAACAAAAATGAAACCAACTGAAACAAAAATGAAACCAACTTACCCTGATGTTCATTATTGTTTTTTGTTTTTATACTTTCTTTATTAAAAGACAAGAATAGGAAAACCATTATCTAGCCTTTCGTTGTAAATTTTCAAATTAACATGATTAGAATGAGTATGATGACTTTTGAGTTCATCAAAGAAGTTTAACCTATGTCATACTACCCCCATTTACTTTAAATTGTTACACTTTTGTTTTTCGAACGTTTTCTTTAATTGTTACTCTTTCACTTTAGTATTTTTGGTAAACTTTACATCTTCATATTCCAATTTTCCTTACTTTTAGGACTCATTTGTCCTTTTTTTCTATTAAATATCCAATCACCCACACTCTTTTGCTTTTACAAATTACAACCGTATCTCTCATACTTTATATATATATTTCCCAAACAACTTTATTTATTCCCCAAACAAGTATTGAATAGATTTCATAAATTACTTTAGTTATCCCTAAAACAAACCATAACAAATAAAAACAAACAGAAGGGAGTATGGCTTTTAAAATCTCTAAACCAAAATTTTATTAAAGTGGGCAATGACATCGAGCGAGTCCTAAGAATCATAATCAAATATACAATATTTAGAAAAATAATCTAAAAACGGAGCTTATCATTAACAAAAGAGTAATCGATATCCCCTAAGGTTTGCCACTAGACTAGGGATTTAGGAAAGAGGGAGATAGAGAAGAGAGGGGCAGCCAAATGTGGCATAGTTCATGTCTTAATGATACTTCCATATTTTTAAATAAAAAGAACTATTACTACCTCCAAAGAACAAGTGTAAATGGTTGGCTTTTGGCTATAGTCTAAAAGAGTCATGTGAATAGTTATCGTGACCTTGTGGAAGAAAAGGTTAAAATAAGAAAAATAAAAATATTATCCCAAAAGTTAAAGGAAATGAAAAAAAAAGGAAAAAGAAGAAATGTAGGAGTATATTTTAGAAACTTTTGTGCAATTTTTAAGTTTTAAAAGTATTAATAAAAGAGAGTTTGGATCATTACAACCTTAAAGGATTTCTTTCCTATTATGAGATTGCACCCTAACGAGGTGTGTAGTTTTTCATATACTTTTGTCTTTTAGACAACCAAAAATGTGTTTGACATGTGACTTTTAAAGTAGTTAAAAAACCAGCTTTCAACCAATAGTAAAAAATTATTTTTATTGGCTTTTTGAAATGCCTTTTGACGTTTGTTTCTACCAAACAATTATAAATCAATAATTATTCAGTTGGTCAAAACCAACCATTCCAAATAAATTATCAAACTAGCCCATGATAAAAACTACAGCCAATTATTATGCGGATTGTACTAAACTCTCTAACTAGTTTTTAGTTCATCTTCGTTCACCAACAAATTTTTTTTGACTATGCCTTAAATTATATGATATTTCGAATAACCAAAGATGCCCTTAGCTTTTCGGGTTATATAAGGTTTAGTGAAACCTTATATTTTGTTTAGGTTAGCTACTAAGGACTTATATAAACCCTTAGAGCTATGCTTTAGCTGTATTTTTTTAGTATTCTTTAATATGAGCGATGCCTAACACATTTGTATTTAACTTCTCTCCTATAATAAAATTTTCTCCCTCTGATATGTTGGACGTAGTCAGGACACTACTAGTGAAACACATTAAATCTATATGTTATTTATTGTTTTATATTATTCTTTATTGTTAGAATCTGTCTTAACAAAAAGTACGGCCAAAATTCAATTGTCAAAGACCCCATAAATATTCCGCAAGTGGCTAGGCTGATGTTATCTGGCTATCTACCACCCATAATTATGGCCCCAACGGTGTTGATGATGTAACTGCGACGATCATAGCGACGGGGTTAAATAAGAGAACAGCTCCTTGTACTTTTTGACGCATGAATTGAAGGCTGAAGTAACCTCAGCCACTAGAATTAGGTATTGCGATATGACATACATCTAAGTGTCATGGCTAGGTTTAGGAACGAAAACGATCTTTTTATTATTTATACAATGCCCTTAATCTTAGAGGGTGTGAATCTATCAACATTATAGGGTTTAGCCGGTTAGGGGATGTTAGATCTGATCTAATAATCTCTTATGAACTTCAACTCAAAAAAAGCGGGCTAGAACTGAGATAGGTTACAATTAAATAGTGTGACTTAATTAACACGTTTATTAATAAAATAGGTTATAATTCTCGTTCCTAATATTAAATAATCTGCTTTGATCCATTTAATCCACTTGTACAGAAATTCTTAAAATATTACTTAATGGTAAATATGTAATTGCTCAAAAGAATATCAAATTCTCTAAAAATAGATCAAATAACATCAAAAGTTCACCATTTCTGAGTGAGTTTCTTCATTTAGTTTGTTTATAAATGTTTTTCCTACTTTCAATTTGAAACTGTTCCATTATGTTTATCCTACTTTTGTTTTTTTTAGTATTTGAATAAGGTTTTTCCTTTTCCCCCTTACATCATCTATCACATCCACATAATTTTAACTTTAGAACCCATGACCTCATTTTCTCTATTATATAAAAAATAAAAAATGACTCAATTGTATATACTTTTTCCTAGTTGTCTTAGTTTTTGTTACTACATGTTGCATAAATAACTTTAGAAAAATATTTGACATGAAGTTAATATTTTTCAGTTACTTTAGGAAAAAAATTACTACATGTTGCATAAATAACGTCTTTACATGGTTGAGTTTCTCATCCTTTGAATGAATGATGTTTGAGTTGAAAAATATTTAACTATTTTATAACTGAGTAAATTATGATGTTGGTTGACCCAGTGTGACATATTAAGTTATTAACCAACCCTATCTGTCTAGCTCCAATTTAATTCTCGTAAATTTTGGCTTGTGTTAAGCCTTCTGAGATTAATCTTTTGTCTTTTCATATACTATATATGTTATCACAAATTGTAATGATAAACACAAGCAAGATCCGTTTCAATGTTCCATGAAGAATATCTCATTAATCTGTAAACTCTTGTAACAGCTCCATTGCTCCACATATATAGCTTTAGTTGTTCACCTCATATTGCGAATTGATAGTCGTCAGCTTGACATTGAACGCAATAATATAATGTTGAAAAGTTATATCATCACTCACGCAAGTAACGTTAATGAGATCACAATAGTCACATAATGCTTTGAAAGTTATTCGACCTAATTAGAAGGTTTTTAAGCTAGCAAGTTGATGGTGATAATCCTTGATATATGAAGTATATCGCATTGTCAAATGTCAATAAGAATGGAGGGTGCAAATTTGAAGTATAAATGCAAATAATCTATTATGAAATTCTAGCTAAAACATATCAATGTATACAAGAATCATAATTCCATAAGATTTCACTTAAAGCTTATCAGATAGGTGGCATGGATGGTGGGAACGGCACACGAAGACGGGAAGCGTGGAAATGAGCCAACGAGCAAACGAAATCTCTCTGAATTCGGGAAAGGTGGAAACATTAATTAAAACTTTCCGATCAACTTTTTTAGAATATAATTTCTATTTTTAGACAAGCAACCAACAATTGAAATTATCTTTCTTCCATAGTTGAAAACTCTAAATTTTTATATCTTTTTTATCAATAATTTGTTAACTTTTAATCAAATTGTATAAACAATTAACATTACTTCTCGATTGAAATTTTTTGAATGGACTTTCAAGAGTTTTGGTTTCTTACACGGAACATTGACCTAGAAAAGTGTTTTTTGTGCAATCAATTTCGATTATCACATTCATCTATAAATTCTTTTAGGATTATATTCCATCATAAGATAAACTATACTATTTTCCTTTTTTTTTTCTTCTTTTCCCTTTTAACATCCTAGTTTTCTTAATCAAAGTAGGGCTATCACCACCCTTTTGGGTGATAATGAGCCTAATTTTCCTTTTTGTTACTTGTTCTAAATTCTTGCTCCATATCAAAGAGTTATCTACCCACCCATGTATTGGTTAAGTCTATCCAAAAGTTGAGTTTTATCTCTGTGATTGGGTGTTTGGAGAATCTGTTTATTTGTTGTCTTTTTTCTACTAGACACGCTACATATATTCTCTTTGTTTTAGATTATTTGAACTAAAACCCCTAATAATTTTGCTGTATTTTTCACACGTAATTAGATATGGTTAAACATGAAACTTTGTTATTTTTTAAGAAAAATGAAAGCCAACAAAATACCTAAGAATCTAGCAACTATGTGAATTGATGTGAATTAAAGATAGATAAGATGAAAGAATCGTCTTTTAAATGATGAGAAGATAAAGTGAGCAAATGAGTTTCTTTCTTAAGTGATGGATCATGGATAACTCTAAAGCATATCATGTCCTGGATTTGTTTGGGTGTTGAAAACTTCCTTTTTTTCTTTTATAGGTCGAAACCTGACAAAATTATATCCAAGGTGGTAAAAGCAGTGGAGCTGTGACACTAGTTTAGAATCTGATGAGATATTCATGGGACCATGTCCGTGGCCTCCATGCGCATGTAAAAAAATATCGGGTCCAACTGTCTAAAAGAGCATGTACGATCTCATCACCCCTAGTATAATGTGTTCTGGTTTTTGTACGATTGGTGCTTTGCTATGCATAATGATATTATTACCACCTCTCAAAGTTGGATCATTATAAACAACAAACTCATAAATCTATTAACTCTCAGATGGAGCCGTTACTACATCAATTAGTTAAATTAGATAGTTAAGAAATACTCCCTCCGTCCCAAAATAAGTGCTACACTTTTGACTTATAATGTGAGAGCTTTTTGGTCAAAATGTAGCACTTATTTTGGAACGGAGGGAGTACTACATCTTTGAAAGAAGCGTTTTCTAATACTTTTCCTATATTTTATAAAATGCATAATGCTATTACTAAGTACTCCTAGAACCTAAATTATCTTATTTACAAAAGGTTGGATTAATTTACAGAAAAAAGTTGCATTCAAACGAGCTTTAATTAGTTTAACATAAGGAAAAAAGAGCGTCTATGCCTTAAGTGAGGGAAACTGATTAATCCAACGCAAAAAAGGATTTATCCAAGGAAATCAAGAATAGTGGATATACATTTTCATTCAAATTCCTTGGAAGAATCATTTTCTTTCCTTGGATTAATCAATTCCCGTAAGTGAGAAGTTTAGCAAGTTAATTCAGTATAAATCTGTATAACAAACATGTAAGATAAGGGGAATGTTTGACCTTAAGAACTGTAGTTGGTACTAGGATTTGACTATCACAAGATGAAATTCTATCAATTACACTAAAAGCTACTTGGTCCAATTAATCATTAATTGGTTTCATCTAGTTTCTAACTCTTCCATTTTCCAAGGTGTAGTTTGGTTGGAGTTTACTTCCCTTGGAAATGCAAATTCCAAGGAAATGGCAAACGAGTTTGTGTTTGGTTGGAGGAAATTGAAGAAAGCATGAGAATTAGAAATTCCAAGGAAATGCAAATTCGCACAAGATATGGGAAATAACTCACCAAGCCCCCTTGTTGAATTGATTTTCCTAGGAAATACAATTTTCTATTGTATCAACCAAACAATTTAGCCCAATACCTATGATCTTGAGAAAGGAAAAAATGTCCCATGAACTATGAGTTCTTATGGGAATTAGAAAGTTATTTTCCATATGAACCAAACAAGCTCCAAGTTAATGTCAACTCCACCCTTTTTATAGTTTTTGTTTGCAATAACCAATAACACTTTTTTTCTTCATATTTCTTTGTCATAGAGGAGATAATCTATTGGCACTAAGACAACGGGTGAAGAGCCAAGCTAAGAAAGAATATAAACTTTTTATTTAAAAATTGAGATGAAACTTCTAGATGATGAACTGCTCATATTGATAACTGATTATTAAGATTAAAGAGAGAAAACGCAACGAACAATATGAGATATGACATTCTTTTCACTCGTCTTCGACCAAACAACGACTATGTTTGTTTTCATACTAAAGAACTCTAAAGGCGTGTTCGGCAAGTAGAGGTATTGGTTAAGATAGAGGTTAAATTTTTAATTTATAAATTTAAGTGTTTGGTAAGGTAGTGATTAAGGTAATTGTTAGAGGTAGAATATAGGTAGTGGTTGTGGAAAGTTAAAAAAAGGTAGAGCTTGAAGGTAGAGGTAGATGTAGAAAAAAATATATAATAAAGTTTTTAATAAAATATAATAGCCACTCCAACCGCAACTTTCACCGAAAACTAATATTTTACGTAGTTACTTTGACAACTATCAACTCACAGGCTCACAGCTACTACTACAACTAACAGCTACCCAGATAGCGGACAGCTACCCCTACAGCTGACAGCTACCTCCACAGCTATTCCAAACATACCCTAAGTATCAATTTAATGAATAAGACATAATTTGGCAACCGTACATATATATATATATATATATATATATATATATATATATAGAATAGGATCAAGTGAAAATTGTTTTCACCGTGAAAACCAAGTAAAGGGGGCACATAAGACTCATAAAAGGGTACGCATGCAATCATTAATAGCATTTTTGTATATACTGACAACTTTGATGTTAGACGCACGCGTACCCTAAAATCGTAATATATACCCTTGTAAATCTTATATGTACCCCCTTTTTCCTACCAGAACTGTCAGTTTTCAGTTTTCAGCAAAGTGTAGGTTTTTAGCAGAACCCGACTCTATATGAAGTATTATATATTAAAAGGTGGAAACAAGAATTGTTGCATGCAAGCCACACGTGTCACTTTCCCATCTTCAATTGCATTTTACTCATATCATTATCATAAGACAAACATATAAATGTTGTCAACATGGAGTTTCGCACTCATGACCTCTACACACGATACAAAGAGTTTTAACCACCGTGCTACCACACTCTCAATGCTTCTTTTCTCACATATAAAAATATTATTATGGAGATTAAATGACTATCAAGAAAGAAAAAATTATAAATGTTGTCAATATGAAGTTAAAAACCACTATTCCACCACACTCTTTATACTTTTCTTATCACAAATAAAACTATTATCATGAGGTTTAAATGACAATTAAGAATTATACTACAATCAAAGGCAGAAGATAGATAAGATGAGTTATTTCATTTTCTTAGTCTTTGTTTCTTAACACACAAGTTAATTAGGGTCTATTCTCTACAACTTATTTTCAGTTGAGTTTAGCTCTATTTAGTTAAGTTCAGTACTATTCAACTTCATTCAATTTAGTCAAATTCAGTTATTGGGATTATTATTGATAGTTATCATTATTTGATCATCTTCGTCGATATTATTCTTGTTGTTATTGATCTAATTTATTTTAATAATTATTGCTATAATTATTATTTATCATTATCATTACTTATTTCTTATTATATAAATATTATTATTATTATGATTATTTCTTCTTATTATCATTGTAATTTTTTTGTAATTATTTTTATTATATCAAAAATGAAAATATTGTCAAAGATTAACTACTTCACCAACTTCATAAGCGGTTGTTATTATTGCTAAATATTACATATTGTTTTTTTAATATTATTTGTTATGATAATACTAATAATTATTTTTTATCTTATTATTTATTAATTTGTATTAATATAAGATCATTAATTTTATTATTATTTATTATTATTTATTATTAATTTCTTAATTGGAATCTCTTATATATAATTATATTTAGTTGATTTCAGTTGAGTTCAATTCAATTGAGCTTTATTCAGTTAATTTTAATTCAAGTCAGTTGTTATCAACCTAAGAAAAGAGGCCTTTCAACTAGAACATTTGGTAAAAACTACAATAAACAATTTTCATACCTTATTCAAGATTTGGTAAAAAAATAAAGAGATACCCTTCATTATAATCTTTCATGACCCTTTAAATTTGTTTATTAGTTCTTAAATTATATGTTTAATTTTTTAGCTATTAAAAAAAATCATCGATGAAGAATATTATTCTAACTCACGAGAAATAGAAGCATATAACCACAATTTAACTTGTTGATCAAGTCTCATATACTCGTAAGGGTCAAGGGGGTGGTAAGAATAAGAATAGGAACAATCGCAACAAAGGTGGTCGTGACAACAACAATGGTCGTGGCAATGGAGGACAGGGTGGTCGTGGTAATGCAGACCGAAATAATGGTATAGGTAATTTTCATAATGTTTCATATGTTGATTATTCTTGTGCCAACTATATTGCTAATGATTTGTCTTCAGCAGGAAGTAATCCTTCTAACGACACTTTAGACAATACCCCTTCCTCCGATACTTGTGGTCTTTGTTGGTATCCAGGTAACCCAGCAGCCTATTGTCCTCAGCGTTTCAATCATAGCTTTGTGCCTTCTTCTCCTGATGGTGTCACACGTGCCCTAGCTGCACTGTCTGTTGGTGGTGAAACAAATGACTCTGTTGGTATCCAGATTCTGGAGCCGCCTCCCCACATGACTTCGCAGGATGGTAAGCTATCTAATGCTCTTCCTTACACTGGTTCGAGTTCTATTGTTGTTGGTGATAGCACACGACTTCCCATAAATAAACTTGGCAATTTGACTCTTAGTTCCCCTAGTCGCCCCCTTCGTCTCACGAAGGTGTGTCATGTTCCCCAGTTGAAACATAATCTGATGTCTGTTCAAAAGTTGTGTCAGGATAATTCTTGCATAGTCTGTTTTGAAGAGTCTTCTGTTTGTGTTAAGGAAAAGACCACGGGGGCGGTTCTGTTGCGGGAAATCAGTAGAAATGGTGTCTATCCTTTTCAGCCTCAGATCCTTGAGTCAGAGTCGTCTTCCCCAGTTTGTTCAGAGTCTTCCCGAGTCTGCCCAGAGTCGTCTGCCCCTGCTCTCATTGCAACCAAGGAGTCTGGAGATGTTTTGCATGCTCGCCTTGGTCATACTTCTGCTAGAGTTTTAGGAAATTTACGTTCACAAAACTTGATTTCATGTAATTCTAAGTTTCATGACGATTGTGATTTTTGCAAAGTAGGTAAGATACATCGTTTGCCGTTTGAGTCTGTGACTCATCGTGCTCCCTATCCCTTATATTTGATACATAGTGATATTTGGCAATCGCCTGTTAAATCAAATCAATTTTTTCAGTATTATGTGGTGTTTGTTGATGATTATTCGCTTTTTTCATGGTTATACCCACTTAAGCTGAAATCTGATGTTTATTCGACCTTCTTAGCCTTTCAGAAACTTGTTGAGAATCTGTTTAATTCTAAAATTAAATTTTTTCAAAGCGATGGTGGACTGAGTTTGATAACACTCCCTTACTACAACATTTTTGTGATTCGGGAATTTATTTTCGAAAGTCTTGTGCTTCGACTCAAGCGCAGAATGGTGTTGTAGAAAGGAAACAACGAACCATTATCGAGATGGCACGTACTATGCTTATTCAATCTGAGTTGCCATCTCGATATTGGGTTGATGCGTGTTATACGGCGGTGTATACGACTAACCGTCTTCCCAGTTCGGCATTGCAGGGTTCATCCCCGTTTGCTAAGCTTTTTCACCGTCCCCCTTCCTATGAGTTTTTGAAATGTTTTGGTTATGCCTGTTTTCCGTTGTTTTTAGATCCTAAAATACATAAATTACAGGCTAAGTCGATTAAATGTGTTTTCCTTGGCTATGCGTCACAATATAAGGGATATCGATGTCTTGATCCTCTTTCTGGAAAAGTTTACACGAGTCGTCATGTGTTGTTTGTTGAACGTCAATTTCCGTATCGATCTCTTGCGTCTACCACATCTTATGACTCCTCCGTTGCCGCTGACTTAGACCCTTTGGTCTTGTTTCCGACTCGTTCAACTTTGGGTCCCACCCCTAGTGTGTCCCCTGTGTCTAGTGTGTCCCCAACCTTGCCGTTGTCTAGTCCGGGCCTTCAAACGCCCAGCTACCCACAGGCTCCCACCCCTGCGCCCGCGCACACACCTAGCCCAGCACCCAGTTGCCTGCCCGCGTGCTTCACCCGCGCCCGCAGGTTTGCGGACTCCCAGCAGCTGCCCGCGCGTCAGTCCTCCCTCGCCCGCAGCATCTTGTGTGCCACCCCCACACAATGCTGCCAGCCCGCAGCATGCCCCTGCGCCCGCAGGAGGTATGCTTACCCCCTTCTCCCCCACATGTCGTCCCCCATGACGAGTGTGGTGTGTCTCCCTCGTCTCGTCTTGCGTCCTCCCCGTCTCCTATCGTCCCTCCCCCTAGGCGTCCTAGAAAGTCGTCTAAGTGTGTCTATCCTACTAATGTCCATACCATGACTACTCGTTTAAAAGACGGAATCATTTCAACTACGAATTTATTGGATTTAAAAACTGATGTTGTTGAGTCTGAACCGTCTAATTTTAAGCAAGCGTCTAAAGATTCACGTTGGCAACAAGCCATGCGTGATGAGTATGAAGCATTAATTAAGAATGATACATGGGAACTTGTGCCTCGCAACAACAATAGAAACACTCTTAGTTGTAAGTGGGTGTATAAGATTAAATATAATTCTGACGGTTCTGTGGAGCAGTTTAAGGCCAGACTTGTTGTTTTTGGTAATCAGCAGAAGGCAGGTATTGACTACTTTGAAACCTTTGGTCCTGTCAAGCCTACTACGGTTCGCTTAGTTCTGACCCTTGCTGCTACTTTCAAATGGCCTATTCGTCAGCTCGATGTTAAAAATGCTTTCCTTCATGGTTTCCTCAATGAGGAAGTCTATATGCGTCAGCCTCCTGGTTTTGAACATCCTTCTCAACCACATCATGTTTTTCGGTTACGAAAATCCATTTATGGTTTGAGGCAAGCTCCTCGAGCTTGGTTCTCTCGTTTCAGCAATTATTTTCTCTCTATTGGTTTCAAGTGCAGCAGTTGTGACACCTCCATGTTCACTCTTAAACACAGTGGTCATATTATCATACTCTTGATATATGTTGATGATATTGTGCTTACAGGTAGTAGTTCCTCTTTGCTTCAGAAATTTATTAGTGTTCTCTCTGCCCAGTCTGCTATGAAGAATTTGGGTGATTTGCATTATTTCTTAGGCATTCAGGTTTTACGTACTCCTCAAGGTTTGCTTTTGTCTCAAAACAAATATGTAGTTGATCTTTTTCAGAAATTTCATCTTCATACTGTCAAACCCGTACGTACTCCTGTTGTCTCTCGTGTCACTCTTTCTCTCTTAGGTGGTGAACTTCTTGCTGATCCCACAGATTATCATAGTATGATTGGTGCATTGTAATATTTGACTATGACTCGTCCTGATATTGCCTATGCTGTTAATTCAGTTTCTCAATTTATGCATGCGCCTCGTACTATTCACCTTCATGTTGTGAAAAGAATTTTCAGGTATCTGCAGGGAACTTCTGATTATGGGCTGTTTCTTCATAGTACTGACTCCCCTACTGTGACTGTTGCCTATTCTAATGCTGATTGGGCCGGGTGTCCTGACACTCAGCGTTCTACTACTGGTTATGCTGTCTTCCTAGGGAAGAATTTGGTCTCCTGGCGCTCTAAAAAGTAACCTACTGTTTTGAAGTCTTCTACTGAAGTTGAGTATCGTGTTGTTGCCTACACTGCGGCCGAAACAATTTGGATCCGTCAATTGTTGGCTGATTTAGGGTACTTTCATCGTCGGCCTACCATTCTCTATTGTGACAATGTTTCTGCCATGTATCTTACTGCCAATCATGTTCATCACGATCGTAGTAAGCACATTGATGTTGATTATCATTTTGTTCGTGAGATGGTTGCTAAAGGTGGACTTCAGGTTAAGCACGTTCCGACACAGTTGCAGGTTGCTGATATTTTTACTAAGGGTCTTTCTTCTGATTTGTTTTGTAAACATCGTTCCAATCTATCCGTGATTCCTCCCTGTAAAGATTGAGGGGGTGTATTAGGGTAATTTGGTAATTAGACTCTTAGTAGGCTTGTAAAGATAGATTTTCTGAACTCCATATATATAACAGTGTCAGGCAACCTAAACAGATTAGCCAATCATTCTCAATACTCGTACAAATTAAACATAAAACGGACCCGGATATCGCCGAGGCCACGAACTAATTTCATAATCATATTTTGTGGCTCCCTTCTAGAAAATCCAACAAATGGATAGACTATTAATGGATAATATTTCTAAGAATAATTAGGAATTTCAAAATCAAGGATCGATATCAAAATGAAAGAAACAAAAGGTCCATTAATACACATCAATTGATGTTTTCACCCTGACTTGACATCTTACCATCTACAAGCACAATTACTTCTTTAGATTGTTCATTATATGAAAATATCTAGGAATATATATCATACTTGCTCTTCCAATACTTCATGCTAGCCAACTATGTAGAAGCATATAAATGGTTATCGAAAAGGAGAAGCAAAAGAAAGTTATGGAAAGAACCAATATATCGTGTTGGTGTATCGTATTGTATTATTTTTCAATATCTCTATTATATAAGTGAAGAGGTGGGGTGGACACCAAAAAGAAAAAAAGAAAATATAAATAAAATAAATCAATGAATTTATTAAGTAATTAAGTTTTATTTCCAAATTTAACCATCAGATTTTTAATAAAAGATGTTCAAAACTTCTAACTAAAATATCTAAAAACCTAAAAAGTAAAAACAATTAAAAAAATATCAACGATTATATTTTCTTGAGATCTATAGATAGACACCCACTTTGTTATACTTTTATATACTTTTGAAATTTATTATTTTGAAATACATGAGTAATTGATTGTTCATTAGTGAAGACACATTTGATCAAATTGATCATGATAAAATATTTTAGCATGAGTGAGAAATATGATAAAGTATTTTCAAGTACTTTTGAATTTTTTCTCATTTGGACAATGAGCAAAAATACTTACCGATAACTTTATAACAAAAGTTGTATTTGATGGGAGTCCGGATCATCTATCCCACATAGTGTCCCATTTGGTATCCCATTTTCTATTATTTTGTCCAATAACTTAAATAAAATAATTTTTTTTCTTATTTTGTACATTCTCCCTCCTAGTAAAGCCTCCTCAAACATAAAAATATAGAAAATAAACTTCACTCATTAAAATAAAGAGCGAAAGGGAAATAAATCATTTTCGCCCTTTATTTTACTAAGTGAAGTTAGTTTTTTATTTTTTATGTTTGAGGAGGCTTTACTAGTAGGGAGAATGTATAAAATAAGAAAAAAAAATTTCTTTTAATTAAGTTATGGGATAAAATAATAGAAAATGGGACACCAAATGGGACACTATGTGGGATAGATGATCCGGACTCAGTTGATGGCGGGGAGTAAGGGATGTTTTCAAAGAAAAATGAGCCAAAATGAATTTAGCTTGAAAATAAAATATGTTATGTATCTTCACATTTTATCATATTACAGTAGCCAAATCACACATCGTATACAAATAAAATTAGGATTTTTTGTTCAAAACCACCCAAATTTTTTCACGTTTTAGAAACTCCCACATTAATGAATTTCTCTTTTAAATTTCCACCTATCATTCTCAATTTTATTAGAAACTCTCACCATTTAATGATTTTTGTTAGATTCTATTAACAAAACCGTAAAGTGGGCCCCATATATGCATTTTATTATTAGTTTACGCTGAAATTAAAGTCAATTTCATCAATTTAAGGGCAAATCCTCAACAAATTTAGAAAAAAATTAGAACGAATTACAACTATTTGGAAAGAATTGCAACTATTTCAAGTTTCATTTTTTAACAAAATGTATATATGGGACCCACTTAACGGTTTTGTTAATGAAATTTGACATTTTTAGATTTACTGAAAATAACTTCGCAACTTCTCCTATATAAGGACATGTTTAGCTTTACTGAAAATTACTGAACTGAAGTGAACTGACCTAATTGGATCTGGACTGAACTAAAATTAAGCTGAAATGAACAGGCCCTAAGTCTGTTTATCCAAGCAAGAAAATACAACTGATCATTCTTATTCTCTTCATTAGTCACGAAACTAAACACATAAACACATTTAAAATTGTCACCACATACATCACAATGGTGTGCATATAACAACTTGAAATTACGGAAAAAAACAAATGCCATCGCACGCATCGCGTGCATAAAATTCTAGTTATATACTATAGGCTAATTTGCACAGAACCACCTTAAGTTTGGCAATATTTGTAAACTCCCACCTTTATGATTTTTTTTTATAAGTTACCACCTTAAGTTTACAAAACGTTTATAAAATCCCACCATTTCACGGAAGTTGTCTAACACCGTTTGCTTGTGGGCCCCACTTCAGTTATAACCTTTGGTTTTCCCTCCCATTTCACTTTCCTTCCCCTGCTTATATATGTTTTGTTTCCCTCCATCCCAACTCATCTTTCCCCCTCATTTTTTTCCATCTCTGCCACCATTGAAGATCTCCAAAGGTTTGAAAGCTTCAAATTTTTCTGAAAATTTCAGGTAATTCTCGTTCTCCTCTTTACCTCCCTAAAATTCAGTATATGGGTGGCATGCTATATAGAAATGAGTTTGACCCATGCTTAAACTAGCCTAAAGAGCAGAAAATTCACAGAGACATTTCATTGAACTCATTGTGGGCATGCATGACCATAAACCAGACCCACCATAAGTTCCTCCAAATTGATGAAATTAAGTAAGAAAATTACTGGGATTGTTGAAGAAACAAGTTAAAGCATTGAAATGTTAAAGTACCAACGCATAAAGATAAATAGATTCTGCTGGGTTTCTCTAAATTGTGTTAGATAAATAGATACTGATATACTCCTATATTCGATATACAAAGAGCACCATTATTCAGTATTCACTGCTTCTATGGGGAAGCATTCACCATCTTCATCAAAGCTCTTTTTCTTGGCATTTTTGTTTCTGTTTCCATCAAGTAACAGATAACACTTAATTTTATAGGAGTAGCGTTCAACAAGCATTGTTTTTTGGCCTTTTTAAAAAAACTCAACAAATACCTTAGCAATTTAAAGCATACATATTCTAATCGAGGGTTTAGGGCTAAGATATTTTTTTAGAGGATAGATATGAATTTTGGGTTAGATGTGTGCATAACTTAAGCTCAAAAGTAAGTCATCAATGGTGGAAAGAGGAAGAGATAAAGAGATGAATGGGGAAATGAGGATTTTGGAGGGAAAAGCAAAAGATTGGACTGAAGTGGGGTCCAAAGTTAACGGAGTTAGGCAACTTCCGTGAAATGGTGGGAGTTTATAAACATTTTGTAAACTTAAGGTGGTAACTTATAAAAAAAATCATAAAGGTGGGAGTTTACAAATATTGGCAAATTTAAGGTGGTTCTGTGCAAATTTTCCTATACTATATATTGGAAGGTTATTCAATGGCTACAATATATTTGTAGCCATTGCAGTAGTTTCGTTCTCAACCCTTAATTTTTGTAGATTTTATTTTGTCCAAAAAATGTAATTAACTTCTACAGATTTTGACTTTTATTTATTTAGTAAATCATTTAAATTAATGGTCAAAATGAGCCTACAACTAATAAATGGTTTAGATTTAAATAGTTATAGTGGCTACAGTTTTATTGTAGCCATTACAGAATTACCCTATTTTTTTTCAATTTTACAATCAAAGAAATATAAAACTTATTCTTCACGAGGCTCAAAAACTTTAAATTGTCAAATTAACTATGTTATTACTTATTGGGCTTTTTAACATGCGTTGTTATCATTGATACTCGTAATTCAACTTGAATCTTCAAGCATCTTTTTCATTAGAGGGATAATTCTACAATGGCCACAATAATATTGTATTCACTATAATTATTTAAATCTTAACCCTTCATTAGTTATAGGCTCATCTTGACCATTAATCTAAATAATTTAATAAAAGAAAGTCAATTTTTTTAGAAATTAAATATATATAATGGCCAAAATGAAATCTACAAAAATTAAGCGTTGAAATGGAAACTATTGCAATGGATACAATTTAATTGTAGCCATTGAATAACCTTCATACATTTTTATCATTGTCAAATCCTTAAAATAGTAGTTTTTTTATTCATCTATTTACAATTGATACTCATCATCAAACAACAAATTTACCAAAATAATTATTTATTCACATCACCTAAATGAATACTAAAATTTGTGTTAGGCTGTCTATCCATGAGTATATCGATACACTGTATGTAACTTTTAACTTAAAACTTCAAGGTTTTAAAATTTTAACACTTTACAATGTAAGATTGAAGGTTAAAACCTTGTTAGACGTTCTACACTTAACACTGGCAATAACGACAATAATTCCGGCCTTAGCCTTATAAGGTGAACGCCTATATCTCTCATTTTATCAATGTGTGTGGCAGTGTGAGTCTGGCTCTGATACCATGTTAAATGTGGGTCTAGGCCACTCTCATATAGAGAAAAGAGAGCCCACTTTACAACATCGAGGTTAATGCTACTTAAACTAAAATCATATGACAATAAGGGGAGTAGCCCATTGGCCTTATAAGGTGTACACATATCTCCCATATTATACATATGAGACTCTCACATGTGATATTTCATTAGGTCAAATTTTTAACACATTGTTTTTATGCTTAACTCATTTATCTTGCCTTTTTTTTGGTAAGGAAAAGTGGTCCGGACCCCGCTCGGGTCCTATTGGGCAAGACACTTGAGAGTAGGGGGAATGGTAAGGGAATCCCCACCCCCAAATGCCCCTAGTGGGATTTTATCCCATGACCTTGAAGTCATGGGGCCAAACTCTTACCACTAGACCAAGCCAAACTTGGTATTTATGTTGCCTTATATATATATATATATATATATATATATATATATATATATATATATATACCCCTTTTGCACTGGTTTTCAGTTCACTTTAGTTCAACTCCATTTAGTTCGATTAGTTCAGTTGTTCTCAGCCGAAGAGAACATGGCCTTATTATATTACAGGTGTTTTCTCTTCGCTGAAAACAGATGAACTAAACTAGACTGAACTGAATGGAATAATGGATTGTGAGAGTAAAAGTACTATACAAAGTAAATACTATTCACCCGCCCAAGCAATTCCTCATTCGACCTAAAGTTTTGATTCGTTTACATGTCCAAACTGCTACAATTGCTCCTAATAGATATAAGACACAAATAACCATATTACTTAATTACTATAATAATTACTTGTCATTAATAAACTAACATTATTTTACAGAAAAACTAACCTATCTTGGGTTTGTTTGACTATTGACTAGTGGCTTTTGTAGTGGCTAGTTTGATCAGCTATTTTCAATGGCTTGTTTGACCGGCTGTGTAATTATTGACTGTACATAAAAGTCTTTGGTAAAAGAAGCTGTTAATGTTGTTTATTACAAAATGAAAGCAAAAAAACCGAAAGCGAGTACAAAAGTTGGTAAAAGCTTCTTTTGTCCGTAAAACCGGCTTTTCAGCTACTGTAAAAGCCATTTTCCAAACACTTTTTTAGTTGTTTAACCGTACCTGAAAGTTATTTGCCAAACACCCCATTGTGTATTGGTTACAATTTTATAGCAACCGCAAAAGCTATTTACCAAACACTTTTATTTGTTTAGTTGACCACATACAAAGTAAATGAGATTATATTTGGTAAAGATAGATTTTGAATTGAAAAAAAAAAGCACATGTACATAAAACATTAGTATAAATTTAGTTTAGGTGGACAAAAGCTCCATAAATTTAGTTTGATAGACTCAAAGAGTCAAGACTCGATTTTTTTTCCTGAAGAATGGAAGAATGTGTGTTGGCGCATATGGCATAGCCCAGCAAAAAACAACCACGACCACGACCACCAAATCCAAACTCATTCATTCATTCATTCTCTCTCTTCTCATACACTCTCCACCCACACTCACTCTGAGGCACACTCTTGTTTTGTTGCCAACAATTCTCCGCAAACACAAAGATTAAGAGACGTCACTCGTCAGTGAAGTCCACCTCTTACAAACTGAAAAAGACACAATCTTTCTCTTCCAAAGAGATGAACTCATCAAAAGGTGTAATGTTTTATGTGTATAAACAAACAAACATCACTTAAAACTCTCTTATATAAAGTGGGTATTTAACAAAGAAATGAGTTCTGCAAGTAGAGGTTCACAATCCCATAATCAAGCTCATAATAATAACAACAACCCTTCTGATTCAATGAGTAAAGCAATTGCACAATACACTGTTGATGCTCGTTTACATGCTGCTTTTGAGCAATCTGGGGTGTCTGGTAAGTCATTTGATTACTCACAATCTGTTAGAACTTCTACTATACAGTCTTTTCCTGAACAACAAATCACTGCTTATTTGTCTAAGATTCAAAGGGGTGGTCTTATTCAGCCTTTTGGGTGTATGATTGCTATTGATGAGTCTAGTTTTAGGGTCATTGCTTACAGTGAAAATGCAAGAGAAATGTTGGGTCTTAACCCACATACTGTTCCTTCTCTTGAGTTTGAAAGGCCTGAGATTTTGATGATTGGTACTGATGTTAGAACCCTTTTCATGTCTTCAAGTGTTGTGTTGTTGGAAAAGGCTTTTGGTGCTAGGGAAATTACTCTTTTGAATCCTGTTTGGATTCATAGTAAGAATTCTGGGAAACCCTTTTATGCTATTTTGCATAGGATTGATGTTGGGATTGTTATTGATCTTGAACCTGCTAGGACTGAGGACCCTGCTCTTTCGATTGCCGGGGCTGTTCAGTCTCAGAAACTCGCTGTCAGAGCGATTTCACATTTGCAGTCTTTGCCTGGTGGGGATATTAAGCTTTTGTGTGATACTGTGGTTGAGAGTGTTAGACAGCTTACTGGTTATGATCGGGTTATGGTGTATAGGTTTCATGAAGATGAGCATGGGGAGGTTGTGGCTGAGAGTAAACATCCTGATTTAGAGCCTTATATGGGGTTGCATTATCCTGCCACGGATATACCTCAGGCATCGAGGTTTTTGTTTAAGCAAAATCGAGTTAGGATGATAGTAGACTGCCATGCTAAACCTGTGTTTGTAGTTCAGGATGAACGTCTTCAGCAGCCTCTTTGCTTGGTTGGCTCCACACTTAGGGCTCCTCATGGTTGTCATTCTCAATATATGGCTAATATGGGCTCGATTGCCTCTTTAGTCATGGCGGTCATCATTAATGGAAATGATGATGAAGGTGCAACCGGAGGTAGGAGTCCAATGAGATTATGGGGTTTGGTTGTGTGCCATCACACATCTCCACGGTCGATACCTTTTCCGCTTAGGTATGCTTGTGAGTTTTTGATGCAAGCCTTTGGCCTCCAATTGAACATGGAATTGCAGCTAGCTACGCAGATGTTAGAAAAACGTGTACTAAGGACTCAAACTTTGTTATGTGATATGCTACTCCGGGATTCTCCTACTGGAATCATTACTCAAAGCCCTAGTATTATGGATCTCGTGAAGTGTGATGGGGCAGCACTCTTGTACCACGGTAAATACTATCTATTAGGTGTGACCCCAACCGAGGCTCAGATAAAAGATATTGTGCAGTGGTTATTGACTTACCATGGGGACTCTACTGGTCTGAGCACAGACAGTTTGGCTGATGCAGGTTACCCTGGAGCAGCAGCACTTGCTGATGCCGTTTGTGGCATGGCTGTTGCTTGTATAACTCAAAGAGATTTCCTTTTCTGGTTCAGATCGCACACTGCAAAAGAAATCAAGTGGGGTGGGGCAAAGCATCATCCTAAGGACAAGGATGATGTGCAAAGGATGCATCCACGCTCTTCTTTTAAAGCATTTCTGGAAGTTGTCAAAAGTCGGAGTATGCCTTGGGAGAACGCAGAGATGGACGCAATTCATTCGTTGCAGCTTATTCTGCGAGACACGTTCAAGGATGCAGATGCTGCCAATTCTAAGGCGGTCGTGTATACTGATGATGGGGATGTAGAGATGCAAGGGATGGATGAGCTAAGTTCAGTTGCAAGAGAAATGGTTAGGTTGATTGAAACAGCAACAGCACCAATATTTGCTGTTGATGCTAATCTCTGCATTAATGGGTGGAATGCGAAGGTTGCTGAGTTGACTGGGCTCTCCGTGGAGGAGGCCATGGGAAAATCTTTAGTTCATGATCTTGTTTTGAAAGAGTCTGAAGAGACTGTTCAGGAGCTTCTTCATCACGCTTTAAGAGGTAATTTACTTAGCACAAGCTTCTCGTTTCAATAAAAATAATGAAGTTCAATCCCGAAAACCTTATTGGACTGCTGGAACAAAATTGAGGTGACACTTTTCATTTTTGTGATGATTGAAAGGGAACTTTTAGCATTTCTTTCTACTTAGCTGCTGTGCGTTGAAGTTGGGATTCTCCGCTGAGCTAATTATGATACAAATTGGCATAAAAAAGAAAGGTAACTTAGGAATTAGGGTTCTATAAAGCAAGAAATCGAGTGGCTTCATATACAAAATTAATGTGATAGATATTAGTTCATGTCTTTCAGAAAAATCATACTTTAAAATGTAGTACGGTTGGTAGTAAAAATGAAAAGAACTCACTGTCAGAATCTGAAATCTTTCCTGCATTGAAATTTACATTGTTTAATTCGTGGTGGGGAGGTGGTGATTGTAAACAATACCAACTCAACGTACCTTGGACTCTCTTATCCAAAAGGTACTCCAATGTTGTTTGAAAATGTAAAGTTCAAATCAAGTAGATGAATATACACTTGGGGGGAATTTTCATTTTGGTGCCCTGTTGTATGGCACAACTCCACTGTCACGACCTATATGTTTTAAAACTTCGCTTTAAGGTCATAAATAATAGTGTCACTTTAGTTTCCAATCTATAATGCTGTTAAACCCTATTAAAATGACGATAAAATCAGGCGATATTGCTCTTGAATTCCTTTAATTTTGTTTCTGTCAGAATAGAGTTATGAGTATAGTTTTCCTCGGGGATGTGGTGGTACATTTGATATGTGTGAGCACCATTAACGAGCGTCGGGGTGTATGTTCCAGAGTGATACATCAAATAACTTTAATGATATACATAATTTCGCGGTGGTATGTTTGATAGGTATGGTGGTGGGATGTCTCACTTGACACATCATCTATTAATGACACTCTTTTAGACTTGCTCAAAAAACACTACACTGGTGTGGTGGCAGTGTGAAAATAAAAAATTTAAGATAATTATGGTATTTCTGCTAATTTTCCTAAAGAATGACCCTATATCAAATGTGGCCTAAGATCTATGGACGAAGTTAGTACTCTTAGTATGAACCAAGGTTACCAAAGTGGGATCTCACATTTTCACTCATGTTTTAGGGTACCAAAGACTGTTCATATTTATGCTTTACTTTGCTTATGGTGCCTCTATTTTCTTATGAAGGATGAATTTTAGAGTTCCATTGCCATTTTTCATGAAGGTAAAGGTAGTACTTGAGAAGTATTTAAAAGTTTCTAAATTGGTTGTTGCAGGTGAAGAGGATAAGAACGTGGAGTTAAAACTGAAAACGTTTGGCTCGGAGCAGCATAATAAAGCCGTTTATATACTTGTTAATGCTTGCTCTAGCAAAGACTATACAAACAATATAGTTGGAGTATGCTTTGTTGGCCAAGATGTTACGGGTCAGAAAATTGTTATGGACAAGTTCATAAATATACAGGGTGATTACAAGTCTATTATTCATAGCCCAAATCCTTTGATTCCTCCTATTTTTGCTTCAGATGAGAATACTTGTTGCACTGAGTGGAACACTGCCTTGGAGAAAATCACTGGGTGGAGCAGAGGAGAGGTCATAGGAAAGATGTTGGTTGGGGAGATTTTTGGTGCTTGCTGCCGGCTTAAGGGTCAAGATGCTTTGACCAAATTCATGATTGTTTTGCATAGTGCCATCGGAGGGCAGGATACTGACAATTTTCCATTTTCTTTCTATGACCGTGATGGAAAATTTGTGCAAGCACTCTTGACGGCAAATAAGAGAGTTAATATGAATGGCCATATTATTGGAGCCTATTGCTTCTTACAGATAGCAAATCAGGAATTGCAACAAGTGATAAAAGTCCAGAGACAACAGGAAAAATTGTGCTTTGAAAGGATGAAGGAATTGGCTTATCTTTGCCAAGAAATAAAGAATCCTCTCAGTGGGATACGTTTTGCCAACGCGCTTTTGGAAGCTACTGATTTGAGTGAAGATATAAAGCAGTTTATTGAGACAAGCAGTGCTTGTGAGAAACAAATTCAGAAGATTGTAGAAGATATTAATCTTGAAATCTTCGAAAATGAGTAAGTTTTCATTAATGTGGGTTATACAACTTAAGTTTAGCATCATGATATCTGAAATTCTTTTGTGAATATAGTTAAAAATCAGTATTCATTGCAATCCTTGCATATGGCACTGTATTCAATCTCACACAACTCTGATACTTATGGCCATTTGGTTTGCTTGTATTCCGTCTCTTAACTGCCTTGTCATTGTTTGCATCAGTCTTGACAGTCAGTGTTAGGTTGTGCTTCTCAGACAATAGATTCGAGAATTGCATATGACTAATGTTTATGAATCTTTTCCGTTATATACTTGCATGGGCTGAGTAGAGCCTTATACTTGATTCACTCTTGTAATATTCTGCATCACCGGACTTCCTTGGATGTTGTGTCTCATTGAACTTGGTTCTTTCACTGCTTCCACTTTCTGTTGTGAAATATAAAATGCTTCACATCCATGTAGATTGTGAAACTGAAGCATATAGTACTTCCAATAATGAATTATGACTAAATCCAGATCTCCTTTTTTACTTTTAGCACTGTTGAGCTGGACAAGGCTGAGTTTATGTTGGGAAGCGTTATAAATGCGGTTGTCAGCCAAGTCATGATACTGCTCCGAGAAAGAGGCTTACAGCTAATCAGGGATATTCCAGAAGAAATCAAAACTCTGGCTATCTATGGGGATCAAGTTAGAATACAGCAAATCTTGGCAGAATTTTTGGTAAATATGGTTCGTTATGCACCATCTCCTGATGGCTGGGTGGAGATTCATGTTCAACCAAGACTGAAGCAGATAGCTAATGGGCAAAATGTTGTTTACATTGAATTCAGGTATGTTATGCCTTTATGACTACTGTATTTCATACTGGCTCATCGTTCTTTTTACTTTGACTTGGATAATTATGTGATTGCTAGAGTTAACACTTCTTTCATTGCTTCAGTTTGTAGATCAATGTTTGTCATTTACACTATGTTTTTACCGTGATAGAATTTCTGTGATTGATTCGTTACTGAAAGTCTGAAATAGTTGTACAATTTGTTGGTATATCTATATTTTTTGTGAAATGTGCAATTTGCTGCATGTGGCCAAGCCAAATGACTTGATCGAAAATTTGAAACTTAAAGCCACAGGAGCTCAAGATGTAGCAATGCTGCACAGGAATATTTTCGCACGAGATGCACATGTTATATGGGAGGTTGAGAACTTCCGTCAGTTTTTTCAAAGTTTAGGCTATAAAGTTCCGTGCGACCCATTTGGTGCACTGTTGTGTCATTATGTGGGTCATATATATCATTATCATATCGTACCATGATATTCTTCGCAAAATTAACTTGTGATCTTTGTCTGTGGTGGAGATCGGGAATTGACTTTTGTATGCCCGTATCCCCAAGATTGCAGATTTAAGGCATCAACTGACGGGCTACTTCTCTATAAAGGCAATCTAATGTAACCGAAAGCTGAATAGTCACAACTCTTTCAGCTCTAAGGAACATGATCTCAATTATAAGTAAAACAACAATTTGAACCATAATTTCTTCACACCTTCAGTATCATCTTTTTGAGAACTTAACAAGTCTGATTACTCTCATGATAGCTGGTACAGAGCAGTGCGTGGTCAGAAAACACTCCAAGAATCTAAAATTTAAACAGAATCCTTAAAATAACACCTGAAAAGGTCAACGGAAATAACAGAGGATAACTAAAGCTTAGAGTAACCTGTTCAGAGTTTCATGGGGATTCTACTCAACATATCTTTTCCGCAAGCCTCCGTTTTTGTTACCTATTATGCTCTCCAGTTTTTCCTCATAACATTTTTCGAAATCCTTGTGTTTCTTTTCTGAAATTGGGTGCCAGGGCCAAAGTAGTTTTTCCAATAATCTGTTTGGAGAATCTTTCTTAATGATCTTCAATCTCTGCTGCAGACTCCAATTAGAATTCCAGTAATCGAACAGACAACCCACACTTGATATAGAGAAAGTTGCTGGGTTTCCTGAAACTTTTTGTACAAAGACAAAATGCTCATCTCAGTGTGGTGTCTGCCATATCATATCATTGTCCCATTGTCTCTTACAAGGCTCCCAACCCGTGTATCGTATTGGGTAGATGTATGCAGGATCCTCCATACAATTGCAAATAACCTAAATTAGCAGGACTAACGGATGTGGAGGACTTGAAACATCAATTAAACATGATATAAGGGAAACAAGAGTTTTATGAGACCCCGATACAAAATCCCTCTTACAGCTCTTTGGCTCTATGTTTGCAAACCTTCTCCCAAGCGACCATGGTTTTTCTTATTGGCAATACATGAAGCATTATTTAAATGACTCTAACTGGTAAGAGACTGCTTTGGGAACAAAAACCATTGTGACAAGTAGTGTTACTTCCTGAAAACAACAGCTTTAGGTCGTTGTTGTCTAATTTGGAAGTATACTTTGAGCTTTGAGGAACAGATAATTTACTGCTCGACAGTGTACATTTGAAGTGTGTGTCACTGAAGTACCCTTTCTCGTCTTCAACTGAACAATTGTGCTCTTTCCATCATGCGGAAGAAATAATATTTTATATAATTTGTAACTAGCAATGAGGCTAGAGGATAGAGATGTCCAACATTGTTCGACCACAAAAAACCGATGTAGAATCGACCTTGGGAAATGTGTCTCTAACAAACTTTGGTGACTCGAAATTGACTGAGCCCAAATTGCCCGAAAGTTTATGGGTTAAATTGACCTGTTGTGTTAAGTTCTTTTATTTCCTTAACACGATAAATATTAGTGTTAGATGCATAGAAGGTACTAACTTCAAAATTTTCTGTCAGGAAACACTCAACGATTGAGTGTATGTTCGCTAAATCTTAGTAATCAGGAGTTCCCCTGACTGACAAGCCCTCCTCTTCTTGTGTATGGAGTATGGGCGTGTGTGTGTGTGTGTAAAATAAGATGCATAAAGATTCTCTTTTCACAATTCTCTATATCTCTCTTTGTCTCTCTTTTACAAGGCTTTGTAACATTTAAGGTAATATTTCGGTTTTATATTAATTTAGGTCGATGAATTTTCTTATTATGACCACTTAAAAGTAAAGAAAAAGTTCATTACATATTGCATGGCAAACATGCATCGTCAAACCCAAAACTGAGATAACCTTGTATGTAATAACATGTAAAGTCGCCCGACATAACTGACATGTTTGACATGTCTACTAGAGGATAGAGCAATTTCATGGAAACAGGAAACAATAATCAATCAAGCCCTCTATTGGCTCTTCTTAACAGTAAATTTGAAAAGATCTAAGTTAAAGGTCATAGAAATTTGAATCTTGAATGTCATTGATTTCGCATCGAGAGTGTGATTGTTTGTTAGCGACTCGACATTTTATGCTAAAGTCGTTTTTGCTTGTCATATCCCTTGGCTTTAATTGGCTTTTCTTTTGACCTAAAGCATTTTCTTAGTAATTCAACATAAGAGGTTCCTTGATCCTCCAAAAATTATGTCCAAACACAAGGATGCCTTTGATAGACAAAGTGATTTTTCCACTAAACTTTTTTTTGACAATCCTAAGCTGTATCTGGGGTTTGGGGAGGGTTTGAAGATGACTGCTAATGCAAATTCTGTAGATCAGTGACTGTGTCGGAGATGCCTCTGTATCGAAGATTTAGGGTCCTTGATTAAAGTGGCTATATACACAAACCTGGACTTCATGGATAAGTGGCCATAGGTTTTGCACCACCAGCGATGTGACTGTCTCTTATGCTTTTATCTCCAATAAAAGGTCATTTTAAATTTAATTTTTTTGAGCATAAACAATAATTTACTTTAATCGTTATTTTTTCATCCTCTCTCACTTAAAGTTTATTCAGAATAGTTCTTGCGTGCCTTTTTAACGTCATGACTATTTCTGCTTATCACTAAATTGCCATGGTACTAATCTTACATTCTATTTTTCTTGTAAAGAGTAGTGATCTTTGTCTCAGAAATTTAAAGTCTCTATTACCTCTTATGGAGAAAGGAGGGAAGAACAAAAAAATTTCGATTGTCCGAAACATTATACGTATTCTGTACAAGCTTTGACTTCATGGAGGCAGTAGCGGTATGTTGGTGCGTGGGTTCACTCCACTTACAAACAACCATTAGCGATGGAGATGGCGGACCAAAATCTCCTCATAAACCAATTAAGGAGATGATAGTTGTTGGTTGAGGCATAATGGACTGTAGTTGATGGTGGACGAAGAATGATTATTTAGGGGAGGGGTTCGGGAGTAGATCATGTCATAAAAAGGGGTTTGTAAATATTTTAAACCAAATAACCATTGAAGGGAACCATTTCCTTTCTCCACATTAACCTAGCACTTTTTTCCAATATCCCTTTCTTGATACCCTTACCTTCTGGTTTCCTTTCTTTTTCAGAGCAAACAGCCTCCTTATACTGTGGATGTTTGTTGCATGCAAGAGAAGAGACCCTGAAGCTATGAGATAACCATGCTGCTTGCTTGCTTCGTCTTCTTCCACCTCCTCTTTGCATGTTTTCCCTTGCTTGATGCTAAATGCTTGTAATGTCATGCAATGCTGGTGCTAGCATTTGAGACATTGCTAATAAAAGAAGCAATTGCTGTTCTTAGTTTCGTTATAGATACGTCTCCTTTTAACAATAGGCTTTGTTTTCAGCATAATTGTCAGTTTTCCTTGTTAGAATATTGTTACATAGTGTTGCAACTCCTTAAATTGACTTTTTACTTTCTGTTCACTGGAAAGGTTTGTGTGCCCTGGTGAAGGCCTCCCTCCAGATTTGGTTCAGGACATGTTCCGCAACAGTAAATGGGCAACTCAGGAAGGCATTGGGCTCAGCATGTGCCGAAAGATTCTAAAGCTTATGAATGGTGAGGTTCAATACATCAGAGAGTCGGAAAGAAGTTACTTCCTTGTCATCCTTGAGTTTCCTATGCCTTGGAGAGGCCTGAAAGGTGTTGACTAGTTTGCTTGTTCGACAATGCCAAATTTTTATGCTCGGAGATGACCAAAAATTATCCCATACGTTGGGTATTCTCTGAGAGGGTGGCTGACCCTTACATGAACTGAGCCATATCATTATAAAACATACTACTTGTCAGTGGATAGCTTCATCTAACCTGGCAGGATTTATTGAATTACGACGAGGCTGTAGTAATAACCAAACCAGCGTCACCTTTGGTTTATCAAGATTGACCGGATTGATGTGGAGACGTTGGTAGAAAAGCTGTATTCTACTGTATGTTAAATCTTAGATTGAGTGGTTAGCAATCCTATTTGTAATCAATGTATAATAAAAAATGGTTGTATGAACAATCCCATGTATTTGAGTTAGGATACTTGATTTGTCGAGGATTGTTGTAGGCGTGTAGCAACGGAAGTGCTGACAATCTTTACGAGAGAGGTTGTAAAACCAAATGTAATTATTCTAACGGATGTATGCGTGCTACATTTGATGTAACAAATCATGGTGGTCTTGTTCATTCTGGTCCATTATGTTGATAATTTATCTTACTATAAAGTGTGCTTGTTGCATTTGATGTGAGGAACCAAATGTACTAGTAATTACTAATTACTGTTTTGCAGATGCAGTAATCTCTTCCTGAGGGCAACTGACAGCATTTATCTGACAAGTTGATATATCATCTGGGGTTCTTAATCTATTATTATTTTTTTGGCAAGTTGTTCAAGTTGCCTTTTTTTAAGCTGCATATATCTGATGTACACTAATATTACAAGATGGAGCACAATGTGTTTTGATTTTATCTTGAGAGCAGGCAAGCAGTTAGATAATGCTGATCTCATAGGATGTGTCTAGGTACTGTCCCTCTATCCCTATCTCATTTTGGTTGATAGTATTGTCTATTAGGACGTTGACTTGCAATATTTGCTGACTTGTTTGATGAGAGGTCTCTTCATTTCGTTTTTCAGGTGTAGTAGGCTACCTCGTATTCCGTTCTAGTTATTACTATTGCGATTCTACTATAAAATCGTACGATTGTTAGAGAAAGAAAAGGAGATATTCTCTTCTTTGTATTAAGAGGGAAAACTATGGTGGTATGTGGGTCAATACTTAGTTCCAACTACCATGTACATTTGTTATAATTTTCTAAGAAAAGACAATTTTTTTAATCGAAACCATGGGGCATATAAAATAAGCATGAAAGAAAAACAAAAACAAATCTAACCGGTTATTTTAGGATTCAACTATAGGATTGAACTTGGTCCATTTACTTGCTCAATCCAAAATAGTTACTTTAATTAGCTTGTTTTTTGTACTTCCTTCTTTTAGTCATGACAATAAATTAACTAATTTAAGGAAAAAAGCAATAATACTTTAAAATAGTCTCGATCTTAAAGTAATAAATTAAAAAGAAAACGATGTAGTTACAACGATAGTCAATTAAAGAAAACAAAAATGAAAACAAAAATCATAATTGTGGATGTTTTCAACTTGGATGTAAATGTCATCTAATTTAATTGGTAAAGTTGTATAAGGGTGAAATCTAAGACCTAAAATCGAATGTTGTCTACATTATTGTGGTCCGTGGTTATATACAAACTAAAAGAAACACACTTTCAACTTAAATTGTTCAACTGTAGAATCTAGACGACAATCCTATGCATGAAGAAAATAGTGAAGTAGCTTTACTTTACCATGGTCATCTTTTTCTCTTGGTTTTCTTTTGGGGCCTAGCCCCTCATTAACAGCCCCAAAATCCCAATCTTCTTATTTGTGCCTAAATTTTAGTTGCTTATGTTTCATCAAAACTACAGTACATTCATCATAGAGCTTGTTACTCCTTCCTTTCATTGATATTTTACTCGTTGGATTTGATTTCTAGCTTCATATGATAACTCATATTCATTTAGATATTTGAGTAACTTGTACTCTCTCCGTGCGGTATTTAGTCCATTCCCTTTTTGGGAGTCAAACTTTAAATCATTGACCAAATATTTTTATTGATACATGCAAAAAAAACGTACTCAGGTTTGATCTTGTTAAATTCGTCTTATTATGTACTTTCATAATATGCACTTTTTATAGAGTTTACCAATAAAAAATTAAAGATATAGAAGGTTAAAAGTGCGTTTTAGAGATTATACAAAAGAAAACAAGACTTATATTATAGGACGGATAAATACATTTTAGTAAATTATACTCATTTACTAAACTGATACTTCCCGCTATCCCTTTCGAAAAAATTACTCCCCTAACCTCTCATAGTCTCATGCCACCGGGCCACTACACTTATTACCTCTCCTTATCTCTAATTCTCCACCAGTGTACTAGCTGTCGCAGCCAGCCACTCCATCTCTCACCCACTTACAACTTACCCCCCCTTCCACATTTTCTTCCTTTTCAAGAAAGAAAGAAAAGTTGCATCTCCACTGTCACCTGCTGTCCACTTCCATAAAATCAATGTCCCAAAATATCCCATTTTCTGTGGGCTTCTAACAAATTACAAAACAAATAACTGGGGTAACAATGTAATTCCATATGTGTTGACTATATATTTGAACCCAAAAATATAAAAAAAGAGACGGATCTTTCTCTAGCACACCCTCTCTCACGTCCTTAATTAACATTTAACTAGATTTCTATGTACGCGATTCGTGCGACAATAGTTTTATTATAAAATTTTATATTTTACAGTAGATAATTTTATGAATAGTCACATCTTGCCACTTAACCTTTTCATGTTTTTATAATGAAAAATAAAAAGTATGTTTTAATATTTTTCAAGAAAATTAAAGATTGAGAATTTATTAATTGTGGTCAAAGAAAAAGGCAAAAACACTTGTGATGAAGTTAAAAAAGAAAAGTAAGTGCAAAATCATAGTCGAAATTTAGATGTTGTCCTTTCAACATTAATTGCAAACCAAATTCGACAGTTGGTCTTGTAAGAGACCGCCTACTTCTAAAATAAAATTAGGCAATGACCCAATAAGCCCAAGAAGAGAATAAAGCAACAAATCGTCTTCTAAAAATAGGGATCAGTTTAATCCATTTTGTGACCTATTTAGTTCATTCAATATTCAATGTTAAATTTCTTTAGTGACTAGTTTAATTCATTTAGCGACTAGTTTAATTCATTCGATAAGTCATATGTTTTGTTAGGAAATTTTGTTATAGTTTGAGATTAAAATTGAAATAAGGAAAGGGGAAGAAAATGAATGACTATTGTAGGATTAGTATTGGGCTAGAGTTAGATTGAATGTGCTTGTTAATAGAATGTGGACTTTGTTTGGTCTAATTTTTAATGATTTATCCCAAATTCGTACCATAAATCAAGGGTAAAATTGAAATATTAAATACTTAATGAGATAAAATTCAAAAAAAATCGTGAGATAAGCATAATTTGAAAAAAAAACATTTTATGTTCCTAAATTTTATAAACAAGGCAAACAATTTGGACACAAATAAAAAAAATACAAGCTTTATATTAAGAAATGAAAGAACTGTTAATTTTAGATTATACCAATCAATACAACCACTAATATATTACCTCTGTAACGAACTAAATGCAATTAGTCATTTTACAAACATTTTGAAGAATAAATTTAAAGGTATAAACGAGCAAATTAATCAAAATAATCTTAAGACACGCAAGAATGAGATTATAGGTTACTTGTCTTAAAACTATTTTGAATAACTTGTTTGTTTACACCCTCAAATCTCTCTCTTAAAAAATAAATAATTTATTATATTTAATTCATTACGAAGGTAGTAATGTTTTTCAATTTTAGCTTGGTTATCGAACGCCACGGAAACATTAGTTAGCAAACACGAAAACAAAAAGGCAAAACTTGCACGAAGAGAGGAGCTAAACTAAGCTCAGCTAAGCAAAGCAAAGCATTAGCAAATAGCAGCTACACTTTGACCTTCCTTCATCTTTCTCTCTCCTCTTTTCCTCCATTAACACACACCTTTCCAATTGACTCTTCACTTCCACAATAACCCCCACATTAACCCACAAACTCAATTTATAAGAGGGGGGAGATCCATTTACCATTACCCATGAATCTCTCACTCTCATCAACCCACCTCTAAAACCCAAACAATAAAAAAAAAACCCATCTTTATTTCAACCCAGTTTTGCAATTTCCACCATGGAAACACCTCCAGCAGAGGAGCTATTGAAGAAGATCCAAGACCTAGAAGCAGGGCATGCTCATTTGCGTGAAGAAATGTCTAAATTAATGCTTGCTGATGGGGCCCGCCAAAGGAGAGCTCATTCTGTGTCTCCACAGAGGTCAAGGTTACCGGCCCCCGTACCGCCTCATCGGAGGCGGGACAGTGAGTGGAAGAAAGGGTCGATGTCGTTCGGGCATTCGTCTTCTTCGCCTTTGCAGAGGGAAAGTAAGAGCTTTGATGACCCTCCACCGCAGCCGCTCTCCGGTGGTGGCCCACCTAAGCTTCAGAAATTGACTGATAGACAGTGTTTGAATATATTGCAATCTATGGGCCAGTCTGTTCATATTCTTGATCTTACTGACCGCATCATTTACTGGTAATTTCAACTTTTTGATTCTTATTTTTGAAGTAGCTGATTGTTTGTACTATATTAGACTAACTTGTTTTTTTGTTGGGTTTTATCTGATGATTGTTTGATGTTCAGGATTTGTATTTTTGTTTAATGTATTGATCTTTGTTGGTATGCATTTGTGACAGAATATGACAAGTTCATGAAGTCTAAATATTGCTACCTGTTCCGCACTAGCGTTTTAGCTAGAGGTTAGGCTAAGCCAAAACAGTAGTTATGATAATTGATAGTGTTTGGCAAGGTAGTTGTAGTAGTAGTCTAGTAGAGGCAATTGCAAAATCCTCGAAATGAGCATTATGCTCTAGTATGGGGCTCTAGCTTCCGTAATCAGTTGATCCTTGAGAATTAACAAGCATAATATTTTCGAATTTAGGGCCTGCAACTTATTTTCAGTCCTTATCAGATAAAATAAGTTCACATAAGCTGAAGACATGCCTTAATACTACTTGAAGCAAGCATTTTGTTTCTTGATAACACGTGCTCTGATTTGATGGAAGTTGGCCAAATTTACGTTGGTTATCTTGTGATACTGATTTTATTGCTTTAATCATTAGTGGGTTTAGCATACTAAGGCCCTGTGTTCTTTTGAACTCAACTGAAACGAACTGAAATCAATTTAAGTACATTAATTCAATCCAATAACGTACGAGATGTGTGGTATTTTATGGGTTGTATAATGTACGAGATGTATGATTTACTTGTTCCTTTCCAATAACATTTTTTCCCCCATATTTCATGTAAAGGATGTAAAACTAACATATTAGTTCCTTCAAGCCTTTTATCTTTATTAGTGTAGTTATTTATAAAGAAATGACATTAGCATTGGGAACTTCTTAAAGTTTGTCGGATTTGAAACTTAGTGTAGCAATATAAATCTACTTGAGGAAATTGAACGATAGAATTCATAGAGTATGTGAAATGAAAAGTTCTTGGGAAAGGAAACCTAGTCCAATATCTTTACATGCAGTGCACTTGTTTTCCCGTTATTCGATTCCATTGTTTCCTACCATTTGTTTGTCAATTGGGACTGAGTGTTTAGCTCTACCATAAGAGTTGATTTGAGTTTGTGAAATAAGTGAAATTTGGGCACGTTAAAGGACCTAGTTGAAGTTGCTAGAGTATCACTGCTGTGAGGATGGAGAATTGATAGATTTTCTTTTGATAAGTAATTAAGAAATTATAACTTTGGTGTACACTTGGTTGTGTATATGTACCTTAGCAGTCACATGTCGTCTTCTCATAAACTCCTGTTAAACAAATCAGCCCGATCCCTTTCCTTTGGCTCTTTATAACTTCCATACAAGCGTCTATGATAGTGTCACGGTTCGAGTGTTTTGAACTCGGAATAGGGGGCACACCCTTGCCGTATGTCGTTAAGTGCGCTAGCCTTCTTTCAGAAATGGGGCTGAGCCCTCGGCATCTAAAGGACATTCTTGCCTATTGGTGACAAGAGGGCGAGATAGGGGTCGACGGGGGCGCTCATGTGCATTACGCAGACACGAGTGGGTCGACGGCGGCGTGAGAGGGAAGTACCCGCTTTGAGTTTGGGTGGATGCTTTATAATATTGTGGCGCACAAATTTTAGATTTTGGTGAACAGGAACACACAATGTCATAAAGCAAAGCTCAACTTTTATTCATCATGATCACCCCTAAAGAGGGTTAATTGTGAGACAGTACAAATTCCCGGTCAACACTAGATTTACCGTAACTTAATAATGGAAATTGAAGCCTATGAAGAAGATTTAAAGCATAAACTGAGGAAAGTAGAAGAAGAAGGTGATTCTAACACATAGCACCTCCCTAGAAGTTAATGGGCATTTAGTTATCGAAGGTCATTTCACTACGCCATTTAATATCAATCATTCTCTCACTACCTTCATGGTTTGTTTAGGAATGGGCATTTTATTTCTAAATATGGAATTGGGCCAAGTGAGCTGTTTGGGAAATGAAAATATATGAAATTGGAATTGGGTCATTCCACCCAAGTGGTTAACATGCTAAAGATTTAATTCTAAGTACCTTCCAAACACATGTCATTTGCAATTCCTCTCTTTCTCACTTGCTTGATGTCTGTCAAGCTTCATCTTCCCCAAGTCACTTTCTTTCCTCACCTGAAATTATCTCCCTGCTGCCATTATAGCTCGCTAGTAAAGCTTACCTCACCTGTCGCCATTGGTCTCTCCTTGCCTGCCGCCATTGTCTCAATCATGTCTCTCATACATCACCTCACCTGCTAACTCAAACATCTTCAAGCTCTGTGCTGCCATTGATAAAGCTTCATCTTCAAGCTCACCTCACCTCACTTGATGCCATTTTCAATCTCTTTAAGGTTGAACTTTTGAATCGGTGTCTGTTAACTCAAACATCAAGCAATTCATTGTTAACTAAGAAATCGTTCTTTTAATTCAAGTTTTAGAAGATGAAGTTTCCATTTGTTTTCTTCCATTTTTTCCCTTTAATTGTTGGTGATTTTTGTTGGCATGAAGTTTCCTTTTGAACGTGATGGTGAATTTGTATTGTGATTGGTTTTTGTTTGGTTGATGTTCATTGTAAGGAATTCGGGATTGAAATTTCGTAATTTCCAAACAACTACTAATATTTGGAATTCTAGAATTGGAAATTTCAACTTTTACCAAACTTTGAATTTGGAATTGAAATATATGATTCGCAATTCCACATTTCAATTCCAATATTTGAAATGAAATTCAAGTTGCCAAACACAACCTTAAGATAATTACATTAGTGAGACATGATCCTTCTGTGCCTCCAACTCTCTTTCCGCTAAGGGGGAAGTATATTTTTCCCGCATACACTGTCCACATGCATATCAATATCAATAAATACTGTAATTATTTATGAGTTTTGGTTCATGGACTGATCCCATGTCCATTGTAACATACTGTTACTACAGAGTGAATTGCAAATGTAAAGATAATCATCTGGGGGATATAATTTGAACCTAAATTAAAAGAAACAGTAGTCTAGGCTTATTGAAGAAAGGAGGACTTAGGGGGCCGTTTGGTTGAAAGAGGGGAAAGGGAAAGGAATCAAGAAAGGGATAGGGAAGGAAAGGATAGTTGATACTACATGTTTGGTTGGCTAAAAAGAAAGGGAAATGAAAAAAGAAAAGGCGTTCCTCACCACCACACAACAACCAGAGCCTCTTCCTCCCTCTTCCCTCCTCCCGTATTTTTTTTTCTCTCTGGCCTGCAATCTATTTTCCGGCGACGACGAAAATGACGACTTGGACAACGACTCTCCCGTCTCCCCGCCGCTCCTCTTTCCGTCCTAACCTTTAGATCCGCCGGCCCTAAACCCTCTCCCCGCTGCTCTCCACCCTTTCGGATGGTTTCAGACTTCTTTTACAGGTGGTTTCGAGTGGATAAATCGTGGCCTGGTGGGGTTGCGGTGGATTTTGGGTGGGTAGCAGTGGAGTTTGGGTGGGCTCGAATGTTTTGGGGTGGTTTCCGGCGCAACTAGGGTGATGTCCGGCGCGGGTTGTTTGCGTGGCTAGGGTGCGATTGTGGGTGGTTTACAGGGGTTGTGTGGGTTTGGTGGTGGCAGCGCCGACGGTGGTTTTGATGGTGGAAGTAGAGTGAATAGGTGGTTGTTGAGAGGGTGGGTGATTATGGTGGTTGTGGACTTGGTCAAGGTTGGTCAATGGTGGTTGTGATGTAGAGGGATATGGGGTAATCCCAAACTTTGGGGGATGGTGGGAAATCAAGAAAGGGGAAGTGAAACAGAAATGTGGGTAAAGGGAATGCAAAAATCTAACAACCAAACATCATGTAAAGGTAACAAAAGGTTTTCATTCCCTTTCCCTTTCTTGAAACCCCCTATCCAAACGCCCCCATAGAGTCATTCAAATTCAAATGTGGTTGATTGAGAAATTGAGTAAGTAGCCAAGTAGGATACATCTGAAAATTATTTTGACATGTATATGATCTGCTTAGCAACTTGTTCTAATTCTGTATAGGACATCTTCTGTTATGAAAGACGACCACTTTGAGTTGATTGCTTTTGGTCTACTTGAAGTGCTGTGGTGCATTTGTCACCAGCTATCTAAATGTTTTTCTTTGTGCCGTACTCAAAGCAACTACGGACTACTTGTTAAGTATTTGGTTCTCTGGATGGTATTGCTCTGCAGATTCTAAGATGTTGTCAAGCTAAATGGCTGCTTCATCTGTTTCGCGATCCTTTCCTGCATTAGCGAATATGTGTAGTCTTTGACTCTTCCTATTCCTGTTGGAGAAGTAGATATTTTAAATTATATTCCTCTGAAACTTTTAGACTCTAAACTACTCTTGTGATGAATCACTCAGCTTTGACATGGTCATTCTTACTGACAAATGTTTGTTGTATTTGTTAGTTTGAAAGTCTTTTGGTTTGCCTTGAAGTTTGAGAGCATGAATTTTACTTTTTGCAAGTGTTTGTAGCAAATTGTTGGGTATTAAATGTAGACCAGAGAAGGCTGTTGGCTGGGTTTTGTTTTCTCAACACACTTCAAATTTCTCGTCTCAGCTATGTCTTCCGATGTTTGCATTGACTTATAAATCCCAAGGCTTTCATGATATCCGTTTTTTTGCGAAATTATAGCAACTAAGACTTACGCGTCATCTATAATCTTATAATATTCGGATTACTACAATAATACTCATAGCATATGTAATTTCTAAAGCATTTACTATGGTGAACATGGTCTTCTTAAAACTCAAGCAACCGGTTTCCCAAGTTTTTCTCCACCAAAGTCACTCATTTACAGGAATAGCTCAACGAAAGAAGCCACCTTCTGATCATCTCCAGAGTCAATTGTTGTGCTGGTGCTGACAAAGGTTATATTCTTTGTTGAACTAGTTTCAGGTTTTAGTTGATTTTAGTTCTGAAAAATTATCACTTCTCCCCAATGTGTAATCGCATGAAGAATTGTGTTGGGTTCATCTCATGTGCCCTGGATTGAAGCGTCTCTGGCTCGTGTTTCTTAATTATATACTTTTAATGAGTCCGAGCATGAATTGGTTTAGGAGGGCCTCCAAGCTTTAAAAGTTGAAGGTAACTATGGAATATGTTTGTCAAGAGTCTATACAGCTCAATTTAGTAATTAAGTAGCTGAGAACAGGACAGTCAAACCACTAGCATTAGTTGAAGATGTGAGAGAAGCATTTTTGTTGTTGCTGTTAATTGAGCTCTTCTTTGCCTTTATCAATCCCAAATTATTTCCAAGTCCCTTTGATTGCCAATTGCTGAACTAATTTTACAGGAATCGCTCAGCTGAAAACCTTTACGGTTATTCTGCAGAAGAAGCTATTGGCAAGGGTATCTGTGAACTATTAGTTGATGCACGGGATTCTTCTGTTGCCGGTGATATTTTAAGTCGTGTAAAAATGGGTGAAAGTTGGACAGGACAGTTTCCTGTCACAGATAAGAAGGGACAAAAGTTTCTAGTTATTGCAACCAACACTCCGTTTTACGACGATGACGGTACTCTCATTGGGGTCATTTGTGTATCCAGTGATTCAAAACCATTTCAGGAAATGAAAGTGTCGGTTTCAGAAGCAAAGGAGCAGGAAGGTGGCCAAACTTCTAGCAAGCCTAAAATCAGTGTTAAGACCAGACTTGGCCTTGATACTGAGCAGCCTTTGCAGACAGCTATTGCTTCAAAGATAACAAACTTGGTTAGTTCATTGATGACCTTTTGGGGGGCTAAGTCATAATGTTTCTTCGCAAATAATTTTGTGATTTACTATCTGAACTAATTGTTGACTTTTT
This sequence comes from Patellifolia procumbens, assembly GCA_947645195.1. Classification (NCBI taxonomy): domain Eukaryota; kingdom Viridiplantae; phylum Streptophyta; class Magnoliopsida; order Caryophyllales; family Amaranthaceae; genus Patellifolia; species Patellifolia procumbens. The sequence continues at coordinate 744,635 of CANSGD010000888.1, read as the reverse complement.
ATTTGTTGATTTAGGCTTCAAAGGTCAGTGACAAAGTTCGATCTAAAATGATGACTGGAGAGAATAATGTACCCCGAGAAGGTGGGAGTGGGGATAGTCATCACTCTGATCATGGTTTTTGTGATGCTACCATCTCAGATCATAAAGAGGATGGCAATTCCAGTGGAGCGAGTACACCAAGAGGAGATCCTGTTGGTTTTCCTCTTGGTGTGTTCTCTCAGTTTGCTGCGGCGAAGTCTCCTACCAAACCACAGAAAGATCTTAGTGATGAAAGTGAGGGCAAAAATTCTATCCAAAAAATGACTTCCAAAGCCGAGGCTTGGATTGGCAAGAAAACAATGCAATGGCCTTGGAAAGGAAATGAACGAGAACCATCAGAAGCCAAGAGTGGTCAATTTGTTTGGCCATGGGCTCAAGGTGAACAAGATTCGGATCGTCTGAACTCTGCTGTGAAATCAGATGGCCAGACTGGTGACTGTAATCGCGCTAATGAGGCCACTGGGTCCTGGTCATCTTTCAATGTAAACAGCACAAGCAGTGCAAGTAGTTGTGGAAGTGGAAGCAGCAGTGTTGTAAATAAATTGGATGTTGATTCTGATTCCTTAGACTACGAAATCCTGTGGGAGGACTTAACTATCGGCGAGCAAATAGGACAAGGTAAGCTACCTCTTTCCCTGTAGAGCTGGCTTAACTATCCTTTGTCTGTGATGTTCATCCACCCTTTTCCACTTAAGAAAAAAGTTCATCAACCCTTTTCCTTTACCAATATTAAGCTTCAGTATCTTCCACAAAGTGATAGTGAGGCATAATTGTAGAAGGTTATATATGTTCAAGTCAATATCATTTGGCCCAATAGTTAAGCGCTCCAAACATCTATATATTGTTTTCCTGTGATATTCATCAAAAGTTTTCATTTCCAAAGGGGAGAATTTATGTATTTCCTCCGTTTTGTTAAGATGCTACACTTATTATTTTAGGAAGTTTTGAATTTGATGTTACACTTTCCTTTTTGGTAAAAAGTTTCTCTCTATCTCTCTTCAATCACATAGTCCCCCCTTATTGTTTTCTCTCTACCTCCTGCCTACGCAAAATTGCCTAAGTGTCCATGGAAAAAAAAAATGTAACATCTTAAAAAACGGAGGAAGTATAAAAATTTTCTTATGGTTGAGCTATGTGATTTTACTAAATTTCTAAAGGGGGATAAATGGGAACTCGTACTTCTAGTCTCTGATATAAAATCTTCCATTTTGAGGAGCTTTTATCGGTTAGAAAATCATGTAATCACATAATATCCTATTATCTCAATAAACTACTTTTGACAGAAGTTATTATGAATTTTTTTTTTGCTCATGACTTTCTGCTGTACCTGGTTGTTTACACTTATTTTTAACTTGTTTACAGGTTCTTGTGGAACTGTTTACCATGGTCTCTGGTATGGATCGGTATGTTCCTTTTATATGTTCACTTGATCATCCTCTTGCCTTATCAATTTCATGTATGAGAGGTTTAGTTTATAGAGGTCAACCTGTCTGATAAGCGAATTGAATAATTTTATAGGAAGAATGACATTATTAATCGAGTATACTATTAGAACTATGCCCTTAGTAACTTTTACGACTTCACTTATGGGCTAATCCATGTTAAAGCTATATTGAGTCCTCAATGTGTCAAAGGCTTTTATGGGCTTGCCACTTAGCTTTGGAAGATAGTGGGATCTATAAAAAGAGAACTTGAAGTTCGCCTGTGGGAATAGATTGATTTTTAGACGTCTTACATGGGGCCCTTCATATCCCTATTCTCTCATTTGTGACACTGTAGGCTTGTTCCGGCATGAGATATAGGTCTATGTATGACTCACAACTCGTGGTTGTTGATCTAGAGGGCTGTTTGTTGCAATTGCATTGAATAAACTAAACATGTGGATGTCCAGCTTCATGCTATTAATGCATGAACGTATGTTTGTTACTGCAGGATGTTGCTATTAAGGTTTTCTCCAAGCAAGAGTATTCTGAAGATGTCATACTTTCGTTCAGACAAGAGGTATTTTACATCTTAGTAGCCATTCTGAAACCCATTGACACGGAAGATCGTGATGATCTTGTTCCATAAACTGAGTCCTCTCTTATTTTGCTTCAGGTTTGCCTCATGAAGCGACTTCGGCACCCCAACATACTGTTATTTATGGGTGCGGTAACGTCACCTCAGCGTCTCTGCATTGTTACAGAGTTTCTTCCACGGTTCATTCTTAACTTTCCTTTCAAATGTGACCTCTGAATAACATTTTCTTCTGAAATTTGGGCAATATCTTGTGATGCTTGCTGTAGACTGGTAGTATCTTGTCCAGATTTTTATGGATTTTGTTTCCTTGGAGGTTGCTCTTGTCAAGGGTGACTTCATTGATCAATAGGCTTATTATTGCCTTTCTATATCTTTCTGATAATGCAGCGGAAGCTTGTTCCGTCTATTACAAAGGAGTACAGCCAAACTAGATTGGAGGCGGCGCATCCACATGGCTTTGGACATAGTTGAGTGTTGTGGTTATTAAACTCTTAATGAGATTGATGTCGAAGGCTTAACTATCACCTCAAGTTTGCTGTGGGTGGCTACTGATCACTCTAGATAATAATTTGCAATCTTATGCAGGCACGAGGAATGAATTATCTTCATAACTGCAGCCCACCTATCATCCATCGCGATTTAAAGACTTCCAATCTTCTGGTTGATAAGAACTGGATGGTGAAGGTGTGCCTTTAGTTTTTTTAAAAATGCATTTTCTCCTTTGTCAAAATACCTGTATGCTTCTCTTTTCAACTACAAATTGATTACAGTGTTTTGGGGCAGGTTGCTGACTTTGGCCTTTCCCGTGTGAAACATGAGACGTACCTTACTACAAAGACTGGGAAAGGAACAGTATGTCGAGTACACCTGTACTTCTGTTTATGCTATTTATGCGTGCCTATTGAACAATTTTCCATGTTAGATCTGGCTTTATTAAAATGCTGCCATTTTTTCTTGTAGCCTCAATGGATGGCACCAGAGGTCCTCCGCAATGAGAGATCAGATGAGAAGTATGTCTTAAATTATGTAGCTGTGATGTGTGATTTACAATATTTTTTCCTTTGTAGATATTTACGTGGTGATTATCTCTTGTGATTTTTTCGTCTCTTTCTTTATTTCTTCTAATCATATTTTATTTGATTTGGTATCCTTTAGGTCTGACATCTATAGTTTTGGAGTCATATTGTGGGAGCTTGCCACTCAAAAGATTCCTTGGGAACATCTCAATGCAATGCAGGTAGCAGTCTTCCACTTTCTTGCGGCAGTGACTAGAAATGAGAACCGTATATATAAATCGTGAAAGGAGATGTTAGTAGCTGTATGCTGATGATGCCATAGTGAAATAAACAAGTTTACCGATTGCTTTTTGGTTGCTAGGCCTGTTGTTTATGTCATGGAATTTTTCTGCATGAGTTTTCAACAAGTTATTTATAATTCTTAATTGCCTACAAAGAAAGAGTATAAGAATTTGCTGAAAAGTGGGAGAACAAGAAATTAATACAAGACTTCCCTGTATTCAGAAGTTACGTTCTCTTCCATGCCTGGAATATATGAAGCACGGGTACACTTTCTGACTTCTGAGTTCCCTATCCGGCTATCCCATGCCGGGGACAGGTATGAGTCGGGTATGGATCTGATATGCCCCAAAAACATCCCCGAGTTACCGTATCTGGGATGGTGGGGACGACGGGTTCAGATGGGGGCGGCTAGGGTAGTTGGTGGGACGCTTTAAGGTTGGATCTAGAAGCTTAGTGATGTTCCCGGTTGTATTTGGATCTCTATATTATAGTACTACCTAATTTTCAGATCTAGCCATTTCAACTTCTCTCCCACTCCCTTTTCAACTAGCTAGTCAACCACTAGAGTGGACAACCAGCCTCATTGGGACGCTGACGACTACCAAGGTACAGTGACGATGAGGTGGCGACTCCGCACACAGCACCTCAGGCATGCATGACGCACCGAGCAAGCCACACACACTAATGGCGTCCACCACCAGCGGCCAGCCTTGCCGCATGTCCAACTCCTCTCCTCGCTGCTCGTCCTCATCAAGTCTCTGGGTGGCTCTCCTTCTCTGTTCTTCTCTCTTCCACTCATCAGATTTTCCTTTTGACTTTCTCTATTTGATTAAAGTGCTACCAATGTTTTTATTTTATTTTACCTAATCTTTTTTTATAAATCTGCTAGTTAATTTGACAGGCTCAACACATTCCCCCTTTGTTTTTTGTGCAGTTAGTTTTCTTTATTTATTTCTAATTTGTATAATATTATATCTTTTCATTTTTGTTTTGCCGAATCCATGGCGTACTCGTCCCTGTGACTTCTTTTTTTTTGCCGTTTTACATCCCCGTCCCCGTATTTGTGTCCATATCCATGCTACCTAGCCTGGGATTCTCCGGGATGTTTTCTAGCTTGTTGTGATTCAAAAGTTGCTTACCTCTAGTTATGATTTTTAAATGATTTTTCATTAATGATTAAGGAGTACAAGTTTTGGCACCTTGACTAGCTAGTAATTAGCAATCACCGTGCATGGTGAGCTGTCAACTTGTCATGCATGGTAGTATTACACAGAGATGTGAACGAACATTCCTTGTTTTCTTTTACTCTTCAAAAAATGAGCAATAACTGGTGTACGCAGGTCATTGGAGCTGTTGGGTTCATGAATCAAAGGTTAGATATACCGCAGGATGTAGATTCGAGGTGGACCTCCATAATTGAAAGCTGCTGGCAAAGGTTTTCTTTTTACACACTGTGCTTGTCATTTTCTCTTATCTTTAGTAGCATGGCACTGGCATAACATAAGCAATTTGCAAGCTCATAATCTCTGTCTGTGGCATGATCATTGTCTTTTGATTTGGAAGTCTTGGGTTTGGTCCTAAGACACCTTGCTTCTCTCTCGGCAAAAGGAACGTGCGCGGGAAAATCTTAGCTAGCTGGTAGGCTTTAGCTTGTACTCCCCTCTTAGTTCTCCAAGTTATAGATGACAGGTTTGCTTCTTCCTATGATTTAAACCAACCCTTCTTATTCTCCTTTTAAGGCATGCTTCGAATGGAGGGGATCTATCAGAGAGTTACAGAGTCTAGAAGGGGTAGTGTGCTTAGACCTAACATTACCGTACAACAACAGAGCCTTGTTACCAAAATGATTTGGGCTATCGGACATAAATATGTGTCTAACTGTCCGACTTGTCGATCTCTTATAAAAATTTCCATGATTTAGCCCAAAATTAAGTGTACAAGTATCTATGGCCATATTCGAGGATCCGACAAAGGGCACTAGAGGTAAAATGAAGAGTCCAAGTACATAGGTGATGATAATTGCCAGCGCTATCTAAACTTGTTTAGGTCACGGCATCAGGGTTGTGTGGTGGAAACTTCAAATACCTTGTTAGCCTTGATGCAAGAATTTTGCTAAAATTGAGCATCATTGCATGCATTAGTCACCAGATTACTGTGGCTAAAAGTCACTGTTTCGTGAATTGCGCTGTTCAGTGATTGATGCTTGAGACTTCTCTTCGTACTATTTATCGACATTGATTCTTTCTTCGGCTCGATAGCCCAGATATTATAAACCCTTGGGATTGAGGTCCAGCTAAACTAAGTGCCGTGGACTCGTCTAGGCAGGTTTGATGGACTCCGGCTCCATTTGGGTGGACGGAAAATATCTTCACTTGAAAATGGCCTTCCATTGTAAAACATTTTCCAAGAGAACACAATTCCAGCTTTTAGTATTTCTTTGTTTGGTTCCTTGCATGGAAAGTTAGAGAAGAAAGGAAGAATGGAAATGGAAGGAAGACGATAATGTTGGCCGAGGAAGGGAATGCAAGGAACAGGAAGGATAAAATGAAATTCCTTTGTCTAAGAAGAAAATTGTTTTCTGCCCTTGGAAGAACTTCTTTCTACCATTCATATCACGATTTCCACCCATTCTGAATTTCTGACACTATTTTTCACCCATTCTGAATTTCTGACACTATTTTCCATCCTTAACAAACAACCAAAGCTGTAGTAAAGGAAAATTAATTTCTTGGAAGATGTTTTCCGTCCAACCAAGCATTCTCTTAAGCCGTTCTCTGTTAAGATGATTATTAGGGGCATGAAGAAAATTGCACTGCAGTTTTAACTAACATAAATTCCATTGCGTAAACTTCAGCGATCCTCAAAGCCGACCAGCATTCCAGGAATTGCTGGAGAAGTTGAAGGATTTGCAGAGACAATACGCAATCCAGTTCCAGGCCGCCAAAGCTAGTTCTGCAGATACTGTCTTGAAAGAACTATGACTCTCAAGTCTTGCCTAGTTTTGTTATATGTTGATAATTCAACTGGACAGCTTTTGGTAATTTGATAGTTGCTCGTGTTCCATAAGGAATGATGCAGTAGTCACTTGAATGCGCCTGCAAAATACATGATCATCACTTGAAGTTGAACGTGAATCTCAAATGATCATGGCTTGTAAGAAAAGAAGTGATCTTTATTGAGACGGCTACAAAATGGGCTCTAATTGAATTGGAAAGACCGCCTTCGATTACGGTGATTGATATTATTGAAGTTTTTCCTGTGGACTGGTAGAAATGTGCAAGCATTTTGAATGCATGGAACTGTACAAAATATTTCCATTGTATTGTAAATATGTGTACTACGCTGGTGTAGATTATATAATTCATTACCCTAGAAATTCTTTTATGCATCGCAACTTGGTTTAGGTTTTGCCATACAAACAAGTACCGCCTTCAACAGCCAAAAAGCAAAACATTCACGTAAATGACGAACAAATTTTTATTGGAAGATTGAAAGAACCAGTAATAGATCCAAATTCAATATACATTTGCCAGCCTTGGGTGCAAAAATTCTTAAATATATTACTCCCTCCATGGCCTTCAATGAGACCTTCTCTAAGACATTTAAACTTCATATGTTTCATTTCTAATTCCTAAAAATAGATGAGAAGCAAGGGTTAACAAAACGCGCACGTCATTAAAAGGGCATAAACATATGTATTTGTCATCATACCAATTTGTAACTTTCATTTAATTTAGTATACCTTTCAATCAATCAAAAAATAATATGAATATATCTTAAAAAGATTAAATAAGGACTGAGATTGAAATTGAAAAACAAACAAAAATAGAGACTATAAATTTGGATTCAATTGAAGAAGACAATATCTTCATCAAGTACAATAGTTTATGTTAAAGGTACATTTGCAGTTACAATTTTGGATTAAATGAAATAAAAGAGTATATGTATTAAGTTTATATATATAACTTCCATTGTATCTATTCACAATTTTTATTTAATCTAATATATCTTGCAATCAATCAGACACTGATATGAACATATTTCAAATATATATAGTACATATGTATTAGGGCTGAAATTTCCGGGGGGGGGAATTTGACAAGGTTTTGCGAAATTTTGAGCACATTCTCAATTAATAAGCTTTTCAAATTGAAGGAGGGCTCTAAAATCATGGCCGAATAATAGAGTGCAAGTTTGGCTGAAGAAGAGAAGAGGAGTCGTGATTTTGGGCAGAAGAGTGTGAAACCATGCAAAACGATGGTGTTTCAACTCTGGATCACGCATGTCATTGTGATCCAAGATGCACAAATTAAATTTGTACAATTTTACTGTTTTCTAGAGCTTCACCAAATTTTTGTTCCATATGTGCGCATATAGCATTCACACATCAACGAGTTTTTTTTGTAATTTCGGAATGAGTGAAGACGCATTCTATTCAGCTTATTTTCAGTTCAATCAATTCAATTCAGTTCTTGGAAATGCTTTTATTCTCACATTTTACTTGTTCAATTCAGTTCAATTTTTTTCAATTTAATTCAATTCAGCTATTTTTAGTCGAATAGAACAGACCTTAAGTGGTATTCCAGGTATTTCCCGTAAAGATGGAGGATCATTTATACTCCCTCAATTTTTTTCTATTTTTTCTTTTTTTTTGACTTGCAATTTATTTCTAATTATTACACTTTCCTTTTTAGAACATTTTTTTTTAATTGTTACACTTCCACTTTTACAATCTTTGGGAAACTATCACATCTCTATATTCCAATTTCTCATACTTTTGGGCCTATTTGCCATTTTCTTTCTCCAATAAACACCGAACCACCCTATACTTTTTGCTTTTATAACATTCTCTCTCATACTTTATCTATTCCCCCAAACAATCATAGCATAGATTTCATAACTTTTCTTGGTTATCCGCAAAATAAATTGTAATAATTAAAAACAAACGAATGGAGTACAAAAGTATACGACGGATATTAATGGTATGTCGCTTCTCGTAGTTTTGTCTACTATAGTATTATGGAACCAGCCAAACAAGTATTAATCAACTGTCAATAGGAAAAAAGAAGCTGCAAGTGACTTGAGGTACACACAGCAAAATATTCATGAAGATTAAGGGAACTAGTTAATAGATTGATGTTCTGCAGTTTCCTAAAGAACTTCTAGTGAAGCAGGGATCGTATTGCTGCCACAGCATCACCTTTGTGCTCTCGCAAGGTTCTCTCAGCAACCTTCTTGTCCAGCTGTTAGGAAGCAAAGATACGTGTGTTACAAAGGACGTAGAAACAAAGAAAACAGAATCACAATGTAACTCCATATTGATACTAACCTCAAGTTCATTTGCAATTATATCAACATCGCCTGCATTGATCTTTACAGCTGCCAATTCTTTCTCCCTGTTAACAGGTACAAAGGATCAGAGTTATTTCCACCGTAGGAAGAAAAACCGTAGCAAATGCCAAATACCAAAAAGAACCGTCACAAATGCTGAATCAGGAAGACTAGATGAAGCAAAGTGAATAACAAAGCTGAATGTGGTGGGTGGTCATCACACTAATAAGTGATTTGCGGCGGACTTTTAATACCATAAAAATTTCAGGCTGAAAATTCTCGTCACTGAATATTTTTCGTACAGGCAAACATCACGGACAAGAGCACACACTTTCGACCAGTAGCCTAATAAAAAGGAACAAGGAAAGTGTCACCAAGGAAGGTTCCCTAGAAGATCTTCATATGTCATATGATGCCCTTGATCTCAGTCAACATAATCCAAATTTTGCAATGCAAAGCAAATGATACACCTCAATTTACATGGACGCCAGGGAAGAAAGTTAGCATAAGTCTAACAGTCTTGTACTCTCTCGTTTGTTTGCCGCATTAGTTTTGGTTACTTTTTCAGTTTTTGTTGCATAGAGTTGTTGAAAGACAAAAATGGTCGGACCAAATAAAGTGCATGTGAGAGTACAGTGACTGTTGAGTCGTGATTATTTTTAGTATGGGGCATTTTTTGGGGACATCCCAAAAAGATGGGGAAAACAAAAGGTGAAGGGGGAGTAATAAATAAATATCAGGTTTCAGGATTAAACCTCAACAATTCCTCCATTCAGTTGCAGAATAGTATGTACTTGCCAAAAAAGGAAGTTCTGACATCCCATATGATTGACTGTAATGAATTTGTTTGTATTTTAATAAAGAATGTCTCATGTGACAGTCCATTGAATGATGTTCTATCCCCAAACTTGTGCTATTCTTCATAATTATTAATAACCACTAAATATCACCTCAAAGAGGTAAGAGATGAACAAAGACGAACATGACCATGGGGTTGGCATGGGATTTGGCATACAAAATTACAAACCTTGCCTAGTAATAGGCCTTTAGTGCTTAATTTTCATCGATACATGTGCTCAACTGCTCATAAACGTGTCCACAGCCAGATTAGTAAATGTTTAAAAACAAAAAACATTACTTTTGCAGAAAAAAAGAAAGGAATCAACCACGAGACAAACGGGAATGTTTGTGCAATGTCATCAGCTGTACTAAATATCATATGATGCTGACTATAAGCATGAATCTGGCTTACTAAAACGAATAACCAAGTAGCAGACGAGTGAATAAATCTTGTATTCACCCCCACCCTTGCAGATAAGGACATCCTTACACTGTCACACATACATTTGGCGCATTTGAATTTAATTTATTTTCCCTTCACACCTTCTAGCATTACACATTATTGGAATTCCATTTCAATTGACATAGTGCAGAGCACTTACAATTTGATAGGACATTAGGGCTGCTCAACGTTCTTTGGTCATAGTGTTTGCCCTCTGGCAAGATGCATAATAATACTTCATACATACTTCAAATATTTCAAAAAAAATAAATTACTTAGTTGAAACACTCAAATAACAACGGAGACGAAGAGTTAAAGGATGGAAAAGAAAATTTTATCTCAGATTAGTCAGATATCACGCAAATAGAATCCGATTCCTTTGATATTTATTTCTTCATTCTCGATTCTTTGGAAATGACCCAAAACCTTCATATAACTGTTATTAGCAAAATTATCAAGTTCCAGAAACCGCAGGTCCTACCAAAATTTTAAAACCTGAAGGCTGCAGTTCAAATTAATTGCCCATAGACGTGTCTAACCATCACAGTAATAAGATCTATCAGGGAGTCTGAAACTCAAAGGGAAGCTTAAATTCATGTCCACCATTCAGCCTCATGGTCAGTGATATATTAACATACATAGAAGTAATATTGCCAAAATATAGAACGAAAAGAATCCTATAACATAGAGCATGCCAAAACACAAGAACTTCATCTGAATAAATCAATACAGAAAGAGTAGACTGCCAACACCAGCCACAACAATATCTGTACTCATAGACTGATCACAAACTTTGCAGTTGGTAATCTACCCCGCATATCCGAGAAGACCAAACAAACCAAATCGCAAGTAGATGTATACTTATAACTAATAGAACATAGCATTACTATTACCTAAAGTTACTACACTCCACCCAGCGGCAGAGCCAAAATTTTAACATGAAGGGGGCCGAAAATAAATAAGCTAGTTTTTATGTTTTGTAAGAAATGAAGAAGCGGAGAGTTAAAAATAAAGGAGGAAGACGTTTGCCATGAGGATTGAACCCTTGGTATAGGTTTGTCAATTGTTATCAAAATCCCTAAGAAAACCAACTAAGTTACTACCTCCGTTTTTTTAATATGTACATTTGCTTTTGCGCGCGGACCAGGGAAGAAGTGCAAAAGTAAGAGAAGGACAGTAAAAGTAAGGAAAAAGTGAAAAAGGTAGAGAAAAGGAAAGAAAAAGTAAGAGAGAAGTGTAATAATTAGGTGGGTCAACCTTTCATTTATGGGAAAAGGTACACCTCAAAATGGAAAAATATGCATATAAAAAAAAACGGAGGAAGTATAAATTTGTAAGTATATTTAGTGAAAAAACAATTTTTAACTTGGACCAATGGGGAGGCCGTGGCCCCCGCCAGACCCCCTTGTCTCCGCTCGTGATCAGCTTACGTTAGTAATTAAATGACAGCCTATCTATATCTGAACCCGGAAGGGCTGGAACAGCTAACCCTCTGACCAGCTACAGCACTTGAGTCATTTCTATCTTTAGTCACCAACTGATCCATTGTGCATAAATGTCTTTTCAACCTCCACGAAACATTTATATGCTCTTAGCATCCAATGTAGATGATTGTATAATGCAGTTATCTATCTAATCCAAACTAAAGACCTATTGAAGCCAATCTATCATATGCTACTTAGAATGGCATCCTGGTAAAATATGAGTTTAGGATGGCAGCCTGGTTTGAACACAAAACCTTTTGAATGCCTAAGCTCCCCGCTAATTCTAATCCCTCTAAAACTTGTTTTCTAAATGAGAAGGCAGCCCACAGACATGACAGCCTCGGCCACCTTGCGGCAACAAGAAATAGAACTCCAAAGATTGTCTACACCAAAGATAACAGGACCAATAAGTTGTTTACTATTAGCAGATTAGAGCATTTGGACAACCATAGTTGTATACTCTGCTTAATCATAGGCCAGCAGCACCATATATACTGTTGACGTACTTAGATGAGACCTAGGTACCTCAAAAGGGAAGGCCACATCCACATAATCTATGCTATGAAGGATATATTGCTTCTTCAATTCAACATCTCTCCAGTTCACATCCTCTTCAAACACTTTCGCTACTTAAAGTTCTTCAAATAGATCCCGTATGTTTCTCCATCACTCAAATATTATCATATAAGTTCAATCAAATCTATCCTACACACCAAAATTCAATAATAATACTCCCTCCGTCCCAAAATATAAGTCTCATTTTCTTTTGCACAGTCTCCAAAGATGAGCGCATCTTTGACCTTTAATATCTTCAATTTCGTAAAAAATATAAAAAGTTGATATTATGAAAGTACATGTTATGGCAAATCTAACAAGATCTCACATGGGTATGTTTTCTAGTATATATTGATAAGAATTTTTCCTCAAAGATACGAAAGTTTGACTCAAAAAAAGGAAAGGGGACTTCTATTAGAGGACGGATGGAGTAATAAAGTATAACTAAAAGGTCGGAACCACACATGAAAAAAGAGGACAAAACCTCATCCTGATAGAAATTAGAGGGTTCAAAAGACTAGTAGGTTCGGACAATTAAGCTGCTCATTAATTTCTTCAACTCAAAGTTACTAATTTCACTTAACAGTTAGGAAACTCCTGCAGCGTCATGATCTCACCCCGAAGCTCGTTAGGTTTTCACATATGCGCAAAAACTATGTTCATCTACACACCTCTGTACTTTACATTGTTTTCAAACAATTTCCAATGTTCCTACTACTTCACTTATTAAAATTCTTCATATAGAACCATAATGTTTCTCTATCATTCAATTAGACTCAATATAATCATTCCGAATATCTAGGGCAATTAAAATATAACAATAAAGTAATACTAAAGAGTCGAAACTATATATGAAAAAAAGAAAGGACAAACCTCATTCTCATAGCATTAGCATCAGCTTCTGCAGCAGCAGCAATCGACGCCATAGCCTAGAAATCGACATTATCATCCAAAAAGAACTGTCAAAAATCAATGAAATTGAGTACTTAAATTCTCAAACAAGGTAAAATAGAGAGAGAGAGAGAGACCGTTTGAACACGGGAAGAATCAAGTTGGCGATCTTCGACACGATCAGTGAGCTTATCGAAAGCTTTGCTTTGCTGCTGCATATCTTTTGAGTCCACCATTCTCTCTATTCCTTCATCTCCTCCCTCCATTTTTCTGTCTTGCGTCTCTCCTTCTTCGCTTCGTTCCCTGATGAAGGTACAAGTTGCTAACACTGAAGCTTGCTCTGCCCTGCTTCGTTTATGAATACTTACTTGTTTTAGTGTCTGGGTTCTTCTAGGGCACTCCTCTCAGCCGCAGACCGCACTAATATTCCAAAGCTACTATTCTTCTTTATTCAATTACATTTTGATAATTTAGTAATTATTTGATTTTGGGATACATTTGCTTAAATTAGATAGAAATATGTTTGTAAGTTGCAACCTACAATTCTATGTATAACTTTTTTAATTACGTAATTGACAACTAATTAAGTATATTTTAAATCTAAATTCTCAATTAAAGTCTTAATTCTAAGGCAAAGTCTTATAAAAGACGGTCTTACATTCATGTAAGACCAGCCCAATAAATCAATTTCCAATTACGCGTGACACACGCTAAGGAGTCTAGACAAATTGATTTTTTAACTTTTCGACCTAAAACCTTAACTTTTGCGTTTTTTTTTATACTTTTTAACCTAAAACTTTAACTTTTGCATAAAAATCCGTAACTAATAGGGCTAATGGAGTGAAGGGAATAAGGGGTGGTAAGAAGGCTGGCTTGAAAAAATGCCTATTGAACCTATTGGATTGGTCTTACATTAAGCTTAATGTAAGACTTTTAAACAAAATAACTTATGTTAATATTTTAAAGTTCAAGGTTTTAGGTTCAAAAGTTAAGCTTTTAAGTTTAAAAGTTAACAATTTTAGCATATTTGTTCATATCGATTCCACATATGATATTAGTTATGGATTTTTATGCAAAAGTTAAGGTTTTAGGGCGAAAAGTTAAAAAACGCAAAAAGTTAAGGTTTTGGGTCGAAAAGTTTAAAAAAAAAACAACTTGGCTGGGCTGCTTAGCGTGTGGCACGCGTCATGGGATTCACTAAATCTTATTGGGCTGGTCTAAGGTTAAGCCTTAACCTAACCTAAGACCGTCTTATAGTAAACCAACTCTAATTCAAATTTAAAATATTATTAACTAATTTGAACAAAAAAAATATAGGAAAATTGCTTACAATGATGCAACCTTTTGGTGATTCGCAAATAATAAAGTAATATTTCGATTATTCCAGGATATAACAACCTTTGAGTAAGTCAAAACTGAATATAACCTGAAGAATATGTAAAAATGGGACCTCTGTCGCCTAATCATTGGTTCTCATAGATATATATATTTTATTAAAAAATTTAAAACAAAAAATTTAAAAAACTATAACCCCCACCTCCACGGTAATCCCTCTTTCTCTCTTCGGGGATGGTTTTAGACTATCGTAGTGGTTTGGGGGGGAGGGGATTTGGGATGGGTTTCTTGGTGGAGATGGAGGAGGTGGGGCTAGTGTGTCGGGGTGGTGTGGAGGTGACAGTGGGTGGGAGGATGGTCTATGTTGTCATGGCGGTGGTGGGTGGTTTTCGGTGGTCTGGATTTCTTTTATTGGTTGTGGGGTGGGTTGTGGACTTGTGGTGGCCTCAAGTGGCACTGGTGGGATTTGGGTGGTGGGGCCATGGCAGTGTGTGGGGAAGGGGTGGCCACATTCTCTTTTGACATTCTTTTGTGATTTATGCATAAGGATTAGTATACTCATATGGGATTTTGTTAGATTCGTCTCGATATATGCTTAATTAATATCAAATTTTTTTATAGTTGTTACTTACAGAAAGTTGGAGATATTAACGTTTAAAATAGTGCATTGAGAGACGTAAAAATTCTTATGTTGCAATAAGTATGGAACAGAGGTAGTAATATAGATTGAAAAGGAATAAGTGTACTTAAGACTATAATTATATCATATTCACTTAAATCCATATGAAGCACTCATTCCGTTTCTTTTTGTTTGTCCCATATATTGTAGTTTCAAATGCCAAGGAAGTTGATGTCATAGGCACGTGGGTGAGACGACAGTTAAGAAGTCCACTTATTTTATAGTAAATGTATGTGGTGATTAAAGTAAGTGAGAGAAAATTATAAGGTACATTTGAGACCAAAAAATGATAAAGTAGGGGTAGATTGGTAAAAACGTTTTCCCATATAGAGAAAGATGAAAAAGTAGGACAAACAAAAAGAAACGGACAAGAACGGAGAGTAGGACAAACAAAAAAAGGGGGAAGTATATGCTCATTTGAATTCATGTCATGTGGGTTTTTCAATAGCTTAATATGAATTGTTATCTCCAATTAATTGGTTATGTTAGTACTAAAGAGATTGGTGACCGAGATTAAAATTACAATATCATCAACTATTAGCAATATGATTATGGTAACTCACATATTTTCTTCCTTCCGTGTCTGCAAGTTTGTAACCATATAGTAATTGAGCTGGAGAACTTTCACAAAGTGATGGTGCAATGTGTATAGGGATGAAAATGATAAAATTTGTGTTTCTTTAGTTCTAGGATGAAATTTTGGGCGATTTTCCATTAAGGTGTATGGTATTGTTGGCTATAATTAGAGGTCTATAATACATGTGAAACTGTTTGAGGTAAACGATGTCTGTTATGTCAACTTAATCTAAACACATCAAAAACTTTTTGAAGAGAAAATTGTAATAAAAATTAAAATGCAATTTTATCGAGTCAAGTTGAAATGGGTTTCGTTCAACTCAACCTACGAAGGCCACAAGTCGAATTTGAGTTTGCATTAGAATCAAGACAAACGAAGATAAGCTTTTAGTTGTGTTGAGTATTTCTCCTTCAATTGTGTTGAGTATGAAACATTCGCATGCAGCTCAACTCGATTAGTTTTGGGAGGACGCGAAAAGTGAGAGTAAGGTTGTTAGAAGCGGGATTCTATTTTGAATTGTAAGGTGGTCTTATAATCGGATCATAAACCGAATCTAAAAATCGTAAGATTCTACAAACATATATGATATAGATATTGCTCATTTTATAAGTTTAGAATGACTAATAATTGAAAAAATATAGTTCTTTAGCTATTATATAGGTTATATTGACGATATATGTATATTATTAGCTTTGGTAGTTTGAATAGACTTGATTTAGATGCATGAGGTTTTTGCTAGTACATAGAATTGCATAGAATCGTGAATCAAATCGTACGACCATAATTAAATCATAAAATCGTAATATTCTACGATTTGAATCGGGATTTTAACAAGTCTCTGCGAGACAAAAGAGCAGCTTATTAAGTAAACAACAATCACCTACTTCAAAAAGAAGCAAAAGAGAATAGTTGCACACTTGTATCCATAGAATAGTAATCGTAAACAGCCAAATTTCCATTTATCAAGTCAACAAAATAATGGAAGTGGAGTAAACATGAAACTCAAATCAATTTGAACCCCTTTTATCTTCCTGTGTAGTACATATTTAAGCAACCAACTCTCACATTTAAAACTCTACTAATGAATAATGAAAAACACACATCAATCTAGCCATGCTGGTAGCCATTGCTTGCCATCAATGAAGTCTATAGACAGAAGAGGAGCTGCTTCTTCCTCACTGAGGCGTCGACTCCACGAAACTCGTTCCCCTGTGCTTGATCCAGGTCCGTAGCATGCATACTCCGCATGAAATAGATTGCTGTTTCATTCAAACAATATCTTATTATCAAATTTAGCCTCAATAGTGCATTGTTCTCCTTTAGGTTGAAATTATTAGATTTATTTATTAGTGTATCGTGTAAGTAAAGTGATGAGCAATGTATGATATATGAAAAGAATGACTTACTCAGTGGAGCCATCATAACTCCAATTAGTCCATCCTTCGGCTGTAATTGTTCCAGATAAGTAAGTATTTGCAAAGAGCACTCTAGAGTAGGCACCTTTAGCTCTACCCAGGTAAATTTGTCCTGTGCCATATACTTTTCCTTTGTTAAACACATATCCACTTTTTTCGGCTTCACTTTCTCTATTTTGTGCTGTGATTGAGCCATGGATCTTTATCCTTCGGTCGACGAGCACAAAGATCTCACATTCCTGTAATATATAGGCAAATATAAACCCAAGATAGTTAGATGTGTAATTGGACTCATAAAATGTCATGCCTAAATGCCTAATAATATTCAATGGTTCATGCATCATGAACTTAGAAAAATGATTTTTCCAAGATGATATTCATCGTTGATCAGGTGTATTCATAATATTTCCTTCATCAATATTAAGGTGAAGAGAACACAAACTTAGTATTGCTTGAAGGTATTGGATATTGTTCCGAAAACACAATATCCTTATTAGTAAAAAATAAACACCAATGTTAGAACACAATTATTTTCCTCCAAAGAAGAATGGGCGTATAGCATAGTTAATAATAATAATAATAAAAAAAAAAGATTAAAATGGAGAGTAATATTGGAAGAAGAACCCACATGGAAAAGGGATCTAGCACGACCAAAGATGAAGTCGATAGAGCCTTGGATGTAACATGCTTGATAGTAATGTCTACCCTTTAGATCAAAGAGTGTGTTATGAGTGCTAAAAAATCCACAGTGGTAGAATGCAGCCTTGTCTGATGCTACATATGCGGCCACAGATTGATTTTGTGAGGTATATGCTTCCCCAGTTGGAGCATCATTCTGTACATTCAACATTTTATATCAAATTAAAATTAACACTATAGTTACATACAAAGAATATCAAGTATTTTAAAGCTTTTTGAAGAATGAAGATAATATTACCTTAAAACTGATTCCAAAGGCAACAAAATGAGGGGCTTCAACCTTGAAAGTAGCAGACTCAATGTTGTCAGTAGAGCTTTGTGACCAAACAATATAGGTCCTACCTTTGCCATTTCCTCTCATGAATATGTTTGGTTTTGAGTGAGGTATGTGTACTTTCTCCCTGTTCATTAAACACACATTCTCTTCATAATTAAGCACGCAGTGTAATAGGATGAGTACTATCTCCGTTTCTATATATAAGGCACGCATATTTTAAAATTTTTTGTTTTTACTACCATTATTTGTTTACAACAAACTAACATAATATTATTTCTTATCATTGTTTAGATCAAAGTGTAACGGATGCTCAACTTTGACCTTTAGATATTGTGCGTGCCTTATAAAATGAAGGGAGTAAACCATTATGGAAGCATGCACCAAAAGTAAACCACTATTGAGGGATCGAAACATGAAGTAACACCCTAAACACAAATTTTTAAAATCAAAATCTCATATCTCGCAATTCCTATACAACTAATTATGGTTCACACTGAGGAAGGGATTTGGAGCAGTGGCTTCAAACCCACCTTTGATCATTGTGGTAAGAGGTTCGAATCCTCATATTTCCCCTTCCCCATTGTAATTATGTATCCGCCCTTGTGGCTCGTTTGCACCAAAAAAAATTATGGTTCACACTTCATCGTTCCCTATTTTATTATCAAAGTACCATTACCACCATAATATGGACCAAAAACAATTTGTGCTCATCGCTAAATCATAAAGCATGCACCAAAAACAACTATATTATGGTTCAACCTTAAAATGCAATCGGTCGTCACCATTTATTACCAACTATCAAATGGGTCGTTAAAGGAAATGGTCCTTCCAATGTAAAATCCTCCCCTGTTGTACAAACTTATTACTTCCAACCAGGCAACACCAATGAATGTTTTAAAAAAATAATGTAATGGTTTACTATATGTTGTAACAATTAACAAAAGGAAAATGAAAGATGACCTGAAAACCCCTTTCCTAAGATGAATGGTAATCCAATTAGGATTTCCATCAGGAACTGCATCAATGGCTGCTTGAACAGATTTATAGTCTCCATTCCCATTAAGATCAACTATAATTGTACGATTACTGCTTATTTTTTCTGTTAGCTCAGGAGCACCAATGGCTTTCTTATGGTGAGGAGCCAAATGATGATGGTGAGAACTATGTGCTTCTCCAATTTTCACATTTATAACAAGAACAACAAATATTGTTGCTAAAATCTTCATATTTGATAATGAGGAGGAAGAAGAAGATGGAGGAGGAAGTTGCAAATACATTTTTGTAAGGTTTTTTTGGGGGGGTTGTAAGAAAATGGTCTTAGTTTGAAGAAAAATTAAAGAGAAAGGGTACAGTAAATTTTGCTAATTAGCCATTTTTGGTGCTTAGTATTATTGGATTTGGAACCGTAATAGTAGGAAATTGGATTTTCTATATTAGAATGTTGCCAGAGATTTTTCTAATGGTGGTTAAAATCATTATCTGTCTGCTCTATTTTTTACTTAGGATTTTAATGGTAATTGTGGGCAGCAAATCATTTAGAGCACATTCCTTAATTATAGATTAGGAATGTACGTTAATAAAGGGGATGAACTTTCCGCATTTCACCAACTTTTCTCTTGAAAGAAGGTATATATGGGTTAAGTAGTATGCATCGAATTAACACTACTATATAACATCACGACGATCCAGTTCAGTAATGTGTTGAATTTTTTTGTTTTGTGAACATACAAATGCTATTTAATAATTACTCTAATGTTGTATCTTAGATCATACTTAATTTGAACAAGATTGAATATCTTATATAGAGAATCGATGATATCGGTACTCTTATTTTCATATACAACATTTATGATTTTATATATATTTTATCAATTAGCGACAAAGATTCACTAAAATATACTTATAATACAAAATTGAGTTGAGTTGCCATTTATCAATGTAAGTGGGTTTAAACTTTGAAGTCTAATCTTGATATTTGGTCCTTATTTTATTGTGATTTATCTTGTGTTATTTGTAATCTAAAATTTGAGATGAGTCTATATATTAGGTGTTTGACGTGGTCCATTTATTAAGTTAAGTAATAAGTAAGTATCATTGTGTATATTGGAGGTGTTCGGTAATTGGTTGGTGGCTATTGGCAATCAGCTGGTAGCTTTTGTAGGGGTTGATTTGGCTAGCTATTCGTATTGGCTTGATTGTTTTACTAATTGTTTAATTATTGCTTGTTAGCAAAAGTGTTTGGTAAAAGCATCTATAGTATGTGTTAGTTGTTTATCATGCAATTGTCGATGCATGCACTTTCATAATTGCTTAAGGTTACTTGGATATCAAGCAAACAGGAGATGAAAAAATGTTGATTACTTATTTACTTGGGTGTCAAGTAAGACCGGGCCACACATTTTAGCTTAGATTCTAATAGGATATGCTTGCAAGTTTTTGCTATTTTACTTGGGATGAGTTTTTCTTGTTTTTAAGAGCTTTATGAGTCTTTTAGTAGTCGAGTTATAGTAGAAATCTATTTTACTTAAAAGCCTATTGTTATCATAATTTCTAATTAGCTTGGATTTATCAATTTAATTTGAAGTTCATCTTTGTAGTTCCAAACAAAATTAGGAGCCTTGTTTGGCGTGTAACTAGGTGCTATTTAAGGCACGAACGTTCATTAATAAAAGCATATATGTGAGATTTGAAGTTATGACTTATAAGTTACTTTAATGAGCATTAGTTATTAATGGATATTGTAAGATGTAATAATTAGATTTCTCAAGTACTTTTGGTTTTTTTGAATTTTGGGGCGTTTTTTTTTGTTTTTTTTTTGTTTTTTTGACAAGGAAACAAGTAGAGAACTAGGGAATGCGACGTGCTTGAGTAGCAAGCATGTGCGCATCCAAAACAAAAGCACGAGAAACTTTAGTACAAACTAAGGAAGTAAAGGAAGCTGCAGTCGTAAAGATGGTGGAGAGGAGCTGCTGGAGTAAGGCGTCACAAGTTGAAGGATGAGAGAGTTGTGTGATCACCTGCTGCGAGTCAATGCCAACCCATAAAGAAGACACCTACCTGCTGCCGCCCTGAGCCATGTTAGTAATGCAAGAAACTCTGCATGTAATGGAGATAAAGCGAAAATTCTAGTAGACCCTGTGATGCAGTAATTGTCATAAGTAAATTTCCATCCCACAACAGCTCGAATTGAACCCCTCACGAACATGAACATCGCTGGAGATCTAACCGTTGGATCGTCTTCAAATTTGGACAGCATGTTCTTAACATCTATACCTTCATTCTGACCGGAGGAATTTTACATCCGAGCTTTAGATAATCGGGAATCTGCTTCGGAAAACTACTGACTGTTTTAGAGGACCCTAAAATTGTTTAAAAGGGGAATACTTTGTTCAATGGAGGAGAAGTCTTCAAGGGAGAAGAAGGTTTTGATGATCCGCACGTTTTCTAGGCTATTATATTATGTTTCTCGACACTCCTCCCGAAGATCGAGGTAACTAGCGTTTTTCTATCACGTTAGGAAATGAGAAGTAACCTTAGGTTGTTAGAATTATCGTTAGAGAATTTAGTATCATGTTAGGATGAACTTAGAAGATTGTATTTGTACTACTCTTGTTAAAATCATGTTAGGCTAAGTTTTTACTTGAATTCATGTATCTAATGTTCCCTTATTCTGCCGTTGCTATTGTGTTGTTGAAAGGACTTGATTGTAAATGAATGGAAACTTTGAATTTTGATTTATGTGAATGATTTGGAAATTTGAGAAACTTATGATTTTTGATGCTAAGCAATTCATTTTGTATGGTGATTGGTTGGTTTTGACTTGTGATGATTTTGTATGATGTTCAATGCCTTGAGGTTTTGTCAAACAAACCCGCGAAGCTGTGTGGTCGCGGCCCGTGACCCAATTCGCTGTCCGCGAACAGATTGGCCAGCCTGTTTTCAAATGGTCATATCTCACTCGTTGGTTATTGGAATTGAGCTTGTGACCAGTCGTTGGAAAGCTAACGAGCTAAATTTTAATGTCCCATTGGAATTTTCTAAAAATATTATCTGTGCTGAGTGTTAGGTCTGTTTAAAGTTGTTGTTGTGTGCATTCTGTGCATAGTTAGCTTACAGCATGATTCTGTGTTTCGTAAATGACTTTGGTAGTATTGTGGAGTATCCTAAGGCATGTTTGAAAGTATAATTTTAGTACTTGATACCATTTATTAATTCTTATACCAAGTTTGAGTTGTCGACGTCGTAATGTTTGGGGGAGAATAACACTGCCCTTAGCATCACTTCGCCAAGAGTTATGTACGGAGAGTATTGTGACTTGATCATAATTTACTTCGTACCCAAACTCAGATGACATTTTGATGTTTTGTATGCCTTTTGTTGTATTTGTAGTATACTTTGATTAGTTTACCGTATCAATTTGGGATTTGTGAACTTCGATGATTTTGAGGATGTGATGATTTTAATGATTTTAATAATTTAAATGATATTTAATGATTTTGACGGTTTTAATGGTTTTAATGATTTTTGATAACTTTGATGATTTTTATGACTTTGATGGATCTAATCGTTTTTGACGAATTTAATGATTTGATGAATTTGACGAATTTGATGAATTTGATGATTTGATGATTTGAAGTATATTATTTTGTCTTTGAATTTGAAGTTTGGTTTTTAATTGAGTTGAGTAGCCTAAGGGACGGTGTCCCGAAGGTAACGAACATGCACTCCGAGGGGTCAGGGGACATCACGTTGGGTGTTACCCTGCATTGGAGATACCTAGGACTTGTTGTCGTCCGAGAGGTCGGGAGATACTGCGTGTATTGTCCCGCATCGGGAGTTTGGCCATTCTTAGACACAGACGGTAGGGAACGTAACCCATAGGCCGTTCTGGAGGTTGCGACCTGACATTTCTTGAGGAGGTGGGCTGCGGGTCACTAGCGTTCGCTCTCTCTATGTTAAATTGTTTATTTTCAAATTGTTGGTGTTTCTGTGATCCCTTTGATGTTGATCTTTCGAAATTCTTTATTTTAAACATCTAAAGCATCCTTCTTAGTACTTTATGTTAAAGTTTGACGTTTGTTGTAATGTGTACTTTGCCTTCTTTTATTGCTATTTGTGTTGTCTTGTCTTTGACGTTTGTTCTAACTTCATTTAAGTTTACTATTTGTTTCCTAAATTGGGCTGGGAGAACTGCTAGTTACTCCCCACTGATTGTGGAATTTTTGTTAATATATATTGCAGATGACGATGCTGTTTAGAGTTGTTGCTATATGGATCGGGGTTGTGCGTTTACCCGTGTAAGCAAGAAGGTTGTGCTAGTCATAGTGGACGAGCATTATGAGTATGAGATTAGGACTAGTTTTGTAGTTGGTCTCAAGT
This sequence comes from Patellifolia procumbens, assembly GCA_947645195.1. Taxonomy (NCBI): domain Eukaryota; kingdom Viridiplantae; phylum Streptophyta; class Magnoliopsida; order Caryophyllales; family Amaranthaceae; genus Patellifolia; species Patellifolia procumbens. The sequence goes on along the minus strand of CANSGD010000888.1, from coordinate 721,375 downwards.
AGTTTACCTTTGTTAGTTTGAATGTTAGTTTTAGAGTTGATCTTTTGGATTTTGGTTTCCTATTTCGAATTTGGTTAAGTTTCGAGATTATGGATAGTTATGGTTATGGATTTGGCTTGTTTAGTTAGAGATGAGGGTATGGGACCTCTTCCTCTTTATATATATATATGATTTGGAGTTTCGATTACTATTATGGGACTCGTTGTTTATTTTAGTTTTAATTTTACCCCATAGAGTGACATTCTCGTCTCGGTGGTATTTCCGCTACCACTGATTTGATCGTTGTTACATTTATTTAAGTTAAAGCTTAGTTGGTAAAAGACGGGATGTTACAGTACTGGGCAATTGTTTCCATGCACCATCAACTAGAAGTCGGGCAAATGGAGGATGGAGAGGAGCACCCATTGAGAACGTAGGTGGTGTATATAGTAGTGGACCCCGACCACGAGCCGTTGGTGTAGAGAAGCAGCTGATGTTGAATCGTTTTGTTAGTGTTTGTTGTTGTTGCAGAATTACCAACGGCTCACAAATTACCTGTTGAAACTGGATGGAATTGCGATGACACCAAATCGCCCATGGTAACGTAACAAAGGACAATAGGGGGGAACTCGGAGACTGAGGTAGGCGGGCTAGATACAAAAAGAGTTGTTTGAACCAGTCAGACAACCCCATATGACTAACCGTACTGCGAATGCCAAGAGGAGAAGCACACCATAGACGTGTTGTGAAAGTACAGTCACGAAAAAGATGTGCCAAGCAAGATGGAGGAATATCCATATGCCGCTTTCGGAGATTATCTTTTGTAGGTAGTATATAATGTAACAGTCGCCAGAGAAATATCTGTAGACAGGGGGGAAACTTTTGTTTCCAGAAAACCTTCCAGAAGCTATCATTGGTTACAGTGGGGACGCCATGTAGCAACCACCAATAACCCGACCGAGTGACAAACTCACCATTAGGAGTGTACCGCCAGAACAGCTGATCAATTTGTGAAGAAGGGCCAAGGGGAAGGGGAAGCGCAAGAATACGTTGGGCAGTGCATGTTGAAAAGGAACTCCATATCAGAGGAGTATTCCATTCCCCTTGATCAGTAATAAGATCACTAACCAAGGATAAGTGAGAGGGGGCAGAGGGTTTCATGATGATGGGGTAATTGCCAATCCAGCCAAGAGATTGTATGGCAGTCTGAGCGCCAGATGAAATTCGACGGGCAAACCCATTCTGGAATTGAAGACTAGTTCGAACCAAACCTTTAAAAGCCCAAGAAGCGGAAGAGGAGAAGCTCCCAGAATGTACCACTGGGGAAGTATTATACTTGGCATGTAGTAGTTGACTGATCTTCAGTTGGGGATGTTGGTGAATACGCCATGCAGTGCGCATAAGGGTGGCAGAGTTAAGAGCTTCCAGATTGCGGAGACCCAACCCTCCATGAAGGCGATGTTTCTGCAATTCCACTGTCTTACACCAGTAAATGGGTCTCCGATCCCCAGAACCTGCCCACCAAAACCTTACCAAGAGAGACCTTAGTTTATGGATGATAGTCTTGGGAAGAACAAAAACTGCCATAATGTGAGAAGCTAATGTACTAAGAACAGAATTGATAAGAAGTAAGCGACCAGCCGGAGATAACGTGGCAAATTTCCAGGATGAAATCTTTTGCTGCACTCGATCAATAAGGAATTGGAACAAAGCCACGGATTTCCCTGTTACTTCAATCGGACAACCAAGATACTTACCTAGAGTAGGAGTATAATTGACACACAACGGTTGTCGGAGAAATTCTCGTACATGTGATGGTGTATTGGGGCTGAATTTAACAACTGATTTGGAAAAACTTACCATTTCTCCCGAGAGATGACAAAACTCATCCAGAAGAGATCTTACCTGGGAGCAGGACTCCTGAGTGGCTTGGAAGAAGAGTAAAGCATCATCAGCAAAGAAAAGGTGGGAGACTGGTGGTGCTCGGCGACTAATACAGACCCCCTGGATCGAGGTGGCCTCCTGTTCCCGATGAAGATGTTGACTAAGAACTTCCATACATAGCAAGAAGAGATACGGGGACAGTGGATCACCCTGCCGGAGGCCAGCACGTGGAGAAAATTGCTTGGACGGGACCCCGTTGACTAATACGGAATAGGAAACAGTGGTAACACATTGAGACACCCAGTGGATCCAGTTGGGTGGAAAGTGCATATGCTGTAGAGTGGCCTGTAGGTAGTCCCAATGGACTCTGTCATAGGCTTTATTAAGATCTATCTTTAATGCAGCGAAACATTTCTGACCAGTTCGATGTCGGTTGATCCATGATAGAACTTCATGACCCATGAGAATGTTGTCACTCATCAAGCGTCCAGGAATAAAGGCGTTTTGGTCAGGACTAATTAAGGATGGGAGCACCTTTTTTAGTCGGTTGACCATAACCTTTGAAATGACCTTGTAGATCGTGGTACACAGACTAATAGGTCGGAATTGGCTAGCCTCAGTTGGTCGTTCCACCTTGGGAATGAGTGTGAGAAATGTACGATTGAATTCCCGAAGCATAAAGCCCCCGTTAAAGAAGGCAAGAACAGCAGCCACCAATTGGTCACCAAGAATATGCCAGTTGGTTTTAAAAAAAAAGGCGGGAAACCATTAGGACCTGGAGTTTTGAAAGAATTCATGTCAAAAAGAGCTAACTTGATTTCCTCAGAGGAAAAGGGTAGAGTCAACACTTGTTGTTGGTCGGAAGATAAGTGTGGCAGGTCAGAAAGCCAACGCATTTGAAGTTCAGGTGTAAGTTGCCTTGGAGGTGGAGTGAACAGGGTCGAAGAGTATGACACAAAAACATTAGCGATAGCAGACGGCTCATTGATCACCTCATGGTGTTCCGATAAAATTTGTTTAATAAGATTACCACCACGTAGTTGGGCGACACTACGGTAAAAGAGCCCCGTAGAATGATCCCCATACCGATCCCAAGAGGACTTGGCACGTTGTTTCCAATATAACCACTGGAGGCAAACCTCTTCTTCATAATTCCTACGGAGATGGAGTTCCCGATGTAAACCATCGTCGGAAAAGCCGGATTGAATATGAGAGAGATGCGACTGAATAGCGATCCATCGTAAACCTTTCGTACGTCGAAAGGTGAGACACCATTGTCTACACCTTTCGAGGATACAACTAAACAAACATATGTGAGCCATTCCATTGTTTAGCAAACTCTTGTGCAATGATAGTTCGAATATTAGGAAAGGGAAGGCACCATGCTTCCAGCTTATAAGGGCGTTTTGCCAATGCCGTGGATGGGATGCAGTCGAGAATATTAGGGCCATGATAGGAAAGAAAAATAGGCAAGTTTAAGATATAGGCATTCGGCATAGCAAGCCTCCATGCATCATCACAGTATGCTCGATCAAGGCGTTCATAAATCGCATTGGACCCATTTTGGTTATTTGTCCAAGTGAACGGGGTGCCATGAAACGACAGTTCTAGTAAACGGTGCTGTAAACGCCACAAAGAAAAATCCATAGCACCATGTAAATGATCCATACCTCCGTTCTTTTGTGTCAAAAATTCTAATTGGTTAAAATCCCCAATAATAACTACTTTCTCCCTATTAGCAAGACAAACAGAAGAGAGTGATTCCCATACTCTATTCCTCTCTTCTTGTTTAGGAGCCCCATAAACAAAAACCAAAAAGTACTCCAATCCCAACCTTTTTATATTACACAAAATATAGTTAGGAGTACAGACTACTACATTAAGAGCAATAGAGGGTTTCCAACATACAACTAAACCCCCGCTACGCCCTACTACATCAACGCCATGATAACACAAATACCCAAGTCTAGTAGCTACGGGAGCAAAATGAGCTGCAAGACATAAAGTTTCGCACAAGAACATAACATCAACAGAAAATAACCTAAGTACATAATTAAGAGGAATAATCCATACTATTGCCCGTCTTCCGCTATTAATCACACCTATCTTAATTCACATAATAATCCCAACTATTATCTATCCTTCCCAAAATTAGTCTCATACAACTTATAACTTGTTAAACAGGTAAAAATTGACACGTGGCACGATTCTATTGGTTAAACATTAAAAAAGAAAAAAAACATAGAAAAACAAAACCCTCCACCCAGCCACCTTCAATTCCCTTTCTGTCACCCAGCCATCCCAACTCTCCCCTTCTTCCCCTGCAAACACCACCCCACCCCAGCCCCCTCCCTTCGTTTCAAACGCCGGCGATTTTCCCACCACCCCCTTTCGTTTCAAACGCCGGCCATTTCTCACCACCCCCATTCCCACTCCTTCGCCGGCGGTTTATGGGGGGGTTTTATTTGGTTGGGTTTAGAGGAAATGATGATGGTGGAGCTTGAAGATACACGAATCAAATGAAAAAGTCTGGTAAGTAAGGATGTTTATAGTGTTAGATTTTTGTGGGATTAGAATTCAGGATTTTTTTTGGTATTTGCAAATCGATAATGTAGAAGATGTGTTGCAAATTTGATAACGAAGAGGAGGAAAAGATGGAATTGGGGTTTAATGGATGGAAGCCAGGAATGAAGATGTTACGGGTGGTTTAGGGGCATGGGTTTCGGTTATCGGCAGGTTGGTGGTTTGTTTTAGGGGCGATAGGTGGATCTAGGGTTGTTTTATGGTGGTGTGGAGGTTTTTGGGTGAGTGTGGGTGGTTTTCGACCATGGGGTGGTGTTTTCCGGCTGGGTATGGGTGGTTTTCTGGGTGTGAGCGGTGGTTATCATGCAGTGGTGGCTTGGAAGAGTGGAGGGGAGGTGGTGGTGGCTGGGAAGGAGGGGTTTTTATTTTTCTTTTGATTTTTTTTTCTGCCAATAGAAATATGACACATGGTCTCTTAAACCTATTTAACAGGTTTCAAGTCAAGTGGGATTGTCTTGAGAAGGGTGACTAATAGTTGGGATTATTTTCGGAATAATTGAAAGTGGGATTAATATCGGAAGACGGGCAATAATATGAATTATTCCTGTTAATTTTCCCTAAATATTATTTTAAAAACAAAAGTATGTGTATTACATCAACAAAATAAAATAAATTATGAGACTATTATATAATGGTTGTCCAATTGGTTCACCGGAGCTTAGCTCCGTCTACATCTAGATGCGAACCAAATATTAAAATGTTGGGTTAGTCTTCCAACGATTATTATGCATATGGTAGGGCTCAAATTAGAGACCATCCTTAAGCGATTTCAAGCCAATTGCCACTTGAACCAACCCTATTTGATAATAATCACATATTCACAATTCAAATATGAGACTATGAGTTGAGACCATATAGATCATGAGATCCTGACATTAGCAGATATGCAATGACACCACGAGACTATGGACCTCTTTTTTCCAGCTTATTTTCAGTTCAGCTCAGTTATTTACAGTTCAATTCTTTCCAGTTCAGTTCAGCTCTTGATAATACTTTTACTGTCACATTTTACTATCTATTTTCATTTAGATCACTTTTTTTCAATTCAATTCAGTTTAATCAGCGGTTTTCAGCTTAAGCCCCTGTTCAGTTCACCTTATAATAATAATATTCAGTAAAAATAAGTTTAGTTCAATAAAAATTAGTTCAGTTCAATAAAAATCAGTAGTGCAAAGAAGAAAACACCAACATGAATCAGTAAAATAAGTTCAGGTCAGTAAAAATAAGTTCAGTTCTGTAAAAATAAGTTCAGACCACTGTCACTCATGAACAAAAAATACTTGTTATCCCTCTCTCTACCACTTTCTCTCTCATCTTCATAAAAAATAGGGATATTTCCTGAGCTACCCCCGAGTTTAGGGCTAATTCCTCGGGTACCCTCCTCGTTTTCGAGCTAGCTGAGATGCCACCAGAGTCAGTGTCGTTAGCTTATATGCCAATACTACTAAATTTCCGTTAGGGTTCCGTTAACTTTTATAATTACACTTTAATTTCAATTAAAAATCCAACAAAAAAAACCCACCAGCCCCCAACCCCCCCCCCCCACTCTCTCTCTCTCTCCCCCCCCCTCCCCTACTCTTCCACTACCCTCAAAACCACCAGCCACGACCTTCTTAAACCGACCCAACCCACGAGACCAGCCCTCCCACCTTCTCTCCTCCCCCCACCTCCCCTCTATCTCCTTCGTCGATTTCTGGGCGATAATGAGACGCGGGACTAGTGTCGATTGAGGTTCGTTTCAAAGGGGGTTCGTGGAAAGAGGGTTTGTAGGAGGGAGAGGGAGAAGACGCCAGCCATCCACGACACCAGCCCATCCCAACCTTTTCAGGGGGTGTTCGTTTCAGGGGGGTTCGAGGAAAGAAGGTTTGTAGAGAGGGAGAGGCAGTAAAGATGACGGCGGTGTCGACATCGGTGCTCGTGCTGGGTTAGGGGTGCTGGTGTGTCGAATTAGGGTTTGGAGAGAGGAAGAGTAGGCGAGGGAAATGGGGGGAGGAGAGAGGGTGGGAGGGGGTAGGGGGAGAGAGAGGGGAGGGGGTGGGGGTGGTTTTAATTTATTTTTTTTTAGTTTTTTTTGTTTGATTTTTAATTGAAATTTGAAAGTTAACTGATCTCTAACGTAAATTTAGTAGTAACGGCATTTAAGCTAAAGACACTGACTCCGGTGGCATCTCAGCTAGCTCGAAAACGAAGAGGGTACCCGAGGAATTAGCCATAACGTCAGGGGTACCTCAGGAAATATCCTTAAAAAATATCATGATTCATGACATAAACATAAGATGCTTCCCACTCATGACACACAAAAAATTATACATCCCTCTCTCTCTTACTTTTCACCATACCCCACCAAACTCTCTCTCTCTCTCTTATCTTTCATACATTTATATAGTATAATATTAAATTTATATATAAATAAATAATGAAATTATTATTTTGTGTTATTTATTTATTTACAAATAAATAATTTCGTATTAATAAACTTTTTAATTAATTTTTTTATTAAATTCGTTTAATAAATTATTTACATTTTTTTTTACGATTCGTTATTGTTGAATATTCTTTAAAAAAATTCAAAAAATGTATACTTAAAGTTACGCGTTATTAAACGTGGAATTCTAAGTGGTTGTTTGATTGACATGAAAAAAATGGGAAATAAAAATTCATAGGGGTTGGAAAACAAGCGAGTTATTTGGTTGGCAATAAAGTGACAAAATGGAGGAATTAGATATTTTCATGGGAGATTAATTCCTTCATTGTCAACCAAACACTTGAATCAAATTACCATGAATGTTATTAAGGAACTTATTTCCTATGAATTGTAATTTCATGGGAATTTTAACTACCCACGTAAACCAAACGACTAAGTGTTACAACAAATTTAAATGGAGCGAGTAGATCTTGAACACCATGGTTGACGTAGCCATAGAAGTGTTTTATCTTTGTAATTTCCTATGCCAAGTAATACCCTGGGGCTGGGGTACCTTTCCACTGCTAGTGACATAATGCAATAAACTTATGTTTTTGTCTAAAAGTGTCGTACCTCTTTCCGGCAGATGTGAGTAGTCCGAGTCCGAACTCCGGCCAAGAACCTGCAAACAAACCCCAAAACCCTGGGGGTGTCCTGAGGACGGGGCCTCCGACGCTCAAGTCAGTACTCATTTTAGATAGAGAGAGTGTGGATGTAGGGAGAGAGAATGGATTGTGGATCCCTTTACCTTAGCCCCATGAGGGGTTTATATAGTGGAGTGAGCGTGGGCTTTATGTCCTTTGGACCTTGGGCCGTATATTAGGGAGATGGTATTTATACTCATACAATTTGCCCTCCTAGTTCGAGTGATAATCGTTGATTGAACTTGAACTATATTGGGCTTATTCACTTGGTTCCTCATGGTATTGGATATGTATATCTTCATGATGACCTTTGTGCGTGATCGAGTCTCTGATGTGAGATATAGCCTCTTTAGTCAGAGAGCTTGCTTCAATGAGCTAAGGTGTATGGTCCTCTAAGTGAGGATCTTCTTATGTAATAAGAGACGCATCTTCCTTTGCTTAGGAGTCTACTATGATAATCTGTCGTGTAGCATCCTCTAATGAACGTCTGCTCACGTAGTCTGCAATGTTGCTTCACCAATCTGAGAGTCTGTTCTGATGAGCAAGTATGTAGCATCGTTCTGCTAGTTTTGTATTTTTTGCGTTCTTTTGAGTAGTTTTTGAAAGAAAATATGTTATTTCTTTACTACTTTCTTCCTCCTACCATACGTATCCTTGCCCCCAGTCTGTCTGCTTTGCTTGCAGTAGAGGAGGCAGACTGAGATTAGAATGCTATAGACAAATCCGCAATAACGATGATACGTGGACATGTAATGATGATGATCAGGATCCTTCTTCTGAAGCGAGGATCTGCTATAATAATAAGGGGCAGAATCCTCTGTCTGAAACGAGGATCTGCTAATGATAAGGAGCAGGTTCCTCTGTCTGAAGTGAGGATCTGCTAATGATAATAATGGCAGAGCCCTCTGTGTGGGATGGGGTCTGCAATAATAATAAGGAGCAGGATCCTCTGTCTGAAGCGAGGATCCGCTAATGATAAGGAGCAGGATCCTCTGTCTGAAGTGAGGATATGCTAATGATAAGGAGCAGGATCCTGTCTGAAGTGAGGATCTGCTAACGGTAATAACGGCAGAGCCCTCTGTGTGAGATGGGATCTGCGATAATGATAAGGAGCAGGATCCTCTGTCTGAAGCGAGGATCTGCTATAATAGTAATGAGCATGATCCTCTGTCTGAAGCGAGGATCTGCTATAGTAATAAGGAGCATGATCCTCCTTCTAGCGCCAAATTGTTTCTGTCTAAAAGTGTTGTACCTCTTTCCGGCGGATGTGAGTAGTCCGAGTCCGAGCACCGGCCAAGAACCTGCAAACGAACCCCAAAACCCCGGGGTGTCCCGAGGACGGAGCCCCCGACGCTCAAGTCAGTACTCATTTTGGATAGAGAGAGTGTGGATGTAGGGAGAGAGAATGAATTGTGGATCCCTTTACCTTAGCCCCATGAGGGGTTTATTTAGTGGAGTGAGCGTGGGCCTTATGTCCTTTGGACCTTGGGCCGTATATTAAGGAGAGGGTATTTTATAACCATACAACTTAGATTTAATAAACAAGAAGTGACCCCCTAGAAGTAAAAGTCGTAATAACCCGTGAAAGAAGAGACTCATAAACTTTACTTATACCACCTCAAATAAAATAAAAAGGAGACAATAACCAACTATCACGACTCACGTAGTCCATTTACAAGAAAGATTACACTACATTCCAAACTTGCCACATGATCTGAAGAAGACTGGTGCTATAGCTTGCCGTTCTTTCTTTCAGTGGACAATAATGCAAATTGAAAATTACATCAGATAATTAACTGTTAGACAAACGAACGCAGAAATTATAGTAGGTGATGGAAGAGTATGTTTGCAACACTGGAATTTCTCCTGGAAGCACCAACTTTCTATTTTTATGGCGTATAGAATGTCTTTATCGTAGACATTACTAATAACAACTGTAAAATTATGGGAAATAAGTAGTTACAGACATAAGAGACTCCATATTATTATACTCTCCGTCCCACATTAATCGTAACAATAGATTGTGCACATAGTTTTAGTAAGTTAATACAGTATGGGAGCAATATTTCAATGTTTTTCACATAAATCATTCAAGTGGGGTATATTAGTTGCATGATATATAATAAAATATAGGTGGGTTCATGCCTAAAATAGAAGTGTTGTAATTAATGTGAGACAACCATATATAAAAAATATTGCAACTAATATGAGACGGAGGGAGTAGTAATCAAGAACTCACATAAGCTACTTTCAGCTGCATGCCTTCTTTTTGCGCAAATTCCATGGTGGACGCGCACCTACCATGAGGAAGGTGCGCTCACTTAAATGAACATCAGGCGTAAACAAATGTACATTAGAAAAGATAAAATACATTAAACAAACCACAAATCAACATCTTGCTTATGTTTGACACGGAATGAACATCGGTTGCCAACAAATATACATGGGAAAATGACAAACAACATTTAGTTTGCTGAGAATAGTTTTGCTGAGAATGAACATCAATGAGAAATAAATGAAATTAAGTTTCGCAATAGTTGTAAACAAACAACGGATGAACATCAATCATGCTATGAAGAACACATGGATAAATTAAATGAATAGGTGACTATTCTTTACTTAATTTATGAAAATGGGCAATGAGATGTATAATAATCAATGAAATTCTCTGTTGTTAATGTTTAAGTAGTTATTGTAGAAATTTATTATATATGATCTATTGTTCATCTTATTAGTACACACGTTCATTGTGTCTACTCTAATGTTCATGTATTGTTATCAATGAACTTTTGTATTGATAATGTTTAAGTACTTATTATCAAGTTTATTATGTTTATTCAAAAGTTCATCTACTTGGTACAAAAGTTCATTTTGTTTGATATAGATTGTTATCAATGAAATTTTGTACTGTAAATTATTATCAATGAAATTTTGTACTGTAAATTATTATCAATGAAATTATTGAAGTACTTATTATCAAGATTCATTATGTATGATGCATTGTTCATCTTATCAGTACACATTTTCATTGTGGCTACTCTAATGTTCATGAATTTTATTAATTAACTTTAGTATTGATAACTTTCAAGTACTTATTATCAAAGTTCACTATGTTTGCTTAATGGTTCATCTACTTGGTACACAACTTCATTGTGTTTCATGTAATTTTCATGTATTGCGAACATTTATTCTGTGTTGTCAATTGTGATCTAATGTTCTTTTTATTATCACACATATTCATTGTGCATGCTCTAATGTTCATGTATTGTTATCAATTAACTTTGGTATTGACAATGTTTAAGTATTTATTATCAATGTTCATAATGATTGTTCAATTGTTCATATAGTTGGTACTGAAGTTCATTGTGCTTGCTTAATTGTACATTTGATGAATATAGCAATTCACAATTCCCGATTTGATGTTCATTCATCTATAATTATATATCTTGATTAGTATTAATTGATTTGACATGTAATAATCAGTGTTCATTTATCCATAGTTGTTGTTACTTTTTGATCCGACGATTCAATAACGTCAATTAGGAAGAATTGAATAAAGAACGGTGAGAAATGATTTAAGAACAATATGAAAATAAATAAAAGCAAATATTCTTATTGATTCCGAAAAGTGAGTACAATGCTTAGCATAACATTCTGTAAAAAAATATTACAAATGACGTTTTTACATATTTATACTATCTGACTAAATAAAGAAACGGTCGCCAAGAAGCCCTAACGTCTCCTAAATATCATGAGATTTGCCTTGATCACCTCCTATCTTCATGTTGGACCGCGCTTCCTCCATCTGCACGTCCAATGATACATGAATTCACAGCAGACGTTTTGGCCTTTTGAGTCAGGGGTTTACTCTTCACAACAAGTTTTATGGTTTTGATCTCTGTGGCGAGGCTTTGCCTTAATAGCGGCTTTGGTTGGTGTGTGGGGTTTGGTTGTAGCAGGTGGTGCATTTGGTTTATCACCTATGCACATTCATGAATTGGACAATGAACATTAGATGACAAAGAATGAATATTAGATCAAAACTAATGTACATTTAAATAAAATGCATGAACAATGAAAATGGACTAGTGAACAATGAACAACGAGAAAACAGCAATGAACAACAGTGAAGTACTAGTAAAATATTAAATACTTCCTCTGTTTTTCTTAGCTGCAACAATTGAATTTTTTATCTCTCACAAAAATTTCCAATAGTTGCAACTAAAAAAAACGGAGGAAGTAAATGAATGAAATTGTTATAAATAATGAACAACTAAACAAAATGAATGAACAACATAGGTAGATGAACAATAAAGTAAGCAATTGAACAAATAATAAAAAATATTAAAAAGTAGAAAAGAACTAGTTAATTATGAATAACAGGTAAGAACTAATTAACAATGAAAAACTGAAAAGTCCTAGTGAACAATAGGAATGAGCAATTGATTTAAATGAAATGATCAAATGAGCAATTGATTTAAATGAAATGATCAAATGAACAATTGAGCGAATTTAATGAACAATTGAATAATATGATATGATTAAATGAATAATTAAATAATATGATATGATATGGTTAAATGAACAATTAAGTAACATGAGTGTGCAATTGAATTAAAAAATTGAACAAAATGAATGAACAATATAGGCAGATTAAATAATTGAACAATGACGAAAAATATTGAACAGTAGAAAAGAAATAGTTAGCAATGAATAACAGGTAAAAATGAACAATAGGCAAGTCATAGTGACTAATAGGAATGAACAATTAAATTAAATAAAATGATCAACTGAACAATTGAATTAAATGAAATGATTAAATGAACAATTGAGTGAATGTAATGAAAAATTGAATAATTGAGATAAACCAATGGACAATTAAGTAACATGAATGTACAATTGAATAAAATGAATGAACAAATGAACAAAATAAATGAACAATATAGGTAGATGATCAATAGAGTAACAATTGAACAAATAATAAGAATATTGAATAGTAGAAAAGAACTAGTTAACAATGAATAACATGTAAAGCTAATGAACAATGAATAACAAAAAATCCTAGTGAACAATTGAATTAAACGAATGAACAATTGAATTAAATGAAGTGATCAAATGAACAAGTGAGTGAATTCAATAAACATTTGAATAATAGGATATGATTAAATGAAATTGTTTAATATGATATGATTAATTGAACAACTAAAGAATATGAGTGTACAATTGAATAAAAAGAATGAACAATTGATCAAAGAACAATAGGAAGAAAATACTGAATTACGAATATAACTAGTGAACAATATGGAAAAACTATTAAACAATGGATAAATAAACAAATAAATAATTGAAATAAATTAATAAATATATTATTTTTGGTTGCAGCAGGATCTTTTGTAATTGGGTGTTAGGGTTGTGGTGGTGCCTCTGAGTTTTCAATTCTGCATATTCAGTAGATAATAGATTAGAAAATGAACAATTGAATTAAATGAATGAACAATTGACTAATATGAAATGATCAGATGAACAATTGACTAAAATGAAAAGATCAAATGAACAATTTGCTAAAATGAAATGATCAAATGTAAAATTGACTAAAATAAAATGATCAAATGTAAAATTGACTAAAATAAAATGATCAAATGAACAATTGAGTAAACTTGATGAACAAATAAGTCAGAACAATTGAATAAATAATTTGTCAGGAATAAGTCAACCTTTGCGTTGACCGCTTCTAACAAGTCAACCTTAATTTATTCCAATAACAAGTAAACCTTGTACATACTTTTGCTTTTAACAAGTTTTTACCGGCTTTACCTCTTAGTAACCTATTTAACAGGTTAAAGTGACACTTGTCACCTTTTTATTGAACATCTAAATTTTAAAATTTATATATAAAAGCAATATAAAAAAAAACCTCCTTCCCTGCCCCACCCACCCACCCACCCCAAAATCAGCACCTCTACGTCCAGTCGGCCACACTCTCACCCACACCACCACCTTCACTGGCACCCCAACAACACCCTTTCTTCCGCCCTTATATCTGCACATCCCCATCTTCTATTTCCCCATTCTAACACTAACATTGAAAGTCCAAACACGAATTGAGGAAACGCAGAAAGAGGTACCTGTGGGGTGGATTTCGTTACTGTTCTTGTTTCATTGCTCATTTTCCTCACACACAAATATCCCAACTTTGAATTAGGGGAATTCAACCCAGATTGCAAACTATTGATTGAAGTGGGTATTTTCTAGTGAGTTGACTTGATGTGTATTGTTCAAGTTCATTTGATGAACTCCATTTACTTGTGATTGTTGTATCTTGGATTTAGAATTCAATTTAGGATAGTGGCAATGTGATTCTGCGGGAATTTAGAAATTGCCTGATCTAGAATTGAATCAAGGTTATGCAATTCCTAATTGTAGTATATAGAGTTAACATTTAGGGGAATCATGAATGTCTAACATAGATTAGGGGAAGTGAAGAAATCTTAATTAATCATAAAATAAACCAACTTCATAAATTAGAAACCTTTAGTATGTGTATGAAAACTGATTTTGAATCAGTTTCTTGGGCTTGGGAGCAGCTACGATGAAGATACAGAGGAGGAGCTGCGGGGCACGCAAGCTTCTGTGGTGGCCAGACTGAGTCGGTAGAAACGCCCAACCCAATACATGGTAAATGGCGAAAGAGGGAAGAGCGGAAGATTAGTATTTGGTGGTGTTTGGCCGGCGGTGTTCAAGAAAAAGAAACAGAGTAACATGGGAGAAAGAGTTAGAGGGATACTAATTGAAACCAACAATGTTTGGTTTGAGATTTACTGGGCAGTGCTCAATTATTTATAGGGCCATTTTCATGGCTTGGGAGCAAGGAGGTGGTGATGTGGTGGTTGTGGGAAGAAAAGAGGAGAAGAGAAGGAGGGGTTGGTTCTGTGGTGGTCAGGGAAGGAGGAGGAGAGAGGAAAAGAAAAAAGAGAGTGAAAAAAATTGTAAATAATTATGTAATTGCAACTAATTGGATCAAGGCACGTGGACAACTCACCTAACCTAACAAGTTAGTACTAGGTCACCGGTAAAAAAACTTGTTAAAAGTAAAAATATGTACAAGGTTTACTTGTTATTGGAATAAATTAAGGTTGACTTGTTAGAAGCGGTCAACGCAAAGGTTGACTTATTCTTGACAAATTTTCCTAAATTCAATGAATAATATAATAATATAAAATGGTAAAATTAAAATAATCAAATGAATGAAAATCAAATAAACTAATTGAACTGTTGAATGAAATAAATAAATGAATAAAGTAAACAATTGTATAAAGTAACATCATGTATAGAACAATTGTATAGAATGACCCTTTATAATAACAATGAACAAATAAATGACATTAATGAACAATTTAACAACATGAATGAACCATTTAATTTCAAAGGAACCCATATTAGTTGAACATTAGAACATTTTGGATGAAGCAAAGATCTTAATTTCAATTGAAAGCCATTTCAAATGAACATTATAGCTTTACAAGATGAACATTTGAACGTAACAAATGAACCCTTTGTCCAAAGAGTATTAGAACATTCCAGATCAACATTGTCATTTCAGATGAACATAAGCATACATAACAGTGAACAATTGTCTAAAATTATAAGGACTAACATTCTTTGGGGTTGAGTTGTGGTTGCTCCCTTGGATCTTCAGTGCTGAAATGAAATGAACAATGGAGTGAATGAAATGAATATATAAGTTATAAGATATCAATTTTAAAAAATATCTGATGAACATTAGAACATTTCAGATGAACCAATAACCCCATTTCAAAATAACGCCATTTTTAGATGAACCATAGAACATCACAGATGAACCCTATTTTAAAATTGCATTTGAATATACATAAGAACACTAACCCATTTAAGGGTGAATATAAACATATATCCATTGAATTCCAGCCCAACATAAGTGAACATACATAGTCATTTAGGAATCAACAAAATAGGAATCAACAAAAATAGAAATATGTGAAAAAAAACGAAAAAACCGTGAAATCTTTTAAATATGTGAAAAAACCAAATGAAATCATTTAAATCTATGACTGAAATCTGTGGAAAAAACGAGTAAAGTGAAATTTGTGAATGAACAAACGAATGAAATATGTAAGAAAATAACCAAATGAAATATGTGAATGAAAGATGAAGGATTGAGAGAGTGTGTGAAAAAACCGACATTTTGGATGAACAACAATAGAGAAATGTTGAAGTTGGCTTGAATTTAGCTTGAAATTTGAATGAAAATGGTGATTTGAATGAGTTTTTTGGGAAGAAGATGGAGAAATTTTAGAGAGAAAATGGAGGAGAGAGAAATGGAAGAGAGGGAAAGTTTTTGGCAAATGAATTTGAATTTTGAATCAAAATGAAATAAAGAGATAATGAAAGAGGGGGAAAAATCTGTCAGAGGAGAGAGAATATGGGTAAGATTTTCGATTTTGCTGGTTCGTTAAAAATAAACGATTGTTCATTGGAAGGGAACCATTGTTCATTAGAAAGGAACCATTGTTCATCCGTGTCAGAGCTGCGAGAATTTGTCTGCGTTTTGTTGTTTTTTGACCGCGTTTAAGGTGGGTGCACCTCCCTCTACGTAGGTGCGCGTCCACCATGGACCTATTTGTTCTTTTTGCTGTTACTGTAAAAAGTTTGTAAGTAAGCTGCTTTGATTGTTAAGGATGAGGGGCAAAATCTTGTACCGGGCAGTATCAAGGGAAATTTCTTTTATCCTACACACGACAAACTTTCGCTAACTTAATGTCTCATAATAAATTAGTCTATGGGACTATGGGAGTCTAACCGAACACAAGCTGAAGATAATACGTTGAACAAATCGATCACACAAATATGAAATTTTCCCACCATGTAAAACCATAGTGCCAATCTCTGGACATTCAAATTCAATTCAAAAGAGCTTAATGTTTCTGGTAACACACAGACTATAGCTAAGAAGCAATCACCTATTTCTGGTAACACACAGAAAGATAGAATATAGTTATATTTCAAATTAGACTAGGTATTCAAAATGGAGCTTTGAAGTTACAATTATACTATGGTGCGTCAGACATATGATCCTCTCCAGTTAAATAAAACGAACTTCTGTTTATCAAAAAATTCAAGGAAAGATAGGTTGCCGTTGATAATTTTCGTCAATAAGGACTTTGTGACTAAGCGTGTGTTTTACATTAGTTCCAACAAATTCGGATAAGTTCAGTCACATAATTTTAAGCAAAAACAAGACAAAGACAATTTAGACAACTCACCCTCAAACCTAGTCATACAGTACTCATAGGTTTCCTCCTTTTCCTTAAAAAATTTCTTTCATCAAAAAGTTGTGACAGGAGTTAGACACAATTTACACTGAGAACAAAAAGGCAATAGAGACTATTAGCTTATCATTTTGTTCTTGCTGTTACAGCAGCAGAGCCGTCTCGTATAATTTAGGGCTCTGTGCGAAATTAAATATAAAGCTCTATAAGGTAAAAAAAAATATCATTATGTTGATATCAAAATCAAACTTTCATACAATTAATAGTAGTTTTTTCCCTAAACAAAATTCAACACATATTACATAGAAATTTTACTTGAAAATTGTAAATGAGTATTTTGTGGGTTGGTTTTGCGAATTGAAAAGGCAGTAAATTAAAGTTGATTGAGGAGAGGACGCATGCTTCAAGTGTAGTATTTACTCACGATCTAACGCGTCAATAGATGTAGTAATTATTTTATTTTTAACTTTGGGCTAAAAACTAGTGGAATTAAGCCTAAAAATTTGTGGCCCTGTGCGGTTGCTCACCCTACACATAGGCTTAGACGGGCCTGTACAAAAGCACGACGAAAACATAGATATTGATCTATGACTGCTTGGTAGTGGAAAATGATAGAAGGATCTACATCTACAGTATTTTTCTTAGACTCTTAGTGGTCCTCAAAGTTTCTCACCTCTAATCAATTTTTCCCTGTTTCGTAGAGGTTTCTTTAGATGGTAAAGTTATAACCCACACTAGCTTTTATCAGCAGAAGAAACATATGATCCCTGATATCCTTAATTTACCACACACACCTCTATGGACTGGGAAAAGTAAAATAAGCGAAAAGGAGGAAACCTATGAGTACTGTATCCCCCAAAGTGAACTGTAACAATTAAAAACAAACGGAGAGAGTATAAGGTAACAACTCTATTACACTTGTAAGAAGAAGTTCGAGATGACCGACTTTGGTCTTATGAACTATTTTCTTCATCTCCTCCTTGAATGCAATGATCATGTCACAATTGTTGCATGTGACAAGGAGATCATCAACATAGAGTGAGACTAAGAGAAAGTCATTGCCTTTTCCTTCCTTCACATAGAGTGTATGCTCATAAAAGGTACTAAATCCGTCATCTCGTTTGTCCAACGCAACCAAATCCGTTAATTTTTCCACTCTTTTTGTATATTATAAATATACCTCAACCCCATATCTGTTTCCCAACAAACAGTCCAACACTCCCTCCAAATATTTAGGAAAAATTTGGTGCAAACTAGGAATATTATGGGTGGAATTACCTTATCATTTATTCTCATCATATTTGTTGTAAACAATAATTTAGCTGGTGCTACCAATCTTGTTCCTAAAGGCCTTTCCTATAGTTTTTATGAAAAAACTTGTCCTCAACTTGAGAGCATTGTCAGAATTGCCCTTGCTCCTGTCTTTACCACTGATCCCACTTCTGCTGCTGCTCTTCTTAGGCTCATGTTCCATGATTGCCAAGTTCAGGTACAAGCTCATATACTTGTCATTTTCGTACTTTCATCTCCTTATTCTAGATTACTCAACCTGTTGCTATCTTTCTTATATCTATTTCTAAAATAATACTTTTAAGTTTTAACACAATCTTTTTTTTTCTTAAAGGTTAATGGTTGTCACATTAATCCCATATATACTTCCTCTAAGTTAGAAGCACTTAACTATATTTTTGCACCCATTTTTTTGTGGGGCACGACACCTAGGCTGCTAGACCATCATAAATATGTGTCTGTGGACTAGGTTAGACTGGCCTTAGGAAATTCGGGCTGTTACAAATTTATGACTATTACATCTTGGATGAGTTTCTTTAAAATAGGCTTCTCATTTTGTCCGGCAGGGTTGTGATGCATCGATTCTGATCGACTTGTCAAACTCGGCCTCCTTGAAGCCACCAGAGATGGGTGCAAGAAAGAACTTCGGGATTCGAAAGAGGGAATCAATTGATCTAATAAAAACAAAGGTTGAAGAAGAATGTCCAAGACAAGTCTCATGTGCTGACATTATAGTATTAGCTGCTAGAGAAGCTGTGGCTATTTCAGGGGGACCAAGGATTGAAGTTCCATTAGGTAGGAGAGACTCAACTTCTGCTTCAAGCTCTGAAGTTGCTGATGCTTCTCTTCCTTCATCTGATATTGGAGTTGATGATGCTCTTGCACTTTTCTCCAAGCTTGGAATGACTACTCAGGAAACAGTTGCCATTATGGGTACTTTTTCTTTACTATTTACATGATTTACTTCAATTTTTGTTAACTTTTCTCACCAATATAGTTGGTTTGGTACTTTTTGCCACACAAAATTTAAGTAGTTACTTGCTCACATGTCATATCTCATAATCTAGCATACCTTTTGTTGTTGGCATGTCACTGTATCATACATGCATGCTTGTGTACAACAAACAACAGTGTGAAATTGTAAATAGACTCTACTACATTTTATTCCAACTCGATAACAAAATAGAAAGTTTATTAGATCTTGAAGATTTTATCAAAACCCGCTAGATAACATCGGGTCGAACACAAATTTTTTATCCAAAAAAAGAATTGAAGATTAGTTTGACCTCAAGGCGATTGGAAATATTAATTTGTACCTATTTAACTCTACCTAAAATGAAATCATAAAATGATCGGATTGACGAATATGATAGCTTTAGTCCCAAGATAAGTTTTAATTTTAAAGTTGATACATTTATAATAAATCATGAGAAATATATGTAAGCATAATATTTTGCTCAAGAGAATGAAGCTACAAGAGTGTGTATAAGTCATGTTCATTAGGCTTCTTGAGTATGCTATCCTTATATATCAGTATTATTAGCTAAATATGTGCTAACTGCAAACAAAGGCGAAATGATATTTGCAAGTGACATACTTTTGGGCTAATATGAGTCACAATGTACCTATTTTTGTACCTCGAATTAGGTCATAGTATTACTATATTCATTTCAAGTTCTAATAGTCAGATGGAGAATGTGTTTCCTAGTAACTAACATCAATTGATTATTTAAAGTATTGTAAACAATATAACTTGTTGTTGCAGGATCACATACATTAGGGGTGACACATTGCTTAAATATCATGGATAGGTTATACAACACATCTGATGAAAGAGTGGGCAACATGGATCCCAAATTTGAAGCACTTTGGAAATTTAGTTGTCCTGAATCCATACCCCTAGCTCAAAATTTAAGTTTTGTGCTTAATGATCCTTCGACATTTATATTTGACAATCTGTATTACAAGAATACTATAAGGCGTCGCGGCGTTTTAAGGATTGATGCAGAGCTACCTTTAGATGCTCGAACTGCAAGAACTGTGGAGCATTTCGCTGCTAATGCTGATGATTTCTTTCTAGAATTTGCTTCTGCTTTTTTAAAGCTTTCATATGTAGGTGTCTTAACTGGTAATCGTGGTGTCATTAGAAGCATGTGTAATTTTATTGACTATTGAGGACTATATTATATCATGTAGTAATGAGTAGCTAGTACCTAACTACCTATCCCCTAAGGTGTGTATCTATCTTTATTATGTTCTTAGCTAGTTTTTAGTTAGTTTCATTGCGGGACTAATCTTTTATATGATTTATTCAATTAGTTTCAAAATGTTTTGGGTAGAACTGTTAGTTTCCTATATTTGGATTTCATGAACATAGTCTTGCCTATATTGGGTTAAACATTAACTGGGGGAACTATTAACAATCCGTAGGTATTGCGTGCAACGAGTGTAAGATAAGTTTATTTACGACGCGTGCGTCAGGGGGCAACATAGGACAACAAAGTTGGTTTTTATTCTAATTCTCTAGAAAGTTTCCCCAATGTTCTAAAAATATTACTTGTAAAAAGTTAAAAGTTTCCTCAACCATATGAACAAACTAAACATCAAAAAAGTAAATATAATCTCAATGTACTATGTTTTGTCGCCTCAATATATAACTTCTCTACAATAATTACTTCAATATAGCCAATAGAGCCAAAAAAAAGTTATTTGTGTAAAAGGTTATATAAAGTGGAAATCTCGTCAAAAGTTACTTCAAACATGGAATGAACTAGGCAAATATCGTTACATATTGAAGCAACTTAAACTATCAAGAAAAACCAAAAATATTCAAGTCCCATTACGAGGGTTATGATTTTTAGGAAAATGAAAATACAACCCGTAAAGTTGTATATAAGAATAAAAAAGAAATTTAAGTAACTTTGAAACATAACAACATCGATTCACGCGTAAAATTCTCAACTTAATTCCATTTTTAAAATGCAATTAATGCTTATATACAACCCTAAGGGCTGTACATATCATTACCCTAATTTTTGTTATATATCGGGGAGTACCATGAGCATGGTACAGTCACCAAGCTTGGCTTGGTCTAGTGGTAAAGGTTTGATCTCATGACTTGAAGGTCATGGGATCAAATCCCACTAGGGGCATTTGGGGGTGGGGATCCCCTTACCATTCCCCCCTGCTCTCAAATGTCGGGCCCCGCAAACACCAGATCAAGAAACTGTGCTAGTTGAGATCTGGCCAGAGGTCCACCACATTACCTTCCAAAAAAAATAAAAAATGAGCATGGTACAGTCAAAGCTATTCTTTTGCTTATTACTCATTGGGACGTCTAATTATTACTCATGTGTAGGTACCATACTCGCATTATACCCGACCGATTGTATAATGAATACTTTATACTCTAAATGAGGGTTGAGGTGCAATGGTGAATCATGCACCCATAACTTAAGCAATCTTGTGTGTTTGCACAAGATCCTCATCCTTCACGTATATGAATCAAGAGACAGCACAAGTAAATTTTTGTAAATTTTGCAGGCATCCGCCCTATCTTAAGTAAGCATGACTCATGAGTAGGGGTGTAAACGAGCCGAGCTGAGCTCGAGCTTGACCAAGCTCGGCTCGGCTCGAACTCACTTTGATCGAGCTCGAGCTCGGCTCGAAGCTCGACGAGCTCGCCTACATGAGGCTCGAGCTCGGCTCTTTTCCAAATGTTCGAGCTCGAACTCGGCTCGGGCTCGGCTTGTTTTTCTTTTTACCGTCTAATGGTTACGACTCTTCCTTAAATAAAGTAAAATATGCAAAATTTCACCAGACACAAATTTAATGCAATCAAGGTCTTTCATAAGATAACAAACAACTTAATACAATAGACTAGTTAAGGTTCAAAATATAGGAATAACAAAGTAGTCCACTAAATAACTCCAAAACGAGCCCGAGCCGAGCTCAAACGAGCCGAGCTTTGCTGGGCTCGGGCTCGAGCTCGAATGACTAAAGTATAGCTCGGGCTCGGCTCGAGCTCGGAGACCGAGCCGAGCTCGAGGGCTCTACGAGCCGGCTCGGCTCAGTTACACCCCTACTCATGAGTAAGACTTTGATAAATACCGCTAAAGTATGGATGTCAAAAACCAAATCAATTATGGACTTTATGAATAGCGGATAGATTTACTTACCGTATTCCTAAGTTGTTTACTAAAGTCCTTTTTATGAAGATTAATTACGATTAATTTCAGTTGAGTTCGGCATGGTTCGTTTAAAAAACAATCACCCACCCCTACTTTCTCTATCCTCACCTTCTCGCCTCCTCCCCACGGCATTTCAACCACCCTCCTTCTCGCCTCCTCCCCTACCGGAACCCTAAAATTAAAATTATAACACTATAACAAGTTATTGTTGTTAATTGTTATAATTCGATCCAATTCTTACTTGTGAATCTTCTAATTCCTTAAAACTTGTAGAACCCAAATTTGCAGAGCTGAATTTGCAATGGTAATCTGATATTATATGCAACAACACTATTTTCTGGTTCATTATCTACAGTTTCTGGAATTTTAAAGTGAAGCATAACAATGGCTGATCGAGATAGGAAGAAGGCTTTATTTCGCGCTAAGTTGAATGAGAAACAACAGAAAAATCGCATTGATTCCCCACTTGTCAGGTATACACTATTTTCTCTCTATTCATTTTGATATTACAAAGAGTTTGTTTTTGTTTTACTGATTGTAGAAAACCCTAATTCAGAAGACATGCTATTAGTTGTTTGCTTAATGTTAATGGTGCTAAGTGGCACATTTTCACAAATTGTTTGTCGTTGATCACCGAATAATCGAATACACCCCTGTAGTATCTTTTTTGTATGCATTTAATTCAGAAGTTGTGACTTATTTTCGTAGTTGATGTTGGCGCAATTCGGTTTTGGTAGTTTGTGTATCTTATGAGCTTTTAATGAGTTGTTTGGGATTCTTAATACTTTGAAAAAATTAAGCTAAAATCAATTGCAGGATTTCAGTGTAGGAACGGAAAAGTTTGATAGATAAATTGGTGTCTTGTGTTGCTTAATTCTTGAATCTTGATTCGTCCGGGGTGATTACTGCTTGAAAGTATGGAGGTCATTTGTAGATGAGGGTATAGTTAGAATTGTGTATGTAGCTGGATGATTTAGTGCATAAGTGAAGTTAACAGTGAAGCTCGTGAGCTAATACGGGTTACTAGGGTTTGTTTGGCTGTTGGAAACTTTATTGTGACGGTGCTAAAAGGTTGAGTGGTGCACAGCTGCATATAAGAATTTGAGTATGTGTGTGATAGATTATCCACATGGTAGTTATCCATCTATCTCCAAATAGAAGCTGTTGGAGCATGCAAATTGTTTACAGAGCATAAAAGTTCATTTGTAATTCCATTTTGAGTTCTTACGGATGACTGTATTCAGTATTGCGAACATCTATCATTACTTATTTAAGGGTCGATGTGAAATATTCTTTTTGGAGGACAATTATCATGATCAGCATTTTGTTTTTTACTGCATGGTAGACCTTCTTCATGTAATGAATTGAATGAGCTGAATTATAAGCTGCTTTGCTAGTGTAAGGATGCTAAGTTTGGTAACAAGATGGACCTGCGCTGTTTTCGGGAAGAATGCGGCAATATTGTGGTATGTAGTATGTGATAGTTGCCACATTGGTTTTCGGTCTTCTAAACCTAAATTAACTATAGGGTTTTTTGTCAGAAGGAACCGAATATAACACGAGTTTATAAGGAATGATCTAATAAAAAATTTTGTCTAAAAAGACCTAATAAAACACTTCCGATCGTTACTAACAACCTATTTATGATTTTCGGCCAAAATACAATTTTCCGGCGTTGACTTTTTTTAAATCGAGAGTTTATGAGGAGGATTCAAAAGGGAGAAGTCGTCGCAGTATTAAAAAAGATGGGATTGAAGAAAGTTACGGGGCCACATGGCATACCTATCGAAGTTTGGAGGTGTTTAGGGGGGAGAGGAATCGAATGGCTGACAACTTTCTTCAACATGATTTGGAGACACAACAAAATGCCACTAGAGTGGAGGAAGAGTACTTTGATTCCTTTGTATACGAACAAAGGCGATGTACAAGTTGTACTAACTATCGAGGAATCAAACTAATGAGCCCTACAATGAAACTCTGGGAACGAGTGATTGAGCAAAGACTTAGGAAACATGTGAAGATATCGAAGAACCAATTTAGATTTATGCCAGGAAGATCGACTATAGAGGCCATCCACCCCATGAGACAGACAATGGAACATTACCATGATAGGAAGAAGGATCTATATATGGTTTTCATTGATTTGGAGAAGACATATGATATAGTACCAAGAGAAATACTTTGGTGGGCGTTGGTAAAGAAAGCTGTTCCACAAAAATACATAGATATCATCAAGGATATGTATGAGGGGACAACTACGAGTGTGCGGACTACGGTGGGGAGGACAGAAGAGTTCCCTATTACGATTGGAGTGCATCAAGGTTCTCCACTTAGCTCCTTTCTCTTTGCTCTAGTCATGGACAAACTAACGAGGTCAATTCAAGATGATATACCGTGGTGTATGATGTTTGCGGAAGATATTGTGTTGATTGATGAGACAAATGAAGGTGTTGAAAGTAAGTTGTAATTGTGGAGGCATACATTAGAAGCCCGTGGTTTTAGATTGAGTAGAAGTAAAACGGAGTATATGGAGTGCAAGTTCAGGGGGTTACAAGCAGCGAGGCAGGGGCGGTCACTTTGGATAGCAAAGTGGTTCAAGGATCGAACGTCTTCCGTTACCTTGGATCCATTCTCCAAAAGGATGGAGAACTGGATGGAGAACTGGATGGAGACGTGACTCATAGAATTAACGCGAGTTGTTTAAAGTGGAAAAGCGCCACCGGGTTCCTTTGTGATTCCGGCATTCCCCAAAGGTTGAAGGGAAAGTTCTACCGTACGGCAATTAGGCCTACTTTGTTATATGGCACCGAATGTTGGGCGGTGAAACAATGCCACGTTCATCTTAGGTTGAAGGGAAAGTTCTACCGTACGGCAATTAGGCCTAGTTTGTTATATGGCACCGAATGTTGGGCGGTGAAACAATGCCACGTTCATCTTATGAACGTGGCAGAGATGCGTATGTTGCGGTGTGTGACCACACAAGGAAGGACCGATTAAGAAATGAAGTGATTCGGGAAAAAGTTGGAGTTGCATCCACCGAAGAAAAGATGAGGGAGAATCGGTTAAGATAGTTTGGTCATGTGAAAAGGAGATGAGATGATGCACCGGTAAGAAGAATTGAAGAGCGGAGGAGTAATCAAATTGTAAGGGGTAGGGGAAGACATAAGATGACTTGGATGAAAGTAATTGAAAGTGATATGAGGCTACTCGGGATTGAAGAGAGAATGGCGTTGGATTGAAGTGGGTGGAGGGGCAGTATCCATGTGGAGGAAGAGGTGTGATTACTGCATTTATTTGTTTTTCTCAATTGTGTTAGTATTAAAACCTTTTGTTCAAACCCTCCTTTAAAACTTTTTGGTTTAAACCTTGTTTTCAAAAACTTTTTAAAAATTCTTAAAATTTAAACCCTTTTAAAAATTTCTTATCACTCTTGTCGATGCCATCTGCTTTGGCAACGGTTTTAGTTGACGATTCATGTTAGTCGGTCCCAAATTATTTTGGGAATAAGGCTTAGTTGTTGTTGTTGACTTTTTTTACCCCTCCATTGACTCGTTTTTTTACTTCCTCTGTCATTTACGGCTCTTCCCACTCCCACTTACTGCTATCCCAAATAACCCATCCATCTCTACTCAAATTCTTTCCTCCAAAATCAAATTCATCTTCTTCAACATCAATTCTCCCATCTTCCTCATGCTTCTCTTTCATCTCTTTCATCTCTCCACTCCTCTTCCTCTTTCTATTTCAATCAATACACTGAGGACCACAAGAAGGGGTTTCTGGATTGTAGTTAAAAGATCCGTTTTGAAGCAAAAGGAGGGGTAAAAGAATTCACCACTGTAAAAGACTCTCAACTTGAGATAAGCAAACAAAACCCACTATTTTATTGAAACTCAGTCGTAAATAAGCTTAATTAAAGCTCAATTGAAAAAAGGTGTGAACTTGGGTTTTGCAAAAAGTTAGGTTAAACTATTGTAGCTCAATCAAACTTAAACTAATCACTTATATTAATTGCCTGTTTTATTTGCTTACAGTAGTATTATTGTATGCATTTACAGCTATAACATTTGAGGATTTTTCATGGGGGCAAGCGGGAAACAGAAAAAGTTAAAACCGAATACATTGGAGGAGAGTTGTTTATTGCTGAAAATGTTGAAGAGTTTTGTTACTTCAGTTTAACTGACATCATTAAGAGTGAATTAGGATTAGTGAATGTGGATATTTACTTTAGGAAGAGAGGGCTTTGTTTGCATACCTTGTGGTTTATAAAGATTGAAGCTTGAGATCGAAATTGAAGCATCAATGGTGATATGAGAAGAACCCTACCTTTGAAGATTTGGGAGAAATTTGGAGTTGAGAACAACTGATTTTGGAGGAAAGAATTTGAGTAGAGATAGACGGGTTATTTGGGATAGCAGTAAGTGGGAGTGAGGAGAGCAGGGGGAGCGAGGAGAGCAGTAAATGAGAAAGAAGTAAAAAAACGAGTCAATGGAGGGTTAAAAAAAAGTCAACGCTGGATAATTGTATTTTGGCCGGAAATCACAAATAGGTTGTTAGTAACAACCGGAAGTGTTTTATTAGGTTTTTTAGACAATTTTTTTTATTAGGTCCTTGTCTACAAAACTCGTGTTTTATTAGGTTCCTTCTGACAGGAAATCCTTAATTATATAGAAACTTGGAAGTGTAGGTTGAGAAGTAAGGTGATCAAAAGGGATTCATGGCTTCCTTTCCTAGTGAGAAGATGCTTGAAAGTTGAAACCTGTGAATATGGGATTCTTTTTCCGGGTTGGTATCTTCTTATGCTTCTAAAACTTTTTGCATATGAGCATAATAAATGAAAAGAGCTCTACAAGATTAATGCTTCTATATAGTCTACGACGTAGAGTCTAGTAGTATTTAGGACTTTAAGAAATGGGGAAGAAGTGGAGCAGACATGGATGGGGCGGGGATGGGGTGGCCAGGCAGGTACATTATAAAATTTTCAAGGTGATTTGTTTTTGGTTGGATATATATTGTTAACTTTTTTTGAAAAGAATTTGCTAAGAGTCAACTTAGCTTAGTGACCAAAACAGGGAAATTAAGGATTGATTATGCTCATCAAGGGGACTAATCACCAGTTACAACCTTGCGAATCTTTTGAGAGGAATGACGCTCTCCCAAGAGTACTAAATTTTCCGCAATTTTCTTGATACCCTTTCCCTCTCTATTGTGCTTTATTTTTAAAGATCCCTAACTTATTCTTCAAGCTACTAATAACAGCTTGTAAAGCTAGTGACTAAAGTACCCCTCCCCCTCTAATATCAGTTTAATGCACAATTGTGGTCGATTTGTTTTCGTGAGGGTCATTTATTGCTTGTTTTTGTTTCACAACTGGGTCATTTATTCTTTACACTTTAACACTTACAAATTTTGCTGGAGAAAGAAAGATGTCGAGGGCTCATATCCTCTGTACCTTTTGCATACCTATGCTTTAGTTTTCTTGAGGGGTGGGGGGAGGGTGCTGTATTTGGTTTGGATTTGTAAATGACGACTCAAAATAATTGGTTCCGATACACTTGCTTTTGTCTCCTTTATGTATTGCTGTTACTGTTGCTGTTGTATTAGTTCTGAATTTGCCGAATGATGATGCTTGTATTAGAAAATCTATTGTCAAATTTTACATATACCTTCTCATATGCAGGTATAACGAATTTGGTAAGCCTGTTTGTCGAGTTTGTGACTTTGTCTTAAAATCTGATTCTGATTGGATAGCACACCAAGCCTCTCGGAAGCATCATGAGGTAATAGTTATGCACTTATGCTACTTACTCGAGTGTTACATGCTCTTACACTGCTTATGTTTTGGTGAACACTTCTTATTGTGGGAGATGGGGCTCTATCTCTCTTTCTCACTGTTAATGCTCCCATTTCTTCTTTTCTCACCCCCTCTCTTGTTTGGGTCTGTTGGAAGTGGGTGGTGTAGGGGGAATGTTAAATTGCTCTTTATTTGTGTTAGTCGTTGCAACTCTATTACTGGGACAATCTAAATCGTTGCCTTGTGGTTTGAGGTGGGGAAAAACCACTTTGCTGCTTTGCGGCTGTAACATTGCGGGACATCTAATCCTCAATGGACATGCTTGAATGAGAGGATTGTCGTGTTTTTTTCCTGTTCTATAATGATTTCAAAGACATTGTTCAGCTAGAGCAAAAGATTGAAAATTGGAATCAGCCGGTGTTGTAAATATGATTATTCATAAAAGATATTTGTAGTTGTTTACTCTGAACTATTTATTCTAAACAGCAAGAGTTCAACTACCTATTTTCGTTGTGGTTTACTTGAATAGTGCAGAAGAAGAAAGGAAGGTTGTTGAGAAATTAATTGTGAGGAGCTGAAGTGAAAGACAGTGAAGAAGGAGTTTACTTCCCAGAATTTTTTTATAGATATTCAGGGATTAGTTTGCCAATGTTATGCCCGTTCCTCATGTGCTAAGGCAATATCAATGGAAATGACTCAACACCCCCGCCCCAGTTCACCGTTGCTTTTGCCTCACTGAACCACTAGTCTGCCAAAATCAGACTAGCATGACTTGACTAGCTGGACTTATTAAGCCATTTCCGGGAGTTCCACCTGCAACAGTGTACAGATTAGAAGCTCAGTTTGGCCTCAGCGTACAAATATAGAGACTAACTTGCAGAATTCCTTGATTGCACATCCAAAGCTTGGACTTTTTTCTAAGTATAAATCGGGGGGGTTACCAATGTTTTGACAAGCATTTACCTATTTCTATAGTTCACGTGCACGTCTAGGATGGTTAAATAGTTGTTAGATGAAGTACCGTCACATGCCAATCAGGACAAGCTATTAGAGCATCCACAATGGGTGGTCTTTAGTTAGGGCAACAATGGGAAATACTAGGAGCAACTTAGTCTACCATTGTATGAGGTTGAGGTAATCATGGGGATGATGAGGTTGGTGCCGTTGCCAACTGCTGTGTTGAGGCAAGTTGAGCAGCCAATGAGGAAGCGCCATATAGCTAGGAGAAAGAGAGAGAGAGGAGTAAACGATATTTTGTTTGCATGATATTGAAGCAAAATGGTGGGGCATTATGAAAGTAGGAGAGAGAAATAAGTGAACCAACATCACCATTGCTGAAAAGAAATGAAGGTTGTGGCAATGATTGGGGCAAAGTTAGTTGAATGTGAGGTGTAATAAGGAGGAAAGGAGAGAGTAATATGAGGGAAAGCGAACCAACCTCACCATTGTGGATGCTCTTAGGTTTTATGAGGGAAAGCGTGTAGATTATTTAAGAACGTAGAGAGTACAATTTAAAAGACAACTTTGGGTTGAGTAGTTTTATGAAGGTTTGTGGAGCAAGCAATGGTCATTTGGCAGGGAGCTTGCATTGGGTAAGATGTATGTGCCCTTACCCTTACCCTTCACGTTGATTATTGTTAAATTCTATCCAGTACACAAGCTCATACAATGTACGTAAATTACTAGAAGTAATAACTGTCAAAGGTATGGAAGACTGGGCAAAATGCATAAACAAGGGATGTACAAAGGTCTAGGAGCTACTATAGATTGGTAATTGGTAATTAGAAAAAGAGTGAGCTGTGAGAAGATTTGTTCCTTTAAGTGCCAATTCCGGAGAAATTCAGTTTAGTCAATATATATCTGATTGAACCCCCCCCCCCCCCCACACACACACACACACACACCAGTGTTTCCTAAACTTTGTTTATCCTCTCTCTACATCTTTAGTTGTGATCTTATAACAACTTCTCGATGGCATGACAGGATGCATTTTCTTTATCATGCATCTGCTGAGTTCTGACTTATCTTCAAGATTATTGTAAGATACAACAACAATTAGAATCTGGGCAAGAGTTAATAAATTGTAAATCAATTTTACTCCATTTTAAGTACATTTTTACTTTCTTGCAGTCCTACTAATTTATCAGCATAAGCATTGTCCTACTTTTCTTATATGTTCTATAAAAAAGGGCGATTAAGGCAATATAATCAGATTCTCAAAGAAAAAGAAGCTTTCTTTTTAGCTTTTAAAGCGCTGTTCTTTTGATAGAAGAGAAGAACTGCCTTTCAACTTGTTACATCCCTTCATATGCTTTAATCTCAGCTTGTTCATAAACGTCAAGTGGGGGTCAAATAAAATGGTTGATCCACTCAGTGTATGTGATCATTGCCACTTGCCTGTTGAAATTACTTCGATGGCAAGTAGGACACCTTGGGGATTACCACCAATACATTTGTGGATTCTTCTACTGCAAGAACGCTTTCTTCAGTATCTAACTATTTACATGTTGAGTGTTGATGCAATTTCTCCTAACAATCCCAGAATTTAATATTTTATAGTGTGTTAAACCGTTAGTTACCCTGTTGCTGCTTTAGCACCTAATTTCTACAGCAACTTGCCTCTTTTTAAACTTTGATCACCGAACATCGATAATGTTGCAAGTTGCCACTTCCCCATAGCCTCAAACTTCTTAATTATCCAGGTTACTGCGAGGCGCCAGCATACTATGGCATGGGATGTCTCCTTAATATTCACCGAATCTGGAAGATTTGACCACCAGTAGTCTATGGGACGCCAGTCACGCCACAACCGAAAGATATTGTGGTCTATACATAATTTGGAGAAACAGTGCTCATGATCATGTAGAAGTCTGGATCTTGCACTCGAAAGACACCTAGAGATTGGCTAAAAGAGTAAGCGAGATATTCATTGTATGAGATGGATATAACATTTTTTATGGGCACCTTTTCTTTGGGATTGAGACGGGTGAGTTTTCTTTTCATCTTTTTATGTTTCTACAGAGGATCTTTCTGTTCCGCATGTATAGTTGTCCTCTTTTTATATAGAAGTGAAGGGATATAATTATATATATCAAAACTTCGGTGCTCTTTGGACTTTCCTTTGTAGCAACTAGCCAGAGATATTCATCATCTGAAATTTGGCCGTCGTTTACTCGATTGATGTCTAGGCTTACTCTTCCTCAACTAAGAGCTTCTTAGTTTGGTAAATACACATGGCTTTAATATCTTACACTTCTCCAGTTCTCCTTTGGAAGTGGCAACCTAGTTTCTCTGTTCTTGCGTTCTAACTTTTCCAGCTGATTTGACTCGTCCCTTTTGTGGTCAGCTGATTAAACGACAGTGTCTCTTTGTACAGACAGCTGAAATGCTCTTTCTCAATTTTGATTCAGTTATGTGCTTCTGAGACTAGTTGCTAGTTATATACGAAAATATGGCTGTCAAGGTATATGCATGCAGCTCAAAATTCCTTACAGGAACTAATTAATGATTACTTTTCAGGCAATTAACAATCTTAAAGCAGCTGCGGGTAAGAAAAATGTGGTTGACAACGGAAAATCTGAGGCCATTAAAGCATTTCCTAAACAAGGGGATAATTCTCTAACTTTCAAGGATGATAAACCAAAAGTGCCTTCAGATGTACAGAAGTCCCAACCATCCTCTGTGCTTCCTGCAAATTTCTTTGACCATGGGGACACCAAGCGACAAAAAGTTTGTAAGTTCCTGTATTTTGCAGAGATACTCTCCCTCTTAAATTGGCCGTGCCTCCACTCTAATAACGTATATACGTATTTACTAGCTTCTACGTCTAGCTTTCTTGTATACAAGAAAATCTACTTGGGAAAGAGCGAAATCATTTGCATTACGAAAAAAAATGGATAATCTTTTTTACCAAAGAGCACGAATAATGTATCAGTTTAAAGTTATGTCTTGATGGCTTAACCAGTTAGCTACCCTCTATGTGATGATTGTAATTGTAGGACATGTTAAGTGATTGAATCAAATGCACAAAGGCATGTTGAAATTACTTGTGAATGCATCTTGCCAATGTATTGTTTCCCAAACTTGGTTTGGTGGACAATTATTTTGCAAGCTATCTTTATCCCTTATATTGTAATCTTCTTTTTCTCTCCTTTATTGCTCATTTTAGTTTTGACTCCAGAACTGAGGCATGCTATCATGTCTTGTAGAATTTTCAGAATCTACACTAATAAACTGGAAACTTCAGTAATAAGTAGAACTGTTCATTTTCTAGGAATCCTAATATGTCCTTCCAAAATGGTTTATTTTTCAGTTATTTCCTTCTTTTTATTTTTAAAGTAACAACAAACTCGCTTATGATAGACGTGTTATTGGGGAGGTCACAGAAGCCTGTTCTTTGAATTGGAAATCAAGTAACCAGAGAAAAAAAGAGATGGTTGATTGAGTTTTTTTTTGGACCATGTAAAATGTTGAACTTGTGCTCGTCAAACCTAATTTGGAGATCAGATGGAGCCCCTTCACAAACAATAAGAGGTTTCAGTCTTACAGATAGTGTGATGTTGATCTTATTTGACTTTGTCATGTTGTTAGTCAATGTGGAACAAATTCAAGACTGATGCCCAAAGCGTTCCTATTTTATGGGTTGAGAAGTCTTTCTCAGATACTTAGTGAGCCGAAGGAACTTTGGTATTATGTGAATGTAAGAGAGGATGTATCTTCATCTGGCTAAATAAAATTGGTTTCTGCAAGAGGACATTTTCTTGGAGATCATCACTGATTCTGCTGATTTGGAAGGTATCTGACCCGGCTGTATAAATGTGAAATGGAAGTTGAGTGCCAGACTGCCAGACTATTCTGATATTGGAAAAGCTAGATTTGGAGGAATATGCGTTATATGAAGTATCCTTCTGCTTCTTGTCCTTTGCAACTGGTGGCCTGCCGCTGCATTGCATTCATATATGGGTTAATTGCATTAGGGGGGGTTGTCTTTGGAGGTTGTTCGGTATCATATGTAAACTTTTCTGATCTTCCAAAACTTTCACTTGGTTGAGCGGTGTATGTAGAATAAATTGGATCTTGGTCCTATTCCAAATATGGAGCCTCTCTTGTTGCCAGAATTTACTGATAAGCTGGAAAATTTTGAATTAGAACTATTGATCTGACTTTGTGGTTACCAATAGTCATAGCTAGACTGGGAAAATTTTTAATAGTTCTGAATTAGGCAAGTTGTTTCTTAAGAAGGGTATTGAGCTATTAACACTTCCTTAATGTATAAAAACATGGTTTACAGTTTATACTTTACTTGTATGTGTTAAATAAGTAGAAGAATTTTGGTGTTACGTTCGATATAATATTCTTTCTGTCCTTAAGTGGACCTTCCGTCAGGTTTGGACACACATTTTAATAATTCTGTTTAGGGTGTAGTTTTTTTGGTAGATAGTTACACAATTAATAGATTGGGAGACAGTGAAAGTTAATAGGGGGTCCACCTCACATGTGTTGGGTGGTGTAAAATTTGTATTTACGGTAACAGGAAGTTTATTTATATGTGCCCTGCCCCCAAAAGGAACAAAGGTTACATTTTACAATGGAGGGAGTATTTGCTAATGTTATCTGTATAATTGACCTTATCATTCTTCTTTTTATATCAAGGCTCCCTCTCCACCCACCACCTCCTGGTAGGAAGAGGGAATGATTTTCTATGTGACAAGAAGTGAACACGGACTGCTCTGGTTATCTTGTACTTTCTGTTTCAAGCGTGTAATGTCCATTAGAACTTTTAAAGCACGGAATCGTACTTTATTTAATCCCGATTTATTTTGTAATTACTCCTATTACATTACGATTTGACGCATCTGGAAAGAGAAGTAATATTTATTAAATTGTATCTCTAGTATCTGCTCAAGAACAGCAAGCTGATGCTGATGTGAATGCAATCCCATCTAAGCCTGAAAAACCCAGTCAACATGAAATTCAGCCGGCCAGGGTTGTAGAAAATGTAATGGCTGCTTCAGAAGGTAAACAGATCAAGGGAGAATTGCCAGAAGGTTTCTTTGATAACAAAGAAGCTGATCTACGTGCACGTGGTATTGAACCTGTGAAGCTAGATGTCAAGTGAGTTTATTATTTGTCCAACTTGCATCCATGTTCTAGATTAATTGCTACTATCAACTTGTTGATAAGCTTGGTTGTAGGCTTGTAGCTATAGCTGGCTGGAGAATCTAACTAAAAATCATTGGTATGGTTAATTATCTGGCAAAGTTAATTGTTTAATGCACTCAGTTACTGTAGTCAGTGTACAGTTGCTGATTCTTGAAATTAGCACACTTTCCGTTTGGACAAAATTTGCTGGTCTGTGCAATAATATTTTGGCAGTAACAGCAATAGTGCGGACAGCTCTAGATTTATGAAGTTTAAATTCATTCCCTGGCTAGCTGTTTATAGTAGAACTGCAAAGGAAAAGATTTGCAGAAAGGAGAAATAGAAGAAAAATTGTTTTTGAAGAACAGTGGTAGTCATAATATTCTTCGGGAGCAGTGACATCCAGAAGTAGGTGTATGCATGGGCAATAAAATCAGAAGAAGCTGTTACAAAATTAGTTGCAACTTGCAAGGCATTTTCTGTAGAAGTTGTGTCATCTGAGCTGTCGAGTTTTAGTGTCTGACAAGTTGCTATTGCGTTCAGAAAATAAAAAGGTCTTCATTTCACCTAATCATGACATGGTCCCTTGTGAAGTTTATTCTGTGTATGCGGTTTTGAATTAATCTACTAGAGTTTGATCACTTAGCTGGCTGGGCTGTGACATGTTTGGGTTATGAAGATCTCAAGTGTTCCTTTCTCCTCAAGGTCTGTTTCTTGTGTTTCACTGTTTTTAATATAGTTTCCTTTATTGGTTAGGGATTGATGGACTGTGGCTATTGATCAGTTGGTAACTGGACACAAAAGACATCCACTCAATGTTTTTTCAGTTGAAATTTGGGAATCTCTAATCTGCCGTTTAAAAATTTTTATTTATTCAGCAGCTTGAATTTGAGGCATTTATCATAATGTTGCCAGTCTTGCCACACATTTTCTTTACTAATCTTGCTGTAAGCTGATGATAAGTTCATACTTGTTATCAGAGATGAGTACAAGGAATTTGAAAAATTGATTCAAGAAGACTTGGCAGAGTTGGACAACCGCTTTGAAGAAGAGGAGGTGAGATCTTCCCCCTTCACTTGGATAAGTAAACATCGATCAATCTTTTGACCAAAATATTTGTATGACAACTAGAGTGGGTTTTCATATTATACTGTGTTGATTGGGCTGAATTGCGTCCATATAGCCTATGTTACTCGGAACCTCACATACAGAAGTACCCATGTCGGATCAACAACACTCAGACATGGGTATAAATACTTCAACTTGGAACAAAAAATCATGGAAATATTTTTCATAAAATAAATGAGTTAGACACTTCAGAATTAGACGCATGCCCGTTTGCGACCTGTGTACTCTCGTATGAGTAACATGGCATACAGCTAGTCATGGGACATCAGAGAGAACATATTTTGAGATATTTTCATGAAGCCAGGTTTATACCGATCTCTATAATCGTGTCTAGCTTGACCCTTTATGCTCTGTGCATTGTTTCATTATTACAGATTGATGCAGCTGAGCAGATAGAAGAGGAAGAAGTTGTAGAACAAAGGTTAGCTAGAGTGCTTGAAACGTTACATGAATTGCTATCTGATTTGATAGATCTGCCTAACTATGTTCCTCCCTCTTTCCCCATTCTGTTTGCAGGACGTACAGAAGCAGAGTGGAGGAGTTAAAGAGAAAGAAAATGGAACTTCTTGCTGCTAAATCTTCAAAAGTTGGTAACGTGTCTGAATCTACTAAAATGAAGGCTGAGCAAGATGACACGTCAAGTGAGAGTGAAGATGATGAGAGCTTTGCAGTTGATTGGAGAGCACAACATCTGTGAAAAGATGAAGGTAAATTCCAGTTCCGTCACTATCTTGTTGGTGCATAAACGACAACCTCTTGATGTTTTGCTTTATTTGGCTCTGTACACAGTTTCATTTGTAGGTTGAAGGGTTTATTTAAACCAGGTGTCGTCATTTTTCTGGGTTCGATGAAGTGCGCCAGTTTGTTGCGGTTGTCCACTATCAAGGATCCTGGAACTGATGAGAACTTACAATTTTGTGTATTGCGCTAACTTGTACATTATGATATATGTGAGCAGACACAATTTTGTTCAACCCAGAAATTTCAGGCAATATATAATCCTCTCAAGGGAATGAGTTTAATCAGTTTATTATATACTTTCATTGGTGCATTTTTCATACTGTAGACTGTAGTTGGCTAGTTGCCACTTCAAGATTACAAATTTACAATTGTAACTTTTTAGTTTTACTACCTTTGATAGAGTTCTGAACATATTTTCATGTCATCCTCTCTCTCTCATCTCAGCCTAACCTTCAGAAAGTCGACCCGGTTATTGTGCAAGTCATATCTGGTCAGTAAGGAATGGTCAATTACGGGGTCGCCTTGTTTAGTTGTTTAGTAGCCAAAATGGTTTGGCCCAGGTGGGTTTATAGTGAGCGTTATAGTCCTTTTCTCCCGATTTTTTCTCTCTTACATAGTACATTTCCGATTACAGGAATTCTTCGGTCGAGTCTTCTTGGCAACAAAGTTTAGCTAAAAAGGTTGTATTAACATCATCTATTTTATGAAGACCAAGGCCAACACATGATTTTGGCTGGCAAATCTTATAGGGAAATTCTACATGGTGACCTTTTATTTTGACAAATTCTATATGGTAGACATGAAAATTTAGAAGTTTACAAAATGACCCTCAACATATTAATTATACATTCCATGACCTTTTTATATTTAAGAACAGTTTTTTTTAATTTATAAAAAATTTTAAAATGAAAAAAAACTTCAAACCCTCCATCTACCGGCGAACCACCCTTCCCACCTCCCCCTCTCTTAGCAGTCTAGCACAGCCCTCCCCCCTTCCCCTCGGCTAGCCTTTCCTCCCCCACCACTGGCCAGGGCATCCGCTCCCTGTCAGCAACATCGCCACCCTTAGCTTCACAAGGGAAAAGTGGGAGTGGCTGAAAAAACAAAAAAACGATGAGTGTTAACTGTAGATTTACTTGTGAGAGGCAATGGAAATGTTCTCAGCCACAAGGGAGATGAAAACCTTAACGTTAGAACTTAGAAATAGATCAAGCCATTCATTTTTGCTTTTAGTATCTTTTTATTATTCTCTGACGACGGCGAGGAGAGAGAATTTGAAGCTGCCTCTGTATTTTTTCTCTCTTGTTGAAGGAGGCTGCAATGATTTTTGTTGTTAATTGGTATAGAAGATGAGATTCTGAAGTGCAGAAATTCCTTTATCAATTTGGTTGTCTTTTGGAGGGAAGGCTGACTGTGGGCTACGCAAGGGGCGGGGGAGAGGCTGTGCTAGTGGAGGGGTGGTGGGCCTGGTGGCCGGTGGGGTGGTGGTTAGCTGGTAGGATTTCGCTTTCTTTTTTTCTCAAAAATAATTTTTGTAATTAAAAAAGCATTTTATAGAATAAAATATTGTTTTTAAATATAAAAAGGTCATGGAATATAGAAAATAAATGTTGAGGGTCATTTTGTAGACTTCTAAATTTTTATGTCTACCATATTGAATTTGCAAAAACAAAGGGTCACCATGTAGAATTTCCCATTCTTATAATATACCCCCAAGCAACCATATGTTGTTGAGTAATATTTGAATTATTTTTTAAGATTTTCGTTTATCTGAACCCCTTACTTAAACCATATATTTTTGAGATATTTTATGTTGTTATCGGTCCAAGATTTGGAGCGGTTTTTTTTAGTCCAGTCTGATGCCCAAGCTACATCTGGTCTGGTCTCCAATTCACAAAGGTTATTTTTGCGACACCTGGTCTGGTTCTTTTAGTTTTGAGCCGGTGACTACCCCTATTTTATAGCTATATCACGTTTTTTTCAATACTAGTCGTTGGACCGCGCGCTAACGCGCACGGCCCCCCAATATGAGTATGCAAACGTTAGGTAAATATCGTTTGTCGTTCAATTTGTCATATATAGTTTGTGCAGTAATCTTTGTTGAAATTAGGTAATGCAAAAGAGTGAAATATCCATTAGAGTAGTAGTTCCAATTAAACAGAGTCATACGTTCTTTTACAACTTTTAGAGCAATTAAATTCCTTTAGTAAAGGGTTCAACCAACTAAACTACAATTTCAGCCTTGACGATCACCAACATAATAATATCAAAATTTTGGCTAACCACTAACTAAATGATGAGATCTTGACATAGGGTTTACAGAAACACTTCATGATACCCTAAGCTTGATCCCTAAGAAGCAAAGAAAATCTGCAAAAATATAAAAGAAATAAACAAAAACTTGGTTAATAATTAACCCAGCAGTTAATAATTCAACATTACAACATTACAGAGCTAGGACTCAAGGGACTTGAGAGGAAGGAGTGACTTCACACCTGAAACCATCATATATTATAGAAAATAACTTTTGCAAAAACCTTCACATAAGCACCCTCCTACTATAAGGAGCTTGTAATCAGAAGTAAGTTACTTCTTTATTTGGGGTTTAGATAGGGAGTTAGTTGATCTTAAGTTTTTCTAGGGCGTTGTCCTACCGGCTTAGGCTTCAAACCCTTTTAGGGATGACAACTCTTCACTGGTTTTCCAAGATATTATAATTGAACTTGGATTCATAATATAGTACACTAATAAGAATTTTCCTTCACAAGTTTGCAATACTAATTGTATTTCTAGTAGCAAGTTATTCATGTTAACTCATAAATCGGTGGTACTTCCTGGTATTAAGCAGAGTCGAGTCGTTTAAGACAATCTCTGACAATAATCTTCATGGAAAAAAACAACCGATCTGTAGAGCACATTTTCATCTATTTTATATTTTCTTGACATTAAGCTAAAAAAAAGGATACCCTTGATTTCTCATGCCCCTAATGAATAAAACATCAAACTAATAACAGAGGGATACCTTCTTTCTAGTATAAAACCCTTAATTTCACCAAAAATCCACAGGAAAATTTACTATTAGAGTATTGACTCACCAGAGAAGAAAACCATTGTTGAGCAACTAAATCCACGATTTCGATAGATGGCCAGATGCCTAGCTACGAGCATTAACATAGAGACAGATGAATAATTGAAACTTAGATGAGAAATTACACAAAAGGGGGGGGGGGGGGAAGAATGGGGTTTGGTATAAAAAATTACCACATATGTCGTCGGTTGCTCAAAATCAAACATAAATCAAACAATTAGAAATCAAAAACATAAAATTTCTACATTAGAGAGTACCATAATAGATAGAATTCATAATTTTTTCAGAATATAATCAAAAAGTTGATTCTACCTCTTCTCAACAACTCACCTACAACTTCAGTGGCTCCAGCCCCTTTCCCTTCTAAAGGAATACAAAAAAAGAGGGTCAGATTGGCAGATCATCATTCCAAATCACGATTAATGACTTAGTGATATATCGATATCTTATAGAGTTTTTCCCTTTCTTTACAAGCTAAATTGTGCTATATTGATGCTCTTAGGAGCTATTTATGCTAACTATTTCGATATAGTTGTGGTTTGTGTGTTCTATATCATTTTGCAGGTTTTAGGGAAAAACTCCCTATTCACTTGATGTTTTGAGCACCACGCTATAGCGGGAAGTTATGAGGCATCTTTGAGGTCTCAAGATGGTATTTGGACCCCATTATGAAGAAGTAAGTGTGCAAAGACTTGGCGTCTGAAGCCAAGCAAAGCAAGGCAAGAAGAAGACTCGCCCGATCGGGTCGGG
Organism: Patellifolia procumbens; assembly: GCA_947645195.1. Taxonomy (NCBI): domain Eukaryota; kingdom Viridiplantae; phylum Streptophyta; class Magnoliopsida; order Caryophyllales; family Amaranthaceae; genus Patellifolia; species Patellifolia procumbens. Next base: position 681,397 of record CANSGD010000888.1, on the reverse strand, counting down.
CAACAACTGCCCGATCGGGTACGAGTGCAGAATTTGGAGTCAAGGTTTCCCGCCCGATCGGGCGGCCTTGCCCGATGTGATCGGGCGGAGCAATACTTAGCCATTTTTGCTGTTTTTCTGAGAGCTGAAGATGACATCCACCCGATGGCATCGGGTGGACTTGCCCGATCGGGTGCTGGGGTTGCGGCCCCGATCGGGTGGAATATGCCCGATCCAATCGGGTGAAGCCTATTTTGTTGCTGCTGAAGACATGTTCCCAGGCCCGATCGGGCGGCCTTTTGCCCGATCGGGTGGAGGACACGGGGATGCGATTTTCGTTATTTTTCCCCCTCTATCTTATTGTTTTCTTAAGACTTATAAATACTTTTAGGTTATATTTATTTTGTATCTTTGATATTCTTAAACACTTAGAGAGCTCTTAGCCTAGTTTATCATTGCTTTGGATTGTAGAAGAGATTCAAGTACAATTTCAATTCAATTAAAGTTTCCGCTTTCCGTCAATTTGGTAATCGTCTTGCTTATTGCTTTATTCCTTTATCTCAATTACTTTAGTTCAATTGCTTATTTCTCAATTAGTTCGTGATGCAATTCTTCGGGTTTTCAATTAGTTTTGTTGTTGTCAATTCGATCATGTCTGAGTAGTTCTCTTTCTAGGGTGTTAGATAGGGAAGCCATGTTTATACCATGATTGCTATTTAGACTCCTATTGATTTCTAGGGCTTGATTAGAGTGATTGTGGTGTGGTTTGTTCTTAATTAGTGATTAATGTTAGTGGCCAATTTCATTGATTGCTTGTGGTTAATAGTTGTTTGCACAGATCCGTCTTACGACTAGAGGCCTAGGACACATCAGTAGTTCTGATTACGTTAGTGAACATGCGGCGTATGTTGAACTATGAGCGTTGAGTCTTAACCATAGCTCAACATAGGCTCTAATCCCCCGACTCTTGACTTAGGTTTTAATAGTAGTTGACCCCACTTGATTGGTATAAGCATGGTGGACCGACCTAATACCCTAGGCTTTTATTCCATAGTTAAATCCTCGACTTAATTCGTATTATTTAGCTTACTCATTAGCTCAGTTAATTCTCCATATTTTCATCTGAAGTAGTTGGTTAATTGGATATTAATATAGAAACTCTGTCTCCCTGCGGATTCGACTCTGCTACCACTGACTACCTTAGTTAGAGGACCGTAGGTTTATTTTTGATTAGGTGATACGACTAAACCTATCACTTAGATGCATTTTGTCTATCTCAATTCTCAACTACTCAAAGACAAGAAGAATACTAATAACCTTATAATTCGGGTATGGCACGATATATTGGTATAGAAAAAGTTGTAGTAGCTAGCAGACAACCCTATCCGAACACAAAAATGTATGGAATACGCTATTACACCAGTTGCTTCAACAATAGAAGAAAAAGTAGCAACTTCTGAACACGAGCAGTTAACCTTGTCTTACACTCTTTAATTTCCTCACTCAGTTCAGGTTACCATTACTTATTTGTAGATGAAACAATACATTTACAAAAAATATATAATAATAAGAAAAGGCAGCTAGCATAACAATTGAAGTGTAACAATTTTAAATTTTTAGTAAGCAATAACACACAACTTCTGTTTTTTTCTAATGTAACCTTACATGCATAGAAAACAAGAATCATAATTCATGCATGCCCCCTCAAACAAAAACTCTAACTTGATAGTATCAACTTTACACACCAGTATTAAATGCAAAACATTCCAACCGTACCAGCCGAAGCGAGCAAATGAATGAGTGGGTCGTTATTGTCGCTCATATAAGATTTTTAGTTCCAATAGTACAAAGAAAAGGATGTAGTTTCCTCAAAGTTATATAATCCAGGTAGATGGAAAATATAGAAAAATGGTCATATAAAGGGTGGATAAATTGCATGCACAATTTAACAAAATTCTAAAAATTAGATGGTTCATTGAAATTGGTAGTTCCTTGTATGATGTTATGATTGTTTTCAATGTAAATACACAATGGAAGCGTAATCCAAAAACCTATAGGATCCAAACACATTCCACAACAAATAGGAAAGTTCCACATGCGTACATTGTTATAAATTTTATGAGTCAAGGACTTCGTAAGGCTTTATAGCAGTAAGTATGTTAGATAATCAACTATTTCAATCAAATTGGTTGTCAATTTAGATGCACAATGTAACTCTCACAACATGATATGGAAATAAAATAAAACACAGGGTTAAGTTTAACTTATGCAAATTAGATGTCATCACGAGTGACCCAAAACAAGAGAAAAAGAAATGGAAAGTCTTCTAACCAACATTCTAAAACATGGAATGCAAAGATAAATTCCATATAAATAACATCCTAATATCCAATATCCAGACAACCTTAGCCAAAGTTCTCATAAACATGAGAGACAAAAAGTTTGCCACAAGCACATTAGGATAGCACATTCACCTTGGACGTCAGTTCATCTAACGCAAGATAAGTTTCCAAATCCGTAGTACATGAATGAAAATGGGAGATTCTACAATATAAACAGAGATGCTTAGCTGAAAGAGAACTGGAATTTTTAAAAAATTATCCATTGAATGTCATAAATTGCATAAGCCACAAATATGGATTCATTATAGATCAACTTACCATCTACTTCATTAGCTTCGACGTCATGTCTCCCTGACTCCTTCCCATCTCCTTGAACTTTATGCACAACACTTTCAGGACATAACCGTTTCAGAAGTTCCTGTATAAAGTAATCGAAGTAAGACCTATTAATACAACAAACCACAGTTTCAGGTACTTTTAAGCTGCAATTCTCAATGGATGAATTAAACATAGAAGTGCAGTCGAAGTGTCGAGCAAAAACAAACAAGTTAAGAGTGTAACAATAGTGAAAATAAGTTAAAAATAAGGAAACTAAAGAATAAAATTAAGTTATAGCAGCTAATTAAGAGCAATAAACAAATTAAGAGCAAATCGCAGACCTTTGAAATTGAGTGAATCTTACAAATTGCAGACCTTCGAGTGAGTTGTTGCGTCTGGGTGAAAAAAATGGTAGAGCACTAAAAGTAATTACAAGATAAGCCAAATGCGAAGACACTTTTGAAAAACACTGTTTTAAAGAGATACATTCCTAAATGATGGAAAATAATCTCCCTAAAAGTGATCTACAGTTTCATTTCTTAATGATGGGAAAACTCGGTTTCCTCCTCATTCCTTACCTCCTCTTTCCCTACTCCCATATATTCTTCTCTTGTATTTCCATTTTCCTTTTGTCTTTAACTTTCCAAATAACGATCCAAACAAACGAAAACAATCTAGAATTAAATTTTCCCTTAGAATTGGTTAAGCATTTTCATCCACAAACCGAGACTACATTTCATAGAATAAATGAAGACCAAAAAACTAAAAAAGGTACAAAATTTCTGCAGAAAATAATCAGCATCAAGGACAAGTAGAAGCTAAAAGAAATAAGAACTCATCATTTTCTCCACTATGATACAAACAACCAAACAAAAATAAGGTTATTAATTCAATCTAAACATAATTCCATGAAATTTAAATTAAAACCCCAAATTACATAATGACAAATCAAATTTAAGATAAGTATTAAGATAAGAGTATCAATCAATTCAATTTGACAAAAAGTAATGAACTTGGAATTAAAAGTAGAAGTGATAGGTAGGGAAGAGAGCCTAAAGAATTCTTACAGTTCTTGTAGATCAAAGTAACATAGTAGCTTTTGCTTTAGTCCTTGGAGGCTGGAGCAGCTATGATAATCCTAAATATTTTCACCAGTTTTGAAATGAATTGAGCCTATAATTGTAATAGAAGCAAACCTAATTCAAATTCAATTGAATTCAATTCAATCAATAAAACCCAAATAAAATAAATCCAATTCAATCAATCAAACCCAAAAGACAATTCAATCAATAAACCCTAAAAAGAAAAAGGGGCAGTGAACATCCACCTGAAATAAGATATACAACTAACATAATTTCACTTAAGACAACAAAAAAGTACTGTAATTAACAGTTGAACACAATAGAGATCAACCCTAACCTGTATAAAAAATGGTGATACGATCATCTCCAAGAATAGAAGAAGCTTTAGCAATAGACGAGTTGTTCAAAACAACATAGCTCCCCAATCAAAATTGGTCAATTCCATGAGTGAACTCTCCGCCACTACAACCACCATCGTCATAACCAGCCAGTATTTCCAGAAGGCGATACCTTCAATAAATCATAGGTCGCAACCCTCTTTGGTCATCTACAAATTAAAATAAAGAGAGAGAACACATGAGAAGGAAAATTACACCTTAAAAATTTAATAGAATCATACCATATTATATAGATAACTACAAACTCGATCAAATTTCCACCGATTAAAGAATTCGAGTAACTAATAACCTCAAAAAAAGCGAACCTTGAGCCGTGCAACCTTGTAACTTGAAATGATCTCTAGTGAATGATTTCATCCAGTATTTAAGCGAATTATACCTCATTATACAACGGTTCTCCCAGAACATGACTCTTTAAGGTGCAAATATTTGAAGTCTGCATGGGTCGCAGATTTGAAAGGATGAATTATAGAAGACAGAGAAGGAGAACCATTGGTAGGGGAAGCTTGAGGAGGTGAAATGGCGAAATGTTGAAAGGAAAGACTGAAGAAGAAAGGTACTGAGGAAGTGAGGATGAGAGAAAGAAATGCATTAGGGTTTAATTTCTTGACAAGATGTAGGGAACCATTGGATGAGACAATTGGTAGGAAGTAATGTCCACCGTTAGATCTTTCACTGTTCAAATGAACAGTTACATTCACTCCGGCTTTTATATATGTTATGGATAGAAATTTATATAAAAAGTTGGACAAACATAATATGAAACAAATTGCTCAAATGGTATTGGATTTGGGTTCATCGTATTCAGGTCGTATTAGATTTAGGATTTGTCATTTTGATCATATTATCGTATTGTATATGACATTATCGAACTTAGTTCGTTGTGCAATTGTGACATAATTAGCACATAGAGAATTTGAGATACTAGAAAACTTGCTTGAAGTGGGTGTCAATTAGCTTATTTGGCAAGTCATATCAATATCTTTTCTAATACTTAAAATTAAAATCAAAATTTACTAAGGTATTGCGCTGTTTTGCTCACGATCCAATATTTAATAAAATAAACACTTGCTTGAATCCATTATACCCATGTGAGATTAAAGCCAAACAAACAATACAACCCATGAAAATCTCATTGTTTCATAGCTAGGAATATCAATAGGCAAGATGAATGCGGAGGTACCTCCACTTCCATTCTCGCCTAATTTTTTTTTTCATTCCCTCATATCACCACGACATGGAAAAACTCTATCGCTACTCCCAACATATATACTTAAAAAACATTATCCCCATGCATTAGCCGCATGAATCCTCGCACCCGCTACGCTCCCGCCATATCAGTTCTAGCATCCGCCTCATTTCATTAAAATATGTGTTAATTTTTGTTATAAAAATTAGGTAAAAAATCAATTTATCCTTTTTAGTTTTTCATCAAATAGATGGATGAGACTTAAGACATGAGGTAGAAGTGGAACGGGGGTGGATGAGGCAGGGTGGACGTGTAGTGGACATCCTAACACTCACACTCACATTCACCTCATAACCCATAATCATGCTCCATTTCCGTCTGACGAATATGGTACTTATATTTTTCTAAAACCCGCATCACTAACATCCATATACAGTTAGAAATAACCCAAAACAAACATTTCAACTTTCAAGTACTGTATTGACCGAACATAATAAACCAAGTCTAAATTGGTTGAAGTCAAATATTCATGCTTGCGGTTAAGGGAAGGGGAAAAGGGAGAGACTTCCTGAAGTGAGAAATTGAGTGAAATAGTAGTATTAGTCAGTCTGCATTTTTATAAATTGAATGAATTCAAAGAATTACCATATCATATAACTCAATCATCCCCGTTCCGCTTTCTTACTTCTATTTTCCGCAATCATCAAAAAAATTGAAATAAAATGAGTCTTCTGAATTCTAAAAAAATTTAAAGCTTATTCTGGGTGTCGCAGAATTTGAAAGGTCGAGTCTTTAACCCATTCATCACTGGTAAGCTAGCAATCATTTTATAACTTGTGATTTTAGATATGCTACAGTATTATTTGAGTTATATGATTGTATATTTTTGATGGGAAAATTGTAAGTATGAAATTATGTGTTTGATCTTTGGCATGATACTTGGGATTAGTCTGAATTTTGGAAAGCTCTCTTCTTTGTAGATCAATTAACAAGTTATTCTCTTTCTGGGAAATGGGTACTGTTAATATGCTCTTAATATTTAATTGGGTAGCATTGCAATATTATTTGTATCTGGTTTGAATTTGGGAAAATTGAAGAATTTCCCAGTTGTCAAATTTCTGTATTAATCCCAGATTTCAATGAATCAGAATTCTTGGGGTTAGAAGAAATCTGGTACCCCATTTACTTGGGAGTTTGATAGGATGTAGTATAATGTTTGATTGTGAAAACTAATGTTGTTTTATTTCTGGGGTCGTTATCATAGTAGCTTGTTTTATTTTGGTTTTCTTTCTTTTTTCAAAAAATTTATTTTGTTATAGGAATAGATTTCTTGAAGGGTTTTTACTTGATCAAAGAATTGTTATCTGAAATTTGTCGTGTGCGAAATCTTTGAAGCATTTTGTAAAAATGCAGATGATTTTGATTGATTTCACTGTATTTAATGGAATTGCGGAAGTCAAATTGAGTGACTGCTTTACTTGGGAAGTTGATCTGATTGTGTTGTTTGTTGCTTTCTACAGTTCCTTTGCAATTGGAAATGCTATGCATGGAAGTGGAGGAAGGAATTTGTGCTTCTTAGAGTTTGATCTGTACCCTAAATCTTTCAAATCTAAGCTGAAGATGAAAACGTTGGCGCAGATGAGAAATGGTGTGCTAAAGAAGCTCAGTAAGAAAAGGAAATTAGAATTCTCTTCTCTTGTCATGAGTTCGAGCTCAAGGTTGCGACAACAAATAGATCAGGAAAGAGAGGTTGGATCCACCAGGGAAAATTTGATGAGAAAAAACCATCTGCAAAAAACCCATTTGATTAATTCTTTTAAGAGGCACAATCGCAAGGGATTTCAAGGTGAACGATCTTTATGCTCAAGGTCTATCGGTAAAAAGGACAGTGATGGCTCACAAGCCGTAAGCTTGAAGAGAAGGAGAAAACAGAAGAAAAAGAGTGATAAGGTGGTTCCAGATAAAGCTTCTCAATTGCAGAGGAGAGCTAGATACTTTTTGGTTAAAATGAAGCTAGAACAGAACCTCATTGATGCTTACTCAGGAGAAGGTTGGAAAGGTCAGAGGTACCGGAAGAATTTAACGTTTCTTTCCTGAACATTTTCCTATGTGATTGAAGGGACATAAACCATCATGCATATGTTCTAGAACCTGTAAACGTTTATGCGTGCAATATGCTTTATAATGGATTCTGGTTAGAGGCGCAAAGCACTGTGAATGACCACTCTTGATCCTGCTGCCAGGAGCATGATGAACAATCATTACCAGCTAACACAGTTTCCTTTATGTTGCAGACTTGTAGTGTGCTTTGTGTTGCATGCCCATTGCCTGCAGTTAATATGATGTAGCTATCGAGTTTCCCAAACCAAATTTTAGTCTTTCTTACCACTTGTTCTTTTTGTATCATTTAAGATATATGTCACTTCTAATTGTGCTGGTATTATCTGTTGTATAATCTTTGTAGTTAATGACAGAGAATTGGTCCATTAGGTCTTAGCGGTTTATAAAGATTGTTTAATGAGAAGTTGGGATTTTTCCTTTGGACTTCTTTTCTTGTAACTTGGAAGGCCAAACTAGAAACTTTATCTCCGAATTGGTCTTTCTAGTCGTCTAAGTCACACTAAGCTTTGACTTTGGGACCTCTGGCCAATATGTGCTCCAGAAATTCCCTTATCCTGTGAAATGGTGTATGTACCTTGCAAGTTCATCCATATAAGTTTATTTGCTTGCCTTCATTTCCTTAATAGTAAATTGGTAATGTTCGAGGTTTTTGTGATGATATATGACGTCTACTCTACCCTTTCAATTGACAGTCGAGAAAAGATTAAGCCTGAAAAGGAGCTACAGAGAGCCAAGAATCAGATACTGAAATGTAAGCTTGGAATTCGGGATACAGTTCACCAGTTAGATTTACTTGGCTCTGTTGGCCAGATTGATGGCTCTCTGATTGACCCAGATGGCTCTGTCCATCATGAACATGTAAGTATGTATTTTTATCTTGATTTTTCGTTCTCTTTTGCATGTTAGATGATTAGACCTACAGTTTCATTGGAATATGAATCAGAAGTCGTCTACTGCCGAACAATCTGCTGACACACTTTTAATAGAATCTTACAAGTAAATTGGACATCAAGGATGTTGTTTTTGATGGTTTCCTTATAAAATCAGCTTCATCTATCTGACATACTATTTCAAGTTCCTGTAGTGTCCAATCCTTATTAATTTGGGACATGAAAGCTACACGCTAGCCTTTTTTTTATTGATAAGTATGCTCTAGTATTTTGCTCTTAAAGCAGCTTATTTGGATTCTCTTGTGATCAAAGCTTGGACTGAAAACTTCCTGCTTTATGCTTGTAGATAATCTGCAAAAAGTGCAAGTCTCAGGAAGTTTCGGAGGATAACGATATATTGTTATGTGATGGCTCCTGCAATTGTGCTTTCCATCAAAAATGTATTGATCCCCCATTGGCAACAGAAGATAGTAAGCTCTGTGACCTTTGCTTGAATCTTCATAAGGTAAATGAATTAATTATCTCATAGAATTTCTGTCTTCTCTGCTTCTTGAAGTTCCTCCTGAAGATGAAGGTTGGCTATGTAAATATTGTGATTGCAAGATGGAAATTCTGGAAGCAATGAATGCACATCTTGGAACACAGTTCTCTGCTTATAGTACCTGGCAGGTTAGTAGTTGCAGAAGGCTTTATTTTTGTCTTGTGGTCTTTGGCTTCATGTTAGCATATTCGAGATGTAGTGATTAGTGTGGTTTATGTAGGATATTTTTAAAGAAGAAGCTCTTTCTAATGTTGGGGCCAGAGATATTAATCCTGAAGATGAGTGGCCAGATGATGAGTCCGATGATAATGATTATGACCCTGACAGGGATGAAAATGATAGCATTAATAGGTGTAGTGTGGAAGACGGTGATCCGCTTGAGGAAACCAGCACTAGCAGTTCATGTTGTTCTTTAGAAAGTGAAGTTCTCTCAGAAGCTGGATTTTCGGCAGGAAGACATAGAGTATCCAGCAACGTTTCTTCTTTACATCAACATGGTGTAACGAAAACCAACGATGATGAAATTACTAGTGGTCCCAGAAAACGATGTGCTGTGGATTATAGAAAGCTCTATGATGTAAGTAGCTCGAACTTCCGTTGCTCAAGGTTCAAAAGCATTTTTTTGCTTATATATATATATATAACCATGGAATCAGAAATTCGACTATATCTTGACAGGATATACGAATTCTGCTTCATATAGCTCCCTAAGCGTATTGAAACGGCAACTTTGGATGCAATTTTTGATAAAAAGATGTAACAACATGAAAGTTCGCTAGGCATAATAAGTTGGAGGATTTTTCTTTTGCAGTTTGTTTACTAATGGGTGTTGGTGAAATAGGATCTTCTTCCTTTTTCCCCCCTTCATCGATGCTGCAAAACGTGCACTGATAAAATGGTTTAAGTTCATTTTGCTCCTGTATTTAGGGATCAAATCCTTCACATTCCAAATTTAACATTATTGTACTTTCTTGTTCCTCTTTTCCAATGTGGTTTAGTTGAACAATGTGCCTCTACCTGAAATGTGATGTGATCCAAACATTAATGATTATAATCAATGTAATTCGCAATTCGCCTAAAATGATTATAATCAAGGGATTAGGGAATTGGGTAACACTGATTATAATCAATTTCTCACGTGTTAGCGGCTTTGCACCGTTATATGGTTTACACTAAATCCCAAAGAGAAACGCGTCATTAGATCTTTTTGATTGATTTTCACCTGTAACATCTCCAGGAGGCCCAGGACGAGAAAAGGGTGTTGAGTTGCTTTGATTTGATGGCCTGAACTTGAATCGAATTGCATGGATTCACCCTATCTATATGAATAAGATTATTGTTAGAATAATGCCAACAAGCCGTGAGAGCTCATTTAGTTTCCAGATGAGGGTTTTATTTACCTTTTCTTTTATTGCTTTGCTTTCTGTATCGAGGCTAAACCTACAGTGCATAATTGTTAAGTTCCTATTAGTAGAATGTTACCGGTGCAAGAATGCTTCTCAATTTATCCTTTCACCCCCTACTAGGGCACAAGGGTGCAACAAGTGATGCATCTATTGAGGTCGAGCCCATAATCTGTGACTTGCTTACAGGAAATGTTCGGGAAAGAGTCTACTACAGGTGATTTAATCAGTGAAGATGAAGATTGGGACCCATCTAAACGAAGGCGGAAAGAAAAGGAGAGTGACGTTGCTAGTACCCTTATGACTCTGTGTGAAAGTGAAGTTAAACAATCAGATCCGCAAACTCTGGAAGTGGGTAACAATCATCTTCAACAGATCGCAAAAGCTAGAAAACCTCTCTCAAGGATTTCTAGCGATGTGGTGCAGGTACTCGGTTCCTTCATCTTCCCATGGGAATCCTTGGGCCAATAAAATACTATGGAGGCACTGCTGAAGAGATGAGCTCTTAATTTGCATCAGCCATCAATATACTGATTTTTTTGTTTGATGTTTCAGAAACTTCGTCAAGCATTTGCTGAGAATGAACTTCCTTCTAGAGATGTTAAGAGAGAAATCTCAGAGCAAGTGGGTCTTGAGTACAAAAAGGTAAAAAATCCCGAACTATTGGCATCAGCGAGGCACCCAAAAATAACAGACTTCTCACAGCAAAGTTATTGTAGCATACCTGCATGGGGATGTTTTTAAATTTTCTCATTTACCTTGCAATCATGTATCCTTTCAATTTAAAGATGCTGAGGTAGGCTATCGTCTCGCCAGAACATGTCACATTCTAGGTGCCAAACCTTGTCAACTTCGACCATTAATAGCACTATTATGTAAAACAATATAATGGATTAGCAGAATAAGTACTCCTTCCATTTTTATTAGTTGTTCGGCTTTGACTTTTTTGTTTTCCAGTGAACAACTTTGACCGTTAACATCGTTGCTTTTTATTTTTATATATTAGAAAAAAATGATATTTTAAATACAAACATTCAGACATAAATACTTCACATAATAACATTTGTTTTTTTTTTTTTTGTAGAAAAAAGGGAGTGAATATGGGTTATAAAAATAGTGTGGGCAAAAGTCAAAGGGGAACAATCAACAAAAAAATGGAGAGAATACATTTCATGATGAATCTTGCAATCATGTTTTTTTGTTTATCATCATCTAATATATTTGATGATGCGCAAATTTAGTAAATTCTTTTTATATAACCTAAGTTAAACATGTCCTTTTTTTACTAAAAAGGAAGGCGTTATACATATCTAGCTCACATACTCATTGGCATTTCTTGGCAACTTAATATTGTCCCTTTTATTTATCTATGGACAGGTGAACAAATGGTTTAAAAATGCACGTTACATGGCTCTAAAAAATAAGGTTAGTAATTTCTGACTGGAGTTTTGGTTTCCATATTGCTGCTCTGAACTTCCGGGATCATCTGTGGTTACTCTTTTGTGGTCGTGTCTCAGTCACATATTGGTTGCATTGTCATCTTGCAAATTTTTTTGGCTTTATTTAGGCAAATGTCATATCTTAGATTTTGGTACCCCTTCCTTTTTTTTCCTCCTTCACCCTGTTCATTTATATGAAGCAACTATTGTCTGTTTATGTCACAGAAATCTGATTCAGCAATTGATAAAACAACTGGGGTAATTATTTCCAAGTGCTCCACACCCACTTTAATCCATAAGAAGCAAGTAAAGAGAGTTAGCTGGAGAGCTAACCTAACCACATTGATCAGTAGTCCTGTGAAGAAGCAGAAGTTGAAGAAAACTTCACTTGGTAAATCCAAGGTATTGATTCTACCCATTGCATTTTTTCAATTTTCTGTTTGTATTTTTCTCTTATGTTTCTTGGCTGATTAGTGATATATTAGAATTGCCAAATAATAGAAACAACTTTCCTATTTTGCATGTAACTCATGTACTGAGGCTATCATCTCCTTGCCTATGATGCATTGTAATTTATAGATACTAACGTACTAAACTACTAATCATCTGCTAGGATTCCCTATTCCTAGTTTCATTAATCCTTGAGTTTGCTTCTGCCTCAGTTACAAGAAGTAAGAAATCTCCCCATGTTTTTGCTCTACCTTCCCCCCCCCCATAAAAGTGTTTTCACTTAACTATGACCAGAACAAACCGATTCTTAGAGGAAATTCTTGTTGAAGTGGGCGGACAGGATATCAGTATGGTGATGGATTGGAGAATGAAGGTATACGTGATGAATGTTACGTTGCTGACGATGCTCTGCCTGTATTTCGCTCGCTAACAGTGGAGGGTAAATAAGAAAGGATAGAAGGAGTGAAAAAAAAACTGATAATCTTTTCATATCTTTGGTGTCCGTTCATGAAGTTATGTGGTTGATGAAATATGGTAGTGATAGCATTGGGCTCTTCTCTCAAGAGCCTGTATTATAGCACACTGGAAAGTTTCTGTAGAAACTAGCCTATAGAAGTTGCTCGGTTAATTGTCAGAATGGTTTCTGGCTACCAATTGCTAGCTCACTATTGTTTTTGAAGTAGTTCAAAGTCTTTGTGGCATGAAAGACTGGATGTTTTTGAAGTGGCTATAATGCTAATAAATATGGTTGTCCAATTTTTGACGTCTTTAGCAGGTAAATATTACTTGCTTAAATTATTGGAAATAAATTGATTGCTAAAAAAGGGAGTTCAAGGAAGTTAGAGATTAGCTTTTTGGGTTTGTCAAAAGCTATGACTGGCAAGGATAATGAAGATAATTTGATCTTGATAGGATGTCCCGGTGCCATCTTTGAAAGACTTAAAGGGCCTGTTGGTTATCGTTTTTTGTTTTTTGTTTTTTTTTTGAAAACTAAAAACCAAAAACACGAAACCGGAAAAAGTGGTTATCATTTTTTAGTTGTCATATGACTTTGAAAATCAAAATACCAAAAAACAGAAAACCACAGTGATACCGAACGGGCCCTAACTAGTTAAGCTAGTTGATGTTTGCAGTTATAAATTAACTAGTGAACATAGTCCAGTCACCTGCTCTTCAACCTGTAGATTGTTGCTGCATTACACATTTACACTTGCCTTCAGTTTTCTTTATATTATTATTTGCAAACTTGCCTTTTCACGTTCTCCAATGCAAAACTTTGACCATTAAGACATTAGTTACATCTTAGTAAAAGTTAGAAGAGGTTGACATGAACTACATATTGAAATGAATCTAATGATCTCACATGGTTCTTTTATCTTGTAAGTGAAAATTATGGTCAAAATACATAAATCCGACCTCCAAAACGTAATAGGTGCACTAACAAAAAAGGGAGGAAGTGTTTTCGTTCTTTTTTTTCACCTCACGCTTCTCCCTCTCCGTTTCCATCCACTTTATGTGCAACATTTGAGTTTTAATGAATCTTGTTTTCTGTCCACTCGGCCTCATCATTTGCGAAAACCCTCTCTCTTTCATTTGGTGATTCAACAGGCTACTCTGGACCTGAGTGATGATATGAGTTTGAAGAAGCACCTCCTATACTTGAAGGCAAAAAGTAGGCCAAAAAACACACTGAAACGTAACACAGAGAAACTTGAAGGACGAAACCCCGAAATGCAGATGGAACGTCTATGCTGGATCGAAGCAAAGCTTTGGAAGCTGAAACAAATATTGTCGACTATCCAAAAATCCGTAAACGATGAATCAGACGACTTAAGGTATAATAAACAAAAGGTGGTCTATGTTCCTGTTGCAGTGCTCAAGGAGAAAGCATAATGTTGATCTTTTATCAGTTTAGAGGTTGAAGCCGAAAGCTAGGTGAGTGAAACATAGATCTTTATACTGTTGAAATTGAGCACATGTGGGATTTTGATGGTCAGTTGGTAAGAGATTACTGTAGAATAACAAAGATATGATAAAATCTTAGGATATATTAGTATATTAAGCACAATGGCTCGTAAGGTTGTTGATGTGTCAGCATCACCGTGATGCCTGAGGAAAAGGGTTTCCAGTTGAGGGAGAGGTTTGATGTTTGCTCGTAGAATGTGAAGGAATCGACTGTATATATGGTTGTTGATGTGAAGGAAAAGAGTTTGTTTGGTGTATACAAGGAGCGATGTAATGAACTATAGGTACAATATGAATAGCAGATAATTATTTTGTCTAGTATAATGGTATGTCCTAGAGATTTTATCATATGGTTATAATTATGCAGTAACCTCTAACCGTGGAGTGGGAGTTTCAAGAGGAAACGTCAAAAGTGGATGTTGTTCATTATATTGACTTTTTGTGCTGCAGAACATGTTGATTTGTCTATGATTCACTATGAAGTTACTAAGTAGCAGCATAAGCTATGGCTTCAGCCTTAAAAGCTCTCACTCTGAACAGTAACGAGTGCCTTGTAATGGAAATTATGCAAATTTTGTAAAGACGATATCAATTTATTTTAAACTTTCTTGGCGAAAATGTCTTCTTGGCTTAATTCCTTGTCCATTGTCTACATTTAAGCAGTAGTGTTATCAGTTATGGTGTCATTGAGCTATTTAACTTTTTATCTAACGATCGCGCCAGGGGTGCCTTCAGCTCTAGATAAGATTTTTGCACATTTGTAATCCTCTGCGTTATGAATTAGGCTTATTAGACTGTTTCAAATGAGTAATGAGGAAGAAATATCCTTAGATGAAGATGCTTTTGTTCTTTTTTATATATTAAGGTCGATATACAATTTTTATTATACATTCAGGTTTGCCATGAGTATTGTACACCCAATGTTATTTTTTTTACTCTACCCAAGGTTACATCTGATTACTAGGTCTTTTCTAACAAAAAAGTTTATAATAGTTTTTTCCTCGCATAAGGCCTATTTTAATTGGTCTTTCCTACAAATTGTTTTTTTTCTTTTCTATTTTGCACACTTTTAAAAGTTGTGTAATTGCAATCATTTATGTGATTTCTCAAAATGTATAAGATCGGAAAAAAATAAGTCCTTTATAATGACTCCTTGACTTACCAAAAGTTTAGAAAAAATAAATAAAATATGATAAATGGACAAATTAAAGTAAAAAAATGTATAATAAAAGAACTTGAACAACTATTTTTTTCCACCTCCACCAAAAATGTTGAACAACTAAAATTCTGATTACCCTTATTGTAGCTGGAAATATAAAGAATGCTACTCTATGAAAATTGCAATCTTGGTTCCATGTCTATCCTGTGAGACAAAATAAGCAGAGTTAAAGGAATATAAGAAGTTGCTAATAAATTTATTTTCATGGCAAGATATGCCTAATGCCTACATCATGCTTCTGCATAATCTATCTCTCCTCTTCACCAAAAAAAAAAAAAATTCTATCTCTTTACCATAATTTTAAAGCTGTACAGTTTGACCAATGTATATAAATAAATGATCTTAATGGTTAAGTTTGATAATAAATTAATAATATTATACTTCATTTCATACTACCCAGTTCATTTTCAAGAAAAAGAAAATTTAAAAACTTAATACTTGGCTTATAGTATAAAGTTTAAATGCTGCAGCACGACATGTGCTGGTCAAACATGGAACAATAAAATTTATTTTGTGGATCAATTTTTCTGATGGCAGAGAGTAGAAGGAGAAGAAAGAAAATGTGGCAAATCTTAACCCCCAGCAGTTTCAATGCACGACAATAACAACTAAGATGAAGTATATATGGTGGAACAGCAAGATATGTGTGCTTTTCAGGGACTAGGCAACTAGGGTTGGAGGTTGTTGGCTACAGTTGCTATAATTTTCTTACACTTTTAATGTTATTAATTATCACATTAATTGGCCAATCTTTAAAACGTCTCATATAATTTAGAGTCTCCATGCCTTTGATTACAATGTTGGGCCCAAAAGAAACAAAATCATAATACAAAAGTTATTATATCATTGACAAAAAGATAACATACGTTTCAGGTCGTTCGATAAGAAAATAATAGCAATTTATTTTGTACTCATAAGCCCAAAAATTTTAAATTAAGGTACTATACGCAAATAGTTCCACTTTGCACAAGCTAATAACTATATATACCCATCGGTCAAAATTAAAATTGTGGAGTGATTTTATAAAATAATCTAAGTTATCGTTGTTGAATTATTGCTGTTAGCATCTCTTGTTTAACTATCTTACAAATGACCACTTTTGTATTTCACTCTCATAAATTATATTCACCAACAAACTTCTTTAAAATGTCAATTTTTTTGAGTAATTTACATTATAACATTTTTTCGAGAGTCGTCTCAGTTAATCAGGCTCATCCTTTTATTTCCCTTGTAAATCCTAATGGAACGAAAAATATAGCATCCTTCAGTTCATCCTCAACCACCCCTCTCTTGCTCTTTTCATCTTGCAATTGAATCATCTTCATTGAGCATGGTGAATATTTTTGTTGCCCTCATCTTCACCATTTACCCAATCATTTTTTCTTCTTATTCTCTGTCTCTTTAATAGAATATGCAGGCAAACCTTCTCCCGGTCGGTGTTTCTCTATGATTTGAGCTTTTTAGGAGGAATCCCATATTAGCATTTTAACGGACATGTTCAATTGATGTCATGGACAAGAAAAAGACGGAGGAATAAAGAATAAAGTGGGTTCCTTAGACAAAGCTAATTCATGAAAAAACCCGTAGAAAGTAGTATTACTAAAACTTTGACATTTTAAGGTAATTTTTCGAGGAAAAAAATTATCAGATAATTCATTATAAATTTGATCATTTTAAAAGTAATTTCCGACAGAAAAACTCTTTCTATTATCTATACTCGTTAAAATTAAAGGTACGTGAGGGAGTGTATGTAGTGGAAACAAGTAACAACACCAAAATGTGATACAATAGACATGATGCGATGGAAATGAAACAAAGAAATTAATTAACAGCGACGCAAGCTCAGAGGACCAACTAAAACGAAGGTATGGGTGCATGGGCAGAACATGTATATAAATATATACTACTAGTATATCAACATTGGACCACAAAATAGAGGTTCAATCAAAGCTGCTAGCAAGTAGTATCACCAAACTTAGTACTATAACACAAGTAATTGCTTGGTTGGTGCAACATCATTATCTCTCTTCATTCCTGGATGTGGATTGTGATTTGTGGAGTTCTAATAGTTCTATATATGTTCTCCAATATTATAGTAGCTGTATAGCAATTGATGCACACATAAATGATAAATCTCTAGGTATGCGATTATCCCGTATCTAAATATTTTTGTCTAAGAAAGTCGAGTTATTTTCATGCTAACGAAGCCCAAAAAACTTCGGACGACTTAGGGTTTAATTCACTTGACAATTTTTTTCTTAGTCTACACAAATAACAACTTTCTTATTTGGTATACCCTAATCACTCAACACTCACAGTTTTTTGGTCTAAAGTTAACGGATCAGACATCAGGAGTGAGAGGGAATATAGTAAAGGAACCATCACTCCCAAAAACCTCTAGTAACATTTGATTCTATAACTTTGAAGTCATTAGACCAAACACTTCGCCACTAGGCCAAACTTGCTTGTTATATTAACAAGGAAAAGTTGTATCTTACCACTTTTTGTATATTACCACCTTTTACTTTTTTTTTTAAATTACCACCTTTTACTCCCCTTTTTTTTATTTTCCCACCATTTAACATTTTCTGTCAAAGAAACGTTAGTGTGGGCCCCATTTATTTCCCACTGAACTTAGTAAAACCCTAGCCACCACCACGCTCAACCCTAACCACCACCACCACCACGCTCAATCCTAACCACCACCACCACCACCACCATCAAAACGTTAGTAAAACCCTAACCACTTTTTCGAAACCCTAGCCACCACCACGCTCAACCCTAACTACTACAACGTAAAATCTGGATTTTTGAAATCTAGACCATCACATACACCAAAATCTAGGTTGCTCACGCAAAATCCTTTGTCGTTGTTCACGCAATCTTCGGTGCGAATGAGAGAGAGAAAAGAAGTGAAAATGGAGGAGAAAGATTGGAGAAGATGTTGAAGCTTTAAGAGGAAGAAGAAGAAGATTTGACGAGCGGAAGTTAGGGTTTTCGATAATCTTTGCTGTTTAATGGAGAAGAAAGAGATTCTGATGCGAAGATCTCGACGAAGAGGAAGTTAGGGTTTCGACAATGGAGGTTGAAGATGAAGATGATGAAGTTGTTGTTGTTGTTGTTGTTGTTGTGGTGAGATTGTGAAATCTGGGGTTTGTGCGATGGTGTATGTGGTGGTCTCGGTTTGGCTGGCTTTGGTGCGGTGGTTTATGTGGTGGTCTCGATTCGGCTGGCTTTGGTGCGGTGGTGTCTGTGGTGGTCGGTGTGGTTGGTTGGTGGTAGGCGGTGGTCGACAGTGGTTGGTTGGTGGTAGGCCCACACTAACGTTTCTTTGACAGAAAATGTTAAATGGTGGGAAAATAAAAAAAAGGGGAGTAAAAGGTGGTAATTTAAAAAAAAGAAGTAAAAGGTGGTAATTTACAAAAACTGGCAAGTAAAAGGTGGTAAGATATAATTTTTCCTATTAACAATCATGGAACTTAAATTGATATTCCATGAGCCATAACAATTTCATGTATTTGGCAATCACCCATCTCAAAGAGACATTGCTTTAGTAATGTTTAGGCATTAGATGTGACTACCGTTTTTCATTTATTGAAAACCCTACCAAATACAAGTGTTGCTTGACGAATAGCGGTAACAGTAATCATTACTTTTACCAAAGATATATTTCAGCTTTCTAGAGAAATTGGAGGAGGAGGGTAGAGGACGAGAGTGAGAAAAAAGAAAGGTGGATAAGCGTATGAAGGGGTGTCATAGTCCTCAACTCCTCATAGACGATCTACTTTAAAATACAGGTTGTGTTTAGCAGCTTATATATTTTACGTTGCTTACCAATTATATAGATATCATTTAAAACATTCGTATTTATCACTTCTTTTGTCTCATAATATAAGACTCATTTCCTTATTTGGGTAAAACTTTAAAATCTTTGACCAAATATTCTTTTTAATTTATACAAAATACATATTTTCATGTGGGATCTTGTTAGATTTGCCTTAATTTGTACTTTACCCAGGGAAATCCAGGAAATCCATTATCACGCTAATTCCAAAGAATGAAATCCAGGAAACGACAAACGATTTCAGACCAATCAACCTGGTCAATTCAATCTATAAAGCCATCATCATGGTGTCACGTCTAGCTCCTGTCTTGGAAAAAATAATAAGCCCCTTCCAAAATGCCTTTACCTAGGGACGATCCATTCATGATAATCTTCTTATAGTGCAAGAAATTCTTAACACTTTCCAGAAATCGAAAAAAAAACGGGATGGTGTGCCCTAAAGCTAGATATGGAAAAAGCCTATGACAGGCTAGAATGGGATTTCCTATGGGCAACCCTGCATGCATTTGGGTTCCCCACCCGTTGGATTGATCTAATTAAACAATGAGTGACTAAAGTCTCTTATTCACTCAAAATCAATGGACAAACAACCCAATGGTTCAAACCAACGAGAGGTCTAAGGCAAGGTGACCCCTTATCCCCATACTTATTCATTCTATGAATGGAAGTCTTAATTAGAAAACTGGTCATTGCCAGCACCAGTACAAAGTCAGGCTTGGGTTTTAAATTATGCCCCGGAACAACCAACATCCTGTGTCTTATGTTCGCAGATGACAGCCTACTGTTTTGTAAAGCCAAGACCTCGGCTTGTACAGAACTCCGAAAACAAATTGATGAATTTTGTGCCATCTCAGGTCAATTAGTAAACTTCCATAAATATGCGCTAATTTTCTCAAAGCAAATTCCCAACAATCGCAAACAAGGTTTAGCCAGCCATTTTGACATCACTCCGAAAGGTTGCCTAGGGTGATACCTAGGAATCCACTTCAGCTCTTTCAAACCGACCAAAAGTGACAAGACCAAAGTCCTAAAAGACACAGAAAGGCGACTACTCCTCTGGGAGGCGGGCTTCCTTTCCAAGGCCGGGCGGCACACATTCATTCAATCGAATCTTGAAGCAATACCAGCCTACACCTGCTCCTCGTCTATGCTACCTATTAGCCTAGCTAAAAATATAGACACTTTTCATAGATCTTTCTTCTTGAAGCAACAAAAGGATAAAAATGCAGTACCACTTATATCTTGGAACAAAATTTGCAAACCTAAATGTTTGGGGGGCCTTGGTCTACGCAAGACACACCCCCTTAACCAAGCTTTTATAGCTAAACTAGGATGGGCTATCCTTATAAAGCCCGAAAGCCTATGGGTCCAGCTTATGAAACAAAAATACCTCAAGCATAAAACCTTTTTTGACTATAACCCCAAACCAGCGGACTCGGACATATGGAAAAAAATATTGGGCCAAAGAGAAATTCTCAGGAAAGGGATAAGATGGAAAATTGGCAATGGAAAAAATGTTTATTTCTGGTTAGACAACTGGGCTGATCACTGCAGCCTTAGCGAGAAACTAAAAATCCATCCTTCGACTATTAACACGGAACTAAGAGTGGCCCACTT
This sequence comes from Patellifolia procumbens, assembly GCA_947645195.1. Classification (NCBI taxonomy): domain Eukaryota; kingdom Viridiplantae; phylum Streptophyta; class Magnoliopsida; order Caryophyllales; family Amaranthaceae; genus Patellifolia; species Patellifolia procumbens. The sequence continues at coordinate 660,600 of CANSGD010000888.1, read as the reverse complement.
CATTACCCCAGAACATAAATGGGATCTTGCCTTACTACACAACACTCTGCCTCTAGAAATTTGTCACCTAATTGAAGGTATCCCCATTCCTACACACGACTTGGGGGATACCCCAATCTGGGGCCCGAACTCAGATGGAAATTTCTCGGTTAAGTCAGCAACCTGGCTTACACATGACATAACCCCTGATCTACCCAAATGGCCGCATAGATGGATTTGGAGATTAGATCTCCCCCCTAAACTACTCATCTTCATTTGGCTTATTCTCCATGAAAGCCTTGGTGTGAGGGCTGTCCTCACCAAACGAAGAATAATTCCTATAGATACTTGCCCTATCTGCTCAGCACAATCTGAAACCCTTCTTCATCTTTTCTCGGAATGTCAAAAAATCAACTCCTTCCTTAAGGACCAACGCACTATAAACTGGATTGGAATGAGCATCCCATTCGATTTAATCCCATCCACCTTGGGAAAACTAAAACCCAAGAAAGATATCATCCAACGATACATTTTTTTACTATGGCACATTTGGAAAGAGAGAAACAACTGTATCTTCCAAAATGAACCCTTCGATCCCCACCGTACCTTACTAAGGGCTACATTTGCGGAAAAAGGAGTGGAGCGCCAGGTTGACAATTGATAAGAATGCTACAAAGATTTCCCCACTTAGGGGAACCCGGCCCCCTCCCCCCCCCTAAAATCTCCAATCCCACACCCCTTCTTATTTCTTGGTCTCCTCCTCCCCCTGGTACTCTTAAAATCAATTTCGACGGCTCAGTCAGAAATGGGTCAGCTGCAGCAGGCTTCATCATCAGAGATCACCAAGCTAACGTCATAGCAGCCAAAACCTACAATCTCGGCAACACAACCATCATTGTGGCAGAAGCAACAACGCTACATAAGGCACTAATCTACCTCAAATCCATCCAGCACACCTCCATCATCATCGAAGGCGATAATCTATTAGTCATCGATGCGATTAAAAAGACTTTGGCTCATCCATGGCAGTTCGACAACATAATACGAGACATTCATTTCATCCTCCACAACTGTGAGAAGTGGAAAATCACCCACATCTACAGGGAAGCAAATCAGGTAGCAGACTGGGTAGCCAATGTAGGACATTTGGTTTATGATAGTCTCGACATAGACATTATGGAACACTCTGCTCTTCTCCCTATCCTTAGTTCAGATGCGTTAGGAGAACTCCTCGGAGGGGCTCCTAACGCTCTTTTCCTACTTTTCCTTACCTTACCAAAAAAAAAATTTGTACTTTAATAATATCAACTTTTATATTTTTGGAAAAATTGTTTTTAATAAGTCAACCTTTGCTCCATCTTCTAAAATTAAGTTAACCTTTGATTAATCTAGGAATAAGTAAACCTTATAATCGATATTCTAAAATTAAGTCATCACCCGTTGGTAACCTGGTATTGTAGGTATACGTTACACGTGGCGTAATATGGTTGGTTTAAATTTAAATTATTTTAAAAAAAATAAAAATTCACATTTTCGTCCCTCTCCCCTCAATCTCCTCCCCATCACCTCTACCTTCCCTGGTTCTGCTCACGCCGGCGACCCAGCCCTGCTTCGCCCCCACTTCACAAATCCCTCCCCCCCCCCGCCGGTGTCCTTTGTTTCCTCCCTTTCCATTCACCATTATCAATGTCAATCTTCTCTTTGCTACACTCCGGCTGCTCTGCCACCACACTCAAGCCGATCTGCTTTCTTTGACAGAACATGTCGCCGAAATCATCGGAATCCCGCCAGAGAATGAAAATGGAACATTTCGGCGAATGTGAGAAGGAGAGTGATATCACGTATTTATATAGAGTTTTCTCCCTTATTTACAAGCTAATTTGTGCGTCATTGGAGCTCTTGGGAGCTATTTTGTGCTAACTATCGTATATAGTTGTGGTCTCGTGTTTTAGTGTTGAATTGCAGGTTTTAGGGAGTTTTCTCCTTATTCCCGAGCCATTTGGAAGCAACCACGAATTTACGAGATGTTACGAGGCACGTAGGATGGCTCACGAGCTTTATGGGTAGTTTAGGAGGTCCCAAGACCCCTACTGAAGATTAGGAAGCCAAGGAGTCAAAGGAGGTTTCCGTGCACTGATCGGGCAGAAATGACCCGATCGGGCGAAGTACTTATGATCGGGTATGAAAGTTGCGGACCCGATCGGGCAAGGCTTGCCCGATCAGATCGGGCAAGCAACATGCACCAGACCCGATCGGGCGTAATGCACCCGACCCAATCGGGTCAAAGGCTGCTAGGTCTCGTTGTGAAGCTGCGGATGAGGCGAGCTGCTGGGAGCGTTTTGTCGCCTGGCCCGATCGGGTGGCTGCCCACGGCCCGATCGGGTGGGTCGTTAAAATCAGTTTAATGCTACGCTGCTGCTACGCAAAGGCCCAGAAGACAAAGCGCTGAGTTTGGTGTTTGACCCGATCGGGTACTGTGCTCGGGCCCGATCGGGTCTGGCGCTTAATGATAAGGATTTCGAGTTTTGCTTCCTATTTTTAATTAGACTTGAGGGGTATTATAAATACCGTTTTCCTCATTATTATAGACATCTTTTTATTCATCTTTCATTAGCTTTAGACTAGTTTTATTCTTCATTGTTCTTAGTTCAATTCAAACACTTTAGATTAATTTAGAGGTGATCAAACCTATTTCGATTTCAATAAAAGTTCCTGCTTTCCGTCAATTGGTACTCTTCCTTACCTTAATCTCTTTTGTTATTCTTGATTGCTTAGTTTATTTATTTAATCGTTCATGATGCAATTGTTAGGTTTTCATTTTAGTTTTGTCGTTAATTCGATCATGTCTGAGTAGTCTCTTTCTAGGGTGTTAGATAGGAAAGCCATGTTTATACCATGATTGTGATATAGACTCTTATTGATTTCTAGGGCTTGATTAGGGTGATTGTGATGTGGTTTGTTCTTTATTGAGTAATTAACGTTATTGCGCAGTTTCGTTGGTTGCTTGTGGTTAATAGTTGTTTGCACAGATCCGTCTTACGACTAGAGGCCTAGGACACGTCAGTAGTTCTGATTACGTTAGTGAACATGCGGCGTATGTTGAACTATGAGCGTTGAGTCTTAACCATAGCTCAACATAGGCTCTAATCCCCGACTCTTGACCTAGGTTTTGATAGTAGTTGACCCTATTTGATTGGTATAAGCATGGTGGACCGACCTAATACCGTAGACTTTTATTCCATAGTTTAATCCTCGATTTATTCCGTCTTCTGTAGTCTATTCTTTAGTTTAATTAATTCCTTCCTGATTTCATCTGGAGTAGCTGAATTGGTTGAATATTGGTTTAGAAACTCTGTCTCCCTGTGGATTCGACCCTGCTTCCACTGACTACCTAGTTAGAGGTCCGTAGGTTTATTTTTGATTAGGTGATACGACTAAAACCTATCAAAATTTGCACCGTTGCCGGGGAGACGGCTAGTTCTCTAAATTTTTATTTAATTATTTGGTCTACTTCTCTGTACCTCATTGGAACTTCATTGTTTCAATCGAGGTACGTTTTACCTGCTGCTTTTTGTTTCTTTTGTATGCCCAGGTCCCAAAGAAACGGTTCCCCAATTCCAGCGGACCCCGATCTTACTAGGACAATCAGGCGGATCCGAAAGATAAAGCAGAAAGAAAAGCAGTCTGTTCAGCTGAACATCTCTGGAACAGACACCCTGAGTTCAGTCATGTCAAAGTCACTGAAATCATATGGGGTGCCCAACCCAGATGGTCTCTTCACTGGACCTACTATGCCCACCATTGCCGCGGAAAATTTTGAGATTAAGCCTGGACTCATCAGCATGGTCCAGCAAAATCAGTTTGGTGGGCATCCTACTGAAGATCCGGCAGATCATCTGCAACGGTTTCAACAACTTTGTCGAACCGTTAAACATGCCGGCGTCACTCCAGATCAGTTAAAAGTCATGTTGTTCGAGTTTTCGTTGAGAGATAGAGCCCAGAAGTGGTTGAACGATGTGCAGGAAACTGAATGGAGTGAGATTTCTGCTGCATTTCTGAGAGAGTATTACCCACCTACTAAAACAGCATAAATCAGAAATAAACGAGCCACGTTTTCCCAAGAGCCTGATGAAACATTAAGGGAAGCGTGGGCTAGGTTTAGAGATCTACAGAGAGAGTGTCCACACCACGATATGGACAAATGGTTCTTGACGCAGACATTCTAGAATGGTCTGCAGCCTCAGACAAAGTGTATTGTTGATTCGTCTGCAGGAGGAGTGTTTTTAGACAAGGCAGTTGATGAGGGTTATGAATTCATATCAAATCTTGCATCCAATGACCATTCATCATCTAGGAGTTTGACTAAGAAGGTACTTGAAGTTGACGCTATTTCATTGCTTACATCTCAGATGGCGCAACTAACTCAGCAGCTAATGAAGTCTTCTAGTCCGACACCTCCAACCATGAGTATCAATGATATGTCTGCAGTAGCACCCATTACCTCATCTTACTGCGAGGTATGTGGTGTTCAGGGTCACTTTGGGCATGACTGTCAGTTCAGTCAATTTCAGATGGAGCAGGCAAACGCCTTTCAACAAAGGCCACAAACCTTCCCCCCTTCACATAACTACCAAAATCCACAAGACTATCAACCTCCACCTCCACAAAACTATCCTAAACCCTCATACCATCAAACCCCACAACATTTCCAAAGACCACCACCACAAAACTTCCATCACCACAATAATTTCCAAACTCCACAAAATTTTTCCACCCCACCTCCACAAAACCATAACCCACAAGAGCCTAGCAATTCTGAACTGATGAAACTAATATTGTCTATGCAAAAGGCAAATGAGGAAACACGGAGGGCCCAAGAGGAAGCACGGAGGGCCCAAGAGAAGCACATCAAACTTCTCGAGGCTCAAGTTGCTCAATTGGCAGAAACTAATGCACAAAGGCAGCAGGGACAATTGCCAGGGCAACCCGTTCAGAGGGAACATGTGAATGCCATCGCTCTTCGTAGTGGCATAGCTTATGATGCTCCTCCAGTGCCCATTGATGAGGTTACCCCGACTGCAGGGAAGAAGAGGGTGGTAGAGGAAGGAAAAAGGAAGAATTCGACGTCTGAAGTCGATTTGTCTGCAGAAGCTGAACAGACAGGGAAGAAAAAGGAGAAGGTTTCTGAAACGCCTTTTACACCAAGGCTACCTTTTCCTCACAGGATGCAACAGTCCAAGGTCGATCAGCAGTTTGGTAAGTTCTTGGCTATGGTCAAGAACCTTGAGGTAACGATTCCATTCACAGACTTAATTACCCAAGTGCCTGTTTATGCCAAATTTCTGAAAGACATGATTACTAAGAAAAGAGACTTTGGTGGGGTAGAACGTGTCGCTCTTACTGAAGAGTGTAGTGCTTTTATTCAAAATAAAACCCCACCAAAGTTAAAAGATCCTGTTAGTTTTTCTATACCCTGCCATCTTGGACCTATTTTTATTGATAAGGCTTTGTGTGATTTAGGTGCTTCTGTTTCTGTTATGCCATTGTCTGTTTATAAGAAACTGAACATGGGAGCCCTTAAATGCACACAAATCACTTTACAGATGGCGGATCGTTCTATAAAATACCCTCTAGGTGTTTTAGAGGACGTTCCTGTTAGGGTAGGAAAATTCTATATTCCTGTTGATTTTGTGGTGTTAGATATGGATGAGGATGCCCATATTCCTATTATCTTGGGTAGGCCGTTTTTGTGTACTGCTGGTGCTGTCATTGATGTCAAGTCTGGGTCTTTAACTCTGAGTGTTGGTGATGATAAAGTGATTTTTAAACTAACCAATGCTGTTAAGGCACCTATGCTTGAACAATCTTGTTGCAAGGATGAGATTCTGGATGAAGTAGGTGTGGAGAAGGTTCCAATTCCACCTAAGGTTGCCTCACCGTCTGGAGGCATTGTCAAGAACATTTGGAGGAGAAAGATGTTTGATGAGGGTGGCACTCATTGCCAAGCCCCTCCTATTTGAGAGAGGGAGGATTATGGTCGTGCGGGACCTTTATAAACCAGCGTTGTGCGAGAGGCAACTCGTATTTTTCTTTCCCTTTTCCTTTTTTTTTTTTTTTTTTTGTGAGCGAGAGTGAGGGCACTAACATTGTTTTTCCTCTTAGCATAGTCCTTATCACCTTTTGGCATTGAGGACAGTGCCAAGTTCAGCTTGGGGGAGGAGTTCTGTTTGTATTCCCTATCTCTTTTACTGCTTTCTAGGATAGATTTACTGCTTTCAAAAATACTGAAAAAATCAAAAAAAAATATGGTTCCCATGAATGGTTTAGTTGCCTCCCTGTGCCCCTTGCTGTGCTCTATTTGAAAATGATTTGACTTTGTTTTCTGGATAGCTGTGCATTTGTGATCTTGAGGCTATGATTTGATGTTTGATTGCTATGATTTCGAGCATTTCTGGATTATATTAGACCACTTTGTGCTGCATACCTGAATTGGTTAGACTGTGAGGCCTCTTTGTAGCCTATTGGATTCATATTATTATCCAGTCTATTCTTGTGTGTTAGTTCCTCTTTAGTGGATTGATCTTGACTTTGACTTCGTACTTGTCTGATTTTAGATGACTTGTAGCATGTGCTGTGATTGAGGCGTTCTTTTGTCTTATTCTTGAGATTCAGAGTGAGTTTTTGATATACTTCTATCCTCCTTAGCCCCGCTGAGCCTAATGACTTGTTTCGTGTTACTTACACCCCTATTATGAGCCAAAAGCCTTCACTTGATATTATTCCAAGCCTAGCTTGGGGGAGCTTTTGTATGGGTTGAGTTTGATATTGGTTTGTTGGTTTAGTTTGGTTCTTGAGGATTTTAAAAGTGTATTTGGTGTGGTTTGAGAGTGAGAAAGAGAAAAGAAAAAGCAAGTTTAGAGTTGCGTGAATGAAGTTCAGAAAAATGAAATGAAAATTCAAAAGAATTCTAGTTCTTTCATTCACGTACGTTCATAAAGGAATATTCGCTCCATTGCTAGAAAATTGGGTTTGTTATGAGCTTTTCATTGATTTATGAGAGCTGGGTTACTTTACATGGTTTTATGGTGATTGTTGGGAGTTGTGTAGGCCATCTTAGGCCTTGTTTGAATGATTTATGCTCCCCCTTTCTTGGTTTTTCCACCACATTATCCAAAAGTATCCCCTACCTCTCGCCTAACCCCCATTACAACCCTATAAAGTCCTCTTGAGCTTATGTCTGCATTGTTCATTTGATTGATTTCGAGTCAGTTTGTCAAAGCTAGGGAGTATTTCTGCTAATTGAGTCGACTTGACTAGGTTGACCGTCATTGAACCTTCTTAAACACATGAGAGTGTGAGTGGGAAGGGTACTTATGGTCGGGTTGGTGAGTGTTCGGGCATATTCTTTGCCTGCCACAAAATAGAGAGGAGTGACACCCTTGTGAGAGCCTTTTCAGGATTTGTATGCCTTGTGGATGCTTGAGTTTGATATATTGCTTGAGTGATTGGTGGTTGGATGGATTTGATTAGCCAAACTTGAATTATGCCTGCTTGAACGATTCTTAGTCTTGAAAATGTTTTGAGCTTTGATTTGTTATTATCTATGGGGAGAGGCAATCTATTCCATGTTCATGTGCTGTTTGCTTGAGGACAAGCAAAGGTTTAGCTTGGGGGAGTTTGATATCACGTATTTATATAGAGTTTTCTCCCTTATTTACAAGCTAATTTGTGGGTCATTAGAGCTCTTGGGAGCTATTTTGTGCTAACTATCGTATATAGTTGTGGTCTCGTGTTTTAGTGTTGAATTGCAGGTTTTAGGGAGTTTTCTCCTTATTCCCGAGCCATTTGGAAGCAACCACGACTTTACGAGATGTTACGAGGCACGTAGGATGGCTCACGAGCTTTATGGGTAGTTTAGGAGGTCCCAAGACCCCTAAACGTGAAGATTAGGAAGCCAAGGAGTCAAAGGAGGTTTCCGTGCACTGATCGGGCAGAAATGACCCGATCGGGCCAAGTACTTATGATCGGGTATGAAAGTTGCGGACCCGATCGGGCAAGGCTTGCCCGATCAGATCGGGCGAGCAACATGCACCAAATCCGATCGGGCGTAATGCACCCGACCCAATCGGGTCAAAGGCTGCTAGGTCTCGTTGTGAAGCTGCGGATGAGGAGAGCTGCTGGGCGCGTTTTGTCGCCTGGCCCGATCGGGTGGCTGCCCACGGCCCGATCGGGTGGGTCGTTAAAATCAGTTTAATGCTACGCTGCTGCTACGCGAAGGCCCAGAAGACAAAGCGCTGAGTTTGGTGTTTGACCCGATCGGGTACTGTGCTCGGGCCCGATCGGGTCTGGCGCTTAATGATAAGGATTTCGAGTTTTGCTTCCTATTTTTAATTAGACTTGAGGGGTATTATAAATACCGTATTCCTCATTATTATAGACATCTTTTTATTCATCTTTCATTAGCTTTAGACTAGTTTTATTCTTCATTGTTCTTAGTTCAATTCAAACACTTTAGATTAATTTAGAGGTGATCAAACCTATTTCGATTTCAATAAAAGTTCCTGCTTTCCGTCAATTGGTACTCTTCCTTACCTTAATCTCTTTTGTTATTCTTGATTGCTTAGTTTATTTATTTAATCGTTCATGATGCAATTGTTAGGGTTTCATATTAGTTTTGTCGTTGTTAATTCGATCATGTCTTAGTAGTCTCTTTCTAGGGTGTTAGATAGGAAAGCCATGTTTATACCATAATTGTGATATAGACTCTTATTGATTTCTAGGGCTTGATTAGGGTGATTGTGATGTGGTTTGTTCTTTATTGAGTAATTAACGTTATTGCGCAGTTTCGTTGGTTGCTTGTGGTTAATAGTTGTTTGCACAGATCCGTCTTACGACTAGAGGCCTAGGACACGTCAGTAGTTCTGATTACGTTAGTGAACATGCGGCGTATGTTGAACTATGAGCGTTGAGTCTTAACCATAGCTCAACATAGGCTCTAATCCCCGACTCTTGACCTAGGTTTTGATAGTAGTTGACCCTATTTGATTGGTATAAGCATGGTGGACCGACCTAATACCCTATACTTTTATTCCATAGTTTAATCCTCGATTTATTCCGTCTTCTGTAGTCTATTCTTTAGTTTAATTAATTCCTTCCTGATTTCATCTGGAGTAGCTGAATTGGTTGAATATTGATTTAGAAACTCTATCTCCCTGTGGATTCGATCCTGCTTCCACTGACTACCTAGTTAGAGGTCCGTAGGTTTATTTTTGATTAGGTGATACGACTAAAACCTATCAGAGAGCGAAAGAGGAGATTGGACGATACATAGAGAGGAGTGAGGGGTTTAGTACCGGAAAAAGTGAGATTTAAAGGCGGAAGAAGAGGAGGAGAGAGATAGCAGTGAGTGTTGAAAGTAGATCATGAAGAAGAAGCAGCAGCTTGAGAGGAGATATAAAAAGCTATTGCGGCGATCGCCATTATTGTTGTGACGTGGTTTGAGTTGTGGTGGTTGAAGGGTGGGTGTGAAAGGGTTGTTGTGGGTTTTACGGGAGGAAGGAGTGGTGGCGGCGGTAGTGGGTGGGAGGGCGGTTTCATGGGTGGAGGGAGTGGGTTGGATGGCTGCCACGGTAGAGCTGGATTGTGGGTGCAAGGGTGGGTAGTCATGGTGGTTTTGGTGGTGGTTCGTAGTGGTCGTCAAAAGGGGAAGCAACGTCAAAAATTTTTTTACCTATTGTTCTAGTTACCGGTCACCTGAACTCATTAAAAGTCAATACTCATACAAGGTTTACTTATTCCAGGATTTCTCAAAGGTTAACTTAATATTAGAAGATGGAGCAAAGGTTGGCTTATTAAAAACAATTTTTCCTATATTTTTTACAAATACGAAATTGAAGAAATAGAAGGTGAAAGATGCTTTTTGGAAACTGTGCAAAAGAAAACCGGACTTATATTTTAAGACGGAGGGACTAGTTAATTCAACAACAAAAACAACTAATCTTTGATAGCTAACAAGTGGAGTATTTGATAGAATTAGAAGAACAAATCATAATTACTATGACAACCTAGAGCTACTAGATTAAATAGTATATCCTTGAAAATAATGAAACAATTGTTTGCGGACCGAACTGGAGGGGGAAATAACGAGCTTGAGCTTGACTTTTAAGCCCCCAAAGAACACCAAGGGGGCGTTTTTGGTTCGCAAAGAGGAAAGACAATGGAATCAAGAAAGGGTTAGGAGGGGAAAGGAAACTAAAACCCTTTCTTATAAAAGATGTTTGGTTACTGCTTTCCCTTCTTCCACCTCTTTCATCCCCCTCACCATATCACCAACAACACTCCTCCTCTCTTTCCCTTTCACTCTTACCCCGCCCCCTTACGCCGCCCCCTCCCACCTCACTGCCTGTTAGTGGTAAGAAACATGTACTCGAAATCTTGCTCACTTATCGGCGCCGATGACTGTTCGCCGGCGAGTTCAAGCCTTGCTCTAAATAGGCGAGTTTTGCCGGCATTCTCCTCTTCCTTTATTATTGGTGTTCTCTTCCCCCCCCCCCCCTTGCGGCGTCCTTTCTTCTCCCCCCTCTCTCCGGCAACCACAAGGGCAGATCTGGGTAAGTTTTCTTTCGTGGGTTAGGGGTGTCTTTTAGTGGTGGTGATGGGGTGGCTATGGGTTCGATGGGAGTGGTTTTTGAGGGTTTTGGCTGGGTGGGATTGTCGAGGTTGAAGGAGAGATGGTTTGGGGGGTGGTTACGGTAGGTTTTGCTGTGGTTAAGGATTGGTTTGGGGGTGGTTGTGGTTGGTTGGGGTGGTCATATGGTGGTTGTGGCTGGTTGAGGGTGGTCAGGTGGTTGTTGTGGAGATTAAGGGTGGTTAAGAATGGTGAGGTGTTGGTTAATGTGGTCAATGGTGGTGAGGTAGTGGTTAAGGTTAGTCAATGGTGGCTGATTTGTAGAGGACTAGAGGGATTTGGGGGAATTCAAAACCTTAGGGGGTAGGGGAATCAATGTAGAGGGGTTTGGGGGTAAACTAAAACTGAAATTGGGTAAAGGGAAAGGAAAATAACATCAAACAAACAAGTAAGGGAAACCCAAGATTTCATTCCCTTTTCCTTTCCTGAAAACCCCTATCCAAACGCCCCCTAACTTCTTTCCAATTTTTCTGAGTGTTAGACACTAAACATCGTCTTGAAACCTGGGCCTAAAACATGCTTCTTTTCTGTGTAAAAGTCTGGAACACGTTAGTAGAAACAATAACATTAGTTGCAGTCTTAAAAAGACTTTTAGCTGCGTATTGTGGAACATGTCTAATAGTCATTACCACTAGGTATTGCTGGCCCATGGTAACCTTTGTACACTTATTATTAGTGATCAAAATTTCTATATTCCTCAAATTGAGTTTGAACCTTTCACGTGCAGCTTAGGTGGACGGTAAAGAAGGCCTCCTTCCGGTGAGCCGAGAGATAACTAAGATATATAACTCTGGAAGACTTAGAGCGATGATCTCCTGTTAGGAGCAACGAATAGGGGCAGTCACAAGTAGACGATGTCTATGGGGGCATAGGCATCTCAATAGGTGGGGCTTAGAAGATTTCCTCAGGTTGGAGGGAGACGATTTATTAATTGACCTTCTATGATCTGATATCATAAGGAGATATGAGATAAATGTAGCGATAGCAATTTAGAATAACTTTTGAAAGCAATCTATAGTTCTTTTTTTCCCGATCTTTACTAAATTGCTAATTACTGTACATTAGTTGTCTGAAAGCTAAACTCTAATAGTTGTGGACCCGTTCAATATCACTACAAGTCTTCTTTTTTGGTGTCCAATAATTTTAGAATCATATGATACAAGTTGTACAAAAATGTAAAATTAATCACAGATAATGATCGTGTTTATTTTGAAAACCAGCAACGAAAAAGTGAAAACTACTTTTTCTAATTTTCATATTTTGGTTTTTGGTTTTCTAAACTGCATAAGGCTAAAGAAAAAAACGATCATAGACATGCCCTACTACTTAACGCTATCAATTAGTAAAAACCCGATAACACTCATTATAAATATTAATAGCCACTACAATAACTATTTTTGGCGTATATGGTCATTATCTTTGTGTATTAGATCAAAGATGAAAATATGAAAACCATAGGCCTAACATCTCCTCCGCAAGTTGGATTACGGCATTACTATATGAGTAATTAGGTTAGTTGGTCGATACCTTAAGAAAAAAAATACTCAGTGCAATTTCTTGTTGGTTTAGGTGCATGGGTTCTGCTCATATGTTACCACTCTGTTTCAGTAATTCATATAACTTGTGTGCCAATTATTATTGTTTTCATTTTAGGTTTTGTTATTGTTATCTTATTGAATCTGTTAATGCCCAATTGCACTTGTTGGAATGACTTTCACGGGTTGGGAGCTGATCTTGCAGTATAGCATTCAATGCCTTATTTTCACTTCTACACAAAAACTTAAATTCTCTATCTCTTCTCCTATAAATATGGTCTTAAACTCTTAACATTTCTCATCTTCATTCTTCTTTTCTTGTCAAAAATATTTCTTCATTTTCCCCCCCACATTATATTCATTATTCTTTTTGAAATGGGTTTTTATCTAGATAAAGAAAGAAAACTCGTATTCATTATAAAATTATTTCTATTTTTGAAGATGATTAGCAATAGTAGAGCTGATGAAACAGAGAAAAAACCAGCAAATTTTGTGTTTGGAGATTCATTAGTTGACGTGGGAAACAACAACTACATAATATCTTTTTCTAAGGCAAATTATGTGCCAAATGGTATTGATTTTGGAAGCCCAACTGGAAGATTCACCAATGGACGTACCATTGTTGACATTTTAGGCAAGTTTTACATTTTTGTATTACTCCTTCCGTCTCTATTTACTTACTTGCTATATCTATCTATCTATCTATCTATATTATTACTACAAAGTACTTGGAACTTGGAAGTCTAGAATTACTCCATTCACCTTTCGATATTTTCTCATCAAATCTTACTAATAACTTCTTAATAACTTCCCATCTTTCTCATTACTTCCACATCTCCATTTAATTCTCGATCAATAATATATCGGTTAACTTTCTTTTCATGCATAATTTATAATTTCATGTATAATTTATCGGTTAAATTCTCATCTCCCTAAATCATAATATACGTCATGCATAATTTACAATCTAAAGAATTTATTAAAACGGAATGAAATAAAACTTATGAATTAAGTTACTTAAAAATTAAATTTATCTAATTTTTAAAAATTTATATGCTAAATTTTTTACTTAAATAATAAAGCTGAGTTTTCATGGTATATAAAAGTTGTAATCCTAAGTAACAAAAAACTAAATTTAACTGAGACTATTATAAATAAAATTACATCTAAAACGTTAACATCAAATTACACATCATAACTTGAGGCATTGACTAGGCAAAAATTTAGTTTCATAATATTTCTTTCATGAAATGTCTTATTTACTTGCGATGTTTACCTATTTGACATGTCATCCCTCTATATCTTTTCGTACTATTTTTATCATTTATCTATATATTTTCCACTTTTTTATCAAAAGCCTTTCCAAGACAAACGCAGCAACTAAATTGAAACATACACAAATTTTCCTCTTTTCTTTCTTCCTCTGTTTTTGTCACTTGGCTTTCTTATCCTTAATTAAAGAGTATGGGAGGAAAGAAGGAATTGCTATTCTTTTCTTCTCTAATCTTCACGAGTTTTAAGAAATGAGGAGTAGGTACCCTTACTTAAATGCATATCACTCTCCTACATCACTGACTTGAAAAAACATTTTACATACTACATTTGGTACTATTCCGAAATAATCCTTTGTTTGTATGCTCCATTTACTTTTCTTTACCATCTTTATAAAATTTGTTTGATTATTAATATTTTTTTAGTATGTATAGTATAAAAAGTAAAACTAGAAACGATGGATATTTGAAAAGTATGTATTACACTTTTTATGTAAAATCTAAAAAGACTTGAGATTATATTATTTTTTCTGTGTATCGATGAGATTTTACGGTAAAATTAAGGAGGACGGAAGGAGTAACTCATAATTCTTTTCATAGTAACTGAATTGCACTTAAAAATAATCCCATCCTCCCTACAAACTGTTGACTTCTTAGCTTTGCTTCGCTCTATAATGCATAGCACACCAACAAATTAATGAAACCATACAAAAATGCAGACGCACAATCGCACATACCCACATTTTGATGTGATAATATGACTACTATTTTCTTTTGTTTTTCGTGAAAAAATTAGCTACTTTAATACTTATCCGTCATAAAATGTTTATACAATCATGCATCCAGACAAAGGTTTATACTGTAGGGGTTGGAAAAAATGCCTAGTTACATGCTACATTAGTTCTACTGTATCTTGCCAAATTGTTAGCAATCTTGTTGAGTTTTCTTCCATAGTGGAAAATGTTGCATATCTCAATCTTCTGTAATTTCCTAAAATTGTTGACAATGAGGCAATATCTGTCAGATTTACATTTTTTTTGATTGATTAGTTCACTGACACCTTGCAATCCGAGTATAGCATAAGAGCCTCCCATTTTCCCTTCAACTCCGCTTCAAAAAAAAAAAAAGGGTCAAAAACATAGCTAGTTTGCAACTTTGCATGATCTTTCATGTAAAAATTGCTACATGAAAAACCCTAATTTCAACATTAGTGAAAATTGCAAAACTTGTATTTCAAAGATACTCGTTTGGACGTATGTAACAACATCTCAATTTCCACATAATCACATTATCATATGCTGCTAAACAAAATAAATGAATATGATTAAAGTTTTCTGATTTTGACAACAAAGGTACGATAAGGTAGGGAGAAAAAAAAACAATTGAGGGACTACTACTGATATCAATTATTAATTGCAGAATGTGGGGGAGTACTACATATCTTTCATTCTTTATTGAACTACAAGACATGTGGGAATAGATTCATTGAATTATTTGAGTTGTGTTGCATTTATGACTTAGTCATCAAGATTAAAACCATTAAAATTTATTTTCATCTGAAGAAAAAGTAGTTACAAACGTGGAATATCATCGACTAGAATCATAGATCTAGCATTTTCAGCAATAATTAGAATAAGTTAGTAATTAATTTTTCATGATAATAGTAGTCTTATCTTTCTTAGTGATTTTAAGAAGATAATAGAAGTTTTTCCTTATTTATCCGGTATTTTTTGTGCACACATTATTTTTGGTACGCCTCAATTTTTTTACAAATCTTCTATAATAATAAGGGGTTGCCGATTCCTAATTGCTAAATAATTATTGTTTATAATTCGGGATTTTTGGGAATTATGGCGGAATAAGAGAGGTTTGGGGGATTAAAATTTTTTTTGAAGGCATTTTAGTTTGTTCGATCAAAGTTTAGGAACTTCGAGTTCGTCGTATGCTAATTGCTAAGTAACTGCAATGTGAACCTAACTATTCATTTTAGAAATGTAATTTTGCTTCTTGTTTTTTGGCCTAAATTTTTTGGGAGTGTGGATTTAGGTGAGCAGCTCGGATTGGCAGGATATAGCCCTCCTTACTTGGCTCCAACAACAAGAGGAAATGTGATTTTGCATGGGGTGAATTATGCTTCTGGTGCTGGTGGCATTCTTAACCATACTGGCACCTTATTTGTAAGAGTCACATTCTATTCTTTTATTTTCTTTACATAATTATTACAACTAAAAAAATGATGTTTTCCATTTGAAAATTGAACTACTATTTATTGCCACGTTGCTCTAATCTCTCGTCAATAACTAAACGTACAGTCCTACTCAACTCTTTATAACAATCGTTTTGTTCTCACTTATTATGTTTTACAAATTTAAAAAGTCCGTATCCAAGCGAAAAATCAATATAAGAAATTTATAACGTATAGCTAAAATAAGAAGAAAAAAAATTATGCAAAAGGTCAATAAGTCAAGATGATGATCAATAACTAATAAAGTAACTAAGTTTGGAAAGTCAATCACAAACGTTACACAAGATTGTACACTTTATGACGTGATTATTTCATGATGCATGTTAGGGTGGGAGGCTAAATTTTGATGCACAATTGGATAACTTTGCAAATACGAGGCACGATATGATGTATAGCATAGGAGAAGCAGCAACCAATGAGCTTCTAAGTAAAGCCTTATTTTCAGTGACAATGGGCTCCAATGATTTCATCAACAATTATTTAACTCCAGTTATTTCCAAATTTGAGCAAGAGATGGTGTCCCCTGAAGCTTTCCTAGATGCTATGATCTCAAAGTATAGACTTCAGCTTACGGTAAGATAATATTGTTCACCTTAAAAATATAATTGATGATCCTAAATTTTATAAATTTTGTGCATTCATACTCTCCAAATGTTGGAATTTATTACACTTTGGGTAATGCTTGGAAGTTGGAAGGTGCTTTATAAAAATCAGTTTTAATCAGTACTCATAATCAAAAAAGATATTGACATATGCTAGAATATTGGCGATGAATCAACAAAAATAGATTTAAATGGTAGAAATCAGTTTTGGTGAGTAAACCTAAGTTTTAATTCGCATAAGGTACTACTTAGGAGTTCATTTTCGTTTAAGAGCTGGTTTGGTTGCAACTCATTTTTCTTGGAATTTCAATTTCCTAGGAAATAACCAATTGCTATTGTGTTTGGTTGACAAAAGCATAGAAAATAGAACTTCCAAGGAAATGGAAATTCCTACAAAGTGTAGGAAATTATTTACCAAGTCCCCCTTAGTCAATGCAAATTCTTGTGTCCATTATAAACTTCTATGCTCTACCAAACACATATACTCAATTTCTAGGAAATTGACAAAGGAATATAATTCCGATGAATTAAAATTTCCTATGGGGATTAAGTTTTGGATGGAAATTGAGTTCGTTCTAGTAGTAATTAATGATAAGCATGATAAGTAGTTAAGAATGTTCATTCAATTTAGTAAGAATCATTTGAAAAAGTTAGGGTGCGCATATATACTTAGACCTATAAAGGTTTTTCACGGTACCGGAAACCCCATCCGGTTCCGTGAAATTATTAAAAAAAATTCACGGTACCCGACTACCCGATGGAGTTTCCGGTAAAAACTGGTAATTTCACGGAACCACATTCTAAAAAAATGATTTTTTATTGCAAAGGTATAAAGTAAGTAAAGGGAGAAGGATAATATAGACATTTCTACTACATGTTAATACAATACGGGCTGTGTTTAGCGGCACACTTTAACTACTATTGGTCAAAACCTGGTAGTCATCTACTCAAGAAGTTGTTTACCCAAACAATTTTTAAAGATTGTTTAGCCATATGAAAGAGTCAATGAAAACCCACCAAAGTCGTTGAGCAAATATGCCCAATTTATGGATTAAGATTAACAAAAAGGGGGAAAAACATTGATAAAGGGAGAAATGATACTTCCTCCGTTTTTTTAAATGTGACACTTTTATTCACACATTCAAGGGAGCGATTTAGGGATATAAACGAGCAAATTAATCATTGAAATTTTAAGACAAGTAATATAGAATGTCCAACTTGCTTGTCTTAAAATTTCGTCGGTTTACACCCCTAAATCGCTCCTTTGAAATGCATGAAAAAAAGTGTCACGTTTTTAAAAAACGGAGGAAGTACATATTTTTTTTCGGGATGTATTTAGTATTTATTGCCTGTCAGTATCACTATTTTTATATTAGTAATAAAAACATGCCATGAAATAAAATGAGCTAGTGTTAATATTTTGTGTATTTGAACAGAGACTATACTACTTGGGGGCCAGGAAGATAGTAGTGGTAAATATTGGACCAATTGGATGCATACCTTATGAAAGAGATGTAAATCCAACAGCAGGCGATGATTGTGTTGAATTTCCAAATCAGTTAGCTCAATCATTTAATGTACTCTTAAAGAGCCTTATCACTGAGTTAAGCAGCAACCTTGAGGATTCTAAGTTCCTTTATGCAGATACTTATCGCATTGTCGATGATATCCTCACTAATTACCAATCTTATGGTGAGTTCCCTTTTCTTTAATCTAGTTTATCTCCGGTATTTTGATTGTTAAGATCATGTTTGTTGGACTGAACGATGAACTAAAGTAAATAGGAAGGATAAACTGAAAAAATAATATGTTCTCTACGTCATCACTTAGAAATTAAGATTTAACTCTTTGGTATGAAATAAGGTAGCATTTGTTATATTTAGAATCTAGAATCTAACTTTTTGGTATATTTATGATCCTAATAAAAATGGCAGGTTTTGAGAATGCGAATTCTGCATGTTGTTATGCGAGTGGACGTTTCGGGGGTTTAATTCCTTGTGGCCCAACATCAAAAGTATGCAATGATAGGTCAAAGTATGTATTTTGGGACCCATATCATCCCTCTGATGCAACCAATTTGATTGTCGCCAAACGATTGATTGATGGAGATAAAAATGACATTTCACCTATCAACATTCGGCAACTACTCGCTTCTTGAATTCCCATATGATCGTTCATCATCTTACTTACCATGTGCTCTTTACTAAGAACTCTATTAGCTAGTTAATACTCGCTCGGTTCATCATTGCATGCTTTATGCGGTTTGACGCGGTTATTTGGTTGGATGAATTGGTGACAAAGTGAAATTGTGGAGGTATTTTTATGTGAGAGTAAAATAATGACACCTATGATCAAAAACAGAAGTGGAGTTTTGGAGTCTCGCAAAACAAAAGATGGAGGATAGTAGTATGAGATATTGATTGAAAATTGATGGATCTCATCACTCTACTCGGTAGTGTAGCTAATTTTTTAAGGCCATTGAGGAAGTTATTGTTATTCTCATTTTTTTTACTCTGGTTTGCAATACAACTCGGGCCGTAGATTTATTTGGGTAAATTTTGTTGTTGTACTTGTCTTCTTTTTATAATATATACTATATATATTGTAAGTGTAAGTGTAAGATTATACATACCGATGGTGAATTGGATCAACAATTTTAGTTTGGCAACGGTTTCAGTTAACGATTCATGTTAGTCGACCTCAAATCATTTTGGGAATAAGGCTTAGTTGTTGTTGTTGTTTTATATGGAGTGTTATTATGTCACTGTTTGGGGGTGTTGGTTTCCAAAACGGGAACGGAAAATATTAGGGTAATTTGGTAATTAGACTCTTAGTCTTGTAAAGACGGTTTTTCATACCTCTATATATATAATAGTGCCAGACAATCTAAACAGGTTAGCCAATCATTCTCAATACTCGTACATGGTATCACGAGCCTAGGTTAAATTTTTTTTTTGCACACGTTTAACCTCACGATTTTCAAGAAACCCTAACCCTAGTGGTTCGTCTCTTCCGGAGCCCTCCACCAATGTTGGTCGCCTCTTCCTCCGGCAACCACGCCGCCGGCAGCCCGCTCACACCGGCACCCTCACAGCGCCCGGTCACGTCTGCAGCGCTGCCCTCCGTGACGTTGCCATCGCAGCCTTTTGGCAGTTTCGCTGGCTTACCCGCCAGCCACCACTACAGCTTCGCCACAACGGAAGCTGCGGTGGTCACCGGCGGCTTCAATGGCTTTCCAGCCGCCCACAGCCACATCGCACCGCCTGTTATAGGCGAATTTCAAGGCAGCCCGCAGGTTGCTCGATCTGCTTCAAGGTACCCTTCGGGTTTCGGCCCTAATTTTAGCGGTGGTGGTGTTCGTTCAGGGTCCTCGTTCTCGGCCTACACGCCGCCTCTTCTCCCGTCAGCTCATCTCTTGTACATCAGGATATTACTCGTTTTGTGACCATCAAATTGATATCACCCGAACATTATCTCATGTGGAAAACTCAGGTGACATGTTTTCTTTCGACACATCAATTACTTGGTATCGTTGAAGGTACAATTACGGTCCCTTCTCCTACTTATGTTGATAATCTAGGTCAATCTTTGCCTAATCCACATTTTTATGAGTATATGAGACTTGATCAGCAAATTAAGTTGTGGTTATATGCATCGATTTCCCGTGATGTTATGATGGATGTGCATGAGTTACGTACTGCCGTTGAGATTTGGAATAGGTTACAGTCACGATTTTTGCATGCTAGTATGGCTAGATCGATGGAGTTGAAAGGTAGACTTAGTCATATGAAGAAATCTGATCAGCAGTCTATGGAAGTCTTTTTACGTGAAATTAAGATATTGTTGATTCTCTAGCTGCTATTCAATATCCTGACTCTCAATATGATTTAATTCAGTATAACTTGACTGCATTGGATCAAGATCGTGACTATGATGCCCTTGTTACTATTTTATCACAATTTCAAACGTCCTTGACGTTTGATGACCTTCGTCCTAAGCTCCTTCAGCATGAGCAATGCATTAAGGCTATGCGTGCATATGATGATATGTCTACTGCTCATCAAGCCTTAGTTGCTGTTCAGTCTAGCTCTTCAGGTACACACTCCTCTACTACGGGTGGTTCGAATGCTAAGGGTCAAGGGGGTGGTAAAAACAAGAATCGCAACAACAATAGACAAAAGGGTGGTAGAGGCAATAATGGAGGTCGTGGCAATGGAGGACAGGGTGGTCGTGGCAACGCAGGCCGAAATAATGGTATCGGTAAATTATCTAACATTTCATATGTTGATTATTCTTGTGCCAATTATATTGCTAATGATTTGTCTTCAGCAGGAAGTAATCCATCTAATGGCACTTTAGCCACTACTCCTTCCTCCGATACTTGTGGTCTTTGTTGGTATCCAGGTCACCAAGCAGCCTACAGTCCTCATCGCTTCAATCATAGGTTTGTGCCTTCTTCTCCTGATGGTGTCACACGTGCCCTAGCTGCACTGTCTGCTGGTGGTGAAACGAATGACTCTGTTTGGTATCCAGATTCTGGAGCCGCATCCCACATGACCTCACAGGATGGTAATCTATCTAATACTCTTCCTTACACTGGTTCGAGTTCTATTGTTGTTGGTGATGGCACACGACTTCCCATTAATAAACTTGGAAGCTTAACTCTGTCGTCCCCTAGTCGCGCCATTCGCATCACGAATGTGTGTCATGTTCCCCAGCTAAAACATAATTTGTTGTCAGTTCCAAATTTATGTCAGGATAATTCTTGCATAGTTTGTTTTGACGAGTCTTCTGTTTGTGTTAAGGACAAGACCACGGAGGCAGTTCTGTTGCGGGGAATCAGTAGGAATGGTGTCTACCCTCTTCAGCCTTACATTCTAGAGTCAGAGTCATCTTCCCGAGTCTGCCCAGAGTCGTCTGTCCCTGCCCTCATTGCAACTAAGGAGTCTGGAGATGTTTGGCATGCTCGGCTTGGTCATACCTCTGCTAGAGTTTTAGGAAGTTTACGTTCACAAAACTTGATTTCATGTAATTCTATGTTTCATGACGATTGTGTTCATTGCAAAGTAGGAAAGATACATCGCTTGCCTTTTGAGTCTGTGACTCACCGTGCTCCCTATCCCTTATATTTGATACATAGTGATCTTTGGCAATCGCCTGTTAAATCGAATCAATTTTTTCAGTATTATGTGGTTTTTGTTGATGATTATTCGCGTTTTTCATGGCTATATCCACTTAAACTGAAATCTGATGTTTATTCGACCTTCTTCGCTTTTCAGAAACTTGTTGAGAATTTGTTTAATTCAAAAAATAAATTTTTCCAAAGTGATGGTGGACGTGAGTTTGATAACACACCTTTATTGCAACACTTCTGTGACTCAGGAATCTATTTTCGAAAATCTTGTGCTAGAACTCAAGCACAGAATGGTGTTGCGGAAAGGAAACATCGCACCATTATCGAGATGGCACGTACTGTGCTTCTTCAATCTGAGTTACCAACTCGTTATTGGGTCGATGCATGTTATACGACTGTTTACACGATTAATCGTCTTCCGAGTTCGGCATTACAGGGGTCATCCACGTTTGCCAAACTTTTTCATCGTCCTCCTTCCTATGAGTTTCTCAAATGCTTTGGTTGCGCCTGTTTTCCCTTGTTTTTAGATCCTAAAATCAATAAATTACAGGCTAAGTCGATTCAGTGTGTTTTTCTTGGCTATGCACGAAACTATAAGGGATATCGATGTCTTGATCCTCTGTTTGGAAAAGTTTACACGAGTCGTCATGTTTTATTTAGTGAACGCAAATTTCCTTATAGGACTCTTGTGTCTGGTACAATGTCTGCCCTCTCCTCTGCTAATAAATACTTAGCGTTGCTTCCGGGCTTCACCTCGTTGAGTTCGTCCTTACTTGAGTCGTCTCATGTCGTTCCCTTGAGTCGTCCGCATGTCATGTCTAGTGTGCCCGGCAATGTTCCCTCTAGACCGCACCCGCGTCTTCCCGCGCTCGCAGGCGAGCTGCTCCCCAGCAGCCACGTTCCTTCCAACCCGCAGACGTCACCCGCACCCAGGCGAGCTGCTCCCCAGCAGCCAAGTTCCTGTCAGCCCGCAAACGCCACCCGCGCCCGCCTGGCATTCCCTGGCCAGCACACGCAGCCCGCGACTGCTGCCTGCGTGCGCAGCCGAGACAAGTGTCGTCTCGCATGCCCCTGCCAGCCCGCAGCACCCTCCTGCGCCTGCTGGAGGCCTGCTGCCCCTCTCCCCCTCACACGATGTCACACCTGAGGCATCCGTTGTGCCATCCTCATCCATAGCCACGTCTAGTCTTGAGTCGTCCCTGTCTCCTATCGTCCCCCCTAGGCGTCCTAGAAAGTCGTCTAAGTGTGTCGATCCTACTAATGTCCATACCATGACCACTCGTTTAAAAGACGGAATCATTTCAACTAGGAATTTAATGAATTTAAAAACCGATGTTGTTGAGTCTGAACCGTCTAATTTTAAGCAAGCGTCTAAAGATTCACGCTGGCAACAAGCCATGCGTGATGAGTATGAAGCATTAATTAAGAATGATACATGGGAACTTGTGCCTCGCAACAACAATAGAAACGCTCTTGGTTGTAAGTGGGTGTATAAGATTAAATATAATTCTGACGGTTCTGTGGAGCGGTTTAAGGCCAGACTTGTTGTTTTTGGTAATCATCAGCAGGCAGGTATTGACTACTTTGAAACCTTTAGTCCTGTAATTAAGCCTACTATTGTTTGCTTAGTTCTAACTCTTGTTGCTACTTTTAAATGGCCTATTCGTCAACTCGATGTTAAAAATGCTTTCCTTCATGGTTTCCTCAATGAGGAAGTCCATATGCGTCAGCCTCCTGGTTTTGAACATTCTTCTCAACCTCATCATGTTTGTCGGTTACGAAAATTCATTTATGGCTTGAAGCAAGCTCCTTGAGCTTGGTTCTCTCGGTTCAGCAATTTTCTACTCTATTGGTTTCAAGTGTAGCAGTTGTGACACCTTCATGTTCACTCTCAAACACAGTGGTCATCTTATCATTCTCTTGCTATATGTTGATGATATTGTGCTTACATGTAGTAGTTCCTCCTTGCTCCAGAAGTTTATCAGTGTTCTCTCTGCCCAGTTTGCTATGAAGGATTTGGGTGATTTGCATTACTTCTTAGGCATTCAGGTTTTACGTACTCCTCAGGGTTTGATGTTGTCTCAAAACAAATATGTAGTTGATCTTCTTCAAAAATTTCATCTTCATACTGTCAAACCCGTACGTACTCCTGTTGTCTCTCGTGTCAGTCTTTCTCTCTTAGATGGTGAACTTCTTGCTGATCCCACATATTATTGTAGTATGGTTGGTGCATTACAATATTTGACTATGACTCGTTCTGATATTGCCTATGCTGTTAATTCGGTTTCTCAATTTATGCATGCGCCTCGTACTACTCACCTTCATGTTGTGAAAAGAATTTTCAGGTATCTGCAAGGAACTTCTGATCAATGGATGTTTCTTCATAGTACTGGCTCCCCTACTGTGACTGTTGCCTATTCTGATGCTGATTGGGTCGGGTGTCCTGACACTCGCCGTTCTACTACTGGTTATGTTGTTTTCCTAGGGAAGAATTTGATCTCCTGGCGCTCTAAGAAGCAACCTACTGTTTCTAAGTCTTCTACTGAAGTTGAGTATCGTGTTGTTGCCTACACTGCGGCCGAAACAATTTGGATACGTCAATTGTTGGCTGATTTAGGGTATTTTCATTGACGGCCTACCATTCTCTATTGTGACAATGTTTCTGCTATGTATCTTACTGCCAATCCTGTTCATCACGATCGTAGTAAGCACATTGATGTTGATTATCATTTTGTTCGAGAGATGGTTGTTAAAGGTGGACTTCAGGTCAAGCACGTTCCGACACAGTTGTAGGTTGCTGATATTTTTACTAAGGGTCTTTCTTCTGAGTTGTTTTGTAAACATCGTTCCAATCTATCCGTAATTCCTCCCCGTAAAGATTGAGGGGGTGTATTAGGGTAATTTGGTAATTAGACTATTAGTCTTGTAAAGACGGTTTTTCATACCTCTCTATATATATAATAGTGTCAGGCAACCTAAACAAGTTAGCCAATCATTCTCAATACTCGTACAGAAAACAATCTAGCATAACAAATAAGGAGAGAGGAAACGAATAACTGTAAATTCCACTATTTGTTTGGTTTGGTCTTGTAAAGGGAATGGTATATATATTGTGAAAGTATTGGGTCAGACCGTCTGACCAATACTTACTGTCAGACGGAGCCCAATACTTGATCTTCTTCACGCAAACAACAACAACAATGAAGTAGCAGCAATCTCCGGCGAAGCCACGCCCAGAAACAATAATGAAGAGTGATTTGAGTAGTGGCATTGTGGTTGCGGTAACAAGCCACGCCCAGAAACATCGTAAAGGTCTGTTGGTATTACCTTTAATACTTCGTCTGGTAGGTGAAAATCAGGCGACTCCATTAATACGCGTTAAAGAAACCCTAGAAGTTTGAGTTTTGGGTGAAAATGGAGGTTGAAGTCTTGAAGATGAGAAAATGGAGTAGGGAAGACGAATTGGTTTGGTTTGGTAGTGCAGGGGAAAAGAGAGAGAAAGATAGTGACATTTTGGGTTAGGATTCTGTATTGTCTGTAAGTAACTGAAATTGCTTTCATTTAGAACTTATGTCATTTCATTTACTTAAGTTTTATTTTCAGTTAGAATAAAACACGTAAATGAAACAATAAGATAACTAACTGAACTTAAAAGACATCCAACTGAAAAAAAAGATCAACTGAAAAAAAATTGAAACCAACAGAAACAAATTTGAAACCAACTGAAACAAATTTGAAACCAACTGAAACAAAATTGAAACCAATTGAAAAAAAATTGAAACCAACTGAAAGAAAAAAATGATCAACTGAACTTAAAAGGGGTCCAACTGAATGAATAGAAGGTCCAACTGAAAGAAAAAGGATCAACTGATCTTAAAATGCATCTAACTGAATGAACAAAATGTCCAACTGAACTTAAAAGACATCTAACTGAAATTAAAATGCATCTAACTAAATGAACAAAATGTCCAACTGAACTTAAAAGACATCTAACTGAACATAAAACATATCCAACTGAACTTATCCACTGAACAACTGAAATCAAAATACATCCAACTGAAAAAAATTGAAACCAACTGAAGTCCGTCTGACCATAAGTTATGGTCAGACGCGTCTGACACAATACCTTCTCATATATATTAACTTCCTCCTGTATTCTCCACGATTGTTTAGTTCTCAAAGAAAGGAATTAACTTGTTTTCATAATTAAATTTGTTTCAACCAATATGATTCAACTATCTGAACTCGTTCCATATGATAATCAATTATTTCTTGTAGACATTCAAACTTGTTTACAATGTTACTTCACCAATCAGATAAAGTACAAAGTTCCACTTCTTGGCAATGTTAATATCAACCACAAACATTATCATTGAGTAAAATTTTCAAAATATATAGCATTTTTGTACGAAACAAATACAATAATGTTTAAACAAAAACGTTACAAATGCAACCTATTAGGGCCTGTTCAGTTCAGTTCAAATAAGTTCAGTTCAGTTCAGCTCTAATAAGTTCAGTTCAGTTCAGTTTAGTTCATCTCCAATAAGTCCAGTTCCGTTCAATTCAGTTCATCATTTAACCATTTTATTTAATATTATTATTATTGGTCTAATTTATTTTACTCATTATTATTATTAGTATTATTATTTTTATTTTTATTCATTATTATTTTTATTTTTATATATATTTTGTTATCATATGTTTACTCATCATTATCACTATTATTATTATGGTTGAGCTGAGCATGGTTTGGATTGGTGCGCGGTTTAAACAAATTTCATGGCAATACGAGTACTCTAACTTTCAATTGTTGTTTTATTTTAACGATTAGATATGCATTATTACATCATACATATAAGCTATAAAAAGCTACAAGATATTAAAAA
The DNA here is from genome assembly GCA_947645195.1 of Patellifolia procumbens. Taxonomy (NCBI): domain Eukaryota; kingdom Viridiplantae; phylum Streptophyta; class Magnoliopsida; order Caryophyllales; family Amaranthaceae; genus Patellifolia; species Patellifolia procumbens. The sequence continues at coordinate 634,261 of CANSGD010000888.1, read as the reverse complement.
ATTATAAAGTTGCTAATAATATTGGAGTACTATTTAAGGTACAACATCATCGTTACGTTGAATATTAAAGATACTTTGGCGGTTTGTGGTGGGGTTTGGTTTATATATATTAGAGATCAACCCACCACAAATCGTGGTTTGGTTAGAAGCACACATCAACCAATGGTTTAAGCTAATTATTATTATTATTATAATTACTAATTATTATTATAATGGTAATATTAATTTATTTCTTAAACATAGTTGTAATTATAACATCATCAAGTATTAATATATTAATACTAATAGTAGTAATTACTCATTATTAATTATTATTATCAGTAATTATTATTTTTAAAATTAATTTATCATTATTACTATTATTTATAACTATCATTTAATAACATCAAAAATAATATTATCATTATTCATTTAATATTATTCTAAATTATTAATTATTATTACTTAGAATTATAATTACTTATTATTTAATATTTATAATTATTATTATTATGTACTTATTATTTATATATTTATTACAATTCAATGCGATTCAATTCAATTCAATTCAATTCAGTTCAGTTTAGTTCAGCTTCAAGTTTAGTTCAGTTCAATTCAGATGAAATTAGACGAAGCGAACATGCGCTTAGTCTTTCTTAAACCACCATAGACATGATCATAAACACCAAGAAGACTTTTTGAAATTTGGTACTTAGGAAAATCATGAGTTTGTGTAGTTGTGCACTTCTGCACTCTAATCTAGGCTACTTCTAAAGTTTGATGGGGTAATAATACTCCCTCCATTTCTCAATAATTGTTACGCTTTTCTTTTTAATACGTTTCACAAAAATTGTTACACTTTACTTTTACCATATTGGGTGGCACAATTCTTAAAACCTCATCATGAAAATGAAAGTTAGAGAGTCTTATTTCAGAAGAAGGTCTTTCAGAACCTAGTTAGGAATTCTTCCCTGGCGGCCCCACCAATTTTTTATTCTTTATACTCTCCTAAAGTTAATTTTTTATTCTTTATTCTCTCTCCTAAATTTACTTTTTCCTATCATTATCATGTTTTTATACCCACTTCCTTGGTTCTTGTGTTTTTGCAAATGTAACGATTTTTAGGAAACGGAGGGAATACCTTGCAAAGAATTTAGTTAATCCAGCACTTTTTCAATTTTCACTCTTCTCATTTTCAGGTTTGTTCGTCTCTAGACTTGTGGACCTACTTAGTGGAATTTATGGTATAAAATAACATGTTTTGTGATAGTTATATTAGAAAGTAAATTATCCACAAACCCATGTTATGTGCTATTGGGCACTGGGCTTATAGAGAATTCAAAAATGATATAATATTTGTTTTAATGGGTAATAGGTTGTTGGGGGTATATAAGCCCAATAACGCCAACAACCTAAGGGGGTATTTGTGTATCCTAAACCCATTAAATGGTCCAAGATAATAAGTATTTGTATATCCTCTTCTATGTTAAGGATCACAAAGTCAACGGGGATCAAAAAAAACTTTTTCTACTCTAACAGGATGTCCTCCAGCCATTTGTAGATTAATGCTTCTTTTTTCACATCGGCTGAATGTTACACTCTAATAAAGCACGAAAACAAATAAATTAAAGAAAAGAGCTCTATTGGCTACTTTACGAGCTCTTACAAACCACTTACTTAAGAGTTAAGAAAAAACATAAGCATACAATAAACCACGTTCTAGTGGTGTCTTGCATCTTGGAGCAAACTAAAATACTGCCCGTGCTTGGAGAGGATATGATGGAATAAGAATCATTTGGCCATAAAGGACATAAGGCCATGGACACTTCATAGTTTTTTGTACATCCCTGGGAGGACTGAAGAAACAACCTGCAGATGAACAATGGTCGAGACATAATGCTCGCCATAGGAGCAATCCCGATGACCTGAAGTCATAAAAGAATAACAGGATTCTATGCTCCTAGCCAGAAAAAGGAGTCACATATCCTTGCGACCCATACCAGTTACCCATTTTCACGGGTACGCCAGGTCTCTCTCTCTTTGAGAGATACACATGCGTTGGAGTGCTATGAACAGCCTCCTTCAGATGATAGAAATTTCGAGCAATGATATCTATTATCATTGTGAAGCTAACACCACATTTGACCCTTAGCTTATCAACTGTGCACCATTCCTCCAAATGCTAAAAATGGAGTTGACGAAAAAGGACAATGAAATACTATCCTTGGCAGACTCAAACAAATGTAAGATAAAAGGAGGATCCTAGATTAATAGGAAGTACTACCTTTGGAGGTACTCTTGTCTTTAGGGCCACCTTTATCAATCCTACTGAATCTTGAATTCTCCATCAATTCAGATTCAGCACAACCCACTCTTACATCACAGAACCAAACACGAGAAACAATGGCTAAGTCCTAGCCCTGATAGGAGGATTTACTATCCTCCAAATCCAAACAACAACCTAGACAAGATTCCATTACCTTAGAGCTATGCAAAAACCAGATGACCATCACCAAATAGACCAAACTCTGGTAGATAACCAGACAACCAGGAACAAAAACCTCCATCAAGCACAATAACCCCAAGCAGATAAGGAAGATGATAAAGCCACAAGACCCATAGCAAACTAAAACAATATTCATAGAGAAAGTTAAAACAAAAGATCAACTAAGAACATACTATGCGGCCATTAAAAAGATCTGACAGCGGCTCAAATCGAATTCCAAACGCAGAGAAGTAGCAATCCCCAACCCCAACCTCACCTTTACCATCCCGGTATCGTTCTCCCGAAACCTCCTGACGGTGGTGATAAAGCAGATCTACTCCTTTGATTCGTCAGATGCTGCTGCATAAAACCCAACTAGAAACTAACCTAATTGACCCACTAACTGGAAAAGAATAAAAAAAAGAAAGCAAGGAAGCTCGCCGGAGTACCTGCCGGAAACCTACACGGCGCCGGAACTCCAGCGAGTTCCTAGGTCAATCGGTGGTTTGTGTTTTTGTTTTGAAGAGAGAGGAGAGAGCTTTGTTTTGTAACTTGTAGATTAATGCTAATATGCTACTACACTTTAAATGCAATATTTACTATACACTCGGGTGTACCTTAACCACGATACATCCAAGGCTATTTTTTGCTCAAATAGTTTTGGATGGTACACCCAAGGCTATTCCTTTGATCAAAGAGTCTTAGGTTTACAATGCTCATGATACACCCAGGCGTATGATGAATAATCTCCACTTTATATCACTCGTGTTTAACTTTAGGCAAATAGAAAGAGGCAGAACACTCACATTGCAACCTAAATCACATAATTTTTTAAATAGAAATAGTGTCCATATTACAAGGGACGGAAAATTTTCTAGGTCTTTCAACTTAGGTGGAGAAAAATTTGTAAAAGAGCACTATATTCTTGGAAAAATTGCCTAGAATAATGTAACATTTTGCCGATTCCCAAATAATAATGCAACCTAAAAATTATTCTGGAATAATGCAACCTTAATACCCCAGTTATTTTGAATAGGATAAATTACCGGTGACCTGAAGAAGAGGTAATTTTTTAATTAAAACTTTTAATTATAATTAATAATATAATAAAAATCAAAAAAAACCACCATCCCTCCCCCCACGCACAACCACCCCTCCCCTTAACCCCTTTTGTCTCTCTAAACCTGCCACCACTAGTAGACTGCTACCGCCGCCACCACCAATCTGCTTCTACCACCATTCCAACCACCATGACAGCCCCATTAACTACCACGCACCAGCCCGAAAGCCGCCAAAACACCACCTCATATCAGCCCTGAGTCACGCCCAAACTGCACAACAAGCGAACCCCGAAACGCCACCAAACCATCCCTTTTTGAACTCAAAACAACCACCCCTTATACAGATTCATAAACCTCCAACAACCATTACAATGCCAGCCCTTATAACAGCCAATAACCGCCCAATTGCAGAACAAAACCACCACGAAACCACCATGAAATAACCAAACTCCGCTTTCTCGACCGAAGCTGCCCTCTTGTGGACCGAACTCAGTAACGATGCCGGAGAGAGGGTGGTGGTTTATGAGAGTGATGCGGTGCCAGCGGAAGGTGGTGTTTATGACAGTGATTCAGTGCCGGCGGAAGGTGGTGGTTGGAAGTAGCTGAGTAATGGAGGAGAGAGCGAGGAAGGTAGAAAGCTAGGGGAGGGGATGGGTCAAGGTAAGCGAGGGCGTGGGGGGAGGGATTAATTTTTTTGTTATCTTTTTTTTTTTAATTTTTTAAAAATTTGTTTATGAAAACCAATTATTATATGACACGTGTCCCATTTTACCCATACTTCAGGTTATAACTGGTTTTGTCCTATTTAAAATAAATGGGGTATTAAGGTTGCATTATTCCAGAATAATCTTTAGGTTGCATTATTATTTGCGAATCGGTAAAAGGTTGCATTATTCTAGGAAATTTTTCCTATATTCTTTAGTATCTTCTATAGTCTCCGCCTCGTTGATGGTCATTTTCCTTCTCAAAATTTCCGTAAAAAACTTAGAATATGCACACACTTGATTAATTAATTCAGTGAAAATTATTGTTACCTCTATATTATTCACTACTTCCAAAAGCTTATCACACTAGTGACCAAGGTTGTTAAAATTGCGATTTTAACTTCAATCAGAAAGGGGGGTTTAGAATCGAATCGTAAAATCGTAAGATTCTAAGAACTTTATTAAAATAAGGTTTTATGATGTAATACATGACTTGTTTAACCATTTTTTCCATTGGATAAAGTGAGAAATTATATTTTTTAGTTACTAAGTCTTTATAATGCGATAAATTATTATATATACATATGTATTCTAACCTTTGTGCTAGTTTTTTTGGATGAACGACTTTTAATAATTATAAGGAAAAATTGATAAGAATAATCCGACCTTTGGCCGGTCTTCCACCAATGGTACCACCTTCAATTAATCCAGGTATAATCCGACCTTTGACACTCATATTCTCTCACTAGTATGGAATGATGGCAACCTGTTTGACCGGCCAAAATGACCGTTGACTTTTTTTAAAAAAATAAAAACTTAACACAAAAAAGGAAAACCCCCAGCCCACCCCACCCCCATTACCTCCCCCTGTCCACACTACTGCCACCCACCCCCCACCCCCATTTCCTCCCCCTACCCCCACTGCCACCACGTGCCACCCCACCCCCTCCCCTTCACCCCCTCGAGATAACCGGCGACCGACAGCCAGCAGCCGGGGATCATTTATTTCTTCTCCTCTTCACCCCCTCGAGCTCACCGGCAGCGACCACAACCTCGCCCCACTCTCTCTTTCTTTCTCTTGCCGCCAGCCTTGCCAGCGACCACGGTCGTCTTCTCTTGCTTCGAAAACCCAACCCAATGCTACCCCCTTCAAATACGGTGGTCACAGTGTCGTTTTTGGCGGTGGTTAGGGTTTTGACGTTTTGTGGTGGTTAATTGAAGGGGAGGCAACAAGAGAGGGGGAGGGTGGCAGTGGAAGGGGAGACAGCGAGGAGGGGGAGGCTGGCAGGGGAGGGTGGTAGGGGAAGGGGGTGGCAGCGGGGAGAGGGGAGGGTGGTAGGGAAGGGGGAGGGTGGCAGGGGAAGGGGAGGGGTGGCAGCGGGGAGGGGGAGGGGAGGGGAGGGGTGGGATTATTTTAAGTTTTTTTCATTTATTAAATCTGATTTAAAATTTTAATTAAAATTTTAAGTTTAAACTATACTTAATTAGATATTAATCACGTAATTAGGAAGATTACCTGTAATTGAAGGTCACCAACAGGTGAGGGACCAATGAGAGAATATGGGTGTCAAAGGTCGGATTATACCTGGATTAATTGAAGGTGGTACCATTGATGGAAGACCGGCCAAAGGTCGGATTATTCTTATCAATTTTTCCTAATTATAAAGAAATAACATTTTTGAGGTAATAAAAAACACATTAAAAGGTAACATTGTAAATGTAACTAATATCAATACATCGTGCAAAATTCATACACGAAGTATTATACTAGTGTTTACTCTTTGACCATTGTTTACAAGTTTACATCGAGCCCCCATTCCATTGCCATAATCATCATAGGCTCGTAGTAATACTAATTCCAATCATTCATAATTGAATAATTGACATATTTGAAATGACGAAGAAATGTTGGATGAAACAATAATAAAAAATTTTGAAATTGAAATTTAACAAAAGAAAAATCTACACTACATCATGATCATCGGGTAATTAAGTATATAAATTCAATGTAGAAAATGAAAAATCAATACAAAAGAACAAAGAACATGATACTCAAAATCTATTACTCACAATTTCCAGAAATTGAAGAATCGAAGGAATAAAATAAGAGAACTGAAGCAGAAAAATACAATTATTGAGTTACTAATCTTGAATTGAAGCAGACAAGTGATTTGAAGAGTGTGTGTCTTAGTACGATTTTGAGTGTGAGAAGTGAACCATTATGGTCTAAGGTAGCTTAGGGTTAAGCGAAATAAGATAAGAAATGGGTCTGGCCCTTGATTTTCATGAAATTTTGCAAGTGTTTTAAAATTTGTTAAAATCGTACAAATTCCGATTTTAACAACGATTTAAATGTATGGCAAGTTAGAATCTTAAAATCGTACGATTTTAAGATTTAAATCGCGATTTAATAACATTGCTAGTGACCAAGCTTATTTTTCAGCACGCAGTTGGGGAATGGTAGCTTCACCGTTGAAGTGGTGGGACTTGCCAATATCACTACAAGAATTCGTCTTTTTACCTACCGCTGAAAACGGTCGATAATGCCTCTAGAACGGTCGCTATCAAACTGTTTTTAGTCAATCTGAAAAACGTTGGTCGTAATTTCAATGTACCGAAATGTACCGACCATCTAACGGTAGGTAAAAAAATACCGATCGAATCAGACCGTTTTTGGTCAGTCTGAAAAACACTGGTGGTAGTTTCAATTACCGACCATTTAACGGTAGGTAAAAAAAATATCGATCTAATCAGACCGTTTTTGGTCAGTTTGAAAAACACTGGTGGTGTTTCAATTACCGACCATTTAACAGTATGTAAATTTACTCACTGAAAAATCAATATACATTACCGAAATTTCGACAAAATAGAGCTTAGTTGGTAATATGAAACTGGAAACTGAAACTCACTTTCTTTCAAACAAACTTTAACAAAAAGGGTATAACAAATAGGCTATGACAAAAAGCTATATGGCCCTTTGCATTCAACAAATGATAAACTACAAGCAGAGAATGGAAGAAATCCACCCACAACAAACATATAGAAAACGCAGGACACAATTTTAACGAAATCAAAAACAAGATTTAGCTAATATATTAAATCGAATGTTAATCTATAGAAAAATACAAGAGTTGTAGATCTTGGGTAGAAAAAGTATTGCATAAACTCAATGAACTATATAAATATCCTAAATGTAGATCTAAAACAGAGACATGAAAAGCAACTAAAAAAACCTTAGTTTTTTCGCCAAAGCACAAGTAGATGTTGTTGGGTTCTTGACTCCATCTTCGTCATGTGATTGTTCAATTTTTGCCACAAAACTCAAATTTGCTCCATCTTAGCTGACTAGAGAATAGAGTATATTCTTCAACATTGTGCTTGCCTTCCTTTTCCACAGGAGAGCGGACATCAGTCATCACTCACTAGTTTGTTGTAAGATGCTCTACGACATGATACCTTTCAGGCTTTCCTTCATAGATACACCCCCTACTGCTCCATCAATCATTCTTCTAGAGTTCTAGTGCCTAAGTCCATCCTGTTGTTGAAGATTTGAGTTAAAAACCACACGTTTTAAGGCCATGGTGGGGATACAGACGCTGAAGGTCCTTCTACCTATCCCAAGCTCTACAGAGACATTGTCATTGCTCTGGTTGAAGGTTGGTATTTAGAGTCTCATGCCAGCCGTTCTAGAGTAAGGGTAGAATATGTGAAACGTGTATACGGAGGTATTTTGGGGGATTTGTTGTACGTTGGGGGTTAGGAGTGTTGGGTCTTGTGTGTGTGGAGCTCGTCAAAGGAAGACATCACGAGAGCTTCGCGAGGTGCGAAGAGAAGCTGCCATGGAGGACAACAGGAAATCGCGGCCCGCGGCCAGTGAGCGGGTACGTCGCGACTAGCGACGTGGCTCTCGACTCGAGACCGAGAGCTGCTCCTTGCCCTGTTATTTTGATGACGCGTCTTTTGCGAAGGGCTATAAATAGAACCTCTTTTTCCCCAAAGTAAGAGAGCGTATTAGAGAGCACTTAACCCTAAATTGTAAGTTCTGAGAGTGTTGTTTAGAGATTGAGAGCAATTTTTGAGGGTTGTTTATGTCATTCATTGATTGCTAGATTCACAATTTGAAATGCTAGTAAAGTTAGGGTTTGTGACATTGTGTGTATGCATTGTAATGGAATGTCATTGATGCAAGTGCTTGTGTTCATCATCCTCCATTGAAATACAAAGTGTATAGTGGTGGATTTTTCACCCGGAGCTCGGGTTTCCACCGGTAATCCTTGTCTTTCTCGTTGTTCATTGCTTATAGTTGGTTTCTTGGTTTATTGCTTGTTGCCTCTATTGTTTGTGTTGTTGCTTAATCACTTGAAGTTGTCTACCACCCTCTTCTCTTTCCCTAACAAGGAGTAAGTGTCTTCGTGGTGGTTGACCCTGTAGACAACTTTGCTTGCTTAACCTTCTTCTTGAGTTTTCAAACAGTTTTTTCAATCTCTGGATCAATAGGAATTAAATTCATCAACTCAGTATTTCCTGCTCATAAACCAAATAAATTGATGCAAACGCCTGATATTATGCGGAATAAAGTTCTTCAAAAAAAATGTTCACAAATTTTAAAAGTGGCTGTCTAATTTTAACATAAAATTAGACCACCCTAAGCCCACATATTCTACTAACAAGTCCACTCCATCTCTCTCTAACCCAACACTATTACTATACATTTTTCTATTAACATTAGGCTTGGGCCATTGCCTAATTTTAATTTAAAAGTAGACAGTCTCTTAAAAGACTAGCCGAATAATGTCAGTGCAATATAATAATTCAAACAAACTAGAAATAAGTCATCTTCTTGACAACAACACAAAAAATTGATAGGTCTACTATCATACTAAAAATATTATGTCCTATAGAACTTTGTACTAATGTAGCCAGGTTACAAGGTTGATCCACTGAGAGATAGCGTTACTAGTTTGGTTAGATCGACTAAGAGATAGCATTACTTGTTTGATCTTACTCTTGACCAAATGAAGGCTGCTTTACTAGATCTCCAACATGCTCAATCTGAGTCACGTCACACCATCGAGAATCTGAGAAAGGAGTTAGAAGTTGCCACGAGTAATAGCAGGATGTCCAAATAACGCAAGATTGGTAGCATATCTCGCTGCCCTAACTTATCTGATTCAGAAAGTAGCAGCAAAGACGAGGACATCAGGGAAGATCATAACCAGGAAGATGGGAAAGCTGATTCAACAACTAGACCATTATTCTTGGGGTTTTCTGCGTCATCATTCGTGGTCTCTCTCTCTCTTTTTCGCTTTCTTTTGTTCTTCTTTGCATTGTTCATTTTGATTAGCAATCCATCTTCATTAGCTAGTTGTATGTCTCTAGCTGAGTTTTGCCCTATACGGAATTTGGCATAAACATTGTCCTAAGCAAATCAACAGGCACATGAGCATAAATTGAATGTTATCATCCTAACGATAGGAAAAATCAGCTCAAAAGAGTTCAATAATCTAAATCAATCAGGTAAACAAGCTTCATCATCAGTGAGTTACATTTACCCAATATATATTCAATCTGAATTGCAATTGAGTATGGCCTGCATGCATGACTTTGGTGGTGCTCACTAAAGGTGTTCATAGTGATTTGATTCGCGCAATCCGGCGACCGATATGAAGAGATCTGAAACTTTTCTAAACGGATTCGGATCAACTTCACCATTTTCTTATATCTGAGTTGTGGAGGAAAATTCGGAATATTATCTTTGATTATCCGGTTTGTTTTTCCTAAAATTTGATTTTTAAACTTTTCCCCTCGAAAAATAATGATAGGATAATCCGAAATGAACACCCCTAGATTACTCACAAAGGTGGTGGGTTTGATGTACCTGATCGCTCTCTAGCCGGACCAATTCTCTACTCACAAAGGTAATGACGCTTAGCCTTTTCCAAGTCAACACAGCAAAAGCACTTATGTTTAATCTTGACAACTTCACTTAAGTTTTGCTCACAATACAAAATATTATGATCAAGAGAATCTTAAAGGTTGTGTTGGCAATGGGGCTAAGATTAGGGGTGGACACGAACAAACATGTTTGTGAACAGTTCAGGTTCGGCTCGGTTAAAGTTTGGTTCGAGCTTCGTTCGTTTATTAATGAACCAAGCTTGAGCTCAAAACTAAAGCTCGAATATTAAACGAGCCAAACTCAAGCTCTATAGTGTTCGGGTCGAAAAGCTTGTTAGCTCGTTAAGTGAAGATAAATAATGCATATTTCATAGTTTATCTACAAATTTTTTTACCTCCAAGGCCCAAACTATCAATTGATTAACAAATATAAAAGATTTCTAATACAATTTTATGTAAATTGAATACTATAATAGTAGCAAGTGGCAATAAAATTGATATGGCTTTCAATTAGTGCTAGAAATACTCTATCAACTTAAGCTCGACTTTGCCTCGAGTTCGGCTCGAACTCAGCATTTTCTTATCAAGCTAATCTCGATAAGGAATTAAAGAGTTCGACGACTAGAGTTCAAACTCGGTAAAATTTAATCAAACCAAGCTCAAGAATCTTAGAGTTCGGCTCGGCTCGGCTCGTGGCTACCCCTAGCTAAGATCAATAGTGTGAAAGTCATTTGAAAAATATGGTAGAGAAGCCAAGAATGGGAAGCATGAAACCGATAAGATCATGACAAAATAAGGTCTTCGCAACTCCGTGAATCATCAAAACAATCAAAACATCACCACTAACACTTTTGCTCGGAAGATTCAATTATAAAACCCTTTCTTTCAATGCATTCACTTCACTTTTTCAATTTCAATTTCAATTTCAATTTCCTCTGCTTTTTTCTTTTTTTCCATCCTCGGAGCCTATAAACAAATTTTCCAATTAAACCACTTATAAGCACATCCATTTAATACAAACTAACCTAGACTTGGAACAAGAAGTAACAACTACCTGACCTAGCTGGCGAGGTCCTACTCCTTCCTATAAGGGCTTAAGATGTACATAATTGTTCCCCAAACAATCGAAATATGAAAAACGTGGTTTACATCTCATAATCAATAAGGATAGTTCATGTACTACATATGAGTATGACCCTGTCTCCACGCTAGATACATTTGTGACATATATTTTTTTTTGGCGACTTGTTCCATATATAAACCGTGTATTTTAAACGTAGATGGGGACACAAATTAATTAGGGAGTACCCCATATCGTTTTAAAGTGTAAAAGGGCGAATGATATGTTCCACTAGACCTCTACTACAAATAGGGAACCTAGTGAGCTTAGTTAGATCACTACATCAATTATTGATTCAGGTGTTTAACTTACATTAAGAAATAAAAACAACAAAAAAGAAAGACAGAGAATAATGGTGTTGGGAAGTGAAGTAAAACAAGTTCTTCGCATGAAAGAGGGCACTGACGAAACCAGTTATGCTAAATCTTCCTTCATTCAGGTACTTTATAATATACTCCACTAACTCCAAAGTCAAATAACACATTGTTGAATAATTTAGTGCAGATTAATTTTAACACCGAGTATTGTGTGTGGCTTGCCGCAAGATTAACAAATCGTGTGGCGCACACACAATGATTATTTTAGAGGGGGTTATCAACTATTTTAGTAGGTTACCAACTGTTCTGGTGGGTTACCAACTGTTTTGGGTTATTGACTATTTAGGGGGTTACCAACTATTCTAGTAGGTTACCAACTGTTCTGGTGGGTTACCAATTGTTTTGGGTTATTGACTATTTAGGGGGGTTACTAATTGTTTTAAGGGGTTACTAACTCTTTGGGGAGGGGTTGCTGACTTTTTGGACGGGTTACCGACTATTTTGGAGGGGACTACTGACTATTAAGGGAAGGGGTTATTGACAGTTTTGGGTGAGTTTAGAGGGTGAAAAGGTAATGTATAGATTAATAAATAGACCCGGCACACCATCAGTTTTTAGTGTGACAGGCCACATGTAAGACGTTGTGGAACTTTAATCTACCATCCCAACAAACTAACTTTTAGTACTATAGCGGTTCAAAAACCGGTTTGCAACTAAAAAAATGAATCGGATAGGACCATCAATGGATCCGATTTTCAGATTTCCAATTTTCATTATTCGGGATCCATCCAATCAGGTCTATTTGCGGAGTTGCGATTGAACCTATCTTGCGTTTTACTTATAATTTTATGTGTCTACTGCCCATAAAAATAATTATGTTCCCTAATATGTTTTATACTTATTCATGACAAGGTAAAATGACCAATAATTTACGGGGTTGGGAGATGAAGGTGTTGGAGGGAAAATTGAATAACAAAACTGAAGTTGGGCCCACCATTTAACGGAGTTTATGAAAAATTGTTAAGTGGTGAGAGTTTATAAGCGTTTTGAAACTTAAGGTGGAAATTTAGGAAAAAAAATTATAAAGGTGGGAGTTTCTAAATTACTGATAAGTTAAGGTGTTTTTGTGCCAAAAAAATCCTAAAAAACAACTACCAACTACTACTTGCTAATTAGAATGGCCTGGGCAATGATACCAGGAACGCGGGACGGAGGCACGTTTTCCGATCTGGGTCGTTCGTTCCGGATCGTGGAACAAACGCGATCAGATCGCTCGGAACGAACAACCCAGATCGATGATGGTTGCGTTCCGTTTCCCGAGGCCCGTGGCGATAGAATCCTGGTGTCTGAACTTCTGTCGCAGATGAAACTCGGGAAAGATAGGGACCGGTGTCGGAGAATTGCCGGAGAGGAGGAAGAAAGCTAGAAGCAGACGATTCATTACTCAAAAAGTGGTTTTAATAAGTCACGTGCTTCCACTTTTTGTCTTTTCCATTTTACCAATGTCACTCATTTGTACTCTCTCTTCTTTTTTATATTTTTTCTCTTTATCTTTTTACAGCTGGCTTCTACTGCCTTTTACTTATCCTTTCTTTATTTTTTCTTCTCTTAACGGGGATTCTTATCTTTATTTTTACTCTCCTGTCAGCCTTACTGTATCTCTTTTTCCATTTTTTTTTACTTTGACCAATGCTTTTACACTATATATATATATATATATATATATATATATATATATATATTATTTATTCATACCCAGTGGCCAGCGCTCCCGATTCACTCAAGCTAGCGTTCCGCGTATCCGAATTCGTACCCCATTTCGAATCGTACCCGTTCCTTGTAACATTGGGCCTGGGTGCATGTCTGTGGGATGCTATCTAAAAACAAAATAATACAGCTACTTCACAACACGGTAAACCAAACGCAAAATCTTCTAATTCTTCCCTGAGCAACAAGAAACTAACCAATTACTGAAACAAGTCTTAATGTATTGATGCAACAGAAGCAGGTGTTATCATTAACAAAAGCTGTGAAACAAAAAGCAATAAGGGAGTTTTATTACAAGGAGCATCCATCAACCATAAACATAGCAGACTTGGGTTGTTCCTCAGCTGCGCGGAACACCTTGCCTGTAATCTTTGAGCTTATAGACACCGTCGAAAAGGCTCGCCGGAAGCTCGGAAATGGACCACAAGAGTATCAAGTATACTTGAATGATCTTCCTGGAAATGATTTCAACACACTCTTTAGGTCATTGGGAAGCGTTGAGGATAAACTGAGGCAACAAATGGGAGATAATTTTGGGCACTGTTTTGTGCATGGAGTACCTGGGTCTTTCTATGGAAGGCTTTTCCCTTCCAACCACTTGCATTTTGTCCATTCTTCATATAGCCTTCAATGGCTATCCCAGGTGATTTCTCAATCTTCACCTTTTTTTTTGGTGGTGTGAAGGGTGTTAAAATAAAGCAAATTGGGGTAGGGCAAAATACTATATTAGAAAAATATACTTTTATAAATTTTCTTTTTATATTTTGCAAGAAATTGATGTTTAAAATGATAACCTTGTTTGAAAGGAATGAGTGGTATCGATAATAATTACTACGTGATTCCACAAAAATTAAGAGAATAATAATTAATTTTGAGAGTATAAAAATAACCTATGTAATAATACAAAAATTATCTAATAAGGATAAGTGGGTCATTAGAAAACCAAAAGTCAGTATAAAAAGAAGTGTAACCGGCCACTATTTCCGAACAACCTAATGAATAGGAAGGTCAAAGGTGGAACAACTCAAACGACATGGTTTTTTTTATAGTACATCATGTTTGATCTTTTTTACTCCCTCCGTAATATAATAGTTGCAACAATTTCATAAAATGGGTGTAACATATTACTTACAACAATTTTCCATCTTTCTTGTTTTGGTAAATTTTATCACATGAAATGATAATGTGATTTTTGGTCTCCACCCACTTTTATACTCTTTTTTTGTTGTTTTCTTTCTTTCCCTCTTTTTATCTCTTTAACTCATGCAATTTCTCTCTCCTACTTTTATTAATCAACTCACTTATCCATACTTAACATATTATGCATAGGAATTCCCCTAGTTCAATTGTTGCAACTATTATGTTACGGAGGGAGTACTTTAGTTAATCTTAGATTATGAAGAACATCATTTCTCCATTTCCATATATGTATTGTATGTAGGATATATATTAAGGGCGTAAAATATTAAAATGTGGATTAATGGATTAACAATAATTACGAAAGATTTATTGTGATGAATTGGACTATGTCTTAAAAGAAAATTTGCGAGCTGTAATCAAAAGATAAGACTTAGAAGTTTTATATCCCTCCAGTGCTAGCTTTGAATGTTGTAACAAAAAGGCTCATGCCAAGAACCAACGTACTGAACCAGCGTTACGTGTGTGGGATTTGTCTACTCCTAGTATAACCCATAGAGAAAACTTTGATCTTTAAACATAATGTAAAACAACTTTACATTTAACAAAGTAAAAGTCTTCTAAATTTTTCATGTGGAACAACTAAATATTCTCACTTCTCAAAAAGTATTTCCATTTAAAATAATTAAGTTCGTAACACCCATTTCGCCTTTATAAATCAAGAACTTATCCGTTTCTCGAATAAAATTTTCATTTAAACCATATTTCAAGTCTTTATCATCTCTAGCATTAGTTAGCATCAATTGCCATCATTAATTAGTTAAGTCTAGACCCATTCTGTAAATGTTCCTCAACATTGCCGGCACATAGTGATTCGATGGATTACATTGATGCTTAGAAAGTTTAGTACGCAAATTGAACGATTGTACAAAAGAGTTGGAGCACTTGTGTCCACTTAAATGCTTAACTAATTAACACCATATATGTTACATTGATAAATAGCTCGTTACTTAAGGAATTGTATATGCATTATTATTTATTGATGTGAAGGTCTCTAGTTCAAGTAGCTCAAAAACTCTCATTATTAATGACTTTGTATGAAAATGATGGATCAGGTACCGGATGGCATAATAGAAAACAAGAGGAACATTTACATGGGAAAAACAAGCCCCCCTCATGTGCTTAAGGCATACTATGACCAGTTTGAAAAGGATTTTTCGAGCTTTTTGAAGTGTCGGTCTGAAGAAGTTGTAACTGGTGGAAGGATGGTGTTAACGTTATTTGGATGCAAAAGCAAGAACGATATAGCAAGGAATCTTGCTACATGTGGGAACTTCTTGCGTCCGCTCTCAATGATATGCTCTGTGAGGTAATTCCATGAAACTTTGAATCAATATGTATTGGTCCATTCGGTATTAATGTTAGTTTCCAACTTTTTGATTATCATTAGTTTAGAATCATACTATACTGGTTATGAATTTATGATGCACTAACAAAATTTAGTTCTGCTTCTATTTTTTTTTAAGTAAAACTAGTATTTAGGCCCCGACGATGTTCGGGACATTTGTACATTGAATTTAATATTAGTTAAAAAATTTATCATTATGTAGCGTGAAAATTATTCTAAAAAATCATCTCATTTACCATATAAAAAAGTACAACTTATTTGGCATTAGTTAACTCTTGGTTTCTATTGATACATCATTATTGATTTTGATAGAAGAAACACTAATAACATGTTGGAGTAGTTGGTTGAAACTACTTATATACATACTCAAGGTCACGGGTTCGAGTCTTCACGTTGACATTTTTTTATTATATGAGAATGAAGTGGATAGAGTTTCAAAGAGGGATAGTGACACATGGCAGATTGCAATTCTTGATTACGCTTTTTAATATATATATATATAGATTAATTCATTGATAAAAGAGTTACGTTATACAACAACTACAATAGGATTCAGAACACAAATACAAAACAGTTTGGATTAAATAAAATTATGATTTGGCAAAAACGCGATCGGTGTAGATGAGATTTGACATTGACGAATGCCCTTTTTCACACCGATGTTTGATACAACCTTCTATGATGGGGTCTTCTGATCTGTTGTAGTTTTGAAAATGAAGTGAATCTAATACAATTGCTTGTAGATATAGAACTGACATTTGTCGTGACACCGTAAAACGACTATATAAACAGCAAAACAGTAAACGTATTATCTCCCCAAACAAAAGGTTGAAAACCAAAAACCGTAGGATATGGAAACCAGAAACCAAAGACAGTTTTCTATTTTCAGCATAACATTTTCCATGATACATTGATTGTTACATTTTCAAACCTTAAGATTTTGTCTTAAAGTTTAGCCAGTATATATTTCACTATAGGATATGCCTCAAGCTCCACACAAAAGGATGTGCATGGGCCCTATGGGACCAATAATATACCATGAAAAAGAATAGTCAAGAAACTTAATATATTTGTGTCGATGATGTATATGTGCAGGGTTTAATAGACGAATCGAAGCTAAATACATTCAATTTCCCTCATTATTCTCCATCACCAGCAGAGTTACGTTTTCTGGTAGAGAAAGAAGGATCTTTTACTATCAATCAAATTCACAGTTCAGAAGTTAGCTGGAAAGCAAGTGAATATGATCAAAATTCGGACAATGCCTTTGATTATTATCACTTTGCTAAATGTATGAGATCTGTTGCAGAGCCCTTACTCGTACTCCATTTCGGAGAAGCAATCATTGAAGAGTTGTTTAAGAGATATAGCGAAATCATTCGAGTCTCAATGACCAAAGAGAAGAATACGTTTGTTAACGTTACGGTTTCCCTAACAAGAAAGGGTCAATCAACTGTTGTGAAGAAGCATACAATCTAGTGTCGTTGTTCTGATAAAGGCTTATTATACACACATATAATACAAGAAAGAGATGATTTGACGACAGATATGAGTCTCAAAATCTCTAGCTAAAAAATCTCCACCTATATGCATATACTAGTTATTATTTATTATGCTCGAGCATTGCCCGGGCTTTCTTCATACAAAAAGAAACCAATGCAAGAAAGAAAACAATGTATGTATATATGCATATCGATTAGGGTCATATCCTTTGGCTATGATTCTATCATATATGTCTTTTTCATTCCGTTTATGCCTCCCCTCTATGTCTTCCGGCAATAATGATTCCTCTGTACTCCTATCTAAAAGCATGTACAAGATGCATGTTAGTTTGATATATATATGGTTGTTGTAATTTTAATTCTATTTTCTAGTTCTATTGACGACATTTGTCGTAGTTATAATTCTTCATATAGTTAAGCAAAATGTTATCGTTTATGGTTCAGACAATAAAATGTGTCGAAACATAGTACTTATTAAAATATTTTCCTTTTCCCTTTCTCTATAAACAAATTGACTCGTCGTGCTTTTTTTGTTTCCTTGCCTAATTATGAAGGTGAAATTGTCCGCAAACAAAGCACAAATATTTTTGTTGGTGATGATGTTTGTATTGGTGATGGTAGTATTAGTGTTGGTAGTATTAGTGTCATTTTTGGTGTTGACGTTGTCGTGTTCGTGTTGGTAGTGGTGGTGGTGGTGGCCTAGTGTTGGTAGTATTGGTGTCATTTTTGGTGATGATGTTGATGTTAATGTTGCAGTATTATGAAAATGTTTGAGAGTAAAACAAATAATGCAAGTAATCTTAGTTGGAAGCAAAGAATGACGTCGAGAAGCTCGAAGCATGACGTTCTTGCTGCTTGGAATTTGCTAAATTTAAGTGAACACAAATGTTAGTGATATAGCTTGTATAAAGATTTTCATATATGTAGTTTGTCTTACTTTTTCATTTCTCTTTTTGTGTAATCTTAATTATAATACCAAGATTGTATTATTGGCTATAACTATTCGTAATAAATAAGATTATTTTATTAGCCTTTTTGCCTTAACTTTATATCATTCGACGATGTTTATTTGCGACAATGAATGCTTTTATAAAACAAGACGAATAGAGAGAAAAAATAAATTTAAAATGAGAAAAAAAGATATCTTAGTAGCGGTAAAATTCTCAGCACAAAAAAGTGCCACGAAACTCACTTTAAAACGTCGAGGGTTAGCTAAGGCGCACAATAGCGCCGAGTATCTCGGTGCTTTTATGAGCCGAGAGTTAAAGGAAGGCGCATAAACTCGGCGCTTTACTGTGCCGCTGATTCTCGACGGCCAAAATCTCGACACTTTTCTGCGCCGAGACATTGGCTAAAAAGCGTCGAGAAATGACGCATTGTGTAGCAGTGGATCTAAGGGTTGTTATAAAAGAAGGTAACATTTGATAGTGCTATTATGATTATTCATTTTCTACTTTCACCTGGCTATACTTTTTCTTTCTCAAATTTGGCAGTAAACTACTTAATGAATCATTACAATTAGGGGTTTAAGCGATCTGAGGCGGCTCGTAGAGCCCGCGAGCTCGGCTCGGTCAATGCTCGTCTCAAGTTCGATCAACTTCGAGCCCGAGCTGAGCCAAAGCTATACTTTAAGTATACGAGCTCGAGCCCGAGCCCAGCTGAGCCCAGCAAAGCTCGGCTCGGCTCGGTTCGGCTCATTTTTTTTAGTTACATTTGAAATGTGTGGCAATAAGAAATATAAAAAATTAGCCCAATCAAACATGCAAAGCCCAAAAAGAAATATAATATTATAGGATTCAATTTTTATTTTACGTTGCTTGTATTAAGTTGTTTGTTATCTTAACATACTCATTTTTGAAGATTAAGTGACGTGAACTCATTAAAGACCTAAAAATTGCATTATATTACGTATGTTGAACTATTGTATATTTTACTTTATGTAAGGAAGAGCAATAATGCCAATAACCAATAGGTGAGAGAAAGAAAAAAAGAGCCTAGCCCGAGCTGAGCTCGAGCTGTAGGTTTGTAAAAGAGCAGAGCTCGAGTCTCACCTTGGCGAGCTCATCGAGATTCGAGGCGAGCTCGAGCTCGACCAAAGTGACTTCGATCGAGCCGAGCGGAGCTTGGTCGAGCTCAAGCTCAGCTCGGCTCGTTTACACCCCTAATTACAATTGGTCCAGCCTGAGTGAATATGAAGCAACATCTATTTGCAATGGGTCAATGGCACATCCTCACATTGCTCTAACATTTTAAGCTAATATGCTTTCTAAAATTAGAAGGAGTGCAATTTACTAAATTACATTAATTTCAAACATTAACTAAACTAAAATATGAACAATTTATCAGATTAAATCTAATATAGTTACACTTTTTTGAAGTATAGCCACATTTTAAAACTTTTGTCAAAAAAAAGCCACTTATAATACTCCGACTTGTGAAGTTAATTAGACTAATTTAATAAAATCCGACCAAATTAGTTTTTACTCAAAAACGTATTTTTTTCCTTCTTCTTTTTCCCCACTTTACTCAATAACTCGACCTAGAGAAAGCCTACGATAGGATTAAGTGGGACTTCGTTAAGAAAACCCTCAAGGACCTACATCTGGACTCACACTCCATCAAATTTGTCATGAACTGTATTACCCAAGCATCCTCCTCGGTACTTGTCAATGGTAGAACCACATAACCTTTCATCCATTTCATAGGCTTGAGACAAGGAGACCCTATGTCACCCTACATCTTTAACCTCTGCCTAGAAAACCTTTGTAGAGACATTCACCTAAAGTGTAGCAAAAACAGTTGGCCAGCCTTTCTTGTTAGTAAGGATAGAGTCCCAGTGTGCATTTGATGTTTGTTGACGACGTGCTTCTTTTTGGGAGAGTGGACGAGGCTACTTCCTTTAGCGTCAGAGAGACCCTACACGTCTATTGCCTAGCTTCTGGTCAAAAAATCAATGAGGATAAGAGTAAACTAATTTTCTTCAAAAACACTCCCAAGGAACATAGAATTCTCTTTGAACAAACTTTGAACATCATTGAAATTAAAGACCTCGGTAACTACCTAAGATTGCCTTTGTCACGTAAAAATCCCACTAGAGCAAGAGGCTCAGTTTGTGGTCGACAAAATGAGAAGTAGGTTGGCAAAGTGGAAAACTAAATATCTCTCCAAAGTCGGTAGAATGTGCCTCACCCAATCAACCTTAGCTACTATCCCAGTTTACATCCAAACTACCATCCTCCCAGCTAAGACCCTTCAGGACATAGACAAATTGTGTAATGACTTTCTTTGAGTTGAGGGAAAAGAGGGTAGAAAACTACATCTTGTGTCAAAAGAGAGAACCTTCTTGTCGAAAAAGTATGGGGAACTAGGCATTAGGAGTCAAAATTGGGGCGGAAAATTTCTCAAGGACCGAAAACCTTAGCCCAAACTTGCCTTAATTCCAAATATGTGAGATCCAACTCAATCACTCTTTTAACATAGGTTCGACTACTTGGAAGAATGTAGGGAAAGGTTGGGACCTCCTTCAAAGGGGAAATCTTTGGTCATTAGGCAATGGTAGGAGAGTTAACTTTTGGTTTGAATATTGGTTACATATAGACCCCATTCGAGAGCACTTTATTGGCCCTCAACATAAGAATGAGCTCACGAACAAAGTCTTTGATCTAGTGCAAAATGGGGAGTGGGTAGTAGAGAACCTTCCTATGTTGCCCCAACATATTGATCGAATCAAGGGCTTGCCCCCTCCTTCTCTCGATGAGGAATTAGACCTTTCCTTCACACCCTTTATCCACCATAAAGGTTTTGCCCTTTCTCTTGCCTATAACTCCCTACTACCCCGTAGTGATTCCGAAGCCTTGTCATGGTTATGGAGGGTGGGATGTGAACCAAAACTTAACTTTTTCCTATGGCTAGCATGGAATGACCGGCTCCCACACAAAAACTTACTGCACACCAGGAACATTACGACCACTACAGCTTGCCCCAATTGCCCACACCAAAACGAAAAATATTTCCCACAGAAAATTTGGAGCAATCTTGGAAGTGTCACACACCAATAACCACCTGACTTCAAAACTTGGCTGAAATCCAACCTCACACAAGCAGGGTCCACCTCTGGATTCCAGGAGGTACTTTCTTTGCATTTATGTGCTTCCATCTTTGGAAAACACAAAATGAATCCATTTTTTATCCAGGCAAACCAAAATAAACAGCCACTTCCATCACCAACCGTGTTAAAGCACATGTTAGGCTCCATCTACGCACAAACTTGGAGTTCGAAACACAACACTTGAGAACCCACCTCCCACTTGTGGTCAATGATAACTCAGTAACAATCCATGTTGGTGCATCGTTCCACACAATATGGGAACTAGTGGGACTAGCGAGTATTATGCGATATGAAAGAAAATGTTACGCTTTTGACCCAAGCAGAATTACTGGCAATTAATCTTGGACTCAACCAAGCAATATCCAGCCATATTAATAGCTTAGTACTTCTATCGGATTGCATAAATACAGTACAAATGATCAATGAAAATTTCAATGTCCCATCATATTACAACAATGTGATTCATGTGTGCATGGAACTTTGGTCCAAGATCAGTGAAGTGGCAATCAAGTATTGCCCAAGGGAATTGAACAAGCTAGTTGATGGAGTTGCAAGAAATTGTAGTAGCCAAGATTCAGCCATTAATGTAACTAGGAACTTTCCTTTCCCCCCTAATTATTTGTGGAACGATTATGTTGCGGATTGTAATAGAATTTACGGATTGAACTAATTTTATATACATTTCCCTATTTCACCAAAAAAAAATGTCTACCTCTCTCCCTCGTGCAGTCGTGCTCACCTTTTCTCTCTCTTACACTGGCCTCCATGGCTCCATCATTTACTTATCTATCTCGTTCCTTTGCTCTTCTCTCGCTGATCCTGCATCAATCCTTCCTCTCCTCTCGTTGCTTTTGTCAGTTAATTTCATCTCTGTCAACAAGAATCAAGGTGCACCACAAAGCATTGATGGGTAATTTCGAATTTTGGTGGGTAATTGCTGCCATATCTATTTTTTATTTTTTTGTGAACATGGGACATTTAAATTAGATCAACACAAATAGTTCATTACAATCCAAAACGGAATCGTTCCAACAATAACTAGGATGGTTTGTCAAAGTTCTAGTTACATTCATGGACGTTCCTTGCATCCTACAATTCTTTGCCATAGCATCTGCAACCTTGTTCCAACATCTTGGAATGTACTGGACTCGCACCTTAATTAGCTTCGTTATCACTCCCTACAAAGCATGACGGTATTGTTATAGATCGTTGGGTGGTCGAGCTTGTTCGTTACTAGATCCACAACAGTCTTAGAGTCTGAAAGGACGAGTAGTTTATGATGGTTTGACAGCCATGCTTGCTCCAACCCTTCTTTCAATGCTAACAGTTCAGCCTGCAAAACATCAAAAGCAAAACAAGACCTCTCGAAACCCCTCTTCCACCCTCCTTTCTCATCACAAAAGACACCAGCGAGGCCCACAGGTTTGTTCGGATTAATGAAAGAGGCATCAATGTGTAGGACGAGGCCATGGTCTGGGATGGGAAGGTTTGATTTGACTTGGTCTATGAGATTGTTCTGTTGTATTTGGACAGCCAAGAGGAATTGGGATGTTTCCTGCCTTGCTTGTAAAGCAAGTTGCTGGCCATTTTTAAGTTATGTCGTATTGTTGAAAAGAATGGAGTTTCTGTTTTTTCATAGTGAGAAACACGTAGTGGCAAAGAGAGAGCTCCACATGACGCCAAAAACAAGAGCATGATCATTGAGATTCTTCCTAAGCCAGGAGTTTAGGTCTACCTCACCCGAATGAGAATTATTTCCTAACTCTCGCCAAACCTCGACATCTAAAGGGCACTCTCTCAAAATGTGGTTCGTATTTTCAGCGTTTGACAGACAAAGAGGACACCTAGAGTGAAGAAGGGATCTATGGGGAAGTTTGTCTTGCCATGCGAGCTAGAGAAAGAACTTCACCTTTGGCAGACAAGGTGATTTCCAAATCCACCCACCACTATCATTGATATCTTCTTTGAAGATTAGAGCTCTATACGCTTGGTGTAACGAGAAACCTTTATGATCAACGAACGGCGGTAGGGAAATGTCATCGCTATTATTCAATCTTTCCCCACATATCCTATCTACAATATGCTCTGGCAAGGGTATAGAGAGATCACCCAAGTTCCACTTTCCATTGATTGCATAATCACTAAGAAGTTTTGTCTCTTCGAGAAAATTCAGTGGTCCTTGGATATGCTCCCTCAAACTCCCAATATGAAGCCAATTATCCACCCAAAACTTCACTCTCTTCCCATTGCCTAACAACCAACGATTTTGCCGTTGGAGAAGCTCCCACCCCTTTCCTGTACTCTTCCAGACATAGGATCCATTATCAAACCTCGTAACCTTATCACTTCTCAAGTATTTCGAAGCGATGCACCTTGGGGCTAAGTTCTTAGGGCCTTGTGAGATTTTCCACCCTAGCTTGGTCATAAAAGCCTTGTTCATACAAATTTGGCTTCTAATGCCCGACCCCCCTCATTTTTAGGTAAGAAGGTTTTCTCCATGGCCACAAGGTGTAGCCTTTTTCCCCTTTTTTAATCACCCCAAAGAAATTCACTACACACCTTGTTAGTGCCTTTAAGGGTAGCAATGGGAAGCATAGTCGTTTGCATGTAGTAGGCAGGGATCAAGGCTAGGGTGGTTTGGATCAAACACGTTCAACTCGTCTTTGACAAAAAAAATGTTTTCCAGTTAGCCAACTTTGCCCTAAGTTTTTATATGATGAAGTGGACCTTACACTTGGTTGGTTTTCTATGAGAAAGTGGCATTCCTATATAAGTACCAAGATCTTTAGACTCCCTAATGTTAAGTGTTTATTCTAGTAAGTTCTTGGATTCTAAAGGTCTGTTATTGGAGAAAATGAGCCTGCTTTTTTCCTCATTAATACGTTGTCCCGATTCCTCACAAAACCATCTCAAGGTCTCTCACACACTAAAGGCCGTGTTTTCATCGACCCCCCCAAACAAGAGTACATCGTCTGCAAACATTAGATGAGACACTTCAACTTTACTTCTTCCTACTAAGAAAGGTTTCCACTCTTGATTCCTACACTCCTCGTGAATCTTCCTCGACAAACGTTCCAAGAAAGGGTTGAAAATGTACAAGGACATCGGGTCACCTTGCCTAAGGCCTCTAGTATGATCAAATTCCTCCGTTTTCCTCCCGTTGACAAGGAACGAAGATGAAGCTTGAGTTACATAACTCATGATGAGTTTGATGGACAAGTCATCTAACTTAAGTATTAGCAAGGTCGATCTAATAAAGCTTCACTCCATCCTATCGTAGGTTTTCTCTAGGTCAAGCTTTAGGATGAAGGATACTAGTTTTCCCTTTTGTTTATTCATAGTATGGAGGATTTCGTTGGCCACTACAAGATTGATGTCTGCACCTCGATTTTTAGTGAAGCTGTTTTGGTTGGGAGAAATCCGAGAGTTCATAAAGGGTTTAAGTATTTCAACCAAAATCTTTGTTGCAAGTTTGTAGAGAGTATTGCAAAGGCTAATTGGTGTAAGATGTTTTACCATTTCCGGGCCGCTTTGTTTAGGGATTAGACAAATTAGCGCTTGACACAGGTTTTTCGGGACTTGAACATTCCTAAACCAACCCTTAATCTCATAACTGACCCTTTCTCCCACGGTCTCCCACTTATGTTGGAAGAAATGTGCATGGTATCCATCGGGCCCAGGTGCTTTGAAAGGCTTCATTTGCTTGAGGGTATTTCTAATCTCTACTTCACTCGGTTCAAAGCTAAGCAGATGTTCAGATGGTCCAAGGTTGTGTATCATCTTTGATACTATAAGATCAGTGGAGTAGAGCTTTAGGAAAGCATTCCTAATGTGGTCACTGATTGTCATGGGGTTTAACAATTTCGACACACGCTTCATCCCGTAGCAAATGGATCCTATTAGAGTTTCAATGTATTAAAACACTCGGTGGAAAAAGGTGGTGTTACGCTCACCCTCGCACAAAATATCCTTCCTACTTTTTGCCCACCAAGCAGCACTTCTTGGATGAGAATTGTAAGAAATTCACTTTATATGGTTTCCGCGAGCTCGAAAAGAAAGGTGGAGGTAGGATTGTTGTGAAGTGCTTTTTGCCTTCTAACCTATTCAAAGCTCTCCTTTTTCAATGGTATACATTCCCAAACACCTTTTTATTCCAATGTTCAAGATGGATACCAAGGTTATGTAACAAAACCTCAATACACAGACTCCCCTCATCCCACACTCTTTGTACAATGTCGACAGGAACTCTCAATAAGCCACATCGGTTTGAATCGAAAAGGTTTGATACCAATAGGATTGGTGGGTTTAAAGAAGTTAAGTAGAATAGGAGAGTGGTCGGACGTCAACCTTCGTAAGTGTGTAAGGGCCGAATCAGGGCAAGAACTAAGCCACTCCATATTAACCCAAGCTCTATCAATTCTTTCAAGGATGGGGTTGCTTTTTCTTTTATTTGTCCAAGTAAACTTGCTACCATCGTACCCGATATCTACCATTTTGAAATAATTCATTTTATCTAGTAGCAGACTACTTCTTTTGAAGTTAATAGGTTTCCCTCCGAATTTTTCATTTGGGTTCGTAACCTCATTGAAATCCCCTATAATCACCCAAGCCATATTAACGTTATTTGTCATATCAACCAAGTTGTCGCATAAACATTTACGAAACATGAATTTCGAACTAGCATAGATACTTGATAGAATAAAGGAAAGGTTGTGTTGTTTTACCTCGATGAGGACGTGAACACCTTGAGCATTTCCACCTATGATATGAAGTTTTATGGTTGCTTCATTCCACAGGAGGAGAATACCCCCAGCAAATCCGTGTGGCTCAACTAGATGCATGGAGTCATACCCAAGTTTTTCATTGATGGTTATGGTTTTCTCACGGCACACACGTGTTTCAGCAAGGATAACCATATGTAGTTGGTGTTATTTTTTAAACAAGTTGAAATTCTTATAGAAAGAGGGTCTTGCTATCCCTATCGCATTCCAGAATAGAATTGACATATTCCTAAGAATGATTGGAATTAGTAGATACTTTAGAAGCATCTCTTTGTTACCGGGTGCCCATGGAAGCACCTCCACTCCTATTTTCGGATTGGTTATGAATAGGTCGTGCGGCCAGAGGATCATCTCGCACTCTCGAGGGCTTTCTAATCCTCTTTCCTCGTCCCAACTCACCGTAATTGTCATTTGTTTCAGAGGATAAATCGTTCTTGCTAACATCACAGCATTCGTGTTGCTCTTCGCAACTAATCTCCTTGCACAGTACTTTGTTAGCACCTTCACACATATCGGCGGTAGGATTGGTTGTGGATCGAGCCAAGCTCCTAGTTGTCCCAGTAGTGAATCTTTCTCCTTTCTCTACTCCGTCCTCTTTCATGAGTAGCCATTTTATGAATATCTTCAAAGTCTTTGGGAGGTGTAATCCATCTTGAGGTTGTGGGAGATGGGGAGGTAGAAGCTCTTTGTTCCAGTAGAGTTGGAGGTTTTGGAATACATTGTTGCTTGTGTATGGATTCAAGATGATGTGCTTGACCACCTGGAGAGAGAGATCTATGAAGAAACTCTCTATTTCGTTTGGCAGAATGAGATCCAACTCTCCACAGTTCATCTCCGACAATACCGGTCTTACCGGCCTCGAGAAGATCATAGGAGAGATTTTCGTTCCTTCTTGCACTCGTGGAATGCTGATTTTTGGTGAATCCGGGGTTTGCGGGGATGATGGTGGTCAGTTTCACATTATTTCCTCCATTTGGTTTTCCATCTATGGTGTGTTTTGGTGGAGTGAAAAGTTTTGATGGCAGAGATATTAGCAAGCTTTGGGTCTATTAAAGGTGATTTACTCGGTTGAGTGTAAGAGGTTTCCCCTACCTCTAGCATGCCATGTTTCGAAATTTGGCTGGGGGCACTATGAGCATTAGGGGAGGTTTGACAATTTTTTGGGTGCTCAATATGGTTTTCATCATTTTCGAGGGCTGAGAAACAGTTGGAAGTCGTGCAAAACTTCCTACCTTCTACTGATGTTGTGCTTTATAACTCATTTAGTACAACCTCTACATCTTCTCTTAGATACTCGGACCCACTTGGGACTTTTTCTTTCAATACCCATTGTGTATTAACTTAAGGTAGCTTAGTTGCATGGGTATCTCTCCCACTTCCCTTGTTTACGTGCATGGACCCTCTTCGTCTTCCTCGTTTCACCTGTCTCCAGCTTTGTTCCAGATTTTCTGTTATGGCCTATCACTCTTGTTCTCCAACTGTACCTTGGCACTGCTGCACCTCTTGGCCTGATGTCCGAAATTATAACATAAGCTATAGTGCCAAGGTCGTCCATCAATGTACTCTAATTTTTTATGCACACCCCCAATCAACACGTTCTTAGGCAAGATCTTATGTTCCTCCATGATAACACAAATGGCTGCACCTCTCCTGTTTGTTTTTTCGAGGAACTTTGAATCTACTTTCACCATTTTCCCGATTGCATTTCCTACTTTTTCTAGCAAGTCTTTGTTCAAAAACTCGATTGGTAATTCTGGCATTGAGACCCATCGTGTTATTTCCTTGCAAGTGGCTTCTGATGGTTTGAAGCCAGCTGACCATCTTTGCACCTACACATGATGCCCCGGTATGAACCACGGTCCCTCTGCAAGTGTCCTTGCTCTCTCTAACTCACTGCCACAATTTATGAAATAGAAACCCTTACCAAGGCTTACCAAGATTAGATTCCCATTCCACATCCACATCTTTGTTAGGGATGTTTTGAGGTAATCTTTTGCAAAAGATCTACCTACAGTTTTTATGATAGCTGCATTGTTCCATCTTTGGTTGAGTTATTTATAATCTTCCTTGGACAACGGTACAAATACCTCGTCGACAATAAGCTTTTCAGGTGGTTTGACACTTAAAGGGAGTTCGTTGTTCTGTATTTGTATCAATGAGCTCATGTCATCCACTTCTGTAACTTTACTCTTGTTTGTAAGAATATCTTTAAACAGGATCATTTCAGTAGCAAAAACTAAGGATTGTGAAGGGGGTTTAGAGCAGTCTTTAGATGTGGTTGGTGTTGGTATAATTGGTGGTGGTGGGTGAGGTATAGCTGGTGGCGGAGATGATTCTGTGTTTGAGGTTAAAAGGGGGGTATATGAAGTTGGATTGGTGGGTGGTTGGCTCTTGCATCGTCGCTTAGCACCCGTTGATTTGCTTGTTGGTGTTGAAACGCTATCCCAAGTACCTGCACAAACACACTCTCTCTCTCTCTACACTCTCTCTCATCCCTTCAGTGCTGCCATATCTATTTGCTTGTTGTAAAAGGAGACAAAAGTTCAAGTTAAGGTAAATGAACAATATCTAGGAATTTATGAAAATCCTATATTAAATTTGGAGATTTTTTTTATGCATTATACTCTAAGGGGGCGTTTGGTTCTCACTGGGTAAGGGAAAGGGTATCGAGAAAGGGATAGGAGGGGAAAGGAAACCAAAGCCCTTTGATTAAAAATGTTGCTTGGTTAAAAGATTTCTCACTCCACCTCCCCCCTTCAACCACCAGTACCACCACCCCCTATCTCCTTTCTCCTTCCTTCTCCATTAAAATATGCTAACCACCTTCAACCGCCACCCCCTCTCTCTCACCGGCGAAAGGTCGACAACTGGACAGCGAACAACCGGCCACCACCTTCCACGCACTCACAGTCGTGTTTCACATCTGGTAAGGGAAAGGGAATGTTGCGCCGGACTGGTCGAATGGTGGGGGTGCGGTGATGTGGGATTGGTCGAAGGTGGGTTTTGGCGTGGATGGGTGGTTTTCAGCAGAGGCTGGGTGGTTTTGGTGGGGGTGGGCTGATTTGCGCCGGTGTCTAAGTGGATTTGGAGAGGGTGGGCTGATTTTCGCCGGTGTCTGGGTGGATTTGACAGAGGTGCGCTGATTTTAGCCGGTGTCTGGGTGATTTTGGCGTGGGTGGGCTGATTTTTTCCGGTGTCTGGGTGGTTTTGACGAGGGTGAGTGGTTTTTGTAGGGGTGGTCGTTTCCGACGAGGGTAGAGTTGTTTCCGACGAGGGTAGGAAGTGGTTGGGATATTTACTAGTGGTTATGGAGTGGTGGTGGAGCAATAGTGGTTGTGGAATGGTGGTCAAGGTTGGTCAATGGTGGTTGTAGAGTAGAGGAAAAGAGGGGAATCCGAAACCTTGGGGGTAGGTGGGGAATTAGGTAAGGGCTAAAGAAACTGAAAAAGGGGTAAAGGGAAAGGAAAAAAACATCAACCAAACACCATGTAAGGGTAAGTTAGGGTTTTGTTTCCCTTTCCCTTTCTTGAGACCTCAATCCAAACGCCCCCTAATTATTATGATTGAACTAATATGATAATTGCATTTATTTCTCTCATATCATACTCCGAAGATCCTTAAATACTTTATGCCTTCTGAATAGCCAAAATCACCAAAACATGGCTAAACCTCACTCTTATGTCACCCTAACCATCACAACAACAAAAATTTGTTCCCTTATATCATACTCCAAAATCCTTAAATACTTTGCCTTCCTTACTGAATAGCCAAAATCACCAAAACATGGCTAAACCTCACTCTTATGTCACCCTAACCATCACAACAACAAAAATTGAATAATACCCAATATGTCACGTTGTGGGTAGGCGGTGTTGACTTTAAAATACCACGGCACATTTCACCTCTCAATGCAATCATGGATATTAGGAAAAACTTGAATCAATTAAGAGAAGAAAAGGGGCGGTTGAGAGAAGAATAGTGAGAAATTAGAGGCAAGTGATGGTGATTTTTCTCAAAGATTTTTGAGTTTAAGCTTCAATTAATGGAGGTGCTTCATTTTGGGGAAAATATGGGGAGAAGAAGATGAATTTGGGGAAATTAAGTGGGGCTTAAATAGGGAGAAGATGGGGAAAAGGAAAAAAAAGGTTAAAAAAAGTGTTTTGGTTCGAAAAAATGGGTCAACTTTTGAGTCATTTTATTTTGGTCGAATTCTATTAAAATTGGCCTAACTTTACAAGTCGGAGTATCATAAGTGGGTTTTCTTTCAAAAGTTTTGAAATGCGATTGCATTTTACAAAAATATAATTATACTAGACTTTGATCTGACAACTCAAAGTAAGACGATTCTCAAATTTTAAACTTTGTATCAAAATTCATTAGACCAAGGGTTTTAATGAATCATACATCATTGCAAGCCTTTCATATGTAAATGAACTCTGTGAAATTCTTCCATTTGACAAACATACTTTTTATGAAATTCGAGTTACGACCATTTCGGGTTCAATTAGTAAGTCGTAGAGATGATCAGATAACGATTCAAGCCAGGTCGCGCCAAGCCAAAATTATTTTCCCGTATTGTGGATTGGGTCCAACTTCAGACCACAACTTGCACCCCAAAACACTTGGAATCGGGCCAGAATTCTGGTTTTAAAACCTATCCACTAAATGGGCCTAAATACCACCTCAACCATGCCGAGCCAGGAATTCTTGACCAAAGCTTGCATTTTTTGGCTAACCAGGCCAACTTTGATCACCTCCTCTGGCTCACCCTCTTCATGTTTTGGTAGGACTTATAACCTCTAAAACTTCCACCAGAAAAGTTGCATAAGCCCTACAAATAGTTTTGAAGCCAATGGCCCAATTTGGTCCATATAGTCGATTTGCTTGGCAGATTTAAACATGGGGCAGCAAAATAATAGTGAAACCATTAGCTTTGGATTTATTAAGTTCTATTAGATTCTACTCGGTCTTCACCTAAAAATATTAAGTTTTAGAAGTTAGATGTTTTAGATAATTTCCAAAGAATCATAAAAATGAGAAGTTTACCACACTTCAGGTGCAAATGCAATGACGCACCAAATGACCATCATAACAGTTAGCTGAATCAATATCATTTGTTGAGAATTCGTTCTTAAATTCGTGTTAAACTCTCCAAACTTATACACAGATTATAGCTTAATCAAGTCAAAGGCAATCCAATGCTAGAAGATCGAGAAATATAGTATGTCTTTGCCATCTATGCTATTCATACTACTATATATACTAATCAAATCTTAATTGCACTATATATATACCATCTCATTATCTGAGTGTTTCACTGCAACTTAGGCAGATATTGGCTTAGATCTCTCATTCTTATTCTTCATCATCAATCCCAGAAACACAATCTTCTTCAATTTCTTAACGACAGTTTTTCCAACTTGGCCTACATCAATGCCCCCTTTGTTCTTGCCGCCGCTACCAGCAACAGCAACAGCAACAGCAACAGCTTTCTCTTTCGCCTTCTTTTCTTTCTCCTCCAAAACTTGTTGTAAGAAAGGCTCAACAGAAGCCCCTGTTTTCGACATTGCCACCACTAAGTCTCCATATAACTGATTCATCACCCCTTTAAACTTGGCTGAAACTTCCCCCTTCACTCCCATCAGAGCTCCATTGTATAACCCAACTATTGCTAACCCTTTTCTGTAAGAATCAGAAGCATTCAGTATAAAGTCGGCACGATCCTTGAAGTGTTGATTAATCAATGGTTCAAAGTTCTTTGGCGGCCTTCGAAGCACCCATAACATTGTTTTGCAGCTTAAAACAAACACATCTTCGCTGTATGCTAAAGATTTCTTCTCCCAGTAAGTCCGCCCTGACCATGACGAGTAACCTGGTTCGTTGAAGTATGGTCTTTCATTCAGGACTAATGCTTGGATTGATAGGAGTAGCTGCAGGAAATTTTCAGGAATCTGGCGTTAATATGGATTATGGAGCTAACAATGTAGTACAACGGAATACTTTATAGGCCTACAACACTTTGAGTATAATAAGTTACAAATTGCAAAGGATACAACCATATTGTCCATACAAACTCAAATTGACCAAACATAAATCATCAAAAGAGTGAAATTTTGGTACGAAATGGATAATAAAACCGAAGATGACTCACTCAAGCTAAAACTAAACCAAATGACCCAATTCTCGAATATGACTAGTGAATTGCGTTGGTACATTTGGTGCTTGTTTTGGGGTCCACGGGAACTCACAAACACAGAGGGGTGCATTCTCTTCACCTTAAAAAAAAAGTTTTCAGGGTTAATAGACCCAGTCGGGTGTGAATATAAGATGAAAACAGAGCTGATCATGTTCAATCAGGTGTAATAAGTTCAGTTTGAAGGAATATGTCCTTAGACAATTTCCGCAATTACTGAATATAAATAGGATTGTATTTATTGAGATAATATAGTTAATTATTTTAGTAACCGTATTTGCTTGCTGGAGAATAAATTACGGTTGGTAGACAAATTGGTTTGGCCTACAACTAATATAATTAATCCTATAAGGTCACACTAAGTAACACCGATTAATAAATAAATTATAAGCCCATAAAAGCTTATAAGGGGCCGGCCACTATTAGGGTGATTAGGGTTTCTCTTAACCTAATCTCTGTCTATTATATATAGATATAATAAGAAGAGAGATGGAACAATTCAGTTAGTCAGTAACTTGACACAAAAGAGAGAAAAAGAAAAACCCTTCTCCCTCTTTAGTCCTGGTGTCTAACCCATCAAAAGCAAGAGAGTGAATAGTTCATACTCTTCCGTTCTAGCAGACGTGGGTATTAATCGGTGTTCGTGGACTAAGTAGAGGAATTACAAGTGTAATTCTTTATCTCTAGTATTCAGATCTGTGATAATACTTTGCAGTATTCAAACCCTAATACCTGTTCAAGTCGTAAATAAAAGGTTGTGTATTCTCTACTCTATGTATCGATTCATATATTGTTATGCATGCGATTCTGTTATAGATGTTAGGAAATTGTTTCCTGAAATTCCGCTATTCGCATCTATGAATTCCTACAGTGGAATCAGAGCCAGGTTAGTGGCAAAAGGTTTCAGACAAGTTCATGGTATAGACTATGACGAAACCTTCTCCCCAGTAGCCATGCTAAAATCCATTAGGATAATCCTTGCGATTGCTGCATTTCATGACTATGAAATATGGCAAATGGATGTCAAAACCGCCTTCTTGAATGGTTTCTTGAAAGAGGATGTGTATATGACGCAACCTCAAGGTTTTGAAGATCCAGAAAATCCAGGGATGGTATGCAAGCTTAAGAAGTCCATTTATGGACTAAAGCAAGCATCCAGGAGTTGGAACCTCAGATTTGACGAGGCAGTCAAAAAGTTTGGTTTCCTCAGAAATGAAGAGGAATCTTGTGTATACAAGAAATTGAGTGGGAGTAGTATAACCTTTCTAGTCTTGTATGTGGATGACATACTTCTTATAGGAAATGACAAAGTCATGCTTGAGTCAGTCAAAGGATGGCTTAAGAATTGTTTCTCTATGAAAGACTTAGGAGAGGCAGAGTACATTTTGGGAATCAAGATTTATAGAGATAGATCTAAAAGGCTTATTGGACTTAGTCAAGAAACTTATATTAATAAGGTTCTTGCTAGGTTCAAGATGGAAAACTCTAAGAGAGGTTTCATTCCCATGCAACACGGCACATCACTTGGCAAGACTCAGTGTCCATCAACACCTGATGAGGTCAAGAGAATGAGTAATGTTCCCTATGCTTCAGCGATAGGTTCCATTATGTATTCTATGATTTGCACTCGACCAGATGTTGCATATGCTTTGAGTATATGTAGCAGATACCAGGCTAACCCAGGTGACGCACACTGGATGGCTGCAAAAAATATCCTCAAGTACTTACGAAGAACTAAGGATCACTTCTCGGTATATGGTGGAGAAAGAGAGTTGGTTGTTACTGGATACACCGATGCGAGCTTCCAAAGTGACAAAGATGATTTCCGATCCCAATCTGGTGTCACTTTTTGTTTTAATGGAGGAGCTGTGAGCTGGAAGAGTTCCAAACAGAGTACCATCGCAGATTCTACAACAGAGGCAGAGTACATTGCAGCAGCCGATGCGGCAAAGGAAGGTGTTTGGATCAAGAAGTTCATTTCAGAACTTAGTGTGGTCCCTAGCATTGAGAATGGTATTGAGTTGTTTTGCGACAACAATGGTGCCATTGCTCAATCGAAGGAACCTAGATCACATCAGAGATCGAAACACGTGCTCAGAAAATTCCATCTTATTCGAAAGATCGTTGGAAGAGAGGATGTAAAAGTAAGCAAGGTTCACACTGATGTGAATGTGTCAGACCCACTTACTAAACCGCTTGCTCAACCTAAGCATGAGAGTCATACTAGGTCTATGGGGCTGAAACATATGGGAGAATGGCTTTAGGTTGTTTACTTCTTGTTTGCAATTGTAAAGACCTTCATTATGTTCTGAATATTTATCAATAAAATAAAATGTTTATTTCTTATTTAATCGTTTGGTTTAGCGTTGAATAAAATGTCCAAATAATTTGTGAATTCAAATAGGATTTATCAAAAAAGTTTTGATAATGGAACCCTATAAAGTGAACTGAATCACAACATTATTTAAAAGTCCCTAGTCCAAATCACTAAATTGGACATAAGTGATTTATGTAAAGGCTAGTGTATAATTAATTGATAGCGCAGTTCCATGGGCTATGGAAACATAGAGATGTTTAATTGATTATATGGATGTATATTCGATACATTGTGACTTGACCTAATTAGATTCTAAAAGTAGAATCAAAATATAATATATTTGGTGGATTCCTTAGACATGAGTATGTCATGATTACCACAATATAATTGGTTTAACCTTGACATTGTTAAACGCCGTGCCGTAAAAGGAGGTTATAAAGGCAATGTTCAGGTTAACTAAAAGTTGAGTGGGAGTTATGGTCATACAAGAGTGGATAAATCCTCCTATCAGATAGGAATGGTGTCTGGGCCTCTTGATGAGCAAGAACTGAAAAATTGCATGGCCATGCGGAATGTGATTAAAGTGTTAATCCTTTATGAGAACAGTTCGAACTCAGCAATCAAGAAACAAAATTTGAGAATGACATTGTGTTATCAAATTTGGCATTAAGAGACTTAAGGAGTTTGACATTGCGTACTTGTCTTACGGACAAGTGGGAGATTGAAGGAATATGTCCTTAGACAATTTCCGCAATTACTGAATATAAATAGGATTGTATTTATTGAGATAATATAGTTAATTATTTTAGTAACCGTATTTGCTTGCTGGAGAATAAATTACGGTTGGTAGACAAATTGGTTTGGGCTACAACTAATATAATTAATCCTATAAGGTCACACTAAGTAACACCGATTAATAAATAAATTATAAACCCATAAAGGCTTATAAGGGGCCGGCCACTATTAGGGTGATTAGGGTTTCTCTTAACCTAATCTCTGTCTATTATATATAGATATAATAAGAAGAGAGATGGAACAATTCAGTTAGTCAGTAACTTGACACAAAAGAGAGAAAAAGAATGTTATATGATCAAGTTCATAATTTTAATTCAATTCAGGGAGGATTTTTAATATGTGTTAATTTGCAAGATTAATATGTTGATATTAATAAATTGAAAAGCATAAAATTTAAGAATTTTATGTTAAAAATTGCCCAAAAAAATAAATTGTTTTTTGGTTTAATTTACGGAAATTTAAATCGATTTTTTTTTTTTGTTTTTTGTTCGACCTAGTTTGGTCGAAATTCTTGCTCCCAAATTCAGCAATTCAACGAGTTTGTTTTGTAAAATAAAATTAGGGCTTTGCTTTGTCTTGATTTCAATAGCAAATTGATATATTTAATTTTGATTTTCGTTGCGAAACAAGGAAGTTTGATTCGAAACAAATTTAAAACCCTAATTTTGCCCTAAATCGATTGAATTGGGTGTTAAATAGCGATTTAACACTCTAATCTGTTTTGAATGTTAGATTTAATGGATTTGGAATATAAAGCATGAGTTTTTAAGCACAATTATTTCCGAAAATTGTTCGATTTGATTGAAAATAGCCCAGAATTTTCGAAATTAGTTCTAAATTTCTGGGCAAACTACGTGCCTTTTCCGGCCACGCTGGTGGCGCACCTGGTTGCTCTGGCTAGTCGCGCGTCTCCGATGAGACAAATCGGTCGCTGGTGGCTGAAAATCCGGCGAGAGGATGCGTGGTTGCTTTGCTGGCTGGGTTGCGTTCTTGGCAGGCTGCGGAAGACAGCAGTTGTGCTGCTTTTCGCGGGCCAGCACTGGGATGGGCTGGGCTGCGGGCCGTTCGCCGGGCCTAGCTCAGTCCATCTCAATTTTTTATTTTTTTTTTCTTTGGGCATTTTTTATTAATTTTCAATTATGCAAATTAATATTAATAGAGATTAATATCATATTAAAGTTGTAATTGAATTAAAAGAATGAAAGTTTCCTTATTAGTTATATTCTTGAATTTGTTAAGATGACTAATTTTAGGAAAATTATTAATTCGATTAATATTTCCTAAATATTTTCTAACTTAAAGTTGTTAAGTTTTAAAATTATAATGGAAAGTTTTATTTGCTCATTAATCGTTAATGGAGCAAATAAATTTTATATTATATTATTGTGTTATTTTTTTTGCTTGCATTTTATTTTCTAAATAAATGCGTAAATGTTTTATATATTTTGGAAATATTTATTATTTACCCATTAAACGTTAATGGAGTAAATAAGTTATGATTTATATTATGATGATAATATATTTCTTTCATGGATGCATATAATATGTCTGATATTATATTGCGTCGTTTTTATTATAATATGTTTGATATTATATTTGCACAATCGTGACTGGTATGGCCCAAACTAGGATAGAAAATACGATCTGTGCATCGTTATGTATTTTTGTAATTAAAATACGATCTGCGTATCGTTTGTATTTTTGTAATTTAAATTCTTTGCTTAGAATAATTTAAATGAAGATCAAGATTGAAGTTCCGTGGAGAATCAAGGATGGAGATCCAAGAAAGTCCCAAGGGAGGATTCATGAAGATTAGATTTTCTAAATTTAGGGGCCATACTAGGATCGCGTTTTAAGTTCTTCTTTGATTGCTTATGCGTTTAATTTCATTTAAATGCTTGCTCAAGTTTATGTGTGGTTATTTATGTAATGAGTTCACCTTGTAATATAACCAACATAATAAACTTGAGTCCCCAAAGGTGATATTGAGTTTTAATGCTTTTCCAAACAACACCTATAAAGCCTTAGATCATGAGTAATAGGTTCTGCCAAAGCAGGGTGTTGCTCATAATTCCGAGGATAGTAGGGTAGGTTTTTTGAAACTTACATGTTAATGTTTGGTTTGACTCAACAAAATCATCAAAAGACAAAATTTTGGGTTTTGAAGCAATGAGATAGAGTTAATAAAGAGTTATTACCCTGTCTACCAGGAATTATAATTAGTTATAATTAGTAAAATGCTTACTTACCTTAACTACTATATTTTAAAGGCAGGGCTAAAGTCCGTTTAATTATAGTGGGAGAGTATCTTGGTTATTTCTTTATTCAATGGGGATTTTAATTTTGAATAAAGGTTTTGTAGTCAATTATTGTTTAATTGCTGCTTTTTGATAAATATTCATTGAACCTTGCTTTATATTTTGTTGTAGTTATCATGTCTAATTCCAACAACAACAACGTCTCTGCTTTTAATCTGCGTTCTGTACTCGATAAAGATAAACTAAATGCTACCAACTTTCTAGCTTGGGAAATGGCTATGAGAATTGTTCTCAAAGCCGAAGGAAAAGAAAGTGTTCTTGACAATCCACTCCCTGGACCCTTGCCAGCAACTGCAACTGTAGCTGAAAGGAGAGCTAAACAAACCTTAGAGGCTAATTCTGTGCAAGTAACATGTTTGATGCTTGCTTGCATGGAACATGATTTTCAAAAACGTTTTAAAGATCTAGATGCCTACACCATAATCCAGCAGCTTAAGACAATGTTTCAGAAAAATGCTAGGATGGAAAGGCTTGAGGCACACTATAAGCTACTAGATTGTAAGTTGGGAAAAGGAAAACCTGTTGGTCAGCATGTGTTCGATATGATCGGACATTTTCAGATCATGGAAAAATTGGGCTTTCCTTACCCAAATGAACTGGCTACTGATATTGTGATTAGGTCCTTGCCTGAAACATTTCAAAACTTTCGTTTGAATTTCTACATGCAAGGAGGGGAGCCTACCTTGGAAGAGTTACATGGTATGCTTGTCCAGGCTGAGAGGAGCTTACCTCCTGAACCCGAGCATAAAGATGTTCTGATGGTTAGGAAGGGTAAACAGTTCAAGAAGAAAGGGACTCCTAAAGGGAAGAACAAGGGCAAATCTGTTGCAAATGTGACTCCTAAACCAAAAGCTACTCCTAAGGCTAAAGTAGCATCACTACATGAGTGCTACCACTGCCACAAGATTGGCCACTGGAAAAGGAACTGTCCCGTTTATCTGGAGGAGAAGAAGAATGGTGCTTCGACTTCAGGTATATATGTTATAGAAGTTAATTTAGCTACAACTACTTCTTGGGTATTCGATACTGGTTGTGGTTCTCACATTATTAGTAATGTGCAGGGACTAAGAAGAAGTAGGAGTTTGGGCAAAGGTGAAGTAGATCTCCGAGTGGGCAATGGAGCACGAGTTGCTGCTTTGGCTATTGGAGATTATAGTTTACATTTGCCGTCTGGTTTAATATTAGAACTCAATAATTGTTATTACGTTCCTGTTATTACCAAAAACATAGTTTCGGTTCCAGTTTTGGATTCTGAAGGTTTTTCATTTAATATTAAGAATAATTGTTGTTCTGCGTATTTGAATGATGTTTTCTATGTTTCTGCTAAATTATCACATGGTTTGTATGTTCTAGACTTACAAAATCATATCTATCACATAGACAGCAAGAAACAAAAAACAAATGATTCAAACCCTACTTACCTATGGCATTGTCGATTAGGCCACATAAGCTCAAAACGCATAGAGAAGCTACATAAAGATGGACTTCTCAAATCATTTGACTTTGAATCTTTTGATATATGCGAGTTTTGCTTGATGGGAAAAATGACTAAGTCACCTTTTACTGGCTCAAGTGAAAGGGCCAATGACCTTTTAGCTCTCATACATACTGATGTATGTGGACCTATGAGTACTACGGCTAGGGGAGGGTACAGTTACTTCATCACTTTTACTGACGATGTAAGTAGATATGGATATGTCTACTTAATGAAGCAAAAGTCGGAATCGTTTGAAAAGTTCAAACAGTTCCAAAATGAAGTGCAAAACCAGCTTGGTAAGAAAATCAAGGCATTGCGATCTGATCGTGGTGGTGAGTATTTGAGCCAAGAATTTGGTAATCATTTGAAAGATTGTGGAATACTTTCACAGCTGACTCCACCAGGAACACCACAATGGAATGGCGTTGCTGAAAGGAGGAATCGGACCCTATTAGATATGGTACGATCCATGATGAGTCTTGCTGATCTCCCCATTTCCTTCTGGGGTTTTGCTCTAGAAACAGCTGCATTTACACTCAACGGGGCTCCTTCCAAAGCAGTAGATAAGACTCCATATGCGATATGGACAGGAAATGTTCCTAAGCTGTCTTTTCTGAGAGTTTGGGGATGTGAAGTTTATGTGAAACGTTTGATTTCTGATAAACTTTCACCCAAATCTGACAAGTGTTTTTTTGTGGGTTATCCCAAAGAGACCAAGGGGTATTACTTCTACAACCGTAGCGAAAACAAAGTGTTTGTTGCTCGCGATGGTGTCTTCCTTGAAAAAGAATTTGTTTCCAAAAAGACAAGTGGGAGAAATATATATCTCGAAGAAGTTCGAGATGAGCAACAAATGGATGGGGTTAACACCCCATTAGAGGCGGCCCGGCATGAAAATGCTAGGAGGTGGTGAATCCTATCCACGAACCTCCTACCGTCCCACTTGGATCTAATCCATGCGAAGTTTCTGAGTCTAACGACCGAGATCCTTCTCCTGTTGTTCCCCAACGTAGATCTAGTAGGACCATCATTCCGTCAAGGAAATTTATTGATTTTCTCTTAACTGAAAATTCTGAATTAACGGTTTTAGAAAGTGATGAACCTACTAGCTACAAAGATGCTTTGGAGAGTCCGGACTCCGACAAATGGCTTGAAGCCATGAAATCCGAAATGGAGTCTATGTCTGAAAATCAAGTATGGGACTTGGTTAATTTGCCTGATGGAGTAAAACCCATTGGATGCAAATGGATTTTCAAGTTGAAAACAGACAAAGACGAAAACATTAGTGTTTTCAAAGCTAGGTTAGTGGCAAAAGGTTTCAGACAAGTTCATGGTATAAACTATGACGAAACCTTCTCCCCAGTAGCCATGCTAAAATCCATTAGGATAATCCTTGCGATTGCTGCATTTCATGACTATGAAATATGGCAAATGGATGTCAAAACCGCCTTCTTGAATGGTTTCTTGAAAGAGGATGTGTATATGACGCAACCTCAAGGTTTTGAAGATCCAGAAAATCCAGGGATGGTATGCAAGCTTAAGAAGTCCATTTATGGACTAAAGCAAGCATCCAGGAGTTGGAACCTCAGATTTGACGAGGCAGTCAAAAAGTTTGGTTTCCTCAGAAATGAAGAGGAATCTTGTGTATACAAGAAATTGAGTGGGAGTAGTATAACCTTTCTAGTCTTGTATGTGGATGACATACTTCTTATAGGAAATGACAAAGTCATGCTTGAGTCAGTCAAAGGATGGCTTAAGAATTGTTTCTCTATGAAAGACTTAGGAGAGGCAGAGTACATTTTGGGAATCAAGATTTATAGAGATAGATCTAAAAGGCTTGTTGGACTTAGTCAAGAAACTTATATTGATAAGGTTCTTGCTAGGTTCAAGATGGAAAACTCTAAGAGAGGTTTCATTCCCATGCAACACGGCACATCACTTGGCAAGACTCAGTGTCCATCAACACCTGATGAGGTCAAGAGAATGAGTAATGTTCCCTATGCTTCAGCGATAGGTTCCATTATGTATTCTATGATTTGCACTCGACCAGATGTTGCATATGCTTTGAGTATATGTAGCAGATACTAGGCTAACCCAGGTGACGCACACTGGATGGCTGCAAAAAATATCCTCAAGTACTTACGAAGAACTAAGGATCACTTCTTGGTATATGGTGGAGAAAGAGAGTTGGTTGTTACTGGATACACCAATGCGAGCTTCCAGAGTGACAAAGATGATTTCCGATCCCAATCTGGTTTCACTTTTTGTTTTAATGGAGGAGCTGTGAGCTGGAAGAGTTCCAAACAGAGTACCATCGCAGATTCTACAACAGAGGCAGAGTACATTGCAGCAGCCGATGCGGCAAAGGAAGGTGTTTGGATCAAGAAGTTCATTTCAGAACTTAGTGTGGTCCCTAGCATTGAGAATGGTATTGAGTTGTTTTGCGACAACAATGGTGTCATTGCTCAATCGAAGGAACCTAGATCACATCAGAGATCGAAACACGTGCTCAGAAAATTCCATCTTATTCGAGAGATCGTTGGAAGAGAGGATGTAAAAGTAAGCAAGGTTCACACTGATGTGAATGTGTCAGACCCACTTACTAAACCGCTTGCTCAACCTAAGCATGAGAGTCATACTAGGTCTATGGGGCTGAAACATATGGGAGAATGGCTTTAGGTTGTTTACTTCTTGTTTGCAATTGTAAAGACCTTCATTATGTTCTGAATATTTATCAATAAAATAAAATGTTTATTTCTTATTTAATCGTTTGGTTTAGCGTTGAATAAAATGTCCAAATAATTTGTGAATTCAAATAGGATTTATCAAAAAAGTTTTGATAATGGAACCCTATAAAGTGAACTGAATCACAACATTATTTAAAAGTCCCTAGTCCAAATCACTAAATTGGACATAAGTGATTTATGTAAAGGCTAGTGTATAATTAATTGATAGCGCAGTTCCATGGGCTATGGAAACATAGAGATGTTTAATTGATTATATGGATGTATATTCGATACATTGTGACTTGACCTAATTAGATTCTAAAAGTAGAATCAAAATATAATATATTTGGTGGATTCCTTAGACATGAGTATGTCATGATTACCACAATATAATTGGTTTAACCTTGACATTGTTAAACGCCATGCCGTAAAAGGAGGTTATAAAGGCAATGTTCAGGTTAACTAAAAGTTGAGTGGGAGTTATGGTCATACAAGAGTGGATAAATCCTCCTATCAGATAGGAATGGTGTCTGGGCCTCTTGATGAGCAAGAACTGAAAAATTGCATGGCCATGCGGAATGTGATTAAAGTGTTAATCCTTTATGAGAACAGTTCGAACTCAGCAATCAAGAAACAAAATTTGAGAATGACATTGTGTTATCAAATTTGGCATTAAGAGACTTAAGGAGTTTGACATTGCGTACTTGTCTTACGGACAAGTGGGAGATTGAAGGAATATGTCCTTAGACAATTTCCGCAATTACTGAATATAAATAGGATTGTATTTATTGAGATAATATAGTTAATTATTTTAGTAACCGTATTTGCTTGCTAGAGAATAAATTACGGTTGGTAGACAAATTGGTTTGGGCTACAACTAATATAATTAATCCTATAAGGTCACACTAAGCAACACCGATTAATAAATAAATTATAACCCCATAAAGGCTTATAAGGGGCCGGCCACTATTAGGGTGATTAGGGTTTCTCTTAACCTAATCTCTGTCTATTATATATAGATATAATAAGAAGAGAGATGGAACAATTCAGTTAGTCAGTAACTTGACACAAAAGAGAGAAAAAGAAAAACCCTTCTCCCTCTTTAGTCTAGGTGTCTAACCCATCAAAAGCAAGAGAGTGAATGGTTCATACTCTTCCGTTCTAGCAGACGTGAGTATTAATCGGTGTTCGTGGACTAAGTAGAGGAATTACAAGTGTAATTCTTTATCTCTAGTATTCAGATCTGTGATAATACTTTGCAGTATTCAAACCCTATATACCTGTTCAAGTCGTGAATAAAAGGTTGTGTATTCTCTACTCTATGTATCGATTCATATATTGTTATGCATGCGATTCTGTTATAGATGTTAGGAAATTGTTTCCTGAAATTCCGCTGTTCGCATCTATGAATTCCTACACAGTTCAGATTAGTTTAGAAGAAGAGAATGCATCATGTTTTATGCCTTCAATGTGCCAAAAGTCTTAGTTTCGAGTTTATTAACTAAATTAAGTCTTGAATCATTTTTATGAAACCCAGATATCCAAGCCAATTCTTAATCAATCTTCTAATTGCAAC
This sequence comes from Patellifolia procumbens, assembly GCA_947645195.1. Classification (NCBI taxonomy): domain Eukaryota; kingdom Viridiplantae; phylum Streptophyta; class Magnoliopsida; order Caryophyllales; family Amaranthaceae; genus Patellifolia; species Patellifolia procumbens. The sequence goes on along the minus strand of CANSGD010000888.1, from coordinate 590,595 downwards.
TCAAACATAGTATCATCGCATACCTCATCGGCTCATCCCAAATAACTCCAATCTCATTCCAATAAACACATCCAATAGTAAAAGTCCTCCCTACCTACTACTTATTCTCAAAATGCTAAAAAAAACATTCAAAACATTCGAATTAAGCATTTTTTTGGGTCACGATACTCACGAATGTACGATCAAAATCGATCTCAAGACCTCTTTAATCAAAGGCGCCAACCAACTAAGCTATCTGTCGCTCTCAAATGAAGCATATAGTGGTAACAAACTAGTGGTTACAAAGCTAATAAAAACCCAAAATTACCAAAAATGCACAATACTTCCTAGTTTCCCAAACAATATTACCATTTTGGGAAAACAGAGTAACAAAAAACTATACTATAAAAAAAAAAAAAAACAGAATATTAGAAAGGATCATGTTCATACCTGAAGAATAGTAGAATTATTAGAATCCCATTTCTCAGACTTCTTACCAGTCCAAGTATTCAACAAGCTAAGACAAACCCGCCCACTACTATAAAGATTCGGGTTGATCCGATACCCGAATGAATGATACTGAACCAATGGAGGCTTTGATGGATAATCCGACGGAAAAGCAATATCAAAGAAGAATAACCCATCATGGTAAGGTGTTCCACGGGCACCCACTATTGCTGCCCGAATAAGGTCCACCCGGGTTTCGTATACCCGGACAAATATGGTTTCGGGTAGCTCTTTTGAAAGGAGCTTCCACTCTTGCATTATCTTTTTCTGGACTGATGAAGTTGGTGTTGATGATAATGATGATGATGATGATATTTTTGGGTGTTTTCCGGCGAATAGATGATCGGAGGTGTCTGAAACGACGTCGAATTGGGGGAATTGTTCGTCGGAGATAGTGGGTGTGTCGCCGGAAAGTGACGTCATGGTTTCTGTTTTGAAAAGAGAAAGTGGAGTGGGAGAGTGGGGAGAGTGGGGAGTGTGGGTGTTTAGTTATGGGGAAAAGAATAGGGATTTGCGGAGTTGAAGTTTAGGGAAAGGGTCAAAGAAATGATTAGAAAGTGGTGAAAATAAAATTAAAGACTAAAGAGAGAGGTGAAAAAGGATAAAAGTAACCATATAATTCTATTTTTTTGTGTCTAAAAGAAGGGAAAAATAGAAAGTAAAAAGAGAAAGAGGAGGACAGTAACTTTATTTGGTTTTATACTTTTAGTTTTACTAATAGGGAAAGTGATAGAGGGTTTAAGGGCTTATTGGAGGTAAATTGTGAATTATGATGAAAACAAGGCTATTTATCGGAGCAATTGTACACGCCTACATGGTATACGGAGGTCATATTGATAAATGCATCCTCTTATTAGCTCTATTCGCATTACAGTCTTACAGAGGGTAAAAATGTCAATATATCTGTTATTTTATTGAAAAACAGTTAGGTAAAAAGTATTATTTATTGTGATCATCGTTAGTTATTCATATATATTTTACGGCCGACATCATATGATCATACTACTTAATTAGCCGGAAACTTTGAAAATGTTAGCAACTAGTAATATGATCATGTAGATAGTAGGTTTTATATTAAAGCAAATTATATCCAAAATCTCTGAAAAAGTATGTTCTTTTAAGATATATTCTCTTTTAGTTTTTCTTTAACTTATTGCTACTTGTTCCATAAGGTATTAAAACTCATTCTCTAAGGTATTAACATTTACTGAAATTTCTAAAGCATATCTAAATTTGTTTAACCTAAATTTACATTTTTTAAGGGGGAGAATATACCCGTATAGTCGATTTTCATATAGTAATTAAAGGTTTTAATAATTTATAGCCAACAAGGAATATTAATGATTGATGTTAATATGGACGATGAGAGAATGTTTACAGACTAAGATTTGTTTTTATTATTATTATTATAATTGATTGATATAGGAATATGGTAAATGGGTTAAGTAGTGAGTCCAAAGCAGAAAAAATATTCCTATTTTGGGAAAAGCGTGAGCAAGTAGAGCAGGTGATATGGGCAGAAAGTTTCTCACCTAACTTCACATTAATAAGTAGTTAGTGGGTAGTGCGAATGTGCGATAGTGAGTACTGAGCAGGAAACTTACGTGAATTTGTTGCCTAATTCACAAATTCTTAGTTTACATGCTTGCGTTCTACAGTTCCTTCCCCTTCTTTACCTTTTTATCATCAAATTCTCTTTTTTGGGTGGATTTTGTTAATCGCTAGTTTGACAGGCTAATTTAGCTAATTTGACCATTTATATTGGTTGTTTATGATAAGAGTATATACCATACAATCGAGTGTATCATATTCAATGAGAAAAAACATAGCTTTAGATGCACCATACTCATTGTACACCCCGGCCTATAATAAAAGTTGCATTGATAATAGTATTTGGTAAATAAAATGACTAATGATGGTTATTCAATACAAAATAAAAGCAAAAGCGAAAAGTCAACAAGCAGCTTTTTTTGGATAAAATAACGATTAATATTAGTTATTTGGTACTCCTGAATAAGGATTTTGCAATTATTAATTAAACACAAAATAAAAACAAAAGCTAAAAGAACAAGGAGCTTTTGGCTGAAAAATAGCTTTTAAAATAATCGTGGATCCATTTACCAGATACTTTATATGGATTTCTTACACATAAAAAACCAAAATCCAAAGGGCAACAAAAAAGGCATCCCATAGGCCATTTACGGATTTACCACATCCCATTAACCTTTGTTAAAGTTAAAAGTACTTCTTACCTTAAATCGGTGCATTTTTTTAATTACTCTATTAACACATTACCTTTCACGTTTCACTATCTATAATAACTATGCACAACTATATTTGATATTATTATTCACCTAGATATATACATACTTAATCAATACTTATCATATTAATCTCTACTTAAAAAACAATTAGAGATATAACGTATTAGAAGGCGTATCATATGAGGAGTAAAAAAAACGTACGAATATAACATACAATAACAAGAATAATTTGAATTTAGGTTTGGTGCTACAAAGGAACCCATGTCCTAAATAGTTGGATACAACAACCTAAAAAATATTTAATTTGGTAAAGTCAATTCCCTATAAGGACATGGCATTATTGTATCCAATTAGGAAACTTTATTTCTTTATAGCACCTTAGATGGATATGAATCATATGATTTATACGAATACTTAGTTGTAAACCTTTAGGTATAATAGGAAGACATACAATAGCTTTTCATATCTGTGTTGTACACTTCACAAATTCAACATGTCTGAAGATTCGAGTTACTGTATATAGCTAGAACGTACAACTATCTTGGTAAATCCCGTCAACCGATCGATAGGTTATAAATTTTACAAAAGAGAAATTATATATCCAAAAGAGTAGCTTTGTCACATTCTCACAGCACATTGGTATAGACACTAGCAAGATCTTCCAACCTATACCACAGCTAGCACCAGGTAAAAAAAACAAATCTGTTTTGCAAGTGATTTATAAGTGGGTGATGAGATGATACCAAGTTGAGCCCATATTGCAAGTGTTCTTTTTGCAAATTTGATGTAAGTGGTTGATGTTGACAAGTTGAGCCCAATTATTGAAAAGAACAACAGATGCAGATAGAAATAGTTGAATCATGAAATGACCCGGCACATTACTGTGATCCGCCAGAACTTACTGTCTTCAGTAAACACTGAACGTTCTATGACACAGCTTACAACTTGGATCGTCCTGAGCTTCGCCCGGCTATAAACTCCTGCATTTTCTTAAACTGCTCTTTTGTCATTCCGTCATAATATTTATGAGCCCTTGCCTGAAAGATAGAAGCATAGCCAGATGTTAAATCTTCAATGTCAGAAAAGAACATCACATAACATAATCTTCAGGTTAAATCCTAAGCTCCCCCGTAAGAGCTTGGGTAATTACAATATTGCATCAGCAGTCAGCACCTTCTTTCTTGTCTAATTACGAGCATGCAGCTATTCACACATCCCATACAGTTAGGGTTTTGGTGGATCACAGGTCTCTAATAGAGTCGTCCAATTAATCAGAAAATATATAATTACAGAAGTTTAGTACACTATCAATTTAACTCTTGATTCAGTTGGAGGACATAGAAGCCACTTACAGCAAGAAAAGAACTCCACATGAACTCATATGGTGCTTAATTTATATGGTTGACATTGTAAATTGCCACTCTAGACATCAGAACAGAGTTCTTACAATCCCTGGAAAAAGTCTCAGTTTAAATACAACTAGAAAATTGCAAGATCAGGGGCCCATAGGGTTTGACGGAAAACATTTTTCAACGGAAAACACAATTGAAGATAAAATTTCTTTGTTAGGGTGAGGGGAAAACCGGATAACTGTTTTTCTAGTACTGCAGACTTTTCTCGAAGTCAATTTGCATTTGTGTTCCTCCACTGTTAATCAAGAGAACCCAGTCTCCTGTCAACTCTCTTTCCAATTCCTTTGTCAATGTACCAATTTTTTTTGAATAAAAACTTCATTGCCTCCCTCTTCCCATGACCACAAAGGGCTCCACTGCGCTCACCGGGCACCACAAAAAAAAAAAAAAAAAAAACACTCCTGTTACCCCACCCCTGTTTTCCAACACAGAGCACCACAAAATTTAAAACAAAACATGTTGTTGCTTAGAGTCCCCCTTCGGTGTCCGTTGTGGAGCCACCAACTACAGCTTCCTCTTCCTCTACTCTGTCCAATTGAAAGAAGACAAACAAGAAAAAGAACTATTCCCTCAGATGCTAAGCACTTACTGTACTCCTACAATATCTCTGACATTTTGCTAAGATTGGTGAATGGATAAGTCTTAAGTAGGCCGTTCTGCTGCAGGCAACGTTGACGACTTTGTGGGATGGAAGGTAAAGTGTGGCTTCCCTTGTAACACGGAAGACAAGACTTTCCACCTATTGGAAACAATTTTCAGCCCCCAGACCAATCAATGGAAATAAGGAATGCATCACATTCGACCAATAACAAGCTCGTTCAATCTCAACCAAATTATGATCACAACAATATAGATTTTTAGGGTGTGGGAACTAAGCAATTAGACAATCAATAAGCAAGGTCCTCGTCTATTCAATGCCTCAAGCAGCAAACAGACGTCAACTAAAAAACGCCAACGAGATCAAATAAGTGAAGTACCTTTTCCAGTGCAAGTGCATCACCCAAGTTGAGCTTTAGACCATCATTTATGACAGATTTATACCTCAAAACAAGGTATTGGTTATTCTTTGCAATTGATTCTGCAATTTCTATAGCTTTTTTCATTAGTTCACTGCCTTCAACTACGTAATTAACAAATCCTAACTTTTCAGACTGCTCTGCAGTCAAAGGAACGGCAGATAACGACACTTCACGAGCTTTGTTTGGCCCTATAATGCGAGATAGCTTCTGCGAGAGACCCCATGATGGAAATATCCCAAACCTGCAGGATTAGCATGCATAAAAAGGGTAGTGAATGAACACGAACAGGTCATGCAGACTGACTCCCCAATTATGCCCTCTAGCAACTGTAGCTAAAAATGAGCTTGTTTTTGTGAGAGTTTGTCTGCCTCAGATGAATGCAAAAGAGTGTCAAAACAAGACATCATTAGCACCATAGGACAAAGGATAGACCTTCAACTTAAATAATGGCAAAAGGAAAATTAGAAACAAAAAACTATGAAGATTTACAATGTTTTAGTTAGCAATCTTTTAGTTTATCACAGGGAAACGAGAAGTAAGACCTTTCGATCCCAATCCCTTCCAACCACACATCCAAACAAGGGATAATGGAGCCCTCACTCTTACTTCCCTCCAAGTCCCTCATCCAAACCATGATTTGTCCTCCATAAATGCATTTGCGCAGTCCCCATTGCACTACTTTGACCATTAGCATCTTCAACTATGTATTAACAAAAAAAATTAAAAATGATATTTCAAAACTATACTGTCAAATGAATCTAACAGAGTTCCACTTGGTCTATGCATTAGTTTTGGAATGGGGAAGTATTATTAATCAAATTTGTGCATAATATGATAATATCCCTAAAATATTAAAAAAGAGTCCAAAGTTGTACATTACAACCACAAAACTTAGGAAGGAAACCATAGTTGTGGTTGTGCATTAGCTACCGCAAAAATCAGGGTCAAAATAACTCCTCCCTCCGCCCCAAATTCCATGTTGAATGTTCAATTTTCGATGTCCCAAAATAGTAACTACAACTTTGTTCGTATTTTCACAAACAACAACTAAGCCTAATTCCCAAAGTGATTTAGGGTTGGCTAACATGAATCGTCAACTGAAACTGTTGGAAAAGGAGATGGCATCGCCAGGATTGATAACAAGTTTTTTTTAAAAGGTTTTAAGTTTTAAAAAGTGGTAGTTACTATTTTAAGTTCAATGTAATTTCACTCATTATCACAAAAGATAAGTACATATAAATCCTAATATTGACCCTCTAGAATGTTTACATAAGTTCCGATAAGTGATTTCGCCCAACTTCATTAAAGGTGGCCCCTAAATAAGCAATAAATTGAAGTACACAGTACACTACATCAATCAAAACAAATCAAAGTACAAGTCAGTAAACATTCCTTCCCAAAACTTCAAAAAAATTGACAATATACAGGACACAAATCAAGAAAAAAAAACCCAGCAAAACAAAAATACGTACCTAGCATGAGTATCAACAAATTTAGTTCCTTTAGCAGCAACAATCAAATCACAAGCAAGAGCAATCTCAAACCCAGCAGTAACAGCAAACCCAGAGATAGCCCCAATAATGGGTTTTTTGCACCGCTCCATTTGAGCCACCGGGTCAGCCTCCACATCCTTAACGTTACTTTTGAATACGTCTTCTGCAGCGGTAAGATCAACACCGGAACAGAAAGCCCGACCCGAACCCGTTAAGATGATGACTTTGACTGAATCATCAGCGTCCAGAGATTTAAAAGCTTGGGCCAAAGATGTCATCATGGGTTTGGTTAATGAGTTTAGGGACTTGGGTCGGTTTATTGTGACTTGGGCTATTCCGGTTGTGGGTTGTTGGGTTACCATGATCAGGTTTTCCGATGTGGGTTTCTCCATTTTCGCCGGAATTGATGAAGGGGGTGATGAGATCAGAAATGAATATGTATTATTGCCTTATTTGGTATTTGGTATTTGGTATTGGGTTGTGTGCAAAATGATCACGTCATCGGCTTGAGCTGTTGAAGACTTGAAGTAAGGAGAAAGCTCCATCTGTCCAAAGGTCTATATGCATACGCTACTAGGACGCGTATTTGCGCTTACCTAAACCACAAGTCAACGAAGATAAAACATTAGAATGGCCAAAGCACAAAATGAACAAATAGGATTCGAATCCATGACCTTTAATATGAATAAAGAGTTTAACCACTGTGCCAATATACTACAAGCGCTTCTTCTACTTCCTCCGTTTTCCAATACTTGTAACAAATGAATTTTTTATCTCTCACAAATATTCCCCTTTGTTGCATGCATTAGAAAACGGAGAAAGTATTAAAATCAGGAGCTCGTCTTGCAAAAGACCGCTTAATTATAATATTAAAATTAGGCAAGCCCAGAAGAATGACTACTTCCAAAAACAGTCTTTTCTGCTATTTCTCGGGCGATCGGCCTCCTCAACTTTGTATCGATCGAAAGGCAGGCAAATCCAAGCCCAAATAAACATTAACACACCCACTATCCTTCCCGGCCTACGCACTCTACTTTTTCGCTCTTTTTCTTCTTCATTGCTTTTTTCATCAATTCTCGACGATGATATTGCATCACTTCGTAATTCACATTTCCATTGCTGATCGAGTTTTAACGATTTCTGTAACTTCGATCGACATTGCTTTTTTCTAATTGAATTAGTAGATTTTGCAGCGATTTGATTCCAATATTACGCATTTTCTCAGAATTGAAGAATTCTTTAATGGCCTCCATAACATCCTTTCCAATCACTTCCCAAGCACTTTTGAAGAAACTGCTTCCATATCCATCTATTCCAGGTGACTTGTTGACAGGAATAGACCAAAGAGCATCTTTGATTTCTTTATCTGTAAAGCCAAAGGACCATAGAGAGTGTTGATTATCAAGCAACAAAGGGCCTGTTTTTTTCAGGGGTTAAAAACTCCTTTTTATCACTCACAAAGTTTTTGAAGTAATTTACAAATCTATTCTTAAGAGTGATGCCAATGGATAGACCGGCATTGGTCTTTCAGGAGAGAGAAGGTAAAAATAATATTAAAAAAATATGAAAGAGAAAAAAAAAAGGAGAGAGAAGTTGAATATTGGTCCTTCAACAAGAACTCCAATTGCTGGTTCTTTGGACTCACATAGGAAAAGGTGAAGAGACACGTGGAAGAAGAGGAGAGGAAGATAGAGCATGGGGCCCACAAATTTGATTTGGGCTTCTCTGCTTTTATTTCAATCTAAAGGTTGAAAATTTGAATCTAATTTTATAAACATATTTAAGTAATCTTAAGGACCAATATTGTAGACTATCCATTGGGATAGAAAAATTATGAGATTATCAATAGTGGATCATAAGTGAGGTGGAAGAGTGAGAAAATAATAATATAATTGATGATCCCACGCATGGGATCATCCATTGGTTACACTATAACATTCTCATAATCATATTCCCATTCATTATTGCTATTTATTATAGTATTGCTTTTGTTTCTCTGAAATCTAATCTTAATACTATTATGAAATAGTCTAGTATTGCTATCTCCATCAATTATCCAATCCCCCTTGATTTATGATGCAAAAAAGAAACATAATTCACATGAGCCTCCTTTAATTTCTGAGCTGCAATATATTCTCCATGAGCCAAATGAGAGTTACCAGGTCCAGGTGAAGTCTTTCTTCACAACTTTTGAACTCAATAAATCCTGAATGTGATCTGCTTGCACATCACCAAAGCTCTCCTTATTCAGTCTCTTCAAATCACTTTTCAGGTTCTTCATCTTTTGCCACAATTGATACATTTTGAAACCTCTAATCTGCCGATGCCAATACCCTTCCGCAATTCCAATAAATTGTTCATTTTTACTCCACATAGAGAAATATCTAAAATGTATCTTGCCTTGTGTAGTTGCAAGATATCTAACTAAACAAGGTGAATGATCAAACTAGCCTTCAGGTAGAAAGATTAATTATGCTCTTCATATAGTTCATTCATTCACATTCTATACATTAATTTTCAACTAAATGTCCATCCCCTTACTTTTGTTTATTTCTTGCAACAAAATATACATTTTGCGTCCAACAAAATGTTTGTTTTTCACATATGTTCATTGTTGTTGCCCATATGTTCATTCTGTGTCCTGAATAAGTGTTTTTCGTACGTTCTGCATTTTATCGTTGCGTTTAGATGAACGCATGATTCACGTCCTGGTTCCGTATGTAGGAAAGAATTTGCACCATATGTCGCGTGGATATTTAATTGTATTTTCAGTCTTTTCCATACCTTTTATGTTATATATGTGGGGCAACCGAGCCTACCCTGGCTAGATTGGGCTCTATTATACTTTAAGAGTGTAGTCTAATTTTGTAGACCACATAAGTACAATTGTACGAGTAGGATATAAGTCTTGAAGTGACGGGATAGGATAAGGAAAATGCATGATATCTTCATACTCCATCCTTTTTTTGGTATAAATGATTGTAACGGGATTGATTTGAGAATGAGAATTTCACGTGTTTACGTTCGTGAGATATTTTAAATCAATGATTGTAAATAATACTCTCTCTCTTTTTTTTACGTAATACGTTGACTTCGGGCACTATTCATTTAATCTGCTTTATTCATTAGTAATTATTTATACATAACGAAACTATAATTATATAAAATCTTATTTAATTCGTCTCGATATGTATTTCTTAAATATTAGCACAAATTATTCAGAAAGACTGCATAATTATAAGTTATAATTAGGCAGTCCAAACCCAATAGACAATAAGCCCAATTCCCAAACACTCCTCCTTTCCGTTCTGTCTATCTCTCTCATCCTTCCTTGTTCACTCAATCGAATTCCTCATTTTCTCTCTGCCATTAAATTTAATGGCGAGTAGAAGCATCGCCTTTAGCCATGGCATCATCAAGCTGTTCAAGAGCTTTGTTGTAGTTAGTGACGTAAGTCTGGTGGTGTTTCTGACGATGGAGCCGCAGATTTCGCCGCTAATGGCGAGCTTAAGAGCGCCATAGTCGTAAGCTAGATAAGGTAGAGAGAAAGTCTGCAATGATCGGCGTTGGAGGAGAACGCGATTTGAAGATGCAGATGCTAGGGTTTTCCTTATCATCAGAACTCGAAGCACCATTTTTGTAGTGAATGAAGGTTTTCTCGGGGATTCTCCTTCAAACGGAGCATTAGCAGCAGCTCTGTAGAGGAGATGAAGCTTAATGTCAGTCATTGGCTATCTTTCGAGAATTGGTGTCAAAAAGACCATTCAATAAGCTTTGAACTATATTAGAGTATTTTGAACTGTATTATATTAAACTATATTGGCGGTGGTGGAGGTGATCGGATTTCCGGTGAGAGATATAAGGAGAAACAGATTAAAGTAGGCATCAAATGAATTAGAGTAGTTACTTGTCAAACAGATTAAACAGATTAAACTATAATGGCTGTGTTTGGCAATGAGAGGTTGGGGGTGTTTTAAGAGTTTTGGACTCCAAATAGAGTTTTTGACTTGTCAAAATTCTATTTGGGTTGTTTGGTAAAAAAGATGATTTGATAGAGTTTTGGGGGTTGAAACTCTAATTTATAAAAAGCTGGGAAACCCAACTTTTTGGATAGAGGATTGCAATTTATTTTGCAATATGACAAGTTTGCACATAGTTTAATTCTTATGTTTAAAAAGAAAAAGAAATATTACAAAAGACACATGCCCATAAATGTCATTTTACACAAATCAGCTTTTATTAATCAGCTATGTGTTACCAAACACAATTAGTCAAATCAGTAGTCAAATCATCTAAACAAAAAGTTAAAACTCTAACAGCAAACTCTATATTCTATACTCTAAACTCTATACTCTATTTGCCAAACAGGGCCATTGAACTGTATTGTATGGAATAAGTTTTGTCATTTTCCATTATTTTGGGATGTTATTTACAATATTATTTTTTTTTGTTTAATTTAAAGTACTCTCATAATAGATTAAAATATCCCCTCAAATGGATTAAAGTAGTCACTTATTCAATATATTGGTTGTTCAAACTATTATTTTGTTTACTGTAATGTTAATTTTTTGAATATATTTTTTAATTTGTTATTAAGTTAAAGTACTCTAAACATTGATTAAAGTGGTGCTGAAATGGATTGAATTAGGAACTACTCCGTCCCCTAACGGATTTCCCATTTGCTTTTCTTGAAGTCAAACTTTGTAAACTTTGACCATAAATTATAACTAATATATAATATAAATAATTGTCATAGGTGATCTTGTTAGATTTGTATTAATAGGTACATTCAAAATATCAACATTTTATCATTTTTATTAATAAATAATAGGAGATATAAGCGGTCAAATATGTGCATTGGAGACCGTGCAAAAAGCAAATGGGAAATCCTTTGGGGGACGAAGGGAGTACTTTACAATTTATTAGTTGTTCAGCAATATGTTTTTATTATTAAGTTGAATTTTATATGATGATCTGGATTTAAATTGGGCTCTAAATGGATTAACTTAGTGACTTAATGAGTTAAAGTAACCCCTTATTGACGTATGTTAATGTAGTCTATAATGTTTCAATGGGAGACAAATAAAAGTACTAAATGGATAGATTTAAGCACCAAATCGATTCAACTAGTGACTGGATGAAATAATAGTAATTTACTAACATAACAAACAAACTTATGCTTTAACAATCACTTATTCATATTTGGCATATAATGGTCACTAATAGACATATAATGGTCACCAATTGACATATAATGATCACTAATTAAAAGAAAGTTACTATGAGTGAGTGGACTGTTTAATGTGGCGCGTGGCTAATTAGCTATTGCGCCTATTATGCCTGCCTAATTTTAACTTAAAATTAGACGATCTCCCGCCAAACGAGCTGAACTGAAATATTAGTACATTTTAAAGACGGGTGTAATATATGGGACCTTCCTCCCAAAAAAGGATGGGCAAAGAAGAGACCACTGGACCAAAGAGAAATTGGACAAAAAATTCAAGCAACCGCATGAGCCGCTCATCAAACCTAAGAAACAGCAACACAGCCAATTAACCAGCCATCCATCCATCCATCTCTTCGATTCGACCCATTTGCCCCTTCCTTCTCTATTCTCTCTCCTTTGCTTCTCCACCACCGAACACAAACAACCCCACAAATTAAACCCAGAAAACCCATCAATTTTGTACAATTTTCATCAAAGTTTCGATCTTGGAAGTAAAATAAATAGAATAGCAGTAGAAAATATAATCTGGGTTTGGGTTTCTCCGAGAGATGTGGGATGCTCAAAGCTTTGATGAACTTTCTTTCTCTATGTTGGAAGCCTTTCGGCGTTGACATCGTTGGCGGAACAAGTACAGGAGACAACAATCACAACAACGATGGTGGAGGTGGTGGTAAAGAAGGTAAAGATGGGTTGCTTTGGTTTCGTGATTTGGGTCGTTGTGCAACTGGTGAATTTTCAATGGCTGTTGTTCAAGCTAATCAAGTTTTGGAAGATCAAAGCCAAATTGAATGTGGGCCTTGTGGTACCTTTGTCGGTGTCTATGATGGCCATGGTGGTCCCGATGCTGCTCGCTTCGTCTGCGATCACCTCTTTCGCCATCTTCAAGGTCCGTTTTTTCTCTCATTTCGGGTTTTGATTTTGTTTTGGCAATGTGGGATTGGTTGTTGGGTTGCTTTTGGATTGTATGATTTGATCAAGAATTTTGCTAGTTTATGTTTTTTGGGTTGAAATGGTAGATAATTGTGTAGAGTTATGATCATATCCTTTTTGTTTAGTAGTTGATTCGTAGGAGTAGATATTGAATGTGTGAATTGGGCGAGAGGCGGATTGAGGATTGTGAAGAGAATACACAGGCACAGGCGTGTTCTACCGTTAATGTAGGATGATCATGAATTCATGATTACTGTTGATTTGGCTAGTTTCTGTTTTGGGTGAAGCTCAGTGGTTCATGTTGAAGAGGTGTTTTTAGTGAGGAGTTCGTGAAGGGGAAACTAGGGTGGTTTTGGGGGGGATGTTCTGAACTTTGAAACTTTGCGATTCTAGGGAACCCGTTAATGTATGTTATGGTTTTCAGAAGGTCGTTTATTGGAGCACATGATTGCCTGGAGTACGTTGATTTGAAGCCAGTACTGGTTTTTGGATTGTAACCATGAGTAGGGACTAGGGTGCTTATGTGAATGATTAATCCCACCATGCACCTTTTCTTCATATACTTTTCCATGTTGGCTGTTGCAATTTGAAGTAGCTATATATCATCTGTGTCTTTGTCATTTGATCCAATAGTGTTCCGTTAGATAGGAGCAAATTTGATAAATATTGATAACACTCGTATAGAGTATTAGAATTTAGAACTGAAAGATCCTTTCGATAATGAAATATTGGTTTTAAGCCATCTCTGTCGAAAAAACAACAATTCAAAGAGATTGAACTAGCTGAATTATTAGAAGGAGCTAGTTGGAGGAAATGATAAGTTTTCTACTTTTCTTTTTCTTTTTGTCCTAAAGATTGAGTCGGTGGTCCCCAGGTCGTATTAAGTGTGATTTCACCTCATGTACGATGATGTTTATTTTACTTCTTCACTTAAATGCTTTTAGCGAGATGTGGATTTTGAGAATGTGTGGTTACTTTCTATCCAGTAAGCTGCTCAGAATTGTGAGTTTGTTTCCGGCTTCTGCTCATTCTTTGGTAGTTGCATTTGTGCCACTTAATCGGACTTGTGCTCTTTTTTTTATTACTTTCTTTAAATAAATGTGTAGAAGATGCCTACCTTATGTTTTGTGTTCTTAGGATTTTTATTGGTGCAGCTAAATCAGCCGAGACCGATGGTGTAGTCACAGCAGAGACCATAAAAAGAGCTTTCCGGGCGACGGAGGAAGGTTTTCTTGATCTGGTTTCTCAGTTGTGGAGCACTAAACCACAAATAGCCACTGTAGGGTCATGCTGTCTCGTTGGTGTCATATCACAACACACTCTTTTTGTGGCAAACCTTGGGGATTCCCGTGCGGTTCTTGGAAGGAAAAATGCAAACGCTGGAGGTATTGAAGCTGTTCAGCTAACAAGTGAGCATAATGCTAATGTCGAGGCAGTAAGAAGAGAGCTAAGAGACTTCCATCCAGATGATCCCCAGATTGTCATGTTGAAACATGGAGTTTGGAGAGTTAAAGGAATTATTCAGGTTAGTTATGGTGTTATTTTTTCTTCTGTTGGATCCTTATCAAGGTTGTTATTTTTGCGACATTGTGTGGAAGGGGGGGGCTTTGAGGCAGATTGCAGACTATGTATACTTTGATATTTGTAAATATGCATGAAAAGTGTCTCTTAGGGGTTAATCTGATTTTATTTTCTTAGCCCTTTCCTTGTAACCATGAGCTTCATACAAATATTTTTGTTTTTCACTTAAATTTTTTTAGAAGCTAACCATGAACATGTAAAGACATTCTGCGAGCAGCTTGGCACCTGATTACGTATTTTGGTTATTTTGTATGCAACTCATATTCAGATTAAGGGTCATCAATGGATTATGGGTCTGAAACTAGGTCTTCAAGGTTTGAGCCGATAAATATTATTACACTATTGATGGTTTAATTGGTGACAGAGGTTTTACTCGAAGGTCTTTCAACTTGTGAGTAGTTGTAGTTATTGCTACACATTTTTTTACCGAGTATAGAGCCCTCAGGAGACATGGATTGTACTCTATATCCTCTAATATCATTTAGGCTGTCAAGAACTCCCAGTACTCGTTGGCTGGGGCTTCCTTTGTAAAATTTGTAGTAGGTACCTGAACTGAAGTTGATTTCTCTTCTATATACTCTCATACAATATCTCTATCATATACTGATACTGAGGTCTGAAAACCATATTTTATGCCATCTTATTTCGGTTGACACAGTGTCACAAATGCATCAGACTAAATGAAGAGTTTGAGTAACTGGCTGATGCATATTTTGTGACCTTGGTCTTTGAATATCCCTTCTTTTGTCCTCTCGTCATCATATGCTGTGACCATTAAGATCAATCTCCCTCCATTAGTTTAACTGGCTAGTAGTAAGCAAGCCACACATTTTTAGAAAAGATGTGACTTGCCCATCTTCTAACCTTTGAGTTTAGTTGCTGGACACTGGTAAATTCCTTGGCAGCTTCTGAAGTTGCTTCATGATTTCCATTAAAATCTTTTGAGGCTCAAGTCTAGGCTTCTGGCTGCTGTTCTTTACGCTTAAATTATGCTCCTTGGAAGCCATGCGCTGTTTCATGTCTATGACATGTGTTACCATTTGATGTATAATTGTACGATGCCTTTTCCCCTGTTTCATTTGATAAATCGAAGCTTTGAGCATTTGAGATTACTAGAATCAAAGCCATCTGGTGAGGACGGAGAGCTGAGAAGGAGTAGTAGTTATCTTGACTTTCTTGCTGAATGTTTGGCCGAATTTGGTTCCTTTTAATCATTATATGGTGTTAGAGTCCCCTAAAGTCCACTTGTGTGTAACAGCCTGGGTTTTGCAAATATAATATCAGAAAAAGAAACACAGAAATAGAGGGGAAAAGGTTGGAGAATGTTGTATTGATTGCAAGAAGTTACAATAACAGCATTCGAGTGGTTGCTCACTCCTAATACAAACAATACTAAGAAATATTCTTCACTTTATGGATGACAAAATGCTATGACAGTAGCTCTCCTTTTATAGCCTAGGTCACCTTATTTTCCTCCTCTTGATTGGTCCAACAAATCAGGACAACACAACATTGGACAACACACCATTCTCTGCCATTTCCTGATTGCCTTGATTACCCTTGGGCTTTGCTTTGGCTCTACGTAAATAGGTAAAGTTAATGGTGGGTTTGGGCTGGTGCATTACATTGTGTTCTCCCCCGAATTTTATAATCATCATGGTGGGAAGCAAGGGCGATTAGTCTATCAGACAAATGCATCTTGCCGTTCATCCTTATACATCATTGTACAGTATACCAATGCCACTGGCTCCATGATTGTGTTCACTGCCCCTTTCTCCTCCCTTCTCCGGCTCCCTCGTACCTACTGTTTTCATTTGTCTTTTTATTGATCTTTGCACCTCATTAAATACCATTGTCATGATTAATATTTCTCTGTGAAGTGGTGTCTTGTTATCTCTCTACCATTCCGTGTGGTCGGATTGGTGGAAAAGGCAAGAGAGAGAGTGATTTAATGACAACAAGGGATAGAAACCAGATTCAAAGAGGTCTAGAGCCAAATATATCTTACCTTTAAGCTATTATATGAAATCGATCCACAATTTTAAGAAAAGACAATTGCCACTTCGAAGTTGGAGAAGTAGCATGTGACTCTGGCTATACATCAGCTTCTTAGAGGATTTTTTTGAAACAAACAAGGTCTACGGTCTACCTCTACCCCAATAAATGTGCTGGTCTCTTTCTTCACGATGCACTACAATGTGTTTACAGCAAAGCACATCTGTTTTGAGTACAGAGGCAACGAGAGTTGCTAACCGGACACCCAACCCAGCAGGTCAGGGGCGGGACAAAGTTGGTAGACTCTGTTGGCTATCAACGCAGTCTTACAGAACATCTTCACATCAGCAATCCGACCTTTTCTCATCCTTTGTTTCTTTGTTTGAGAAGATCTATTCATTCTTCTTTTTCATGCTATAGCTGCTTGATTGGCTTGATATGGTTGAACTTGAACCCAACTCATCTCGAATAAAGATTTGGATAGATGCCAAAAGGGAGAACCTAAAGACAAATGAGAAAGAGTTGATGGACATACTCTTCCTGTTTATATATAAGCTGAAATGAAATGTAAAAATGAAGTTATCTTGTGTCTTTTGACAGGGATCTTCTGCTTGACCGCGCAAGTGAGGAAATACTATTTAGGGGGGGGGTTGCCTTCTGTCATCCTATTGTTATTACCTGTATGTCAGAACTGAATTTTCTCTTGTCATGCAGCCGAATCGTCTGTCAGTTTTCATTGGGGATCAGTCTCCTAGAAAGAAAGACCCCTGAAGTTTTATAGCTGCTTGTTGAAGTTTGGGATATATCTGAAGCTGGTTTTGCCAAATTAATGAGTGATGACTTATGAGTTAGCGTATTCGAGTTTTTATACCATATGCCTTTCCCATTAATTATTTTAACAAAAAGTTTTCTTTCTCTCTTTATTTTTATGTTCATTTTGGATCTTTTGAATGTTGATATTTTATCTTTGACGATAAACTTCATTCAATGCCATATCATCTCTTGTGCAGGTTTCTAGATCTATAGGGGATGTATATATGAAACATGCTCAGTATAACAAGGAACCTATTAATGCGAAATTCAGGCTTTCAGAACCAATACAAATGCCAATCTTGTCTGCAATTCCATCTATTGTTTCACATCATCTTCAGCCGAATGATTCTTTCCTTATTTTAGCTTCTGATGGTCTATGGGAACACTTGACTAATGAAACTGCTGTTGATATTGTGCACAGTCATCCCCATGCAGTAAGATTTTATTTGTACTAATTCTTTATTCCCCCCTGCTCCTTAGGATCAATTTTTGTACTTCGTATGGAGTTTTTTCATATGCTTGTGCTTCACATTGTCAAGGATGGGACTGTATGCTTGTTGAGGTAGGGGAAATCGATTTTTAATATCCATCTGATTGGGAAACAACTGGGGTTAGGTCTTTTATATGCTACACTTCATGGTGACGGATATTATGCGTAGTATTGGTTTTTGTTTACCATCTAACGATCCTTCTCTTAAACAAGAACTTCCAGATGCAGCTTACTGTATCAGAATGATGTTGTGACTAATACATGATCCCTTTGGTAGAATGGTGCAAACTATTCTCTGTCAACATCTTGACTTTAGCCTTTTTTAAAAGAGGGGGTGGGTGGTGGGTTATCATACAAGTAGTGCCCTATTAGAGCTTGTGATGAATCTACAAGGAAGGTCACAACTTTCTCTCTGTTCCGGAGAGAAAATTGTCTTCGATCCTTGGAGCACTTGAAGAATGTCACATACTTTCTATGTACATGTAAGTTCAGACTAACTCTAGATGATTTATCTGAAGCTAGAAAATAGTTAACAAGATATCTTAGACTCATGGTCAAATATCACGCAAGTTCTTTGGCTGTTCTTTCTATGATATTTATGCTTGTGCAAATGAGCATCATTGGAGAAGATGTGCATTTTCTGGATCAAAGCCATGACTTGGTTCAACTATCATCACAACTGAGAACCTTTGAGACAGTATGGGCTGATTTTAGGAACATGCACTGTTTAGCTGCTTTTGCTGCTTAGCAACAATCATGCGTCAAACTTTACATCGTGATTACGGCTTTTTCACTTTTCTTCTTAACACATTAGGTATTGAATTGTTAATTGCTACTGATTAGCTATTTTTTGATGATATACTTTTCAAGGACAGCCTCTTACCCTAAAGCGCCTAGGGGATTTGCATGCATTATTATACTTTATATGAGATCAGAAGTAGGGTCCATCTACGACGGTGTACGAAGCGAGCTACAGCCTGGGGGGGGGGTTGCTTTGTTTTCATAGTTTACAATTATATTAGACACACTGTCCATACTCCCCACAATTTAGGTGCTTTATGTTGTGAAATATAATCTGAAATTCTTAAATGTGTTATGGAATATATCTTCTATGTTTCAAATTTGTGCTAATTTTTTTATGCTTAGGGTGAAAAATTTACAATTAGTATAGGGCCTCCAAAATGCTTAAGATGATCTGATCCAGAAGATAGGCTTTTTGCTAAAGAGTGCATAGGGGGCTGTAAGGCTTCATTTGCTTAAAAAAGATAGTGTCCTCATGCTATTGATAGGTTTTAAGGTGTATTTGTAAGATAATCAACTTTCACCCTGCTATTTTTTCTGAATCTCTTACCATATGTCGTCCTTTTTATAAGTGTAGATATTATTTATATGCATTCTTTGTTAGCTCATGAGCTTGTGAAAATGCAGGGAAGTGCTAAACGGCTTGTCAAAGCTGCACTACACGAAGCTGCTCGAAAAAGAGAAATGCGGTATTCTGATCTCCAGAAAATCGACAAGAAAGTTAGACGTCATTTCCATGATGACATCTCTGTCATCGTGCTGTTCATAAACCATGATCTTATCCGTAAAGGTGCTATACAGGATCCTCCTTTTTCCGTCCGAAGTGCTTTAGAACACTAGTTGCTTGTGATGGCGGAAGACAAGTTTCATAATTTTTTTGTGCTGAGCATTTATAGGCGAAGCATCATGTCACTAACAGAGCAGTCTTTGTTCCAGTTTTTGGTTCATAAAGTTTGATACTGGTAAGATTAGAGAATTTTACATCTTTTCAGATATCATAGTCGTTCAGGAGCAGTTTTAGCATCATCCAGGATTCAGGTGCTTACTTTTAGAGATTTACATACAAAGGAGATAGCATTGCAGTTCACTGCTTACTAATATGGGGCTTTTGAATGATTCATTACTTCTATTTAACCTGGTTTTCCCTGTCTCATGCTTTAACTTTATACTGTTAGAGGTACAATCTCTTGATGTGCAATGTTTGGGATTTTATAAGACAAGGTTAGTATCTCAACAGTAAACAAAGTCATTTTTATTTATTATTTCAGCAAGATGATCATTCTACAACACAGTAAGTTGAAGTTTTTGTTTTTGGGATGGCAGGAAAGGGGTTATGGTAGTAATTTATGAGATTGACGACAGTTTACAGTTTGGTGAGTCTTCATTTGCTGTGGTTGCTCTAGGTTTGAAACCGTAGCTTATTTCGTAGTTTATAGGCTATATTACTCCATTCGTTGCAAAACCAAATAAGGCAGGCCTACAGATATATACAAGTATACAACTAAATTGGGCAGGAGGATGTATTGATAGTTGATACCTAATCGGAAATTGTGTTGGCCTACTATTTTGCAAATTTTATCCAAATTATTATCCTAAATATTGCTAAGATGAAAAAGTTCATTTTGCAACAGTTTGAGACGAAAAAAATTCATTCTAGCACTTTGTAACAGTTGGTTACGTTGTAAGAGAACTCATAGTCATAATATGATTTTGGCAATTTGCTGCAGATCGGGCACTATTACTCTTTTAATCGTTGAAGCAACAACTCTCTGAAATCGCCATCTCAAAGCCATACAGTTTAACATAATAACATTATTATCGAAGGAGTTCGTTTGACCGTCATCAATATTATTTAAAGATCTTTTCACAGAGCCTGTAGCATCCAAATAATCATACAAAACATCCAAGGCATCTTAGAATTCCTTTAATCAATACTCGATCACTCGTGCTCACAAAGAGGCTAATCGGAATAGCTGACCACCTATCGAAAGTGGGACATCAATTTCAAAAAAATCATAAGGATGTAGACTTCGGTTTGGATCTTATCGTCAATCGTTTTGCTTTCTTAGATAATTTAGGTGACACTATTGAGAGAATGATTAGCTAATTCTACTTTTGTACTTATTTTTAAAAAATAAACTACTTTTAGTTTAACATGGAAGTATATTTTTGTGATAAAATTGGAAGCTAATGCAAATTGAACTTTTTTTTAGCAAAATCTAGAGATCTCTTCCCATTTTTCCACGTTTAAGTATATGATTAATTTCTATGGTAAAATCTTTTTATCTTTGCATATGTTTTGTCGGTCTTATTATGGATTTGATCTGCAATAAACTTATTGTGAACCTATGTATGTTAACTTTTCATTGATAAAGTAATAGTTTACTCTCTTAAAATGGTCACTCCAATACATAAAATTGTAAGTAAACTATAAAAAGAGGTAATTGTACGAAATAGATGACAGTTTTTTTTGTAACATGTAAGGGGAAATAGAAAACATTAGGAGGTCCTTTGCATGAGGGTTTCTCCTTAATGCGTTAGTATTAAGGATAGGATAGAGTTTGGAATGGTGTGACATAGTGATACGTAGATGATCCATGATGAGGTGAGCAACATTCGCAATCTAATCTGTTGCTCGATTAGTTTCTCTGCAAATGTGATGATTTTAGATTGTTTAGCAAGTGTTGGATGTCTTTAATGATATATGCTAGTTGTTATTTACCATAGGGGTAGACCAGATGTTTTTGATTGCGTTGACAATCAGATGGTTGTCGCTTTCGATGATAACCTTTGTGAAGTTAATGGATGATAGATGTAATAGATGGCAAGTTCCGTGTTGGATTCACAGCAAGTTTACACTAGACTTGGTATGTACTAGGTCTTTTGAAAATGTTTGATGTATAAGGATATGTGTATATGTACTAGATGGTACCGCTTGCTCCAATTCATATTTATGAAAATGTTTGGACAATTTATTATAAACTCCAATTATCACTGTAACTATTTAAATTATTGGCATTGATTAAAATCTCATTTTTAATGCAGATACTAGATTAAATTTCAATACCATTTTGATACAACCATTTATTGATTTTTTGGAGAAAATTTTGGAAGGAAAATTTGTTTAAACAACTTAGATTATAGTATAGATAGATGGATTTCTATGTCAAATCATCGTTAATAGTCAAAGTTGTTAAGGTTTTTCTGGATAGTAAATGGTTAGGTATATAGGAGAAATCATAGCAAAAATTACAAATTACTAGCGCCATATAGTTACTAAAGAGTGGGCAACATTGAAACTATAAATACAACTTTTATTCGACACCCGGGCATAAGATGAACATTTTACAATAAAGGCCATTTTTATTTGGAAAAGTCGAGCTTAAATGAGCAAAAATGATGTGGAATGCTAATCCTATACTTGATGTAAGACGAATAAGCTTCTTAATCTAGCGGGTATTATACTATTACACTCTTGAAACACAATACTATCTTTGCACGCTCCAAGGTTAAGTATGTAAGAGAAGTTGTAACACAATCACAAATGCTGT
The DNA here is from genome assembly GCA_947645195.1 of Patellifolia procumbens. Lineage (NCBI taxonomy): Eukaryota > Viridiplantae > Streptophyta > Magnoliopsida > Caryophyllales > Amaranthaceae > Patellifolia > Patellifolia procumbens. The sequence continues at coordinate 568,533 of CANSGD010000888.1, read as the reverse complement.
AATATCATATCAATTGAAGAGGTTGACTCGCAAATATTAGACTAATAAATTGAGCTTGTTGAGGTCTAGTTAAAATCCTCCTTCTTACAATAAAAGAAAAAAGAGGGGCAACACTTAACCTACATATACGATATTAGACTAATAACTTTTGTTCGACACACAATATATGTTTTTTTTGCTGACTATCTATTTGAAAAACACTAGATTGACAAATTTACGATATATAAAAAGGAATTGAAATGAGCACATAAGCAAAAAAGGGTCTTAAACTTTCATCCTGTACAACTTAATCTAGTGCTATCATACGATTACACTGTACAATTTAGAATGCGAGTTAGGATCCTCTCCAATGCACTATTACACTATGTGGACAGGAAAAATTTGGGATAAAATCACTAAATTACCCCCAATCCTTGGTGTAATTTAGGTAATTCAGTGGAGAGATCTTCACTCTCAAAATGGAGATTATGCACCATACACCCGGGTACACCATGAGCATGGTATACCCGATACTATTTAAGCAAAAAAAAAATCTATGCTCGTGATACAGCCGGATGTATAACAAAAATTAAACGCAAAATGCACATGTAATTATTTTCCGAAGAAAAAAGAAATAATAGGTGCCGGTGTTCCCTCTCCGTCTACTTTGGTCTACGACCATCAACGATTGAACCTCACTACAACGCACTGCAATCCCTTCTCAATAAGCTTGAGCTCAACTAAGTGCAAATGAGATTATCGATTCAATTTCAATTTCAATTTCAATTTCCATGGACAATGAAAGAAACGAGGAGATTTGTGCTACCATTGATGCTAGTATTAACAATTCTAATGGCGGAGCTTCCAGTTATGGAGTCTGCGCACAAAGCTTTCAGGAGAGACCCTGGTAGTCCTCAATGGCATCATGGAGTTTTCCATGACGTCCGTGATAGTGTCCGATCTGATGTTCGTCGCATGCTCCACTCTCGCGCTCAGGTTTAGGGTTTTCCTCACTCTTTTTCTGCTACTATTTCCATACATTTCTTCATTTTGAGAATTCAATTGTATTATCTTCATTCTGATTTTGTATAGTGTTTCATTTGATTTGAGTTTCAAATGATCGTAACTAGAGGACCTACGTTGAGGTAAGGGGTGACAGTCGGCAGACTCGACACCCCTATTCAAAATTTATTTTTACTTTTTTTCTACATTGGAAAACTAATACATTAAGATAGTACTACCTATGCTCCATATCTGTTTAAACGTTAATATCTCTAATTTGTTTAAGTAAAAATTATAAAAAGTTGATATTAATTAAGCATATATCGAGACGAATGTAACAAGATTTTACATGGCTATATTTATCCTTAAATTACAAAAGAATGTCAAAGGGCAGTATATGAATAGTGTAAAAAGTTAAAAGGTTGCAATAGGTATGGAACGAAGGTAGTATGTTAATTTTCGATTATGCAACTCCAAGTAAGCAATCGGTAAACCTATAATTGACACTCAAATTTGGGTCTGCCATTACGCAGTACCTTGACGGCAAAGTTTGAAATTTTTGGTGGGATGAAGAATTTATTTAGTCAGAATTCACATACAGAGGGGACTTTGGCAAGCGATGGTTTTGCTTTGCAACTTAAGCTATTCTGGCAATCTGGCTTACTTTATTGGACCTGAACTGGACAAATCTGAACCCTTGATATTACTTGTCGTCCTGCATTATTTTTCCCTTTTTTTTGGGAGTGCTATGTGCTGTATGAAGTAATTATTCTGATCTTTGAACATGACTAGTGTAATGGACTGTATCATGTCGAGGACACTTGAACTTTTGAGCTTGGTGCTGAGAATGCTCGCCGAATTCTGTTGTAAGGCTAGATGATGGGTTGAACAAAAGGATATTAGATCAAAAGTTAGACACGTTCCTTCTACTCTTAGGGCCTATCTGAAAGAGAATTCAGTAGTACTTCTTGGTCATGACTATCTGTATGACTAGGACAAATCGCCCACTGAATATCTTTAAACAATTACAATTAAACTGGGTTGACCAGAGTTTGGAATGGGTATCATCCATTTTAGGTGGTTGATATGATCCATACATAATGTTTTGAACTAAGATTTTGATTCTTCCATGTTCCAAGAGTAGTCTAATTCCATGGAGTTAAGGTCCGAAATATGGAGAGAGAAAAAAAAGTGTTTCTACGACTCTCGAGTTAAGTAATCTGCAGTCTAGTAGGTTTTAAGTTCCTTCTTTGATAACGTAGAAAAGATAGAGTTCTTTAGTTGATAGTTGTTATTATGTTCTCCAAGCTGTGCCGTTCCAATTTAGGGCTTTTTGAGATTTAGAAAGTGTGAATGTTCTTATAGTGAGGCACTTTATCATCAACGTGCCTTATTAGTTGATTACTTAAGATAGTGTTCACACTTTCATGAATGAGGAATGAAGACTATTCTATGGGTGTTCTCATGCTCGAGAAGCAAAGACAACAAATGAATTGAAGATGGTTTAACTGTTTTTAATTCGAGGCAACCAACATGCTTGAGAGGAACTGTGGGAATGGGTAATCCTGCGGGTCTTTTGACCAATGGAGGTTTGGCTTTCAAAAGGATGGAATTGGAAATATGGTTTGTAGTTTTCTACTTGTGGGAAGAGGGCACAATTACCTTTACCCCGATGCATGCCAAGAGACTGATTTTTCAAAACTTTCGCAAGCATTGTATAGGTGAAAATGACAATTTAATACATAAAAGAAGCATGGATAACTTAATGGGAAATTTAATTTAGTCCATTATAATTCAAAATTGGAATTTGGCCAAATTCTGAAATCTTACAGCTTTGTCGAAACTGATGCATCATTTTATATGTTTATCCTTACTCTTGTCCCCAAGCTGAAACGACTTTTTTTTTTTTTATTGTTTAGTAGCAGTTCTCACTATATGCTCATATGCTCATAATGCCAAGTTGTTGACTTGACATGTCAATATTAGTTTGGTGGTTCGCATTGTGGTAGTGAGTGGCTTAATCGATGTGCTCTGAAATGTTGAACTAGCATTTCTTTTTTTTAAAAACTATAGCTCTACTCCCTGTAGTTGTCTTTGATTTTGTAGCACAACGAAGATAATTGTCCTTGATTTAAAATAAGATTTTCCTTGAAAGGAAATGTTTGAGCTTTGTTTTCATGGAACAACAGTTTCTTGTACAATATGCGGTGCAACTGTCTCTCTAGCAGTCGTTTCAGCTTGAGTACAAGCTATGTGCTTTGCTTTGACTTTGATAGAGTAATGCTGTGATAAGTGAGCATTTTTTTTTCTACTCCGTGCTATGTTTACTTTGATGTACACTTTTTTTTTCCTGATGTCATCTATTATACATCTATCTCGTAGAGGATACATGTTCTTCTACTGTTTTTTCTTCATTCAATATAGCCAACTTGTTGGCTCGTCAAAAGAGATAATAAAAGAAGGTGACGTAGGGAAACGCTTGAGACTTTTTCTAGGTCACACACATGCAGACACGCTCTCCGTCTCTTTTTCTAGGAAATATGTGCTGTGCCTGTCTTGAGTTCTCTTGCTCCTATTCTTTGATTCAGACTTGTACACTTACCCTATTTTTCTTAGTGAAAGGTTGGCTTCTGGGCTCATTTTATGTGTTCACGAGCATTCTAAATCTTTCTGCCCTTGGAACCTTATAAATTGCGCCGTTTTTCCTCTTTTCGTATCGTAATTGTTTTCTGGACGAAACCGAAACTTCTAATGAGACCCTTATTGGACATTGGTGCTCCATAATCTCTCAAAGGGAAGCACTACTGACTACCCCTCTTAGGTTTTAGTATTTTGGGAATGCTTTTGTTTCCAGAACACCAAAAAACAGGTATGAATTAGCCTGAAAAATGCTAGTCTGTACTTTGAATAAATTTGCTTGTTTGAACTGTCTGAAGAAGACTTTAGTAAGAAGTTTCGAAATGCTGGTGACTTGGTTATTTCCTTGACCCGATTAAGTAGGAATAAAATAAAAAGGTATAAGTTCGGGATTGAAGAAACCCTGACAATGTTTGCCGGACCATTCCTCAGGTCTATCTCCCTTTCTCTCGTTGTACTTGAATTCTCTGCTGGCTTATACTGCCATGGCGCCATGAAAGCTTTTCCATAATACCTTAGCAGCCCACAAACTTCACGCCAGTGCTCTGTCAACTCTCCTTAGTCAGGGACTTGCAGGTTCTGCTGGAAGCTTGCTCGCCTCTATCAAAAGGCTTGAAGCCTTTCGAGCTGTGCAACTGCTTGCTGTAAGTTTTATTTACTGAGGAAGGGATTTTAAGAGATAGTTGAGGAAAAGAGACAAGGAAAGGGAAAAGTTGACAGTAAATCAAAGAAAAGGAACAAGGAAAGGGAAAAGTTGATAGTAAATCAAAGAAAAGGGGGAAGGACTGGTCAAAAATATTGAAACTAACTGCAGGGGTCAGGAGGAGGGGGTTCAACCATTAGATGAAGCCTCTAGAAGTTTTCGCTCTAAATATGTTATCTGGGTAAAACTAAGTAAAGTAACTCCTGTTACCTTTTCCTACTTCTTCGAGATTTTTTATCTTGGCGATTTTGTTTTCGTCTCCATGGTTCTTAATGCATTATATATTGCCTTCTTAGGTGTGTTCTGCTGCCCTTGCATGGAATTTTTTTCTTATGGTTTGCATAATCATTGTAAGATTCACCTGTTTAAATTAACTTTCATCGCCTACAATTAAATGCTATGCAGGTTCCATTTCAAGTCCCACTTGAAGTGAATGTAGTCCTTGTTGGATTCCATGGCGATGGAGGCTATAGGTACTCGCTGGACTATCCCAAGTTGCAGGAGTTTCTAAAAGTCAGTTTTCCAACTCATCGTCCATCCTGCATGGAGACTGGGGAGCCCCTGGACATTGAACACCATCTTGTCTACAACGTCCTTCCTGTAAGAACTACTGGCGTATATAGTTTATCATTCTTAGCACTCAGATATGTCAGAGATGCTAGGTTCTATTAGGATCCTCTGGATGATCTGTCATGTATACAAATACAATTTCATAAGTCTATACGTCATGATTCTTGAAGAATTGTAGAAATTGGGTTGGTAAATACTTAAATGTATATTCACAAGTTCATCCAGTTCTGTACACGTGGATCATGGCCAGTCCTTGTTGTGAATGCCTTGTTTTGCTCGATGGAGATACCATGTAGCGAGTTTTAAGTCGGTGATTTACTTGTTGCAGGTTGGACAAGCAGAACTTGTATCTCTTGAGAAAGTGTTGAAAGAGACTATGGTTCCTGCCGGAACAGCAAGAGAGGTGATCAGAATATCCCGTTGCTTCTCAACCCTACCCCCCGCGTCCTCAAAAATATAAGCCTAGTCAGTCTGTCCCACGACCTTTCCTTTTTTGTTTAGTTGAAGTTTTGGTGATGACGTTTTTTTGTAATATGTCCAAGGTACGTCATTTTCGAAATAGAGTAAAATTCTTCTTTGCAGTTACAAAATGTGAAAATCAAATCCCACCTATTGCAAAAATAAAAAATGGTTTTTAAGAGGTCCAATAGGTAAATTCCATGTTAATTTATCATGAAATGGTATATATCTGCATAGAACGCCAATCTAGTTGCAGTCATTAGTCTTCTACTTATAAAAATACAAAATACCTTGGATTTTCAATGTCAAACGGTACCTCATTCTCAAAACAGCGAAATTCATGTTTCCAGTTATCAAAATTGTGAAAATATAAGTTTATCCTTACTGTCTGAGGAGTAAATGACAATGGTGGACTTTGACAACAAAATTTTGTAAAAAGGACAAATTTTTTTAGAGGTTCAATATGGAATTTCAATGTTAATTAATTCTACACGAAATATTGTGAAAAGGCTATGTCTCAAAGAAGGTAATACAGTTGCAATCATGAATCTTCTACTTTATGATATAAAAATATGCACTACCTTTAAAGAACTAAGAAAAACATCGATGCACCAGACCATAAATTCATTTGGAACCTTGTTAGTTATTGTAAGGTTGTAACTTACTGAATTTGTTATTTCAATATTTTAACTTTCTGGCAAGGGGTGCCCTGATGTGTCATGAATCCATTGGTTTCAACTTTCAACTAACATTTGATGATGGATTTCAATCACAGACTGTATTTGGAAAGGAAGTGCCTGTTTTTGATGTTGAAGCAACAGCAGTGGAGCCTGTTTTTGAGCAGCTCTATTCCTATATATTTGATATCGATGGTGCTGGATATCCCGCTTCAGGGGTTGACAGGCCAGTGCCAACTGCGATTTTCATTTTGAACTTTGATAAGGTATGGTAATTTCTCATAATTTAGTAATATATGCGCTTTTGTCAACCGTTTTCTTGACTACCTGTGTTCCTTTTCACTATTCCTCATTCCTATTTTTGTCCGTTTATCTTGTTATTATGTTTGGAGTCATTTAAAGCGTACATTTTCCCCCTTTTACTCCAATTACCCCCACCTATTGGCCCCACTTACCCCACTGCATCCCTACGACACTCTTTATCATTACCTACCCACAAATGCCCCCACAGAACAGGTCCCAAACTCTAGTCACCCATTTTTTTGTATTTCTTTACCCACTTTGCTTCTTTTCTCCCCACATTCCTTACAAGAGCAACAAAAAGAAACATGGAGGTATTGCTTACACGAAAAATATTGATCCAAATTTGATGACGAAATGACCTGTAAATATGTTTGAAATTTCAATTTCCTTCCGTTTGTTCAATGTTCGCCTTTTGACCATATTTACAATATCATTCTTGATTCTAAGAAAGTTGTGAATGTAGATGTTGCATTTAGCATTTCATCTTCTGACAATGGTTCTAGTAATTTCAAACAGGTCAGAATGGATCCTAGAAACCAGGACATCAATCTTGATGATTTAGTATATAGTAGAATTACACAACTTACAGAAGATGAAATGAAAAGGCAAGAAGGGGATTACATATATCGCTATCGTTACAATGGAGGAGGAGCATCTCAAGTTTGGCTAAGCTCTAGCAGGTATTACCTATCCAGTTGCAATTGAAATATTTTTTACCCCTTATTGCTTATAACCATGGCCTTTGTATGAAATCATAGATTTAAACTATTATCTGGGGATTTATGCTCTATTTGTTGTATTTTGTAGATTTGCAGTTGTTGACTTGTCAGCAGGTCCTTGTACATATGGGAGAATTGAAACAGAGGAAGGAAGCATCAGTGCGAGAACGCTTCCTCGCATTCGAAATTTGTTGTTTCCTCAAGGTCCAAGTGCCACTATTGATCACTCAAGCCATGACACATTAGTTGGTCAACTTGGAGCACTAATTTCAACCACAGTTGAGCATGTTGTAGCTCCAGATGTTAGGTATCTATGCATTACTAACTTGGGGTGTTTTCATTATCTTTCATTATAATATGAAATATTTGTGTGGCTTTTTTTAAATGGTCTGTGGTGGAATTCGTACCTGGCGGTTTGTGTAGTTTCTATGGCCATAATTTTGCTTTTGCATGACAGCTTTTGTCAAGCCTCAAGTTTGGGGTTGCTTGTTGCGTGGTGATGATAACTTTAATGAACTAGCTAGGCAAACTGGACAATAGTGTCATTTTTCTTAGGATATTATTGTGTTGAGTAGTATGATCCCTCCCCCCCCCCCACACACACACACACCACCACCACCACCACGAAAAGAAAAGAAAAGATAAACATTAAGGTATTTTTTTTATTACAATCTAAGAAGAGCTCCGGAGCGGTCCTGATTTTACAGTACAAGGTATGTGATTTTGGTTTGAAGCTGACTTTGAAGTTGAAGTGTACAAATACATCTTAGTAGCAAGGAGGAGAAAATCCAGTGAGACTCTTCATTGTTAGTAAACGATGAAAAAGCTTGACGGCTTGGAATTGATTGTCATGATTTCATATAAGGCCTGTTCTCTTGGACTAAATTAATTGAAAAAACATTTCAGTTCAGCTTAGCTCCATTACTTCTAGTTCAAAACATTTTAGTTCAGCTCAGCTCCTCTGCTTTTGTCTCAATTATAGTTCAGTTCAAAACATTTGAACATTTCCGTGCAGTTCACTTTAGAACATTTAGTTCATTCCAGTTCAAAAGAACAGAGTAGAGCTGTAGTTTATCTTAAGTGGAAATTTAGGTTAGTTAAGAAATGCTTGCATCATATTTCCCGACTCGCATTCTTATTTTGGGATGTTGATGTCAAAGTTAACTCACTTCATTTGCACGATAGTAGCTTATCTGAAACTCATTCTTTTTTTTACAGAAAGAACATTGTCTCTCCTTGCAGTTAGTGAGTATATTAGTCCGTCGGGGTGGAGGACATAGAAACTGGTATAGAGTTAGACACCAGTAAGATTCTGCAGTTGCTTGGATTTGTGGATGTCTGGATATATGAAGCCTTAGCTCAAACTATAGGCCTGTAAAGTGATTGTTTAGTCACCCTATGCGGGAGAAAGAAATTGAAACCCTCACTAGTGAAGTGTGAGTTTCTTAGTTGTCATGTTAATAAAATTTTCATGTTTTACATGTCCTCTATTTAATAACTAATCAATCCTGTTAAACAGAGATATTAATAGTTGTCTGTTGAACTTATACTTGTTCCTCTGGAATCTAAATGATATAAGGGGAGTCTGCATTGCAGCTTAGTGAGTCCTTTCAAGCATATTGGCATTTATTTTTGACTAATAATGTAATTCTAGCTTTCTTTCCACTTTTGGGGACTGTGGAACTATAGATAATATTTTTTTTTATGGCGAAGTGAAGTTACTATTGATAATTGGGTCCTTGAGTTACACTTTGTCTGCTGTGTTGGCTCTAGCCATTTTCTGCTTTCATAGGCATACTTCTTTTAAATTCTATTAAGTTACATTGTATTTATCTCTATTGTTGTCGTTTATCCTTTTTCTTTGCTCTAGGTTTGAAACTGTTGATATGACGAGAAGGTTGCTCATACCAATCATTATCCTTCAGAACCATAATCGATACAACATCATGACAAAAGGCCATAATTACAGTATTGATGTTGAAGCAATCAAATCAGAGGTAGTTTGCTCTTTGTTTTCTTCAGGTGGAATTGATGCTTTGCTTAGTTATGTTTAGCATTTGAGTCAGTTATCATAAGTGATGACTTCTGTCTTTTTCAGTATATAATTTGATGAGCTATATGAGTAACTAAATATTTCTGCTTCTCTGAACTTCTTATTGTGCTGACAGCGAGAGGAATTGTGGTGCCCTTGCAGTCAAATATTAGTAAGCCAACTGGAATGAGGTTTAGTAAATAGGAGTATAGAGCTGGGTTTGCGGTTCATTGGACATCTGATAGCAATAAGCACATGGTCAGCCATTGGCTAAAACCAGAACCTCACAACTTGTTTGCTAGAAGAAGATCTGAGATTATAGTGGGTGTTTTTGTGCGGTACAAAATGCTATAGGAAGGGCATTAGACCAGTGGTTAGGGGAAACATCCCACAGTAAGGCGATCAATTTTGTTTAATTAGCACTATGAATCAGAGGAATTGAGGTGTCTTGTTCAACCATCGCAGTAGGGTTATATTCCTCAATTAGCAATTTAGCATGTCCCGACTCTTAAGTGAAATGTTATAACTGCAACTTCGAGAGCAGCAATCTTAAGTTTTTTGTTAGGATATTGTTTTTTAGTTGGAACTTCTTGTTTTTTGGTGCTAATGATGGGGAAGGCCCGGGTATTTTAGGATATCGTGGTAATTCATGAGTTATCATTTTCTTATTTCTGGTGGTTGTTTTGGATTATCTTTTGAGAACTCAGTATATGGTTAATCTAAAAATACCAGTGATCTCTCCTTTCTAAAGCTAGTAAGTCCAGGTGTATGATTTCTGCGTTCTTGGGCTGACTTGAGTTTAGATAGGTATGATAATGAAGAATTAAAAACAACAATTTGTCTAAACTGAACTTTTCTTTATGTGCCTGGTGTAGATGCCCTTACTTATAACTTTATACCCTCTAAGTTATGAGAGATACTAAATTAGTCTGACAAATAGTAAGTTGACCAGTTAGATTTATAGTGGCCATAAGCTACATGGTTAAGTAATTTTGAGTTTAATGTCAACGTCTCTTATCACATTACTTTGGATTCAAATAAGCTCCTGATATGTTTTGAATTTTTTAACTCGAGTATCGGATGAAATTAAACGCCTTTCACAGTATAAAAAAGGCAGATAGGTTAGTATTGACATAGCGGCGAGCAGCTTCAGAAGATCTGTCCCCTCCCCTCCCCCCGTCTTTCTACAAGGTTGGTTTAATTGAAACTGTCTAATGGCACTGTGATGTGCTATGACTTATGGTATCTACATTGGCTAATGTATTTGCAGCTGTTTTTGATACTAGCGATGGTTTATAGAGTGGCTGTGATAAACTCATATCTTGTCGTTTGAATACGTTTTGGATCATTTTGAAGCACGATGGCGGATGGTGTCATTGCTTAACATAATAGACTTAACATATAGACTTTCCTATTATGTATTCAGAAATTATATATGTTGATCAATCAGTATTTATGTACTTCCTCTGTTTTTCTCCATTGCATCATTTTCAATTTATGTCAATATTGCTTCATCCCCACATTTGGAAACTTTTATCTAGCAATGTGATCCCCCCCCCCCCTGTTTTTCTAAAAAGAAGAGCTTCTTTGGATTTTTGACCTTACGAACTAAGAAGCAAAGTGAAACTATCTTTAGTGCTCTAGGCTACATAATTTGAGAGGAGATGTTCATTATGCTGTTGATTGAGTTGCAGACATTCTTTTTTTTAAGAATTTATATAATATGCCCCTTAGCATCAAGTAATGCAGGGAAATATAGATCTGACTCATCTGAGTACTCTAATCGTGCCTTTTCAGGTCAAGAAAATGGTCCATCAAGACCAAGAAGTGGTGATTATTGGGGGTACATATTCATTACATCAGCATGAAAAGTTGGCTGTTGCTGTGTCAAAAGCAACACGAGGCCATTCAGTCCATGAAACGAAAAATGACGGACGTTTTCATGTCCAAACAAAAACATATGTTGATGGCGCTGTTCTTAAAGAGGTCTGCTTTGCTTTCTACTTCCTTGTTAGAATAAACATCTCAAAGCTACGAATGGTTGGTCTTTGTCAATAATGTCAACAACCATGTCTATTTGTTGTTCACCTCATTCTAGCTCCTCTGCAAGTTCCATGTATTTTGCTTGGTAGAATCAGCACCTTCTTTGTAAAATTGATCTGCAGGAGATGGAAAGATCAGCTGATGTGCTTGCTGCTGGTTTATTGGAGGTGTCTGATCCCTCACTTTCAAACAAGTTTTTCCTTCGCCAGGTTAGACCAAGTCCTTAAATGTAGTATTATATTAGTATTTTACCTATGAGAATTCAGTTCATTCTTCTTGGCACTACATGTTTTGTAATTGTGATTTTCCTGGTATGTCTACCATTTTGTCATTCCATTTTCTAATTCTCTTTCATTAGGAATTTGCAATCTCAAATCTGTATAAGCTTTTCATATCTTATGTAATAGGATTTTTAAAGGTCCTTCTTTCTTTTCTTTTTGATTCACGTTATGGGAAGTCACATACTTAAGGGTGCGTATTTTCTATACTGTACTGCATGATTATCTGGTACTTTCCAGGGCTTCTGATAGTGAAAACACTCATCTTCCATTTAGCTTATTGGTCCTCATAACTGCAGTGCGTGTTGGACATTTTCAGAGTTGGATGGATGAATCAGCTGATTCAAGTGACTCCATACTAAAGCACAAACCTCTTTGGGCTACTCTCAGCAATGCACGTAGTAAACAAAAGAAAAAGAAAACTCCAAAGAAAGACGGAGACTTTCACAGGACTTTTGGGACCAGAGTCATACCAGTGTAAGTATGGAACATCAGATTTGATGGCCACATTTAAATAATTTATTATAAGCATGGACTTAAAGTTGAAGATTATTGATTGTTTTGCAACTGACAAAGTTGATACATTCGGGACAAGAAAATAGTCAGTTGATTAATCTTGTCAAATGTGCCAAATTTTAAGCCGGCTAGTTGATAGTCAGTTAATTTATGTGGTCCCTTTTGGCATTTATTTCGCAATATTAAATCGACTAACCGTTTTCTTCCAGTTTCGTGCTGTCATTAGCTGATGTTGATCCTCACCTTATGATGGAAGATGAAAGCTTGGTTTGGACAAGTAATGATGTGGTCATTGTACTCGAACATCAAAGTGCAGAAATACCTCTAAGGTGAGTCAGGTTATTTATCCCTAGGAATTTACTATAACCTATCATGTGTTTGGGCACTGCTACTCATTTCTGAAAGTGCTCGATGCATATTAAGCCTTAGCCCTTGTCTCAATTCGCCTTTTGGAAGATATATGTTACCATTGTGAGAAAGTTCGTCAATGGCGTAGACTAGTGGTAAATGGTCATATTTTGGGATTCTACTCTGCTTATTACAATCTGTGGTTGCCTGATTGTTATACTCCCCAACTTTTACTACTTGGTCTATATCTGTGACTCCATATCATTTGCTTATCAAATTCTGCGAGAAATACTGCACTTCTTTTACTAGAGTTCCACTCCCGGTGTATATACTTCATGATATATTCATTTATTTTGTGGTGTCAGAATATAATCCTCCACTTCCCTGTATAATTGAGCTCGTCATACTAATGCTGTGAAATGGTTGTCGTTAATGTTGGCATTTCCAATTATATAGAAAATATTAATTTTCATTAGAGTGTTGATTGGCGCAAAAATAATAGTATTGTTCTTACCTTTATCTGTTGATGATGTCACCACCTGTTTCAATTGGTTCCCGCACCTCCCTCACTTTCTTCTTGTTGCTGGGGTTAGAGACTGAGACAGAGACCGAACCTGAATATGTTACATTCTAATTTCAAAATTTCGTTGTTTCTCTAAAGACTGTCACTGATCTTGTTAATTTCTATTTTCTTTTGTTTCCTCCATTCTCCTCTATATTTGGTTTGTCTCACACTTGCATGCACTTGTTTGGGGTTAGCGCCATCTGTCTGAAGATTTTACTTAACTTTTTTTCCTTATCATTTTTTCTAATTGTTTTTAATCTTGCTTATATGCTTTGCTTCATCCAACAGCTATGTTTCTGAAACAAAAAGGAGGCACGATCTTCCATCACAAGCACAGCGCCATATATTGGCAGGGCTTGCTTCAGCTGTTGGTGGACTGAGTGCACCTTATGAAAGGGCTTCCCATATTCATGAAAGGCCAGTGTTGAATTGGCTTTGGGCAGTTGGCTGTCATCCATTTGGACCATTTTCCAATTCTTCGAGAATCAGTCAAATGCTTCATGATGTTGCTCGAGTAATGGCCAAGTTTTTTCTGTTGTCTATATTTTCTTGGACAATGGTTGCAAACTTGCAGCTAGGCTCATTTTGTGTTTACTGATGTCTAAAAGCTAGTTATTTTTGGATTATTAACAGAAACGAGCTCACTTTACTCTTTGCAGAGGAATACGATATATGCTCATGTTGATTCTGCACTGCGGAGGATCAGGGATACATCAGAGGTGATTAATAAAAACTAATTTCGATTTGTGGTGCAATATGAATGACAATGTATCGCCTTTTCTGTGGATTGAATTCATTCCATCCTTACTCTTGCTGCAGGCTGTTCAAGCCTTTGCTGGGGAGTACTTGAAGACTCCTCTTGGAGAACCAGTGAAGGACAAAAAGAACAAGTCTACCACCGAACTGTGGTTAGAAAAGTTTTACAAAAAGACCACCCATCTTCCGGAACCATTCCCACATGAATTAGTTGAAAAATTGGAGAAATACTTGGATGTAAGTCTCAAGCGCCCATATATAGCTAGGCTATGTTCATATATTAATCTTAATTTATCGATCTTTTGAATGGAATTTGACAGAATCTTGAGGAACAGCTTGTCGATTTGTCATCCCTATTATATGACCACCGGCTACAAGAAGCACATTTGAACAGTTCGGATATTATGCAAAATTCAATTTTCATAAGACAGTGAGTTATCGTGCAAAACTTTCTGAATAAACTCGAGCGTAAAATTGTTTTACGGTTTTCTTTATCAAGTCCTTCATACATTATTTTTTTCGTTTTTTTATTTTATTTTTGACATGCTCCTTAAACATTGCTCTTCCTTACATCTCTGAGAATAAACTGCTTTGTTGGTGGGTGTAGGTATGTTGATAGTGTCCTGGCCAGCGAAAGGGAGAACATGAAATGCTGCAGTATTGAATATAAAGTTCCAACACAAGTATCTCAAACTTTTATATATGGGGGAATTCTTATTGCTGGATTTGTTGTATATTTTCTTGTTATTTTCTTCTCGAATCCAGTTCGCTGATTGTAGTCTTAGCTTGACCTGTGCTGAACTCGATTGTATACCCACTTCAATATGAATACAGTTTTGAAGAGGCCTCTTCTGGGTTTAATACCATTAATAATATGTTTTGCAAGGTGTTTTACGCTTATATAACGAGGGTATCAATTCTTTGACCATTTTTAGGTGTTCAATTAAGAAGTTAATACAGTGCAAATATTATGCTGCAACGATGATGCTAAGCAAAAAAAACACGTTGAGCTTTTCTTCAGCTCGTCTTACATTTGAGCTGTTTTTGCCATGGCTTTTTGGTCGGGTCTCGGGTAGGGATGGCAATTCAGTCCGACTCGATCCGAAGGCAAAAGTCCGATCCGAAAACATAAAAGTCCGAATGAAATCCGATAGGAGTTGGACCTTAGGTAAGATCCGATCCGAATCCGACTAGAGTCCGATTATTACTTGTTACCTCGTCAACTAATAGATTGAAAGTACATTTTAATAGAAATAATAGATTTACATTATAAGAAATTAAGTAAAACATTAAAAATTTTATATTAAAGATGTGTTTTGGTTATTTAATATGGTAATTTAATCCGAATCTGATCCGAGTCATAAACAATCCGAAGGGAAAAGTCCGAGTCCGAATCCGAGAATATATAGTCCAAATTCTAATAGGAATGTAAAAATCATAGTCCGATTGAAATGGAGCGGACTTGGAGTTTGGTAAGTCCGATCCGAGTCTAATCCATTGTCATTCCTAATCTCTGGGATGCTAATTGCCAAGGTCAACAAGCGAAGATTCAGTATGGCAAAAAAAAGTTTTTCAGTCCTAAGATCCGAAACAAGAAAGAGGGCGATGATTAATTCTTGTTTAGGGAATAGTTGCGGTCATGTATATAGGGAAATTTCCGTATTGGGAAGTGATGCATGAGCATCAAGGGTTCTTAGAGTTTTGGATGTTTTTATTTTTTTCTTGGAAAGTTCCTGAATACATTTGGAAGTATCAGTATGGTGTGTGGGCGAATGTTGGGGGAGTTGTACCTCAAATTCGACTCTTTATTTGAAGATCTAAGCATTACACTTTGTTTGGATAGCATAGAGGGAGGGGAGGGAAGAGATAGGGAGGGGAAATATGTGATCTATTTTCCCTTTAAATCTTTCTAATTTTGGAGGGATTATGCTTATTAAAGAAAGAGTGAAAATGATTCCTCCCTCTCCTTCCCCTTCCCTCCCCTTCCCACCTCCCAATCATTTATTCAAACAAGTGAAATTGTCCCCTCCCTTTCTCTTCTCTTTCTTTCCTTCCATTTCCTCCTATCCAAACAATATGTTATTGTCATGTGTCGAATACGAACAACAATTTTACGAAGAGATTATAAGGATCTTTATAAAGTTAGACAAATAAATTCTGAAGAGATTATAAGAATATTTGCAAAATTAAGCAAGACCAATATATAATAATTAGTATATTTACAAAATCAAGCAAGAATAATGATGGCTAATAGTTAAATATTATTGGATAGACATCTGAGCCTTTTTTAAATAATTTTTATGTAACTCCATTAGCGAAAATATGAAATACTTTGATATAATTGAACAATGAGTTTGAAATTCACGAGTAATTATCAGCTAATAGGTACTAATATGATGAAACGATCTTTAAAATAAAACCAATATTTCTCAAATACTCCCTTCGTCCCCCAAAACATTTCTCATTTCTTTTGGGCACGAAGTTTAAGGAGAAATGTTAGTGTGAGTTTAAAATTTTATTTTATACTATTCATCTTTTGTCTTTAATTTGTGATTTCTCCTCTTTATTATATTCAAAATATATAATTATTTTATTTGCTTTCAGTCATGAATGTTTTGATAAATTCGTGATTATTGCTTTAATTATGGGCGAGTAGTTTATTCTAGGGCTATGTAAGGGAAACCATGTTCATTCAATAATTTGTTGTTTTGATTCTCTTTGTTATTTGGGTTCTGATTAGAGAAATTCCGGTTGAATCCTTTTCCTTGCTTAATTTATGTAATTATGCAATATCATATCATGATTTATCATCTAGCTAATAACTGTTGGAATCGAAGATCATACTTTTAGATGTTCAAGAGGCCTGATGACTTTATGTT
This sequence comes from Patellifolia procumbens, assembly GCA_947645195.1. NCBI lineage: Eukaryota > Viridiplantae > Streptophyta > Magnoliopsida > Caryophyllales > Amaranthaceae > Patellifolia > Patellifolia procumbens. Next base: position 552,067 of record CANSGD010000888.1, on the reverse strand, counting down.
AGCAATTGTGTACTACTATGTTGATTTTAGAGCGTTAAGACGTGACCGTATGATTAACGACAAGTTATTTGGAAAAAAAGTAAATCAGTGTTCATACTTTCTTAAGATGATAAGGATTGAAAATTCTTAGTTGGAGAAAAATGCAATTCATTTAAGGGGATTTTTTTTGGTTTTCCCTCTTTTATGATTAACTTGCCTCTAAATAACTATTATAAAATTTTCCATTACACTTATTGAATTTTAATAATATAACCTATTAGTGACAATAATATGAATTTAATACAGTTATAGGAAAATTGGTTTGTTTAAATAAGTTGAGATGACAAGGTCGTGGCATGTGTTCTTTTCAATATAAATTTGATGAATAGAAGTGAACTGAACTGAACTGAATTAAAAGTAGCTAAACTGAATTGAACTAAAGTAAATTGAACCGAAAAGTTTTAACAATGAAATGTGAGAGTAAAAGTAAAGTGAACCAAAATTAATTAAATTGAAAATAAATTGAGGAGAATAGGTCCTTAATATTGTATAAATTAAACCTTGCTAAGATCATATGTTTTTGGTTGTTATTAGAAAAGTGTAGTTATTACCTACGAATCAAGTATAATTAATTTAATAATTTATATTTTAATATATACTCCCTCCATTTCTTTTTGTTTGTCTCACTTTCCGTTTTTGTCCGTTTCTTTTTGTTTGTCCTACTTTTTTTTATCTTCCCCTATATGGGAAAATTATATTATGCAACTACCCATGCTTTATCACTTTTTGGTCCCACATGTACCTTACAATTTCCTCTCACCTACTTTAATCACCACATGTAATATAAAATGAGGTGAACTTCTCAATTGTTGTCGCCACTCATATATCTAATGATATCATCTTCTTTTGACACTTGGAGCTACGTACAGCCCATGGGACAAACCAAAATAAAGGGAAAAAGTACTTCCTCCGTTTTTTTAATAAATGTGCACTTTCTATTTTAAGAAGTTTCAAATTAAATGTTGCACTTTCTTTTTTGGTCAATAAACTCTCTTCATCTCTCTTAGAGATGTCAATGGGCGGGGTGGGGCGGATGTTGGCATTCCTATCCCCATCCCCGCCTAAAAAACTCATCCCCCCACCCTATCACCCATGGCCGGGGAAAATATTGTCCCCATCCACGTCCCAACGGAGACAAGATAAAATCTATCTCCGCCCCATCCCCGCGCGAGTCCCCGCACCCGCCCCATCCTTGCCCCAATCTATTAGGGTTAAGGGAGAGGGAAAACAAAAGTTTAAAAGTAATTTTGGATTTTAGCCTTTGGGCCTTTGGAAAATAAAAGTATCAAATAAAAGCAGTAAACAACTAATAACATTTAGGATTTTAGGCCTTTGGAGAATACCTATGGCGGGGATGAGGCGGGGCGGGTTGGGATGGGGTGGGGCGGGCGGGGATGGGGCGGGGCGGGCGGGGATGAGGCAGGTATGGACTTACTTCCACCCCCGCCCCATTACCCATGGCGGGGATGGTTTTCATCCCTATCCCCGCCCCATCCCCCCGCGAAACCTTCCCCCATCCCCCGCGAAACCTTCCCCCATCCCCACCTAAATACGGAGGTGGGTGCAGGGCGGGTCTCCACAAAACCCGCCCCACTGACATCCTTAATCTCTCTCCTCTCACACGGGTTTCCTTTTATTTTTTCTCTCTATCTCTCTCCTTCCCAAAAATTGGCTAGAAGTCCGTGAATATAAAAGTGTCACATTTAAACAAAAATGGAGGAAATATATTTTTCATTATATCCAATATCCAACTCGCTAAAAATATGGATGTATCTTGCACGGGTTTAAGACTAAATGACTAATGACTAGTGCAATAGTAATTTGAAGGGCTAAAATTAGACAAACCCTACAAAATGACCTGCGACGTCTCTAACAAGTAATACCCTCTGTTTAGAAAAATGAAACAACCCATCAGAATTCCTAAAATGAGAGACCGAAATATATAGGATTTGGAAAAGGAAAGGGCATCACAGAGAGCTAGCATCCTCTATGAGAAGAGGTATAGCAAGTATTTTATGGTTGAACATTATTTGGAAGCTGCCATTCATGACGCTCAAGAAACCCAAAAGATAGTAAGTATTTATTTTCTTCTTGATAATTTATTGTCTACATATTTAGGTATAAATTAAGCGAAATTAGGAATATTCAGCTTAAATTGCTAGTGGGTTATCGTTGATTTGAAGTGCATGAGCAAAAATCAAGTTATAGCTAAATGTTATGGTGTGTGTGGGTAACTTTATACTTTATACTTTATAGAACTCAAAAGATTGGATCTTTTTCCTCCATTTCTTCTATTTTTGTGGTAAGGAAAACTACCCTATTGTGAATTGTTATCATATCGAAGAAAGAGATGAAGAAATGGAGGATGGCTATTGTAAGATGGAACCCTAAATGCTGTTAGACGACTCTCGATCAACGTAGATTTTTATGCGTGCATGTCGTATGACAAATTCATCATTTTTGTTTTATTAAGGATGGTTTTATTAATGTATGGGTTACATCTTGCAGACTACATATGTTATTATGTTTGCTTCATCTAATTCCGTTTTGACCTTTGCATTTTAATTTTGCATCCATTGTTTCTGGTTTCATTTTTAACTCCAAAGGTGGACAGCATACATGTAATAGCAAATGACATTTCAAGTGGAGATTCAATGTTGCAAATGGGCGCAGTAGCTAAGATTCAGTTCATTGCTCATTTGACTATGAGATTGGGTATGACATATTAGACCCTTACAATCCTTGTTTAAAAATAACTAGTCATATATGCACGCTATGCGTGCAAAATCATGTAAAATTCTACAACAATAAGTTTGTTTAGGGTATTTTCCATTTCTTTTTTCAAAATTTAAAAATGTGAAAACAATTAGTTACGGAGAAAGTTGTTCCATTTAAATAGGATTTAGAAAAAAAAAGATAAATGTTGATTTTTGAAATCCCCTACTCTTCACTTATAGAATAGAGATATTTGATTTTGTTTGCAAACGAAAAATAAAGAACTAAAATCATAACATGTTAGATTTTGGATTATTTTCAGATAAACCTGGTGTGATGCATCCTTTAGTCGAACGCGGCATTATTCCACATCTGCTACGGTTTCTTGAAAACTGTCACGGGCTCACTCAAGTTGATCAACCCTCCAATTAACTTTCATTTTTGTTTTTAAATTTGAAATGATTGTCTAATGATGTTTAATTTATTGCTATTTTTAGATTAAAGGAGCAGATGTACTAGTTGCGCTGCTAGATGGGTTTCCTGATCGAGCCCAAGAAGTGATCAATCATGGTGGTGCGGCTACAATTGTTGGCTTACTAAGCTCTAGTCACTGGGAAGTGCAAAATCTGGTAATCTAAAGAACTCAACAACATTATTAATTAATTTACTGTCTAGATTTCTTTTATATTCATTTGATTATAATAGAAGTCTCTTAAACATGCATCTGATAATATTAATTTACGGTCTTGTGTTGAAGTATTTTCCCTATGTCCTTAGAAAATATTTTCTAGGCCATATATACGTTATACATTTTAGGATGTGGCTACAAATACTCCGTTATTTTTAATTGCACTGTATCCTTTGCTAGCAATTAGCATAGCCCTTTTTGGGTGTCTATTTAAAACATCAGAATCCATTATATATTTGTCGTATTTCAAAGCTTCTAGACTTCTACATCAGCTCCTGAATTTGAATTCTTAAACATACTCCTCTGTTGTTTTATAACGATCTATCCACTTTCCGTTTTCATCCTTTTTTAAGTTCTACCCATTTTAAAAATGGCAAAAGGTTTATTATTCTCTTTTTACACTATTTTACTTACTTCTTTGGCCTACATATTTAAGCACTATCTCTCAATCACATTATCTCTCTTATTTAAATAAACAAAAGGAACTTGCATTTGCACCATCTTTTTTCCCTTGGTTTTATAGTAATAGTAAGTGGGTAGATCATTATGAAACAAAGGGAGTATACGAAAGAAGGTAAAAAAAGTAACGAAAAAAAAAGAAGAAATCTCATAATATGAAAAGTATTGACTAACTGATTCAGCCTAACATGTCATTATCCTTCTGAGTTCAACAAAGACTAAAAAATGAAGCTAACTGTAATTCAGTAATTCTGTAAATCGTATAAACTGAAAAGAAAGACATCTAAGTTATGTATACATGCTCTCGTCTTTACATATACTTATTCTACTCCTGTATGGTTTCACAGTCTATATATATTATGCTCTTTGGTCTATTGTTGGTTCATTATCATTTAGCCACTCCTTTGCTAAAGTTGATATGTAAAAGATTAAATAATGAAGCAAAACAATGGTAATCTCCTACAATTCTTTGAAAATTAAACGATCACCAACAAAAAGTGACCTATTATTTAGCGATAGCGTATCTATTCTGTGCTTGGCAGTATATATGTCCATTTATTTGCGTACATAAAGCACCCAAACCATTTCAAAGAAAAAATTTGTCTCGGTATTCTTATATATGGTAAGTAGGCTGTGGATGTGAATATATGCTGAACCTCTTATTCTATATGTGAAGAGTAGGGTTTGGATGCTATGACACTTGTTTCCGACCGCTCTCGACAGTACAGAGATGCACTTCTTGAAAGTAATGCAATCAATCAATTAGCAGTCTTCTTAGAGCCACTAGTTGAACCAGCTATGCTCACTGTTCACCATGGACACGATACCTTGAAGTTGAAAAAAGCACTGCAAGCTCTATCAAGTTTGTGCGCACAACATCCAGTACCAGCATTTCATCTGGTAAAACAGAACCAACTTGGCAGTATATAGTTGTTTATAACTGAAAGATTATGATAATCTCCTTGAGGAGTAATTTCATTAATTAACAATATATATAGTGTACACACTATGGTTTACAAGAGAATATTTACGGAAACAAAAAATACAGAAAAAGCTTGACATATTTATATTCTAACAATAACCCAAGTTTCGCGAGCTTGATTTAATTTGAGTTGTATAATTGCAGGTGGAGGTTTTTATTCCGATTGTTCAAAGAATACTAAATAACGTAATCCACCCTCTTGGACCGCCTTTCTCTGACATATGCTCAGATGCTTGCTTGATCTTGCACTACATAATTAGAGAATTAGCTGTGGATAGAATTCAGGATATTGTGGATGTACAGTTTAGTCAACGACTAATAACACTTATGCAGTGAGTTAACTTCACTTCTTGTCTAATATCTTAATTACATATAATATTTTTACTTAGATTATCTTAATATCTCATTTACTCTATTTGTTTGAAGAGCACAATGCCAGAGACTTGTTAAGACTGTCCACCTCATTCTCCAAAGATTATTTTCATGCGGTATTGATGCCTTGGGTCAGGTATATATAATTATTTCCCCTTGTGTTCAAGACTAATATATGGCAAAAGGTAACGAACTCCTTCGAGAAGTTAGATAAGGTACCTAAAAGTGGAAATAAAATTAACATAAACAATAATTACTCTGACCAATTCATGATTTTGGCATATATTTCAAAATTTAGGAACCGGAGTATATTACATGTTATTTAACATCCAGGGTATCCGTTAGCAAGATCCAATATATATTTAATTATTTGTTACTTCTAGAAGTCTAGGGGGTTTGGAATTTAGATACGAGGTAATTTGTGTTGTTCATGAGCAACCTACTACGATCAAAAACTATAATTACATGCCATGCAATGAGCTAACTTTTGGTTCATTTGTTTCTTTTGATTGTTTTGTTGACAAGATTTCTCCGACATATAAACCTATTAACATACATCTAGGTTCTTATTGATAATGGGATCATTCAAATACTTCACCACATCATCATGGAAGAGCCATTGTTGAATGAAGTAGCGTGCAAAACCATGTATGCTATGATACATAGGAAGCGGCACAGAGTACAGGTATGCGAGCTATATATGTGATAGAAGTATATACTTCCTCCATTTTAATATAAGTGATACAGTTTTCATAATTGGGTGTTTACAAATAAGTGAAACACATTATAAAGTTTCTATATGTGGTAAACTTTTACTTGTAAATTGACATAAATACCCCTACTTAAATTTATAACCACACTTTAACTTCATTAAAGGTAGTGGGGGTGGGGATCACACATACTAACATCACAATTAAAAACCCCCTAAACATACATAGAATTTTTTGCCTCAAAATACGTTAAAGTGACAATGTATCACTTATATTAAAACGGAGGAAGTATGAAGAATTAGTCTGAATTTCTATTGCTTGAATTTTCTTAGTTTTCTTGAAGCTGCTAACTATAACAGTATAAGAGAAGATGACGATTTCTCATTGATGTTGCCTTAAATACAGTAGAGAGTATTAGGCTAAAGATCACAAGATATTACAAAAGATAACAAGAGATTACAAAAGATAATAGAATTGTAGAAGGTTATAAAGAATAATACAAAGCAAAGAACAATATCTACATATATGATTGTTAACATATATATTTATCTATCTATAGCTATCAATAAAACAAAATGCAAGAGCCACTTATCGAGCTCTAAGTAATGTTGTCACGTCCCAACTCTCAAGCAATGGAGATAGGTATCACGTGTCATGTTTATATGCATCTGACAAGTTAGGAAAGAAATCGCAAGATATTACAAATTTGGAAAGTAGAATGTTAGCCCATATTGAGTAAGCAAAATTTATTAGTTGGAAACGGATTGGAATGAGACATTTCCTTTCCACTTGTTTGGAATTTGAAAAGTAGAATATGTAGGGTTTACAAAATATTACGACAATAATCTTTTAAAAAATTAAATTAGTGTTTAATTTCCATATTATCTATTTACAACTTTTATTATAAATCCGGGTGTACCATGAGAATGGTGCACTCAAAGTTACTTTTTGCTCGTTGCTCCTTTGAAAGTCTGCTTTTTGTTCATTTGGAGACATCCAAACACTAGCAGAGGGAGGGGGCGTCTCCCCCACAAGGTCAAATTTTTTTAATAGTATATATAGAATTTAATATAGTATAATATCATTAAATAGACTTGATTTGGTTTTTAATCACAAATAAAGTAAACAATTCATGAAACCCGGGCTCAAATCACTATACCAATATTTTTTCTCTTTTATACATTTTCATTTTTCAAATTGTTAATTGTAGCCCTTCATCCAAAAATTCCTAGCTCCGCCATTGCGTCCAAATGAGCAATGAGCAAAAAAAATTCATTGGGTGCAGCCATGGTACACCCCGGTGTATAATGAATACTCTCCAGTCTCTTGTGTATCAAATAATTTTCAGTCATACTCCCCAAAAAAATAGTAGAGGCTAGATTTTGAACGAAATGAACGTTCATAATGGCAAGCGGGGAGGAAGGGTCACTAAGGTTGTCAAGGGTGGAGTGGGAGTCCATTGATGGTCGAGTAGAGCTATGTCCTTGCGAGGAAAAAAATTATCAAGCCTTGATAACATATACGGGGCGTTTGGTATGTGGGGATGGGAGTTTGGGATTAGTAGATGAGATTGGGAGTGGAAATTGTACAGTGAGAATTCATGAAAATAATCTCAGGCCCATGTTTGTTAGAGAATAGGAATAGGTTGGGAATAAAAGAAAAAAATAAGAAAGTTACAAAAACACCCTTACTAAACCCTTCATTCCTTCCTTTTCAGTAATGGCAAGTTGGTCTTTTTACCCCTATTCCCAATTCTCATCCATAATACCTGCCCCCAATAGGTATTATTTTGATGGGAATAGAGGCCTTTCGATCCATTCCCAAACCCCTCATAATCCCATTCCCACCAAAGAAACATAGGATTTCTTTCAAATAGGATTATAAATCTCAATCCCATCTCCGATTCCCATTAAACAAACACCCCGTAAGAGTTTAGAGACGATAATTTTTCATTGATGGTGAAGGCCTCAAATATAAAGAACTAGTATTAATTGCACGCTATGCGTGCTAAAAGCATATCAAATGGAAAGTAGAAAGGAAAATTCGATAATTTGTTTAAGATGTATATTTCAAAATGAAAAAGTTAGTTATAGATAGAGATTTGTTCCATTTACCTTAGGAATTAAAAATAATAATAATGTGGATTTTTCGTGTCCCCTACCTCTTTACTTATAGAATAGAGATATTAGGCTAAAGATTACAAAAGATAACAAGAAATTACAAAAGCTAATAACATTACAAAGAATAATATCCACAGACATGATGGAGAAGATATCTGATCATATACTAACTAAAGGAGTAAAGGATATAGTACGTAGATGATATGCTTAGATAACTCTATCAGAAACTTCCCCTCACTAAACAACTGCTACTATAAATTACAAAGTGTATGTGTACGAGAGATATTTAGAGCTAGTTTGGTTTACATGGAAAATAACTGAACTAATATTATCTTTGACTCAACCTATTTAAAAATACAACTCTGTGAAATTCATTTGCATTTACCCTGTCAAATTCGTATTGGGTTTGATTCTCAGACACATCTACACATCTATTTTTAGTAACATAATAGATTAATATCAGTTTAACAAATAAAATGTGCTCTCTTACAGACTTTTATAGATGGTAACTTCATCCAGCCTCTTCTTCAAATTGTCCAAGAAGAATTTGAAGATAATGAGGGAAAACGGGTGGCTATTAATGTTCTTGCTGAGGTTCTTAGGGTAGGATCCGATGAACAGATTGAGTACGTTCCCAATTATATATCTAATCTTGTAATCAAACTTGCATGGTCTAATGTCTTTATTACTTGATCGATCTTTCATCCAGATTGTTGGTGAATGAAGGTTGCATCCAGCCCCTGTGTCAGTATGGCCTTAATGAAATCAACACAAGAGTTGTATGCATTGAAGGATTCAAGAATATTATCAGAGCAGGCAATAGGCATAAAGTTGATGGCATAAACATCTATGCAGAGTCTCTATTTCAATTTGGTGGCAACAAACTTAGGGTGTTGAAGTCTGATGCACAAGTTGGGGATACGGTTCAATGGATATTGATGCAGATTGAAAAATGAGCAACAATTTAATTCCAACAACAAATGTGAAGAAAGAAAAATTGTTAATATTATAGGAATCAAAACTGAATTACTTTCATTGATCTCAACCCAATTTATAGTATTACAAACTAAACAATCCTACTCCTACTCATAACAGACTTCTCCAACACTTATCTTTATTTACAAGATATTATCTCAAAGGATAATCGACAACTAGATCAAAATGTTGGATCACAAGGAGACACTCAAGAAGGGGGGGTTGAATTGAGTGTGGTATTTTCTAAATTTTATCGAACTTTCTTTCGAGATCTCAGAGACCTTCTCTGAGCTTTTGAGTTGCGTATATGAATATTGTTAATTCGATAAGAATTTCTAGAATGGTAAATAGAAAGGCAGTAATAAAGAGACGAGACAAGCAATTTTACCGTGGTTCAATCTCACCTCTGAGATCTACGTCCACCCTACCTTTTCTTTTATTAATTGAATCACAAAATACCAAACTCTTGATACAACTTGATTCCCTTACTACTAACCCTAGTAGTGCCCCCCAACACTTAACTCTAAGTGTTGCCTAATTAAGTCTAATTCCCTTAGGAACTCAACTCAACACTCTCTATAAAAGATGAAATTACAGAAAGATTTGAATCCTCTTTTTTTGTGCTTCTGGGTTAAGCAGTTTAGAGGTATTATCGAAGCTTAAGTATGTGTTTTTCTGTCACAGATCTCAGTGCTAGTCTCAGAGAGGTTGAAGATATGTTACTGAAAATAGCTCTGTAAAAAGATTTATGGAAAAACGTATCTTTTTATTTTCTGATCTTTTTGCTCTTATAAAGGCTCACGTTTTCAAATCAGTTCTTCAGCTTTACAAAGATAGAATTTTCCTCTTGATAGTTTCCTAATCCTAAGCAAACAATTATCTTTAAAGAAGATTTTATCTCCTTTAAGATATTAGTTTCCTAATAGGATTAGGACTGATTTTGTAGACAAATTCTTTCCTTAAAATCAGAATATTACTAAAATCTTTTTATTCCAAAACTTATCTTTTCCCACAAAAAAGATTTTCCAGATTTTCTACAAAACAATCTTCAACAATAAAACGATTTCCCTTTTTCTTTTCAAGTTTCGCAAATCGTTTTATTTAGGTGTTATATTATAGATTGCATTTATTTTACTATCTCAAGTAAAATACCTACAATCTCTAATATTACACATTAGCACTTTGATCCGTTATTTACGAACACACACTTTTACATATTTGGAAATTGGCCTTAGTCTAAAGCGTTTGACAATTGATTCTTCGAGACTTCGTTTAGGCATCTGCAACAAAACTTCACCAAACATGTTAGATCAACTAATTGTGTTTGTCATCATCAAAATACACATGGACAATGTGTCCCAACACAAAAGATAATCACAAACTATATTTCTATTCGATAAGGGAATGGGTAGGGGACGCCAAAAGTACCTCAAAAATAAATCATAATTTAAAAACATTCAAACTTCATCCAACAAACAGATAGCTTAATACGATTCCGTCCTACGATTAAGGTTGTTTTCACAATTTTATATTTTGAAGAAAATACAAAACAAACTAATTGTTATATTTTTACGCAAAATTTTATATGATTTCTCATGCATCGCGTGCATATAAGACTAGTCATAATAAAAGATACTAATAAGCAGGGGCGGATCCAGGGTACATTGGGGTACACGCATATCCGATTCCAAAAAAAAGCAAAAAACAGAATGTCCAACCCATAGTATATATACTCACTCCGTCTCATATTAATTGCAACACTTTCCATATACAATTGTCTCGTATTAATTGTAACATTTTCCATATACGATAGTTCCATATTAATTGCAACACTTCTGAACCTACCAATATTTATTATATATCACGCAACTAATATACCCACTCATCTAATTGATTTGTGTGAAAAACATCAAAATATTATTCTCTACTATAGTAACTTCTTAAAACTACCCCATCACTTTTTATTACATCAATTTTTGCAATAGTTGAGTATAACCTACTTTATTAGCTTCTTAAAACTATGTGAACAAGTTAGTGTTGACAGTCTAAGCCCAAAGAAGAAAATGAAGCACATTTTTGAAAAAATTGATGGGCTTTTTAACAGAGTGATGGGTCTAAGGTAGTCTAATCTATCTCTATTCTATAAGTGAAGAGGAGGGGGACACCAAAAATCACATTTATCTTTTTTTTTATAATTCCTAATTAAATGGAACAACATTCTCCAAAATTAATCTTTTCACATTTTTAAATTTTGAATAAAGAAATACAAAACACCCTAAATAAACTAAATGTTATATTTTTATGTAGATTTTTACCTGATTCTGCACGCATCGCGTGCATATAAGTCTAGTATTATGTAAGGGAAGAGATGGGGTGGACACCAATAATAAAATAAAAAAAGAATATATTAAACACTTTATTGATTGATTATTAATCAATTTACTAACTAATTTTTTTAACCGTTGCGCATATCGCGTGTAAATAAGACTACTTTTAATATGAAATACTAGTATTAAATGCACGCGATGCGTGCGAAAGCATATAAAGTGGAAAGTAGAAAGGCAAATTAACTAATTTGTTTAAGATGTGTTTTTCAAAATAGAAAAGTTAGTTATAGAGAAAGAATTGATCCATTTAATTAGAAATTAAAAAAAAAATATTGATTTTTGATGTCCTCACCTTTTTCCTTATAGAATACTAGAATTTTATGTACGCAATGCCTGCGGACCAAAAAATATATTTAGTATATATATAAAAAATTAGGAGATGAAAAGCATATAGATTCATGAGGGATGTTTTGCCGACATTGCAAATCAAGAGCAAACAAAATCACTCTAGAAAAAAAAAATGAAGACAATATTAAAATTAAATAAAAAAAATAGGATGATGAAAAGCATAATGATTCATTAGAGATATTTTGTCGACGGTGCAAATCAAGAGCAAACAAAATTACTGTAGAATAAAAAATCAAGACAATTAGACAAAACATTCAAAAACGATACAAAAATTAGGATATAATTATATAAGAATCAAAATTGAAACAAAAAATAAAAAGAAAGAGAGAATGAAGATCTTGGTTTTTTGAAGAAATGGAAGAGGAAGGAGGAAAGAGGGAAGAAAGAAGAAGGGAGGAGAAAGAGAGAAAATTGAAAAACAAAATCACGGTTTAAAGATATTACAATGCAATAACCACCAAAATGAAATAACCACCCACTCACCCTTAAAAAAAAAACTACCCACTCAGACTTCTCGATCAATTAAAATAGTAGCAGTTAGATCTTATTTGTTTCTTTTTTTTTCTTTTTCTATTTTTGGTGTCCCTTTTTTTTGGTGTCCCCCACCTGTTGCTATATACTACCTCCGTTTCACAATAGATGCAACATTTCTTTATTGTGCACTATTCACAGTTTAGACTTTGATTGGCTTTGGCGATTTACAATTTTGGAAAAATATAATCATGTGGGATCTTGTTAGATTCATCTTAATATGTATTTTTTTAATATCCTCTTTTTATAATTTTTACTTATTGATAATTAAAGATATTAATGTTTAAAATAATGCATTGGCAAGCGTGAAAAATACAAATGATGCATCTATTGTGAAACAGATGAAGTAATAGAGTAGATAGGCAAAAAACAACGTTAGAAGCCCATTTGGAGTCAAACAAACTTGACCCAGAAATCTCTCACTACTTGCACGCTGTCTCTTACGCAGCAAGGCTCCTACAGTGAGCGCAGACGCACAGACACACAGTCCACCGGAAGCCGCCTTCAAGCAGTTGTCCACTGTCGGCTTTCAATTCTCCACCGGCAGCGTGAGTTTTCATGTATGCTGTGCTCTGCCTCGTTTTTCTTCTATTTTTTATTTGATGTGCTACTCTTGCTCTGTGCCTCGTGGCAGTGTGCTTGTGGTACAATTGCCTAATTTTATGTTTTATATGTGAATTAGTTTATATTTTTTTAAATATTTTTTATGCTTAATATATCCAGAATTGATAAATCACTTTAATAGTAGTTTATGTGCTTAATTCTTTACGATTGATGAATTAATTTATACTATTGAATTAGAAATTGAAAAATAATTTTAAATGCTTGAAGTTTCAAGGGGTGGTTAGTTTCTTGCTTATTTTGGTAGAATAATCGAATTCAATTTGGAGATGTTATATAAATGTATAATTAATAATGGTCATATAATTGTTAGGATTGGAAATTTAGAAGATGAAAAATAAAAGTTTGGAGTTCTTTTGGAAGTGAGGTGGAGGGAAATCACAAAAGTCCTCTACATCATTTTTTTTACTTGATAGTTAATTTATTTTAAAACCGTACCCTTTATCCGTCACCGCTAATAAGTTACAGTACAATTTAGTAGTTCAAATAGGAGACTTTTGCTCGTTTGCAATGTGTGTCCAACCCAAAGCTTCCCATGAGTGAATGAGTGAGAAAGAAGTGCTCATGATGATGTTTATGCAACTCTAAGGGGCTGTTTGTTTTGGGTTCTTTAGGAAAGGGTAAAGGAATCAAGTTACTTGATTCCCTTATATGATGTTTGTTAGGTCATTTTTAATCATTTCTTTTACCCTTCCTTACCCCCAAACTCCTCTATTCTCATTCCCCACCTCCCCCAAGGTTTCATTTACCCTTTCTTCCTTCTACCCCATGGTCAACATTGACCACCATTGACTACCCCTAACACCACCACTCCACCACCTCAGTACGTCGGAATTCCCACCACCGACCAACACCACCAACCAGAACGTCGAAAACTCTCCCATCACCGACCTAACACCACCACCTCACCCCCACCCCACACCAGCATCACACCATCAGTCCATCACTGCCCCGCTTCGACCACCTATGCCACCACCTGACCTCACATCACCCCACACCACCACCGCTTCCGATCTACCCAAAAACACCGCAACGCAACAGATGTGCGATAGGTGAAAGAAAGTGACGCCCACCCCACCCTACGACAGATCTGAGCAGCACCACTTCGAACTCACGACCCCCACCGTCACCAACCATATCCACCACCAACCAGATCTGCGCGATAGGTGAAAGAAAGTGACATTGGTGAGGAGAGAGAGTTGTTGATGGCGGTGAGGAAACACCGGAAACAGAAGTGGCGCCGGTGGGGTTTGAATGCCTACTAGAGTGAAAAAAGAGATAGGGGTTAAATGTCAATTTGTTACCCTTTCTCTTATTCAACCAAACATGGAGCACTAAGAAAGGGTTTACAATTCCTTTCCCTCCTTAACCCTTTGTTGATTCCTTTCCCTTTCCCCTCTTTCAACCAAACGCCCCCTAAATATCTCTTTTTCATACTCTTCGTAGTTCCATTCTCTTCCATTACCATTTAGAAGGAGTGATATTAATTAGGAAATTTTGTGAAAAAAGACCTATTATGTACAATATTTTGTGAAAAAACACCTTATATATTATTGTTTGTGAAAAAACACATTTTATCTCCTTTATAATTAAAACAAACACCTTGTTCCTGGATTCCGGCCAAAAAGGTCAATTTTCCGGCTTGACCTCTCTTTTTATTTTTACACTTGAGCGTGTGAACTTCACCTGCCATGAGGGTAGAAAATCCATTAACTCCATTTTCATGTTTCAAAGCTCGACATCTTGTATAACTAGTTGCTTGGCACACCATAACTATTCTTACATTACCAGTACTACAACCTCCACCCCAAAACAACCCTTTCTTTTAACTAAAAAAAAAAAAACACCACAAACACAAATTCTCTTTAAACAAAGACCCACAATTTTAAAAGCAAAATCAAGGCAAAGTGATGAAATTTAGCCGATCATGCGAACATAGCAGAGAATAACAACGAAGAATGTTGAACCCATTGAGTAAAACTTATGGATTTTTGATATTAAAGGGCTCAAAAATAGGTTTTTGGGGGAAAGAAAATAAGGGACTCAAAAGAAAGGTGATTTACATAATGACACGGCCGTACAAATTCAAAGTGACGACTTTCCGAAACACATCAACTGATAGACAGAAGCACCGCATGTTTTCAACTTCTCGCCACTTTTTCATCTTTCTTTTAACCCGGAAACACTACCCAAAACACATGCCTTGAGATTATTTTCTACAACCTTTATGTTGAGCAAGCAAGACTGCCCAGTTACTTTAATTAGGGCTTTAACAAAAGTATTGAATTAGGATTTCTAGTTTATACTAATTTGATATAGGGGAAAGAAACAGAGAATATGGCAGGTGAAGTTCACACGTTCAAGAGTAAGAATAAAAGTTATCAAGCCGGAAAATTGACTTTTTTGGCCGGAATCCGGGAACAAGGTTTTGTTTTAATTGTAAAGGAGATAAAAGGTTTTTTCCCACAAAAATTAATACATAAGGTGTTCTCTCACAACATATTGTACATAATAGGTCTTCTTCACAAAATTTCCTATTAATTATTAGACGGTAAAGGAAAGTTGGGTTGGGTGTACATAATAGGTCTTCTTCACAAAATTTCCTATTAATTATTAGACGGTAAAGGAAAGTTGGGTTGGGTGTGGTGGGGGGATATAATCGAGGGTGAAGTAACTGAAGTTCAATTACACTGATAATAATATGGTACCTTTTGTTAAAAAAACAAATCTGTTCATTATCTTTATTATTTGTGATCATATACCAAACACGGCAAGTGCACATCGTTTCTTTAGGTCATGTTCTTTTGGCTTGTAAAGAACTGAATTGAAATTAATGGAACTGAATTGAACTGAACTCAACTCAACTCAACTCAACTCAACTCAACTGAATTGAACTGAACTGAATTGAACTGAACTCAACTGAACTGAATTGAACTTATTTTCTGTAAATTGAATTATATAGATGATATAATGATAATACAATATAGAAATAATAATAATAATAAATAATACTTAATAATAATAATACTAATAATACTTAACAATAATAATAATAATGATTAGTATTAATAATACTAATAATAATATTAATAATAATGATGATAATAATAACAATTAATATTATTAATATTAATATTATTATTGTTATATTATTAATATTAATATTATTATTGTTATATTATTAATAATTATTAATATTGTTATTGTTATAATAATAATATAATAAAACTTAATAATGATAATAATTATAACAATAATAATGATACTTAATAATGGTAATATTTATAGTGATAAAAATAATAATAATAGATGATAATAAAGTGTTAAAAATAAGTTGAAGTAGTAGTAATAATAATAATTGTAGTATTAATATTAATAATTAATATAATAATAATAGCGATAATAGTAATTAATAGTGATAATAATTATAATGATAATAAAAGTGTTAATAATAAGTTGAAGTAAAACTAAACTGAACTGAAATTAATGGGACTGAACTGAACTAAACTGAAATTAATTTAGATTCTTTGCAGGCCAAAAGAACAGAGCCTTAGTAATATCAAATGTAAGATTGAGAAAAATAAAAGTTTAATTATTACAATAATATCATTCTAGTTCATAAGAGAGTATCCATGTCAATATGTCATGCATTAGTGTAGTAATTCTTATTTTGTGAAATAAGGGTTTGCTAGCTTTTATCTTTCATAACCAAAGTTATCTTTATTTGTTACTACTTTCATTAAATATCCTAAAATACATTAGTGTTAAGATTATTTTGGAAACATCCGATCAGAGGTGGGATACCCTAGTGGAGCTATGTTTTAAAAAAGAATAATACTCAGCTCCAGTTGCTCAAGAACGAGGTGTTGTCGATGTAACCGAATGTATTAGAATTCAGTCTTTAAACTTGCGATGCATGGATTGCCTAAAATAAATAGGTCTACGTTAAGTTAATTTAATGCAGTTAGTGCAACATTGTACTTTTTAACAATATATACATAATCTCGTTGTTTTTAATTACGATATTATAATATGATAAAATGAAAATTCTCTGGACTGCCCTCGCACAAAAGGCTCCACCCATAGGTTCGTTATAAGCCATACTTCCCAAACCCTACCTCCTAAGTAAATGTACTTTAATTTAGTCATATACTTATATTTGCGTTTGATACAATGTGTTTTGTAGTGGCATTATAACAAAAACAAAAAAAAACAACCTAGACCTAAAAAAATTAGATCCATTTAGTTAGTTCTATTTATTTCAGTTGAGTTTAGTTCAATTTAATTCAACACATCATTGTTCACTTCTACAGGCGGTTTTGGAGCGGTGCAGCAGAGCCCCTAAAATAAGGGGCTTCAAAATTATGTTTCTGATCTTGTAGTGAAAAAACTAAGTTAGATGAGTTGGTGACTAGTGAAGTTGGTCTAGGGTTTGACATTTTAAAATCCGATTTCAAACTTTGATCATGTGACCATAGCTTTCGGTCAAATGAGTACACAATTGATTATCTAATAGCAATGTTGCATACCTGATTTGAAACTTAATTACATGATATAAACTTTGATTATTTGATATAAAACTTTGATTACCTAACACTCAGTTGATTATCTCACGTATTCTTTATTGTCTAACATATACAATTGAATATATGATATCATAAGAGTATTTAATATATGAAAATAAGATATTTAATCTCTCATATCAAGTAATACCTCCGTTTTTTGTAATAGGGACATTTTTTCCATTTTGGTTGCTTTTTTATAAATTGGGACACTTCTACCTTTTCCCATAAATGATAGGTTGATCCACCTAATTACACTTCTCTCCTACTATTTCTCTTTTTCTCTCTACCTTATTTTATTTTTTCTTACTTATAGTGTCATTCTCTCTCACTTTTACACTTTTTCTGGTCTGCGCGAAAAAACAAGCCTGACCTCTTAAAAAAACTAGCCTTATACGCACACAATGTGTGCAAAAATTATATCATAGTAGTTTTGGTATTTTGAATCAGTTTTTTTTTTAAGTTATTAATTAAACAGTAAAGGGTAAATTAGGCAATACATTAAGTTTGGTGTCCCATTCTTCTTCTCTTAAAGTATAGAGATAGAGGTAGTATAAAATAGTATTAATTTGAGAATATTAGTTAAAGAAAAACTATTTATTTGCTTCAATTCCCGCTGCTTCTTTCTCTTCCTTCTTCTAATTGTTACTCCTCAACACCCCACGCCACCATCTCCGAACCAACAGCCCACCAGGCCACTACTATAATCCAAAATCAAGTCTTTTTTATAACCCCAATTCAATTCCCCTCGAATTCAACTCTTAATTAGTTTATTTTCTTTTGGGATTTTCAGTGATGGCACGAAATAAGGATCGACAGTCCAAGCAGTCTTCCAGTGCCTATGTTCAGGTATTTATTTCCTTCATCCTTTTTTCATTCCTTTCTTCAAGTCGTCATCTTCACTTTCTTTATGCAATGAATTTATCTACACTATTTATTTGCTAAATATCGACTTTAAGCATTATTCATTACATATCGACTCGTAATTAGCATTTAATGGAAAGCAGCTGTAGGAATTTTTATTTTTGTTACCTATAGACTTTGAGCATTATTCACATCGCAACTTTGAGTGTCCTTGACTTTTTATAATGAAAATAATACTCATTTGGGACTCAATATATAGTTTCCCAAATATTTATTGTTTCCGAACAGAAATATTTGTATTTGTATGAGAGTATTTAGGGAATTGTCTTAGCCGCTTGCCCGCAATAGAAGGTCCGAGAGCCTGCAAAACAACGAAGATAGACTATCCCGGGGTGGTTCCGGGATCGCCCCTCCGACGCTCAAGTCAGATTACTTTTCTGTAGAGAGAAAGTATGAAAAAGGAGGTTTAGAGTAACCGTAATTACTAAGATAATCAAGGGTAATTCCGTAATAAGGAGTATTACGGGCCTTTTTAAGAATAATGGGCTTAGCTTAGTGTTAATGAGGGTAATTTAGCCATTTAAACCCTTATTGGGCTAAGACCTGAATTAGCCCAAACATTTAGCCCCACGTGTGATGCGTGATCATTTATTTTTTGTAATTTTTTCTTATTGGATGAACTAGTTTAGAATAGCCAGTAATGTAGTATTAGATTGGAGATAAAGTTGGCAATTTGTAATGGAGTTTGATGAAGGGATACCATGATATTATAAGTATTCGAATGAGAGAAATTTAGTTTATGAATTGAGGGAGTGAAGTGAGGTTTTAATTGGCCGGGAAATCATGATAAGTAGTCCTAGTCCTTTACAGAAAGAAAAGCCATGTGCTTACTACTGCCTTTTTGGTATTTGTCGTGTTAATTGTTTTACCATTACGATGCCTGTCTTACGCTATTCCAACTGCCTTGTCCACTAAACCATGGTGATTAACCTTGCATTGTGTAGTCATTTGTGCATTATAAGCTTGAGTTCATGTACTTAAATCAAATGAGCCATCAGATTTCATGTACTTTGTATACTAGTCTGCTTCAGTTTGCACTTTTTTTTTGTGACAGTGATACTGGCTGGAGCATTGCAGATATTGCTATCATTTGATTGTTCTTTGAAACTCCTTGGAGTCTCCTCTTTTGTTTTTTCAATTGGTGACATGGGTTGGCTTCTATTTCTTGAACAGATTTTAGGAACTGGAATGGATACTCATGATACTTTTCCTTCAATCTTGCTCTTCTTTGATAATATCCGGATCATTTTCAATGCTGGAGAGGTATAAAGGCTTTTTAGGAACACCAATTTTCTCTTATAAATTGGTTCTCAAAGCTTAATTTATGCTTTTTGGAATGCTTATGATAATACCCATGTTCACTCTCATTGCAGGGATTACAAAGATTTTGTGCAGAGCATAAGGTTAAGTTATCAAAGGTATTGATGCATCAATCATTGTAGTCTTTAAATTTTGATGTGTATTCTGTTTATTTTTCCGTACTGAGGTTGTTGTGACTGTGTTATCTTTTCAGATAGATTATATATGTCTTACTCGTGTTTGCTCAGAAACCGTTGGTGGACTTCCAGGTTCTTGTTTTATCAAAAATTCTCCTTATGCTTATTTATGTTTTTAAAATCCCAAAGACTATGCTTGGCTCTTGCTCGAACTATAAGGAACTGTAGAGGCGAATTGATTTAACGTTGAACTAGGAGTGGGAGAAGCTTTACTTTCTAAATTGGTTAAGTGTTTAATTTGGGATGCTCAACTCTTAGAAAATGTTCTTTCTTGAACAGGGAAACTCCAATACCCATGTAAGATCTGATAAGAAAGCTTGTTGATTATTGCATGTTTACTTATCGGCACAAAGGTTTCTCCAAGAGCCGCCATCTTTTATTAATCTTCTTCTTGGACCACATTTGAAGGTCTAGGTCTAGTAGTTTTACCCACTCAAGGACAGATTCTTAAAAGCTACTATGAATCAAATTATGCCACCCATTTGATTATGCGAGACGTGGAAAAGCAGCCCGTTAAAGAGAATTGACATCAGTTAGTCATGAGCATCAATTCGGTTATAGAAGCTGTAAGAAAGGGCAGTGAGGGAAATGCTAAACAATTCTGTTATGAAGATTGAGCAAGAAGGATACATGCAGAAGTTGAGAGAAGATATCAGAAATTTGAATCTCAATTATCTACGATTTCCCTTGCATAGTTTTGATTTCCTTGATTTTCCATTTTTTACTTTTTTTTGTAAAAATTAGTTCAGTTTGTATCAGCAGCCTAAATTCATTCTGTTCCTAGTTTCATTTTTTTGGTGACAATGACTCCTTAAGTCATATTTTTACCTTTGTTCTTTAGTTTGAATTTCAAGTTCAAAATCTGACTTCATTTAGGAGAATGGAGGACCCTAGTCACTTTGTTTATTACATGGTAGAATTGTGCTAATTTCCTTTTCTTCTTCACATATTTGAGAGATCAGTGACGTCCTCTAATATTCAGAAATGAAAAAATAGAGAAAGAACTCCATTGTAATCTGTTAGTTGTCCTATTTGTTTGAACTTTAAGGACCAATCTGAAGTGGTCTGTGCCCTGTTCCAGTGACTGGTTGCTGCTTCTTTAGCTCTTCTTCCTTTGACCCATCTTCGCCTTAGTCCTTCCTCTCCCTATCGAGAAATGAGGGAAAGAGAGAGAACTTGATTGTAATCTGTTAGCTTCCCTGTTTGTTCGTAGCTTTTAGGGACCATCTGGCGTGGTCTGTACCCTTTTATGATGACTGGCTGGCTGGCTGCTACTTCTCTGGCTCTTCCTCCTTTAACCCATCTTCTTCTTGTTTCTTGCTCTCCTTGTTTCTTTCTTCCACAGTGGGGTGACCTACGCAGCTGAAGTGTGACCGCCACAGGGTCTTTGCTCACTGCGTAGCCTGAAGGTGTATGGTAGATTTTGTGAAGAACATAGGCTTTAAGGGCCCCCTTTATATCTTCTAGGCTCCTTGTGCTTTGGAGTCCTTTCCATGCCAAGTTGAGCTTGATGGGTGATAATTTTCTCCATGAAGAATTTTCCTGGGTTTTTTTTTCCCACCACGAAAATCTAGCCCATCTGTTTATCACGTCTCCAGAAGAATCTCGTGAGGTGTCTGATTAATTGGCTAAATTTTGCATGAACTAACAAAATGAAAATAATGTGGAACATATTCACTGGAATTCTTCCAGGTGCAATTGTTGTTTATTGGCTACTGCTTTCGTTTTAAGCACAAAGGAAGTTCTAATTATTGTTTCCGACACCTAAATCTTTCAGTTTTCTTAACTTATTGTATGGTGATTATTCTTAGTAATCAAAAATTATTGTGCAGGGCTACTTCTAACTTTGGCTGGACTTGGAGGAGGACATTCTGTAAGTACTACTGGTTTGAGCCATGATACCAATCTTGCGGTTCTTTGACTTTAAAATTTACATTTTATGGACTATTCAGTGACTTTTTTTATATGCTATGCTGAACTGTGGCTGCTAGGTCAAGTTACGGGGTCCTTCAGATCTCAAATCATTGGCTCATGCATTCAAATCATTCATTCCACATGCTGCTATCTGCGCAGACAGTTTTGGTTTCTTTCAGTCTTCTAATGCTCAATCTCCTACAGTTCCATGCCTCTCTGAAGGCCCTTTTTTGGTCTGTGAACATAAAAACGTCGTCAAGATATCAGCAGTTCTCTTACAACCAAGTTTCGGAGAAGATGACTCGGTGAAACCTAGTGACACTTCTGTTGTATACATTTGTGAGTTGGCTGAAATTAAGGGGAAGTTCCACAGTGAGAAGGCAGAAGCCCTTGGTCTAAAAGCTGGACCTAAGCGTGAACAACTACGAAACGGGAAATCTGTGAAGTCAGATTGCCTTGATATTATGGTGAGTTTTTCTGTGCTCGTTTCCAGATTTTTTTTTATAAAAAAATAGAGGTTTTTTCTTATTAATTTATCAATATTGTTGCCCTATTACTTATCCAGCTTGTTTGTCTATCGTGTTTTCTTTTAGGTAAATCCCAGTGATGTGATGGACCCTCCAATTCAGGGTTCCATTATACTTATAGTTGACTGTCCAACAGAATGTCATGCAGAAAAGCTATATATGACACTATCTCTCAGTAATTATTATGCAAAGTTTCCGGGTGAAGGATCTGAAACTGTGACTTGTGTTGTCCATCTTACTCCTGCTTCTGTTGTGAATCATACAAATTATCAGAAGTGGATGAGAAAGCTTGGTACTGTAGAACATATTATGGCTGGATATTCAATGTGAGTTTCTCTTTATTACGTTTTTCACTTTCTTTTGAGTCGGTTGGTGTTTTCTCATCAAAATTGTGGTATGTTCAGGAAGAATGTTGGTATACCAATTCTAAAATCTAGTGCAAGGATCACGAACCGGCTTAGTTACCTGTGTCCTCAGTTTTTTCCACCTCCTGCTTTACAGTCTCCTGAGTATATTTTTGATGCTGAAGTGGGCACGGTTAGTTTCACTTTGTTATGCGTTAGCTTTTATGACCTTAAGTTCCCGAGCTATAGAATTGGAGAAAATGTTGAGGGGTTGAGAATTTGAGATTGATAAACCTCTCATGTTCTTTTTGCAGGAGACTAACGAAAGGATACATGCTAGTGTATTAGCAGAAAACCTACTCAAGGTGCTCAACATTCCCCACCCCCTTTTTGAACTCTCTTATAACTAAAATAGAATGTTTTGGCATTTGTTTGTCCAGTGCTTTCTTCAGTCTGGAGTTCACAGTTTGATGATATTTGACTTGCTGTTGAACAGTTCACTTTACTTCCTCGTGCGCAACTTGGTTTGGACAAATCAAATGTTCCTGGTCTCGTTGCCCCTTTAGAAGTCATTGGTGATTTACTGTTGGAGATACCCGAAGTTGTGGCCACTGCTCAGCAAATCAGCCAGTTCTGGAGCGAGTCCAAGGGGGCTGAAGGGAATTCCACCGAAAATGACGAAGGCTCAATTAGAGGGTCATTATTGGATCAAATTCCTCTTCCTAGTTGCTTAGAAAATATAAGGAGGGATGATGCTGAAATTGTGCTTCTAGGGACAGGTTCATCTCAGCCTTCTAAATATCGCAATGTTAGCTCCATCTTTGTAAATCTTTTCTCCAAAGGTAGTTTGCTACTCGATTGTGGTGAAGGAACACTGGCTCAACTGAAGAGAAGGTGAGGTGCAAGAATTTTCCTAAATCAATCATTATGTTATTAGGCTTTTCTCCATTATTTTTTGAGAGATTGGACATGTCCTTACAGGTATGGCATGGAAGTTGCTGCTAATGCTATTAGAAATCTTAGATGCATTTGGATTTCACATATCCATGCTGATCATCATGCTGGTTTGGTGAGAATACTTGCCCTACGACGTGATCTGTTGAAGGGAACCCCCCATGATCCATTACATGTCATTGGGCCCAAATTCCTTGAATCATTTCTAAGTAAATACAAAATCCTGGAAGATTTAGATATGCAGTTCCTTGACTGCAGAAGCACCACTGCCGCGTCATGGGACACAATCGAGCAGGATAACGTGTTGATGAATTGCCAAACCTTATCAGATTCCATGAAAGATGATACTGTGAATGATGAAGACAAAGATGACTCATGTTTGCTGAGGTGTTCTAAGAGACAGAAATTAAGTGTTCATATGGATGATTGTCTAGATTTTGGCTTACTAAAAAGCTTGAGTGTAGTTCTGAACGAAGTGGGCCTGGAAAGATTAACAAGTTTTCCTGTTGAGCATTGTCCTCAGTCATTTGGTGTCATTCTGAAAGCAAAAGAGAGAGTTAACAATGTTGGAGCTCTGATTCCAGGGTGGAAGATAGTCTACTCTGGTGACACTAGGCCATGCACAGAAGTGATACAGGCATCTATAGGTGCAACCCTTCTTATACACGAGGTATGTATGTCCCTCTTGATGTAAGATTGAGCATTACTGACAAATGGGGCTGTATTGCATCTTCATATTATCGGGGTTTGATTCTCATACCTTGTAGGATTGCTTGCCATGGAACCCACATTCATCTGCAAGCAGTAAAATTGAAAAACAGAAAAATTGAAAATTAAAAAAATCCCACCTTTGGTGGTCCGATTCTAAAACGGCCACATTTTTGTTTACTTCTTAAAAGTCCCACCTTTAACCATCATCTTTTTGTAAAGTTCTGAATGACCTTCAACCTGTTCAACATATCACCTCTTAGTATATCCTTTTTATGATTAAAAAATTGAATTCACCCAATATAAAATTCTTAAAATTGAAACAGTTTCAAAAGTAATACCCAGCCCCCACCCGCCGTGCCGCCCCCTCCCCCACTGGAAATTTCTACCTGACACAACTCATCACTACAGCTCAAGGTCCTTTAAGAGAAGATAATGGTTAAAGGTGGGATATTTTCGATTTTTCCTTAAAAGAACAAGAATATGCTATGGGGCAGTCAGCTTTAATGTAAGCAGGATAGATATTCAAAGTTGTTGGACATTTGTGATGCGACCAAATTTGCCTAAGGCTGTTTAAGTTCTACAAGACCGAAACAACTCGGGTTTGATTTTGTACTATTTCTTTGTCCCATAAGCAACCAAGGTAGTATAGACAATCTTGTTTTAAGCTTCTAACTTCAACAATTTGTCTCACCTTTTCAATTTTCAAAGTAAGCTTCTAACTTTTAGTAGTTTTTTAGGATTCCGGTCCGGAATATTGTTGAATAGAATGAAATTTTTAATCCGGCCAATGATGATAGAAGTTCTGTTTCGTTTCTAATTATTACCCTTCTAGGTAGATGGGCTCATTTGAAAGCTTAACTTCAATATTGCAGGCAACTTTTGAAGATAGCCTTGCTGATGAGGCAATAGCAAGGAATCACAGCACAATTCAAGAAGCCATGGAAGTAGGGAATTCTGCTGGAGCTTATCGTATTATTCTCACACATTTTAGCCAGCGGTATCCAAAAATACCTTCATTTGATGAGATCAACTTGAAAAAAGCTAGCGTTGCCTTTGATCTCATGAGTGTAAACTTGGCGGACTTGCCTATACTCCCTCTTATTCTTCCATACTTGAAATTACTTTTCAGAGATGATGTAATTGAAAAGGACGAAGATGACTATGATTTGTGTTATTGATAGCAAAATCTATATATATATTAAAAAGCGTTATCAAGGAGTGGAGGCCGCCACGTGTCCCTCCAATTCACATTTTAGGCGTTTTGCACAAAGCAAAGGTTGGTTTTTTGGTGTGGCTGTAATTACTTTCTCCTTTCCATTGTTTTTGATTTTATTGTTTCTTCTATTTTACATTCTAATATTTTCTAATCTGTCTGGACAGAGAAGCATCGATACTGCTCTTAATAATGCTTATAGTTTTGGGTTACTCTTTTTGTCAGAAGCATCGAGATATAGCAGACACTGATAGGATATAGTCAACCGAATAACAGAGATAGCAAGTTGTTGTAAGTGATTCTCATTTTCGTTCGACTTCATTGTTAATTTTCACTTTTTTGTGATTCTCGAATTCATGCTTTTGCTATCTGCTATGAGTGTGAACGTGTGACAATGTGATGGCAATGTTGTTTTAATTTGTTTTTTTTTTAGAGCTTTGTTCAGTCCAATTTGGGGACATAAGCAGGAACTTAGGATAAGAAGGGGTTTTGTTTATAAGTTAGGCTTTGACAAGTTCATATGTGTCATCAGTCAAGAAATCATCACTCAAAATAATATTTGAATAAATAAGATTGTCAGTTGGCTGCTATGTATGCTTGAGTTTCATAAGAATCTATTCTAAAAGTCAAGGAAACAACAGTCACAGAAAGTGTGTTGTAAATCTGTTGTACTACCTCTAGAAGCATTTATGGGGCGACATATGGGAGCCATATCATAGAGATGCCTAACTTCATGCAATATATATTAGTTAAGTATATGTTAAGTATATGTAAGTAGGTTGTTTGCATGATGACAAGTGTAAGAAAACAGCAACTAGCAAGTAGGGATACTTCTATTTGATTCTCTAATCACGGAGCATGAATGCATAAGTTAGTTATCCCATTCTAGAAAAGGATACATTAGTTGATTGTTTATAATTAATTAAGATCAACCATTCAGGTGTAATACAGTGCAAGATTAACCAATTAGACCAATAACATGACTTTGAATTGATATACCAATTGTCTATGATAATTTGGACAGAAGCCTGAGGTTGAAAATACTTCGATAAGTTTTATTCTTGCCAAAAGTAGAAGACAACTTAAATTCGTAAATATTAGTTACAAAATAAAGTCCTAACAGCAAGATCATGGTGTAGGGTGGCTCAATGTGTTATCTGTTGCGAGCAATAAGTGACGACTGAAGCACTAATATCATCATGCTCATTCGTAGATGGTAGACCCTGCAAACTTTAGTGTTTAGGCTACACTATACTTTTAATGCAACATCTATTGATTTGTGCATCTTTGGCTCATTCTTTGCACATCTTTATTTGGACTAACTAAACCGAATCACATTTAAAGGCAACTCAATCAATCACATTTTGCTCCTACTCAACTCCTTTATTCGTAACCTAAACAACTCCTTTAATCACACTCACATCCCATAATGTAGTCTACATAATAATTGAGCTTAGGTAGTGATTCCCATAATGTCTGTAGCTATTCTTTTGGTGGCATTGAACCTGCTGCCTTACTACAGTTTTGAGTTGCCAGGTTCATAGTTCCATAGCTACATTTGAGTTTTTTTGCTTGTATTGACGAGTTAAGACAACCTAGCTATTTTTGTGCAAAAGCGGCTTTTAATTTTTGTTAGTGGTCTCTGTAATGGCCTAGACATCAGCAATGATATCAGAATCCGAACCTGCTTAGTTGCTAGACTTATGTAAAGTATGGCCATATATATATGTATATGTATGTATATAACGATGCTCTGTGTTCGCCATATTGTGATCCTTTTTAGTTTTTATTGTAAAGGAAATAAGGGATAAAGAGTAGCCCTGCCGGAATCGATTGCTGTGCTTAGGCCAAAGGTAATACCTAGAGAAGGGTACTATACACTAAGTTAACTCTGCAATGGGGGTTAATTTACCTTGAGTTGGTAGGAGGTCTCGACTCTGGATGTGCAGAAGCTCTGCCTTTTGACTCCCTTGTAGCCAAATTTGGAGAAATCCAAATATCAATCCATTCACATATGTTTTACCTCGCAACTAACACGCACAATAACACATAAATCATTTTTCTTCATTATACAACCTATTGCATCAAATAATAGAACGACATCTCAGGCACACATGACAGTTAACTAATTGTTTAAATGCTGTCAGCATAGGCAAATATGACAATTAAGTAGCTGTAATATGGATAAAGTCCCTCTAGAATGGGAAGGTTTTCGTTTATCGCTCTATAAATAGAAGATTTCCTGGTTAGATTCTAATGAGAAAATGACTTACCAAATGCTGCCAGTATGCTGTATGCAGTTTGCAAATGCATATGGATGAACACTTTGAAGGCTATTAGTAAAAGGGTATTAAGGATCAGATAGTTATGCAACAAATCTGATGGGGCTTCTTTGTATCATACAAAATTTTCACTGGATCATTGGCACCGCACATCTATGCAAATTTCATCTTAAGAAAAGGGATAGCTATCGTGACCTAAAGTTGTTTCTTGGGTTAGGTTCTCTAATTAATATAATTCTGAGTGTTATGTTTCCAACAACAAATTGGATATGAATGTTTGGGCTCCATTTCCTATGCTAATTCCAAAGATAACAACAATACATGTGTGTGAACCGTGAAGGATATATATTTCTGAGGCCTAAGATAGGGAATGTCTTCACATGCGTGTGCATTATATCCTTCAATTCTCCTTATCACAAGTATACCCATCTTTACCTCTATATAATTCCATAACAATCATGCACTAAGTAGTTTTAGAATCTGACTCACAAAAGTCCCCCCTCCCCAAACCAAAAAGGCCTCAACAGTAATATCAAAATCTATATTAAGAGACCTTTCTTATTGCTAGACATTGAAAAGAGAAGCTTTGAAGAACACTGAAAATGGACCCCACAAAACACTCTTTTTATGATGATACATCTTGAGAGAGAGTTGTCTATGTTTTGAATTTAGGTGATGCTATATTTGCAATATCTTTGTTCTTGGTTGTTATTCATTTGTTCCGACTTTGTTATTGGAGATCAGGTGTTAACTGGTTTGTAACTTGAGTTCTTGTATCTAAATTTTGTACTAATTACTGTCTCTTTTATACCCTTGCCTTTTTGATATTCCTATCCAAGGGATCCCATTTTGTATTTGGCCAACTGGGTAGGATTGCAGACTTTGTCCTTCAGAACAGCCTGTATATTGGTAATGTTGAGCTGAGTAGATGTTCATGTATACCGGTAATGGTGAGCTAAGGGAAGATGTTCATTTTTCACAGCTTCTTTTTTGAGTTACACGGACCAATGACCATATAAAAGAGCTTAATATTCATCTAGCGGCATGAAATAAAGAGTAAACAAAAGAGAAAAAGACAAATGGTATACTATAGTATTTTGGTTAGTAATATAAAGTGTATATATGATTCCAACTAACAACCTATACTATATTATACAGGGAATGGAAGAAATGACAAAAGACCGACATTACAAAATGAGGGGAATAAGTGGAAACAAGGAAGGAAATTGAAACGATGAAATGAAGGGCCTAAATGCGAACAACGATATCTTTGTAACTAAATAATGTTGAGATTGAACAATATGTCGATTAATGATGTTCGCACAAAGGTTTATTAGATACAAAACTAAGTTTGATAAACTCTCATTATGTTCTTTTTTATTCCTACAAAATGAGGATGTTATAGGAGTTTTGGTTGAAGCTACTACACAAAGAGATACTTTCATTTATGCAAATAAAACAGCTGTTGTAGGAAGTTTAAATGTTATGGTCGGATTTCTTATTGGATGTAGTTGAACTTAGTCAAACTACCAATAGCATCGTGAACTAAAAAACATAACATAATGAAACTGACCCGGGGCATCACCTGGGTGTCAACACTATTTTATTTATCATATTTGAAGTTCTTTTAGTCAGGTAGTAAATTTAAGACGAAGTATGTAGCATTTAAGCTCTATTCTTTTCAACTTATTTTGCTTATCTGAACTTATTTGCATTAGTAGACCTTATTCGACTATATATGGCCTTATTCAATGTTATTTAGATCTTATTCAGTCATATTAGATCTTATTAGATTTTATTTAACCTTATTAAATGAAACCATATTAGATCTTATTAGACCATGTCTAAACTTATCCGAACTTATAAGGATTAAAAATAAGTTGAAGAACCCTTAGTGAAGAATGATTGTATAGCTTTCCTCTCTTCATACTAACCATGAAACCAAGGCAAAGGGCTTGTTCTCTTCGCATAAATCTAGCTGAACTGAATTGAACTGATTGGAGTTGAACTGAACTGATTGGAGCTAAACTGAATTGAATTAAAGTAAATATAATAAGTATACAAATAATATTTAAACAATAATAATATGAATATTAAATAATAATTATAATGATAAGTAATAATAATGAATATTTAATAAAAATTAATTAATAATAATAATAGTATTTTGAATATTTTTAAATGATAGTTATAAATAAATAAATAACATTAATAATCACAACTTAATAAATTAATAATAAAAATAATAATTAATGATAATAATGATAATTAATAATAAGTATTTTATATCATTTGTATTAATATATTAATATGTGATGATGCTTATATAATAACAATAATATCTAAGAAGTAAATTAATATGACTATTTTAATAATTAGATTTAATAATATAATAAAATTTAGTAATAAATATAATGATTGGGTCGGACTACGCAAAATTGCAACATAAAGTGTTTTGACGTGATTTGATTGGTTTATGGGCGAAAAAACGTGGGTTGGTTTGTACTTTTGACCAAACCACGATTTGCGGTTTCGGGTTGGTCTTTAATGTTTGTAAACCTAACTACACCACAAACCGTCATAGTATCTTTAGTATTCAACGTAACGACGGTTTTGTACCTTAAATAGTAATATTATTAACAACTTTGTATTTTCTTCAATATCATCTAGCTTATTGTAGCTTATTTGTATGATGTAATAACATCTAGTTGGTAAAATAAAACAACAATTGCAAATAAGAAACCTCGTATTAAGATAAAATATGGTTAAACTGTAAACCGCACCAACCTAAACCACGCGCCTCCCTAATAATAATAGTATAATAATGAGTAAAGCTATAATAAATAAAATGATATATAGAAATAATAATAATAATAATAATAAGAGTAATTAGTAAAATAATTTAGACCAACAGTAATAATAATATCTAACAAAATGGTTATATAAAGAATGGAGTTGAACTGAACTGATTGGAGTTGAACTGACTAAAAATAAGCTGGGAAGAACAGGCCCAAAGTCTATATAACATCTAGTTTGGAATAATGACTTCCAACTCTTACAATTAGAAGTAACTCCTCCTCGAAATATGTTCTCGAACCTAATCTGTGCAACAATGGCATGAAATATGAATGTTGCAGTTTGTGTTTCTTAAACGCTAAGATAACTCTTTTCTAGTAAATAACTTGTGATATGTGGTTCTAAAAATCTAAAAATGGCAATTTCATTCCAAGATTGATTACAAATTATATTACATTAGAGTAAGAATCAAGATTATATAACATAGGCGATGTGCTTGTACAATTGAGAAATTTAGAGCACCTCCAATGGTAAAAAAGAGGGTACCCAAATGCACTCTCTCTCTTCAAATGGGGCTCCCCATGAGTGGGGGAGGGTACCCATTTGTTGAGCATGCTCAGAAATTAGGAGAGGTGCACAAATGGGCAACAAATGAGGCGTACACACGTGGCATAGGACCACCTAGTTGCTGTAATTTTTTTCTCCCAAAACACATCAAAACGGCACCGTTTTTGATTAGTTTTGAGCAAAAAAAATAAGGTCAGTTGCTGGGCTCTGACACGGAAATCGACCCGCGTCAGAAGGCCCATTCACAAGCTGCCACTTGTCGCCTTTTGTCTGTAATTCCAACAGTTATAAAATTATGTAGTCGTTGCATTTTCAACGGCCATAATTAAATTGGCTAATTATAAAAAAAAATCACCAACGTTCATATTTTTCAATTGTCTATAAATAGAGATCAATTTTGCCATATTTTAGATACACTCAAATTTCTCTATCTTTTCCAATCTTTAATTTCTCTAATTTTTCTCATCTTAATTATACATTTTATTCCTCTACTCTTTAAATATTTCCAAACAAATTATCCATAATTATGAATTCTAATAATTCTAATTATGGAAATAGGCCTCAAAGAACCCCAAATTATCAATTTAATCTCAACCATCCACAAAATCCAAATTCCCCATAAAATTCTAATTTTCCACAAAATTCTAATTTCCAACGTAATCCAAATATCCAACAAAATTCGAATTCCCTACAAAATCCAAATTTCCAACAAAATCCAAATTTCCAACAAAACCCAAATCATCAAAATACTAATATTGCTTTTGATCCAAATATGTTCAATAACCCTCAAATCCAAGCCTTTGTACTCCAAAGTCAACAAAGTTCTAATTTCGATACCTCGCCCCATACTCCGGTGAATCTCTCATCTCCAATGTCTCAAAATATGGATCAAAATCCTACAACCCCAGGGGGAGACGGGAGCACCAATCGAATACCGGTTGAAGATTATTACCAAACTCAACAACTCGGAGACGATGATGATGCTTATGATGATGATGATGAAGATGAAGCGGACCAAGGTGGAAAAGGTAAAGATAAGAAAATAAAAGAAAGGTGGGACGTGATGAGAAAATAGCATCGGTCTCCGGATACCTTAATTGTGGTGGTGATCCATTAGTGGGAACGGATCAAAATAAGGCAAAGCTTTGGAAAGAAATCAAGCGCATCTATGATGTTGAAGTGGTAAAAAAGCCATCACTCATCCACCCAAGGACCATGAGGTCAATTAAAGCGCATTGGAGAACCATCAACCGACTCGTGACTTTGTGGGTAGCGCAACTCGATGAAGCCGAGAGAATGAAATCAAGTGGAATGGCTATTACGGATGTAGAGGCTAAAGCTCATGAATTATACCAGCAAAAAGAAAAAGGTAAAGCTTTCAAATTGTTCCATTGTTGAATGGGAATGAGACACCTTTCGAGATGGCAACCCGGTAACGATTCTACTGTTGTGAGTTAATCAAGTTCAAAAAGGTCAAGTGATGAAGTTGGATCAAATCGCCCGGATGGTCTGAAGAAGGCTAAGGCACAAAGAAAAATGAAAGGAGTAGCTACAAGTTTAGATGATTTCAACAGCACTTTAAGTGAAATGCAAGATGAAAGAATTACGCTAAGGAAAAATATAGCAGGAATGATGGATTACCAAAAGCAGCGAGATGAAAAGAAAATGAGGTTCAAGATGTATCAATTGTTGATGACCAAACCATCTCTTGATGCGGGTGAGTTCGAATACTATGAGAAGCTAAAAGAAGAGTTTATGAAGTAGTTTAGTTATAAGGTTGTTTTTATTTAGTACTCTTCTTTCGTAATTTTAGTATTTACTATCCTAGTTTAGTCATTGTAATATGAAATCTCAATTATGTTTGTTGCATTAACTTTTGTTTTTCTCGTATCTATGATATTAATGGAGAAATTATAGTTTTATTAGCGTGATTAGCAATTTACGTAGCGTAATTAGCAACTATCGAATTAATTAGTGTTTTTAATAATAAACGTATTATTCGTTTTAGTAAAAATTATCAAATTATGTAGCTTAATTAAAAGGCGAGTGTAGATTAACGATTTAATTAGTGTCAATATTTCGTGATTAATTATGAAATTAATTAGCATAATTACGATTTTTTATTTAATTACAAAGAAATCATGTTAAATATGGAGTATATAATCAATAGATAAAATATTGGTGGGGTATGGGAAAGTAGGAGAGAAAAAAGGTGGTGGGGTATAGGAAATAGGAGAGAGAAGATAAATGGGGAGGTAGATGAGTGGAGGTATGTGTCCCAAATTTGAGTAAGGTAAAATGGGGAGGTAGTGAAAAATGAGGTGGACAAATAAGGTGAGGAGAGAGAAGAGATGGGGTTCTCCATGAGTGGAGATGCTCTAAACGCAACAATGGCTACAAGCCTAGTAGGTTACCACCCTCGTTAAAAAAATGTGTAAATTTCTCATCACCAAGCCTTATGCAGTATGGAAAACTATTCCTTGGGTGTATGATTTAGAAAAATATGACAATGTGTAAGAATAAAGATTCACAATTTTTTTCACTTTCATATTCCTTCGTTATAGCTACTCTGCATGCACATTATAACTAGAGACCATGCACCGTACACCCGGATGCACTGTGCGCATGGTGCACCCGGTGGTATTATGGTAATTTTCGCGAACTTCAGCAAAACAGCTCTAATACTATTTCCTTCCATTTTACATCAGTAAATGGAAGCTACCTCAGTGGTTGGGCCTCTATACTCTCTCCACGTTAGAGGGTCGTGGGTTCGAATCCCCCCTATACCACTCTTTGTTGTTGTTTTTCCTCCTTCAATTCATTTTTTATTAATCTTCTTTTTATTCCTATTTTTTTAAAAGAAATATATATTATTGCTCATTTAAAAGTTATATTGCTCATTTGAAAGTTACGATGATCATTTAGTTATTTTTCAAGTTCAAGTATAATCTATTTGCTCATTCGAAAACAATATTGCTCATTTACTTATATTATAACCGATTACTCTATTTGGTATTTATTTTAACACATTAGAAAATATATTTTCTCATTTTAAGATATATTTCTCATTTGAAATATCTAATGCTCATTTTAGTAATATATTCGTCAATGTGAAACAGTATATACATGTTTACTAATCAATAAAGAATTATATAATTGCTCATTTAAAAGATAAATTACTCATTTATTTATTTTCCACGTACCAGTGTTAAGCTACTACAAATTAGAAAATAATATTGTTCATTTTCTTCTTTTTTATGACTATTTATTTTTTATTTTAAGACATTAGAAATAGACATTTAATTTGCTCATTTAAGATACATCGCTCATTCGAACTATGTATTGTTCATTCTAGTGATATATTGGAAGCTTAAAAATTGAAGTGAATTTAAAATAATTATATATTCTACACCGTAAAATAAGACAATGTTTGCTCATTATAAGGATGTTTTGCTCATTTAAATTATTTTTTGCTCCATAAATATTCAGTGATATTGTTAATAATTTCATTAAATAAGCAATATTCTAAGAGTTTTTTACTCATTTAAGGACATTTTTGCACTAAGTAACATATTTACTCATTTCAAAGCTATATTTCTTATTTCATTAATTTTTCAATGAGTAAAATAAAACAACTCATTTTGTGAATGAGCATATTTATTTTAGCTCACTCAAGATTAGAATGTTAACTGATCTTCTTGTGCAAAAAAGATTGCTCATTTCATCAAATGAGTAAAATAAAACATCTCATTTGGTAAATGAACAGATTTATTTTACATCACTCAAGATGAGATTACTGATCTTCCTGTGAAAAAACGATTGCTCATTTGATCAAATGAGCAGTTTTATTTACTCATTTGATCAAATGAGCAATTTTATTTTTCTCATTTGATCAAATGAGTAAATAAAACTGCTCATTTTGTGAATGAGCAGGTTTGTTTACTATGTATAATGTATTGCTCATTCTAGTCATATATTGGAAGCTTAAAAATTAAAGTGAATTTAAAATAACTATATATTTTCCCCGTAAAATTAAATATTTAATAATTTAGAAACAATAATTATAGTACAACAATATGCAAAATAAATGAAAAGAATAAATAAAAAAAAAGAAGTAAGACTATGGAAGAAAAAAATATTATTATTTTAAGAATAATTGTAGAAGGAAAAATGAGATTCAAAAGACAAATATTGTGAGAAAAAGACAAAATTGAAAAAAAAACAAATAAGTTGCTTGGTAAGATAGTCGAACCCGCGACCATCCAACAACTCAAGCTTTGATGATAGGCACGCTAACCAACTGGGCTAAGCAGCCTTCATGTTCCATGCTGCATGCTTTTAGTATATAACTGTTCCCAGATTATATCCGGGTGCACGATAATAGTTGTATTATAACTACTATCACATTGCTTCCTTACCTCTCTTTTGCACACATCAAATGCATACGAAGCTAGTATGATATACTTCATTTGTTTCGAAATAAATGCCAAATATTCCTCTTTTGGAAATGTCAAATAAATGTTATATTGAGATTATGCATCATACACCCGATCCACTCGCATGTACATGAGTATGGTACACGCTATACAACAAAGACTATTTTTTGCTCATTACTCATTTTGATGTCTCCTTAGACATCCAAATGGGCAACAAGCAAAAAATAGCCTTGGGGTGTACCAATCATGGTACATCGGACCGAGTGTATAATGAAAGTTGCACCACTTGTTTCCCTTTATTAATAAAATCAATCGCAATCCCCATTTTCGTATTTTCTTTCTACACTTCTTTGGTTTTTAGTTAGTTAGTTAAACACATTTAATACGCATTTTAAACTTCGTTTGCCAAAAAAATATATGCTTGAGTCCCTCTGTCTTAAATGCAAAAATGGATCGAATGCGTTTTTTCAAAAAACTTATTTTCTTGAGCAATCTTTTAGAGTCTTAGTTTTCTCCTCTCGCACACACTCACAAACTCATCACAAGTCACAAATGGACGCTCATCTCAATATTCATCAACAAGCATGTTATTTGCGCTCTTCACTATCGACAACACCCCTGTGGTTAAACCAAAATTATCGACTATAGAAGTCTGAAATTTCGCAATCATTTTTTTACGTACCTTTTTTCACTAACAAAGGTTTCTAGCAATTGTCTTTGTGTTGCATTTATTTTGAAACAGATGAACTAAAATAACTTTGAGTTGGTCTTATGAGATACCGCCTAATTTTAATTTAAAATTAAGCAACCTCTAAAATCCAATAGAAAGAAAAGATAAAACACCGTTTTAAAGAAGTGATGGACTTTTTG
Organism: Patellifolia procumbens; assembly: GCA_947645195.1. Taxonomy (NCBI): domain Eukaryota; kingdom Viridiplantae; phylum Streptophyta; class Magnoliopsida; order Caryophyllales; family Amaranthaceae; genus Patellifolia; species Patellifolia procumbens. Next base: position 515,524 of record CANSGD010000888.1, on the reverse strand, counting down.
AATAAAGTAATGGACTCAAGTTAATCTAATCTATCTATACTAATATATAAAACAAGAAAAAAAAGTCAACGTGGCATTCATCTATGCATTGGGTGATGTGTCAACAGTAGGTTAAATTAGCGACGTGTCGCATGCACAAAGGTTTTCGCTAATTGACTTGAATTTGGGTAAATATATGATACGTGTGATCATGTCTAGTGGAAAGTTTTTTAAAAATAATTCCCTTTTTCACTCATTGACTTGAATTCGGGTAAATAAATGATACGTGAGATCATATTCAGTGGAAATTTTTTAAAAAAATAATTACCTTTTTGGCTCATTGGTCTGTTAAAAATATTTGGGTAAAGATTTGTAGAAAAATATTGGGTATTCCTAACTACTTTACTTTAATGAAATAGAATAATTTTTATCAGCTTTTGGGAAATAAAAAAATCACGTAGATGTGATTTTTATATTCAATAAAAGAATAAGGAACACATATTTTGAATTTTTAAATAAGATTATTTAGTTAAAATCGTATCCAATATACATAGGGCATGTTCTCTTCGTCTAATTCTAGCTGAACTGAACTGAATTGAACTTATTCGAGATGAACCGATCTGAACTGAACTGAACTTATTGGAGCTGAACTAAACTGATTGGAGCTGAACTGAACTGAACTATACTTATTGGAGTTGAACTGAACTGAATTGAATTGAATTGTAATAAGTATATCAAGAATAAGTAAATAATAGTTATGAATATTAAATAATAAGTAATTATAATTCTAAGTAATAATAATTAATAATTAATAATAATATTATATGAATAATAATATTATTATTTTTGATGTTATTAAATAATAGTGAGAATTAATAGTAATGACAAATTAATTTTAAAAATAAAAATTATTGATAATAATAAAAATTAATAATGAACAATTACTATTATTAATATTAATATAATAATACTTGATGATGATAGTATAACAACAATAATATCTAAGAAGTAAATTAATATTACCATTTTAATAATAGCTAGCAATTATAATAATAATTAGCTTAAAACATGGGTTGGTGTGTGCTTCTAACCAAACCACGATTTGTGGTGGATTGGTCTATAATATTTACAAACCAAAACGCCAACACAAACCGCCAAAGTATCTTTAATATTCATCGTAACGATGATGTTGTACCTTAAATAGTACTCCAGTATTAGCAATTTAGTAATTTTTTAATATCTTATAGCTTTTTGTAGGTTATTTGTATGATGTAATAGTGAGTATCTAGTCGATGAAATAAAAAACAATTGCATATTAGAATACTCGTATTGAATGAAATTTGGTTAAAACGAGCACCAACCTAAACCATACTCAGCCATAATAATAATAGTAATAATAATGAGTAAAGATATGATAACAAAAAATATATAATAAAAATAATAATACTCCCTCCGTCCCATAAAGCCTTATACACTTGATTGAACACATAGTTTTAGATGATAAGTTGTTGTTTTGTTATCAATTGTATTTTATTAAAAAGGTAGATGTGATAGAAGCTAGTAGGGTATTATTTTATTTGGATGTGATAGAGTGGTGGGTCATGGTTGAAAAGTCAAAAGAATAGAGTAGTAGTATACCATGTCCAAAAATTGAAGTGTATAAAACTTTCTGGTACGGATGAAAAAAGAAAGTGTATAGAGCTTTTTGGGACGGATAGAGTAGTAGTAGTAGTAATAATAATAATAATAATAATAATAATAATAATAATAATAACTTAGTTGATCGTGAGATTATGTTACGTGAAGTTCGTCTTCGGTGTCCGGGACTTTCGCGATGGGTTGAATTCTGCTACTCTCATCCAGCCAGATTGTATTATGGAGAGCACACCTTATGGTCATCTCAGGGGGTACAACAGGGTGATCCCCTTGGTCCTTTGCTTTGGTTTTACATCCATTAGTGTGTAAAATCAGAGACTCTTTTGATGTCAGTCTTCAGGCGTGGTATTTGGATGATGGCACCATTATTGGTGATACCTTGGTGGTGGGAAAGGTTTTGAAGTTGATCATGGAAGATGGGCCTAGTTCTGGGCTACATCTCAATGTGGGAAAAAACTGAAGTTTTCTGGCGTATCGAATATCCTCGTAGTAGGCTTGTTGGTGTCTTTCCCCCTGACATTGCACGGCCTTTGCATGGTGTAAAATTGCTTGGTGGTCCCGCCAGTTTCGACTCTGTTTTCTGGGGAGCTTGTGATGCAAAGAGTGTCCAAGTCTATTTCGCTTATGGATAAGGTTGCTAAGCTTGATGATCCGCAGTGTGAGTTGTTGCTTCTTAGGGCGTGTACGGGCATTTCAAAACTCTATTTTGCCTTGCGTGCTTGTTCTCCTTGTGCCTTTGATGAGGCTTGTCGTTCTTTTGATGGGGCTCTTCGGTCATCTTTGGAGCGTATTGTTACTGCTTCGGGGCCTGGTTTTGACGATTGCAGTGGCGTCTTGCTACCCTACCTTTTTTCTTTGGAGGACTTGGTGTTTATTGCGCGAGTGATGTTCGGCATTATGCTTATCTCGCGTCTCGTTTGCAGTCTGCTGGTTTACAGAATAAGCTTCTGCGTCCTGCAGGTATTGTAGGTTGTGGACGTGCCTTTAAGGATGCGTTGAGTCTTTTTAATAGAACTGTGGAATCTGACATTTTTAGTAATCCTAGTGTTGTCGCTGCCCCTAAACTTGTGAAAAAATTGGTAGATATATATTTCACAAAGGTTACTGCATCTGCATAATCTACTTTTTCTTTTTCTTCTCGGCAGTTAGCTTTGTGGAAGTCACTGCAGGGGGATCACACCTTAGATTGGCTACGGGAAGTTCCTATTTCTGGGTTGGGTCAGACGATGAACCCCAAAACTTATCGGAGTGTGTTGTGCTACCGGTTGGGTGTTCTTTTGTTCTCTACTTCGATGTCGTGCTCTGCTTGCTCCATGGTTTTCGCAGGGGATGTTTTTGGTGATCATGCGGTGTCGTGTGCTGGTATGTTGGGTATTAAACATCGGCATAATGTCGTTCGGGATACTCTAGTTGATATTTGCTATCGGTATGGGATTTCGGTACGAAAGGAGGTTGACATTGGGTTGTCTAGAGGGAACGACGGGGCCCTCAGGCCAGCAGATGTGCTTCTTTATTCTTAGGATCATGGTCGTGATGTGTGTGTCGACTTGAATGGGTCTTCTCCCTTGACCCAGTCTGGGTTGTCTGATTTCGTTCCTGGACGTGTTATTGCTGATGCGGCTCATCGGAAGCGGGTTAAGTATGAAGCTCGTTGTCACGCAATTGGGTATGGCTTCCTTCCCTTTTCCTTTTCTTCTCTTGGGGAATTGGATAAGGTGGCTGTTGCATTGCTGAAGCGGGTTCAGTACTTCTCGAAGACACATGACATTGGGGCACGTGCTGCTGCCCATATCTTCACTAGGATAGGGTTTGCGATAACTAGAGGAGTGGGTGCCCAGATTGTATCTCGGTTTATCTCGGTTGCCCACTAATTTCTTGTAGGTTGTATGTTTTTTGTCCTTTTATAATAATAATAATAATAATAATAATAATAATAATAATAATAATAATAATAATAATAATAATAATAATAACAACAACAACAACAACAATAATAATAATAATAATAAGTAAAATAAATTAGACCAACAATAATAAATATTATTAAACGAAATGGTTAAATAATGAATGGAGCTGAACTGAACTGAACACAACTAAACTTATTTGAGCTGAACTGAACTGAACTTATTGGAGCTGTACTGAACTGAACTTATTAAACTGAGCTGAACTGAACTTATTGGAGCTGAACTTATTGTAGTTGAACTGAACTGAACTGAACTTATTGGAGCTGAACTAAACTGAACTAAACTTATTAGAGCTGAACTGAACTGAAATGAACTGAAAATAAGCTGAAGAGAATAGGCCCATAGTATTCATAAGATGAATATCTTTGAGACAATATCCAAAAAGTATGTATTTATCCTTGATTTTCGTTGAACATCTTATCAAATATGTAATCAATTAAAATGTTTGACACGAAAAATAGTTATACCAAACGATCAAATAATAATTATACCAAACGATCAAAAATTAGTTATACGAAACGATCAAAACAACAAAGTTTAGTAATCCCCTTTTAAAACTTTTTAATTATTCATAGGTTTGTGCAATTCCATTCATTTGTTGTGTAAATTATCACACACTATTGAATTACGTGCAGTTCTTCAAATAGAGTTTTATTATTGCAATCGTTTCTCTTCGTTTAATTTATTCATTTAAAAAAGTGTATCGGGTTACAACAATAAGTTTGGTAAATTCACGGGTTAGGAACACTAGACATGTCAGGGTTATTATTTTGACTTTTATCAATCATAAGTTTTGAGCATTAATCTTACGAATTTCCACAAAGTGGGCTTACTTTAAATTAGAGCTAAAAAAATTCTCTTATGATTATATTACCCTCCAAGAACAACATATTTACTACATAAGATTTTTATGGGTTACATTATCTTTTACTATCGAATCACTCAATTCATCACGCAACTTACTTTTTTCTCATTTTCATTTAGAAAAAAGTAGATTATAAATATTGTAATATACATAAATTTACACTCTCCAATTTGACTTGGTATTCCTTTGCTTATGAATAGAAAAAATAAATTGGAGGGAGGACTTTATTTATGTTTATTGTTTTATTTTAAGTTGATTATTTAAAATAATTCAATTACATATATTTTATTAGATAAATTTTTTTAAAAGAACTTTTAATAAAGAGGTTGCACACTCATGGGATTGGTGGGTAGTAATTAAATATTGTTGAATAGACATTTAAACCAAGTTTTTGTAACTTTTACGTAACTACATTGCCTTAAACAAGAAATAATAGAGTAGAACAATAAAATTGGAATTTCGACACATCTCTCTTACTTTTACTCTTCTTCTCTTTACCTTTTTGTACCTTTTTCCTTACTTTTTCACTTAATATTTTCTCCTACAGTCCTACTTTTGTACTTTTTGCTTGGTCTATATGCAAACCCACGTGTCCCTCTTAAAAAACGGAAGAAGTATAATTTTGTTTTAGTCTTGATCAAGTTTCATCGGGTTAAATTATTAAAATAAATCCAATAACTTATATATTAAACCTTTTAGATAGAACATTTGCCCTTGGCAATTGGCATCCTGTTTCCTGTACATTTTTGCACGAGTATATATCTAGTTTGATATAAACTTAGACTTTTAATAACTTTTGAACAACTTTATTTTCCAATCATCTCCTATTTGTCTATTTCGACTCTACCCATGGACTTCAAATTGGATTGGGCCCGATGAAGCACCTGGCTAAACACAAAGCGTTTTCATTTCTCGCTTCAATTTCTCCCTTAAACCCTAGTTCCTTCAATATATACATCGCACCGCATTGTTCATCATCATATCGTCGTTTTCACGATCTCCTCTTTCTCTTCTTCAATCAATTACTCTCTCCTGTAAATGCTGTAATTAATCTCTACCTCTTCATTTCATTCCATATTCAAACCAATCCGCCTCTATTTGGAGAAACCCTAATATCCAACTCCATTGGTATAAGGAACTTTCTCCAGTTCTTCAATCTGAAGAAATCATCAATGGAGGCGGAGATTCGCATGGCAGGACTTGAGTCACTCCGTTTCTGATTCTTCCACAGGCGTAGTGAATTTTACCTTTGCTATATTTTCATTTTACCTTTTTATTTTTTAATATTTGAATTAAGATAATATTGAGTGTCCTGTGATGGTATTAAATCTTTGAGACCTGAGATTTGTCTTTCCTTGATGACAAATTACAAGCAATTTCTTCTGAGGCCTCTCTTTTTTTTTTTTTTTTTTTTCAAAATTATTTTTCCAGATTTATTCAGATGATGAATTTGAGAGGATGAATGTGCACTGGGCTCTGATATTGTTGATGCATAATTGCTAGCCCTAGAAAAGCTATTCCTGATCTTTTATTCATATTTTTTAAAACAATTTTCCACAGTTTTTGTTTTGATAGGGGTCCTAGGATGGTAGAATTCGAATCATCAGAGCTGAATTATGTAAAATTGATGACAATTTTTTCAATGTTTTCAACTGAGGATCCTTTGATTTTATTTTCCGATTTTGATTTTTTTTGAGTATGTTAAATAGAATGTTGTAGAGATGTGGATTTCTCAGTGATGATGAAAACAGATGACGAGTCGGATTAATCCATTCTATTAATAATTCATGACGACAAAACGAGGCATTTGTCTGAGAGGAATCATACATCTCATTTCTTATGTTGTTTGAAGTTTAATTCTTAATTACTAATTTCAATTTGAAAAAAAGTGAAAAATCTCGGTGATGAATAAAACAGATGACGAGTCGGACTAATTCCATTCTTTTGCATTATGACGACAAAACGAGGCATTTGTCTGAGAGACTATTTTATCTTTTGTTTTTGAACAAATTGTTTTCTTTTGTTCTTGCCATTTTGTACTATCTATTGCTATTCAAAATATGATTTTTTTCTCTTTTTAAATAAATTTTGACATCTTTGAGGGTGGTTATCTGTGGATTTCTTGATAGTTGAATGTGTAGAGCTTTAAGGCGAATGGGACATTTTGAACTTTGACCATCCAGTACGTTGATTGTAAATTTTAGCATAATGTAAACACAAATTCTAAGTCTGTAAAAATCAAAATTAATGTGATAAATGTAATGGCCTGTTTGGTTAATGAGCTTTTAGGCTAATGGGACTATTCTAACTTTGACCATTCAATATGTTGATTATAAATTTTAGGGAAACTCTATGTGATGATCCTTGGTTTTACAACTTTTACGTGATGGACATGAAAATTTGAAAATCTATAAAATACTCTCTTCGTCTCTCAAAGAATTTCTCATTTTTTTATTTATGTTTGTCCCAATTACATTTTCTATTTCCTTATTTGAAAATGACCCACTTACTATAATATTATTTTCCTTATAAAAAGTATTTGACCCCATATTCTCTCTTTTAATAAACAATTCTAAAAAATACTCACTACTTTACTTTTCCATTATAATATGAAAACTAGGCCCCACATTAACATTACTCCTTAAGCTTTGTGCCCAAAGAAAATGGGCAATCCTTTGGGGGACGGAGGGAGTAACCCTCAACTTGTTATTTGTATATTCAATGACCATTTTCCATTAAAATTGATTCTTTCATAAGAAAATTGATTTTGATTTTAAATTAACAAAAGACAAAAAAAAATGCAAAACCCTCCTTCCTCCATGGTCTGACTACCCAAACTCATGGGTTGCTTCTTGCAGTTTTTGTTGCCATTGATCATACTTGGTTTGGCATTCGCCCTGAAGGATTATAAGAAATAAGCAGCTTGCTAGGTTCTTACACTCATAATTACAAGTGGTTAATTAGAACAAGTATTTATGTGGTTGCTGCGAAACCTTGATCTAGTTGGATTCTAGTACTTTTTCCGTTTCTTTTTAATAGCAACAAATTCACGTGAGTGGATTTTTAAGCAAAATTTTGGTGTGAGTGTGAAGGGGACGAAGAGAGAAAGTGGGACATATGATAAAGAGAGATATAGAAAGAAATGATTTGTAAAAAAAAAGATAACATTTGTTGTAATTAATTTGATAATTTTTTTTTTGACAATTTTTATTGCAATTAAAAAGAAACGTTGGAAGTAAATATTTGTAAACTTCCATGATAGGCATCCTGAATTTGATTACAATTTTTATTCTGTTGCATTTGAGTTGGACTTTCTATCTCAAACGTTCGAATGTCCATCTTTTCTATCCATTGTGATGGAATTGAATTGAAAATTTTAAGAAATGTTACCTACAGGTAGAGGAGGTGCTGGGCTAGTTGAGGGGGGTGGTGGGATGGGTGGTCAGGCGAAGAAGGGGTGGGTTTTGCATTTTTCTAACTAAAAATTAGTTTTCTTATCAAAAATCATTTTTTAAGGGGAAATGGTCATCAAAAATAAAAAAAGTAGATTCTCAAATTTTCATGTCTATTATGTAAAATTTGTAAAATATAAAGGTCATCATATAGAATTTCCCTAAATTTTAGGGTAATTGTAATTACAAAGTCTGTATAAATCAAAATATATGTGATATATTAAGATTGTATTGAAAAAGTTTTGTGAAACTCATCAAGCTAGAGTCCATAAAGTTCTCTACAATGCTCAGAGTTGAGGAACATTGATCAAACTAGTGAGTAGTGAGAGGCATGCTCTCTTCATGGAGTACTAAACAACATACAGACAAAAACTTGAATAATGACATGGTAGAAGAAGATATAAAATGCAGTTCATAGAGCTGGAATGATAAATCTGAAAAGATATTGGACCTGTGTAGTGCTCAGTGAATAACGGATAGCGATTAGTTGATATATTAATATTAGGTGTAACTCAACATATATTAGGCTTTAATAAAGCCTTTAACACAAGTGATTTGACAGAAAATGAATCTTCCAACTAAAAAGAGGGATGGTGATACATGGCGGATAATAATTCATGCTTATGTTTATTAATAGTGAGAATTTATAGTCAAAGTTTACAAAGTTTGACTTAGAATAAAGTAAATGAGAAATGTATTGGGTGACGGAAAGAGTAATTTATTATTTTCATTTTTGACTAAATTATCTAGCATTTTGGAAATGGTCATTTTCATTTGCCTTATATAAACAAAAATTGAATCTTAACAAGAGAGTACAAATTGCATGGAATGCATTTTCGTCCACATCATTAATCCTGGAATCATAATTCTGTGTGGACATCACCCTGCTTTATAACCACAAAGGAGTAAAAATCAAAGAAAGTGGGAATTCATTTGAAAATTCCAGCTCCACAACTTTTGGTGCAGACTGTTCACAAGCGAATGATTCGGTGCTAAACTGGCATCTTGTACCTTTTTTAATTTAATTTAACTTCTAATACAAACCATATATCTCGGAAAAAAGCCAAACGCTACCTACCAAAACTCCTAAACTAACAATTCAACACGTTTCTAGGCTACCCCAAATTTTATTTTCTTCCATGATACTACCAGACAAACTTCACACACGAAGCAATATTTAGTGTAGCAGAATATCATTTTAATGTATATATAACTAATTTGAAAAGGGAAATGCTAATATAAATAGTACATAAAATATGCAACTAAAAGAGCATGTAATTAATATTAACCATTAACGAGATCACTTAGAATGAATGGTAAATAGAAAGTACTCGTAACCTCTTTACAATAGATGGTAATTAGTTTGAGAGTTTACCTGCAGGACATATGCTCTGTTTAGTTGGATAAAGAACATTTTAACTTAATTGTAAATCTGTTTTTCTTTCTTTTTTAAACTCTTTATATATGAAAACTAGAGAGAAAAGGTTGAAAATAAAAGGTAGGAAGGAAAAATAAAGATAAGAAATGGGGCGAAAACTTTTTAAATTCAAGTTTTCTTTTTATTTAAGAAGGGAGCTCGTAATACAACTAATTACTAGTTACCGTCAATAAGTTATTATTCACCTTTTACAAATTAAATAAAGGAAAATAAGATAACTATTTTTCGAAAACATTTTCTGCTCTACTGATAGAGTCTAGCTAATAAAATTGAATTTCATCAACTCCCTATTCAACCTAAACACAAAACTATTAGTACCAAAACGCATCCAATCGCCCCTCATATTAGTACTATTTTGTATTTTTTATGTTACAAAATTTACAGAAATATTGGAGATGTTTGGTAAATTATGTTGGCTGACTTTTTCATTATATCGTACATCGTGTGGTAAAACAGTAAAAAAAATATTTGGTAAATGACTTTTGTAGTAGTAGAAAATTGTTATTAATTAGACTTTTGGCCTTTTCTTCTATGTTTCAAACAATCAACACTTAGCGTATGTTCTTTCCAACTTTTATTTCAGTTCAGTTCGGCTATAGAGAATACTTTTATTCTCACAATTTCCTAATCCTTTCTGTTCACTCCGTTCAACTATTTATGTTGAAATGAAGCACTACTTTTCAAACACATTTTTAAACAACCAATAATTAAACGACCGGTCAAATTAGTCAATATAAACAATTAGTCAAACTAACTATTACCAACAACCAACAACTAATTGTCAAACACTAGACACCACCATTAACGTCAATCTATTTTATACTTTCTTTTTCTGTTAGTTGGTTTGTTTTGACTTTTGATACTATTCACGTACTCTACTTTGACTATCCTTTATAAATTATACGTATGAAAAAAATACAATTACTTAATATCTAATACATTGACAAACATAATAGAGAAAATGCGTGTAACTAAAAATGGAGAAAGTAGATTCTAAATACTTCCCAACCAAATAAATACATATCAAACCTCATAAGTCTTAAGAACTGTTCTCCCCCAACTTATTTTCAGTTTAGTTTAATTCAGTTCAGTTCACTTCAACTCTGAATAACAATTTTACTCTCACATATTACTATCCATTTTAGTTCAGTTCAATTCAATTCAATTTAACTGTTTTAGGTTGAATAGAGCAGACCTTTACACTCTTCTTCCCCCCAAAAAAAATACCTTCTTACTTGACTCGGTCCTCTTTGAACTCATCACATGACATCACCCCATACGTTCTCCTAAAAACAATTCCAAGAAATTTGCAAAAAACCTCTTTCCCAAGCAATTTTGAACCCTTTTAGTCAACATATTGCCAATATTCATATTCCATATTCCATATACTTCTATAAATACCTCCTCCAACTCTCTCTACTCATTTCTAGACCATATCTCCCCTACAAAATTACACAAAAATCACCCCTTTCAAATATCAACATCCTCTTAACACTATATACAACAATAATGTGTCCAACCGGTACAACCCTACGTCCGGCGAACATTCCCGACGAAGCCACGTCAGATTTCCGGCGAGCATTCAACGTAATCGACTTCGACCACGACGGTAAAATCTCCGGCGAAGATCTCCGGTCATTCTACGCCGCAAATAATGGCTTCGGCGACGATGAAGATATGATAAAAGCAATGATTTCTGTAGCCGACGCGAATAAGGATGGGTACGTGCAATACGACGAGTTTGAATACGTTTTGAGGAGAGAGAAGGAGAAATGCTACGGTGACGGCGGGGTGATGGAGGAAGTTTTTAAAGTGATGGATAAAGATGGTGATGGGAAATTAGGGATTGATGATTTAAAGACTTATTTGAGATTTGCTGGGATTGAAGTTGGTGATGATGAGATTGTGGCTATGATTAAATTGGGTTGTGGTGGTGATGTTGAAGATGGTGTTTCTTTTGATGGGTTTCTTAATATTTTGGCTGTTCATGATTCAGTTTGTTAAGTGTTGTAGTTTTTTTTTTGTTTTGTTTTGGGTTTGAGGAATTTTGTAGTGATTTCACAAAAGTGGAAATGAATTTTGGATATAATAATGTGAGGATTGAGGAATATATGTTTTATTGATGACTTATAGTGCATGAACTTTGATTTCTTTGAGTTTTTTTATCAACAGCACAACTTTAATTTTATATTACACTCGGGTTCGGGTGTAGAATATTAAAGACATTTTATATTCAATTTTTTTTGTTCATCAATCAATCGGAAAACTCTAAATAGATAAAATGTACACTACAAGGATTTTAAATGAGCAAAGAATTATTTGGGTGTAGGATGTTGTAGGACGAGTGAACTATTAACAAACACTAAAAGAGGAATGAATGTATTTTGGTAATTTGGTTTGTGCGTTATTTAAACACAGTATTGTAAATTGATTTTTGTTTTTACAAAGCTGAAAAACCACATAAAGAAACAAGTTGCCTTGTACTGTAAGAGCACCAGCAATGCTATTTTTAATTGGGTCTAAATACTTTCTAAACCCATTGCACAAAAGGTTCCAATCTAATTGGAGGAAAATAAAAAGAGAGCCTTCCAATACGGGTTTGACTACATCTATCCAGTGGGTAAGCTACCCACTACTAATAGAGTCATTAAAATATTATTATTTAGTTTGGTGGGGGTTCCACCATTACTACTTTTTACTCTCACAATTAAAGGTGGGTAGTTTACCCAGTGGATAAACAAAGTTTTTCCCTTCCAATACTGACCCATCACCCTTAATCTGACACGTGGCATCCACTAGCAGCAAAAAAAAGAAAAAAGGAAAAGCACTTACCATTGAAATGCCGCCCCCCATTTGTGTGCTTGTTGCAGCATCAAATTGCACCAACGTTTATATTTTTTTCACCCTTAATTTCTTAATACAAAATTATTTATATAAAAAAAAATAATTCACCAACGTTTATATTTTTTTCCTCTCTATAAATAGGGACCAATATTGAATTTATTCTGGACACTTGAAAAATTTCTATTCTTCTCATCTCTAATTATCTTCCTATTCTCTAATCTTAAAAGCTTTTCTTTCTAACTATATTTCATAATTATGGATTATAATAATCCTAATTATAGAAATTACTCACAATCTCCTAACTACTCTCAAAATCCAAATGTTAATTTCCCCCAAAATCCAATTTACCCATACAATCCAAATTATAATTTCCCACAAAATCCAAATTATCCTCACAATCCAAATTACCCACAAGCATACGTTTATAATAGTCCTCATATTATGAATCAAAGCAATATAATGTTCTTTTCTCGTATGTTTAATTTTTTAAGGAATGTAATGCTCTTCTCTTTAAATTTAATATCACATTTATTTTATGTTAATGTTACACAATTTTTATAATGAAAATTACACTATTTATCCCCAAAAAGTTACACGATTTCTTAATCAAAATTAATTGTATTAGTAAACACGTTTTCGAATAAGTAAACACAATGATAATTAATATACAATAATCATTATATAATTGCATTAGTTTTATTTATTATCAATTAATAAGAATAAAACTAATTGTAAATATATGGTTAAATTATGAGTAGGAGAGAGAAAATAAGGTGGGATACACATGAATAGTGTATTTGGAACCTTAGCATTGCAGGAAGGTATCTGAAATATTGGGAGGTAAATAATAAAGTTAGTGGAATCTGATGTGGCAAAAAGAGAGCAGGAGAGACAAGATTATGAAGGAATTTGGAGCTTCTAGCATTGCTGATGCTCTAAGAGGTAAATAGATTTTTGTATAACTTTGTCATGCAGTTTTAAGAAACAAGTTGCACAAATTATCTGGCTACGAAATTCGCATGTGTTTGCTTGTGTTGCCTTGTTGCTTTGTTGCTTATTGGCCTCATGAACTATTCTTTGTTTCATTGTCAGTGTATGATGCAAAAATAGACTTGCATTTTCTAATCATTTAGCCTTTTCCTTATGAAAAAGGAAAAGGCTGAACAATCAACTGTTCACTGTCGAACAAGTAAGCATCATGTACTTCATTTATTACGGTGGTTAGTCACGACTATTCATAAGTTAGGTCATTTTTTTATAAGATGTACTTGTAGAGTTGCACTCTTACTAGAAAGTACTTGTACTCTTATTAGACATTTATAGACACATAGATCACTATTAGCAATGATATTTTGATAAAGTTCATGGCATGAGCTTTAAAAAAACCTTATTAGCAATGATCTAATTAAAGGTTGTTAATAAAAAGTTCATCCAAATAGGTCATCTTGTGACCTTTTCACACAACCGTTCATCAACAAAAAACTGAGCTCAAAACAGATAAAATGTTGAGTTTTGGCATGCAAAACATTGGAACGGCACCGTTTCACTCTCAAGAAGCCAACAAAAGGACTGACGCGTTCTGCAAAGTCAGACGCGCGTCAGACGAAGTGTGGCCTTTTGATTGGCCCGTAGAGGAGAGAGAAAATCTAACCATTTAAATCATTAAACGACTCTTTTCTCCTAAAATAAAATTAAAAAAATACCATCGGTTATATTTCTATAAAATGAGACCAATTTTGACATATTTTGGCAAATTTTCCTGAAAACCATTTTTCTCTTCTTAGATAACTTTATTTGCCTTCATATAATTTTGAAACTTTTGTTTACTGAAAAAATCTCCAAAAAATTCAAAAATTATGCGCGAATAAATTAATTACACTTGAAATATGAATTAGTTTGCTAATTAAAATTTAATACAATGTTTATTAATCCCAATGCAAGAAAAAAATTTAGCCAAAAAAACTAAAATATGAATTAGTTCGCTAATTAAAATTTACTACAATGTTTATTAATTTGTCTCGATTAATTATGCGCGAATAAATTAATCACACTTGAAATATTTTACTTGTTCATGAACATATTTAATATTATTCAAAGAAATAAATAATGTAAGAGAGAGAAAGTATGGTGGGTAGGGGAGAGAAGATGATGAACTTAAATTATGTCATTGTTAATAAGAAAAGGTTGAAAGATGACATTTTAGGAGAGAGAAAATGAGTGAATAGTGCCATGAACTTTAACAAATAGGTATCGAAATGTGAAAGTACCCATCCTACAATGTAAAGATATGAAATTACCAGTCTAATCTGGTTCGAAGAATGAGGAATTGGACATAAATCCGATCAAGTGGACGTTGGTGCCCGTATCGGCTACCTAATCAACATGCTTTTTCATAGTTTTTCTATTAACAAAGTGGCAAAGCGAAAAAACTAATCACTTTCTATTAAATTTTTATTCAAATTTCTCATAATTTAATCCGTAACGGTAAATTCCATGATTTTTTTATTTTTCAAATAGGTTATATACTCTATACAAGAATCAGGCAAAATATTGGAATCTGGAGCTTAATTTTCCAAGTGGTTGGTTGTTGAATAGAGCGGGTAACCATGGGTATATATTTGGTCCAAAATGCTAAAAAGTGGAAGTGATTATCCTTCCTCCTTTTTTAATTAGTCACACTTTTAATTTGATGAACTTTGAGACAATTTTTGGAGACAAAAGAGATAGAAAGAGAAAAAAGAAGGGGACCCATAATGAGAGAGATAGAGAGAAAAATTTGTCAAATAAAAGTGTAATTCAAACTTTCTGATATGAAAAGAATAACAATTAATAAAACAGATGAAGTATAGTAAATCTTTTGATGGTTCAAGATCTAGAACATATCCCAACGACATCAATTCCAATTCCAAACCCGTCAAGTTGTCAACACAACACTTTGATTTTTTAGGACCAAGTACCTGATAGTTTTGCTCAACTTGACTAAAAAAATCTTCAAACTTTGAGCAAAATGTTTTGTATGTAGATAAAAAAGACGGGTGTACAACTTTTTGTTCTCCAATCCTCCACCATAAATTTTTTGTGATTCTCATATTCATTTGGTCGGCCAAACATTCAATGATATTCCCAAGCAGTTGGACTCATGCCCTATGAAATCCCAACTAACAAACTCTTTAATCCCATGAAGTTACATTGTACTAATACTTACGAGTACAATTTTTATCATACACCCGGGTGTACCATAGCATGATAAACCCAAGACTATTTTATACACCTGGGTGTATGATGCATAATCTCCACTAACACTACATTGGTGTACACCAAAAAAAAAAACTAACAATACATTGGTGCAAGGCTGCAAGCTCTGCTCAATGCAAATGGCTGCGTGTTACTCTGCCCATCCAACAAAAACAAATAACTGATAAAACCATCCAACATCCAATTAACTAACAAACACCCCCTATAAATTCTTTCGCACACACAAGTAGCTATCTACATGTGTCTGGTCATGACATTATTATATATTCCCTCTCTACTCACCACAAGCATCAAATTCAACACCATGAATTCTTTTCAAAGAATGTGATGTGATATATAACCTTTAATTCAGTAATAGGAGTACATCATTACATTCATATTGCAGGAAATAAAAACTACCCTGGATAAGCAGTGTCAATCACATTCATGAAGGTAAAACACATTTGTATCTAGTATAGTTATCCCCGACTGAAAGTATTCTTCTCAGCTGGTGCTAGACCATAGATATGAATATTCAAGCTAACAAGTGCCTTTCGTGCAGTCTGCCATCAGCATCATGAAGTCGACAAGGACATGCAGACAGACATCATCTTCATTTTCCCCATCTACATATCTCATTGCAGCATGTCCTCTCAGTCTCGCGGAGGGCCGAGGGGGAGAGCTGGTCGTAAATGTTCAGAAATAATTAAAACAAAGAACCCTCAAACAAGATCAATCTGCCCGTTCTCAACAAAGGGCTTAATTGACTTGTAACGGAGTACATATAAATCACCAGCAACCAGGTCCACAATCTCATCAGCACTGTAAGAACAAAGTTCAGACATGTTATCACTGAGAGATTAAAATCAAGGTTTCAATTTCAAGTCTGTTAACAAAATGTAATCCTTGCCTGTCATCAAGTGGAATGGCTCCAATAGAACTCTCGCTCTTGCAAAACACAAACGTATCCAAATTTGGCTCTGGGACTAAAGAAAGGAAAGTTACAAATAAAAAACTGGAACTGTGTTTTGAAATTTAAACTAAGTGTATAAAACTAATCACGTTTCTTCTACATTAAGATGTGTCAATCTGATTTGGTGCTCATTTTCCATGATCAATATCTGATGTTCTGAAATATACAGAAAACAAGAAAATGAAGAGCATAAGTGCTTTCTCATCTTTTGGTGATAGCTTTCCTTAGAAACAACGAGGAAAGGAAAAAGATCATGGTAGCCAGGGCCCAAAGTGCAAATTGTAGCAGGAACGAAATAAATGTGGATATTCTGGTGCTCGCTACATCACACTGTCACACTGTGTGGGGGTCTGAAGTATGAACGCTCTTATCATTGAATCTAACATCAGTTGAATTTAAATATTTATCAAATCCCCATGGACCATTGGACCCCATTTGGACACATCAAACAGATCAAAACTTGGCCCGCAGTTCACTGATGCACAACCCTCAGCTAACCCTTATGACTTTATCTTCTTCAATACGTTGATCGGTAATAATAGTGGCAACAGTAATAAAGTTATACGTAAAGCTCCGTGCAAATGCCTACGGTCTATGGTAATGAAATTTCATCTCCAAACATGAGTTTTTCTTCAAAAAATTCATATACACTCGAAAACACCTCAAACGTGCTAACGGGTTGTATGGCCCGCAACAAAAAATCATTCATAAAGAAAAAGAGGCACTTTGGGAAAGACAAGCTTTACCATGGCGCAAGGATATGGGTGTATGGCTATCTTCACAAAATCATCTACAAATTGATTGCTATTACTATCATCTATTGCCGCCCTACCATAAGGGATATTAGTACATTTCTTTCGATGACGTAGATTTGGGAAATTCGTCCATTTTCATCTAACAATAACCCAAATCACCCATCTAACCACCTTGCTTGATCCCTACGCCTAACTTCTCTTCTATGAGATTTCTTGCTTGCGAGTAACAAAGCTACCTACTCATACTAAGAAGTTGTTAACTTCTTGTTAATCATCTAGCTAGGACAACTTAAAGCCGAAGCATGATATTTATTCTGACTTGAATTCAGAACCTGTGAAAATCTAAAAGGCCCATTCTCTCTAATTTTACTTAATGCATGATTTTCCCTTCTGGAATGTCCTTAAAAGAATGCACCATTTATTTATTTGTTATGAGTTCCATTACTTTACTCACACAAAAATAGCTGGTCCCACCATGTTACCTTTTCGTTCACTCCACTCAATCAAGTACTAAAGGGGTGTTTGTTTAGAAGAGAGGAAAGGAAAGGAATCAAAAAAGGGTTACGGGGGAAAGGAACCCTAACCCCCTCAAACATCCTCTATGTTTGATTTATTTCGCTCCGGCGCCAACATAATCTCTCTCTCCGACCTTCTCTTACCAGCGACTTTTTCTCTCTCATCAGATTCTGTAGCTGTGATACCTGCGTCACTTTCTTTCTCTTGGATCACCTTCTTTCTCTCTGATCTGTTTGGTGGTTGATTTTCTGTGTGGGTTGTGCGTTCTCATTCGCTCTGGAAGGTGGGTAGGGTTGTGGTTTGACAACAATTACGTATTCAGATCTAGACGGTGGAAGGGGATTCGTGGTGTTAATAGAGTGGTGGGAAGGGTCATAGGGTATGTGAAGGGAGTCAAAATGGTGGTGGCTGGGTGCTGGGGTGGTGATTCTGACTGTTGGGAGCTTGGGGCAGTGAGTTCGGTGGTAGTTGTTGCTGTTGTAATGCTGAGTTTGGTTGATTATGGTTGTTTTTAGGGTGGTGGGACGAGGGGTGCTGGTCGCTCGGGACGTGGTGTAAGGTGGTAGGCTAGTGGGGTAATGGTGGCAGTTAGTGGGGTGGTTATGTGGTGTTGGGCGGTGGTGTTGGGGCGAATATGATCTATTGAGGTGGTGTGATGGTGTTGGGTAGTGGTCGATGTTAGGTAAAGTTCACTATGGAGTAGAAGAGAGAAAGGGTAAGTGAACCCGTGGCCATTCACTACAAACCCGACACTTCAAACCCGTGGCCGATGCTTTATCAAGACGTGACGGATCAGCGTTGGAAATGACACCATGGTCTCGGTGGCTGACATTCAATGGCAAGCTATCCACCAACAATTAGCACAAGATAGTTACATGACTTACATCCAAGGGTTGGCCCAATACCAAAAAAAAATTATGTAAGGTTTCAAGGTGGAGTATGGTAGAGTTTTCTACAAGGGTCGCGTGGCATTATCCCCTCTTCTCCACTCATCTCTGTTATGGGCCTATCATGATAGCCCCGTAGGAGGACATTCGGGTAAACTGAAAACATATCTACGGATCCCTCAAGATTGGTTTTGGCATGGCATGCGTAAGGCCATTGCCAACTATGTGCAAGGGTGCCCTACGTGCCAACAAAGCAAAACTTCGGCTAAGAGCCCGAAGGATTACTTCAACCACTCCCTATACTGAATCAGATTTGGGAAGATGTTTCTATGGACTTTGAGGAAGGCTTAGTTTTAAAAGGCGCGAGGCGCATAGGTCCTGGAGCCTAGGCGCAAGGCGCCAGGCGAAAAGACGCGCTTTTCATAGGCGAGACGCAATTTCTTTTTAAATTTTTTATGTTTATTTACTTTCATTTTAGGTACTTGATTTTTAGTATATGCTACTTAGTCCAATCATTAACTTCTCCAAAAAAAGCCTTTTTATTTTCAAGGAGTGGTGCACCTGTCTGACTAGTTACTAGTATTAGGGGCAGGGGTTGGGTGGTTACTCTAAGCCTTTCAAGTTAGTAAGGTTGAAAGAGGGGGGAAAAAGCAAAAAACTTACGGTCAGTAAGGTTAAAGGAGGGGGAAAAAGCAAAAACTTGCAAAACACCATCATACGTCGTAGAAGAGGAAACAGGTCAGATGGGAAGAACTCGCTGGAAAACTCTTCACCACCACCTAACACCGGCAGATCTTGAGGCAGAAACTACCGGCGGCAGTAGCTGCGGCAATATCTGCCATCACCGGCCACTTCTCGGCCGTCAAATACTTCTCACAAAAATTAGGGTCTTTTTTCAAATTAGGGTTTTTGATTTCACCTTCAACTTGATGCAATTAAATGAAATTAATTGAGGGGTTATGCTCGATACTGAGTTCTAAAGCCTAGGTAAGCTTCGATTTTGAAGAATATTTTTAGTTTTTTCAAAATTCTCAACTCAAATCTACTTCATCTTTCTCTTAACTCCAAAGGCGCGGGAGGCAACGTGCCTTGCGCCTCCTCTAAGGCGGCCAAAAGCGTGCGCTTTCACGCGCCTCCTCGCCTTGGTGGCCGGAGGCGTTTTTCCACTCGTCTCCCTCGCGCCTCAGACGCACATGTTAAAACTAAGGTGGAAGGGCTTCCAAAGTCTCATGGGATCGATACAATCTTAGTGGTGGTGACACACATTTTTTGATCCTATGACACCCCTTCATAGCCGTGACAGTGGCAGCGGTGTTCTTCAAGGAAATTGTGCGCTTGCACAGGTTTACGGCCTCCATCATCTCAGATCGGGACAAGGTCTTCATGAATCTCTTTTGGAAGGAACTATTTCGACTCCATGGAAGAAGCCTCAAAAGAAGTTTCGCCTACCACCCACAAACGGAGGGGCAAACGGAGATCGCAAACAAGGCGGTTGAGACTTATGTTCAATGCTTTACAAGCAACCAGCCACGTCAATGGGCTACATGGCTTCCTCGGGCGGAGTATTGGTAATTTGGTATAACAAATCCACCCACACCTCTACTAAAATCACTCCCTTTAAAGCGGTTTATGGCTGCGATCCTCCTCCATTGCTACGCATAGGCCACGGGAGACCTCAGTGGGGTCCTTGGCAGCTCAATTACAAGAGCGGGATGCCATACTTGATGATCTTCGGGTGCAATTGTTATGTGCCCAACAAAAAATGAAGAAGGCAGCAGATCTAAGCGTCGAGACCTACAGTTTCAAGTGGGATCCTTCACCTATCTTCAACTCCAACCTTATCACCAACAATCTCTCGCTAAGGAGGCTCATGAGAAGCTTGCACCTTGGTACTATGGCCCCGTAAGATTTTGCAACGAATTGGAGAAGTAGCATACAAACTTGACCTCCCATCCCATACAAAAATCCACCCAGTTTCCCATATTTCACAACCAGAACCGAGCATTGGCCCACTAAACCCTTCCCAACCTCTTCCCCCTCACCTTTCGGCTACCATGGTACTTGAAACACGACCAGAAGCCTTGCTGGGCATCCGAGCCATTCACCACCCTCAAGGAGACACGAAAGAGGAACTCCTCAAATGGCAAGATTTGTCGGACTTCGAAGCTAAGCATGTGTATACCCGCCGTAACAAGGGCACAGATAAGACAAAGGAAGTCAGGGGCAACAGTGGTGTTTCCTAGGGAAATGTGTTGGACCAATCAAGTGGAAGAGAATAAGGTGGCTAGTGCTATAGATAATGTTGTGATTAATGAAGGTCATCCAAAAAGTGAGAATCATTTTAGAATATTGTAGTATAGTATGGGAGTGTGGCAGCTACTCACATCTTGTACTGATTTCCTTTTGCAATAGAAAACTCACCTTCTTCCCTCTTATTCTATTTCATACTGTTATTGTATTCTGTGTTGAGAAAAACCAGGCCATAACATCACTATCCTAACCAAGATCTCATAAATGAAGTGTATCCTGAATGAAGAGGTTATAGAAGTCTGTCTTTAACAAAAAAAAAGTCGTTTTCTTTAAAACCCAACACCAATGCAGTTTAAACACTAAATCATTCAAAGTTTTAACTTCTAAGTCAAGGATAGCTACTACTTAACGAAAATCAAGAGGTTCAGAGGACCAGACTCTATACTGGTCTTATATATTCGACTATTGCTTAAGACTTAAGAGTCGTAGGATAATAATTTCTGAAATTTGAAACAGAGTTCTGCTCAAGTGTCTTTATAGTTCGAATTTATGATTTACGACTCAACAGAATCCTGATCCATTTTATCCTCAAACTTCCCTTTGCTTTCAAATCCCAAACACAGATAACTCAACAAGTCCTTGAACTGATACACATGCTCCCCAACAAAAACTTGTGTTCTGCAACAGTACCTTAAAGATAGAGGTGCCATTGCGCAAGAATGCGCATAAATGATTTGACAGCATATTATCTACACAAAAAGGCTAAGAAAACATAATTGCTATTCAATTGACAAGTGAGGGCTTCTTCCACTTTAACCAAGAAGTCGAAGGAAAAGAACTGAAGGATTCATTCCGGTCATATAAGCCGATTGGTATCTGCCATAAAGGTGCGCCTAAGGCACCTTTTTGGAAGTTAGGTCTAGGGGTCACTGAAGTTTTCCTAAGATATGACCTGCAAGTTTTCACAAATTTCTCTTTATCGTGAATTGCATTGACTAAGGCAAGGTGTTTTAGGCTCATAGAGAATGCAATAGTTCCTGTATTCTTATGTTCTTTCATTCTTATTCTCTGGGAATGGGGAGTGGTGACAAAGGATCCGTGGATGATCTCTTCTAGTCAATTATGACTACAAGAAAAGTGACTTCCAAACAATATCACTATTATCATAAAATATAGACTACTAAAACTTCTTACAGAACATATTATCACAAATGCTTGAATATAACCATTGCATATGAAAAAGTACCCATGTCATCTTCTTCGCTAGCATTGGATTGCTTTAGATTAGACTGGTAACCACTTGGCAATTTTGACAGAACAGACTCTTCAAGATAACCCTTCATATTTTCATAACACCTGTACCATAAAATGAACAAAAATGATAAACAAATACATATCCAGCAAATAAAATGTAAAAGGAGGTCACTGCACTTGCCTTTTGGCAAAGCTTTGTTCCTCTTTTGAAAGTCGGTCCCAAAGGTCTGTTTTAGAGATATGAATCATATCCTTCTCTATCTGCAAAAGGCTGCCAGTTCTTAAGTGAACATCAGAACAAGAATTATAATTACAAGCTAATAAGAAGAGAGGGAACTGAAAATCAAGTTTGTTCATTACTTCAGCACACCTTTTAAGCTTTATAAGAAGGCAATGTCCTATTTAATTTATTGATAAGTTTCTTAATCCAAATTTAGACATAATCCAACTTTAGACATACATATTTCTGAATGAAAATATCGCCATAAACTAGAAACCTAATAAATGATAAGCATGTTGATGAGACATAATTTAAAGCTAGTAGGAATGTGCAAAATCATATGCATGAAAGGGTAAAGCAAAGATAACCTTATGAAGACGGGTTCGAAGGTACGATCTCAACACATATTGAGCTCGATCCACATCCATTTGATACATAGAAACAATCAGAGGGTCAAACCCATTTCTTGTAAACTCTTCAATGGTTTCCTCCTGAAAATATGACCAGAATCAGCCTATTCCCAAGAAAGTATTAACATAATTATCAGAGGAGAGGCATCCAACTAGCATCAGGTTTCCAAGGATCAGGTGTAGAGATCCGTAAGTTGCTAATGCCACAATTCCTCACACGAATTTTCCAAAAACAGTATAAGTTTGATGCATTGGCCACCGTAACCAGGTATACAACACGAGCAATAAGATAATGAGATTGACTTTTTCCTTATCACATAAGAATATTAATTAGATATTGCTCATGAATCCATGAAGAAAGCAGATATTGCTCAACACCAAAAATAATTTAAACTATACAAAAATCATAAATTTTGAAAACGGATCATCACGTCAATATTGTCAAGGAACCATCTCAACTAAAAGCTGAAGTTGATGCTGAAGGCTCGGCTGCCCGGGAATAGTTAATACTATATCATGCCCTCTCACAATAGAGCCCTTTGAGCTTAAAGTATGGACGAACCACAGGCCCCCCCCCATACCTGGCGCTTAATATTCACCTTAGAAAGAAGGTTGGATGAGATTTGAACCTGTGACACACACTAGCTCTTGATATTATGTCAAGGAAGCATCTCAACCAAAAGCTTAAGCTGATGGTTGAAGGCCTAAGTATAGTTTAATACTCTATCAAATAGACATTCCAAATAGTTAACATTCTTCAAGCCATACAAGTAAACTGATTTCATCTTACGTAAACGCTAACAGTCGAACTTCACACTCATCATTTCCTCTTTAGCCAAAGTCAGACCACTATAACCCTAGGTCAGCAATACAGTTAATGGCTTAACCTAACAAAGACTGCAATACACTCTCGAACTTCATATCCTATATTAAGTTCTAAAACCTTCCACATTTTCCACGCACATTTTTCAGCCAAATTTCATTCACTGGTAAAGGAAATCAGTATTTTTAAGCACAACAACTATCAATCGAATTCATTACAAAATTCAAGAAACTGCATGAATTAGGGTTAGAATGGAGGAGGAAATGTATACCATGAGTTGAATTTGCTCGCGAGATCTCTGAACCAAGGGAGCCTGAAACTGAAGAATTTCGGGAGCAGCCTTCTCGTTACGCCAAGCTTTTTTAAGGTGCTCAACGTCTGAGATCGCCATTAACGACTCGTAGTCGTCCATTGAAAACCCTGAACCACTCGCCATTTCTCACAGAAACTCGAACTCAAACTAAGGAATTGAGATTAGAGAAAGGAATGGGAGACAAAATGGAGGAGGAAAATAAGTTGAAGAAAGAGATTTGGCGGCAAACTCCAAATGAATTGCTTCCAAAAATTGGAGCTGAAATCCTCAGGTCAACACGCAGTAAGGAAATCGTTTTTTTTTTTTTGGAAGAGTAAAAGTAATATATTAGTAACAATAGAAAATTACAAGATGCCCTTTCTAGCTTTTGTAGCTAGATCATGAGCCATAACTACATTAGATCTATTTACCTTTGTACATATAAAATACCTACATTCACCTGATAGGTTCCTACAATCCTCCATGATGGTGGCAATCTCTAGCGGAGTAGTTCCTGGACTCTTGAACGCGTTTACTAACAAAACGCTGTCCGTTTTAATGTGAATATATTTTGAGTGCTGCATTGCATCCTTCAGACCCCATAAACAGGCTAAGGCTTCTGTGTGAAGCGGTGAAAGGGCATGCACCCTCTTGGACCCATAGAAGGAGGGGTTTTGGTTCTCACTCTTCCATCCTATAGCTGCTCCCCAGTGCTTTTTTCCTGATTTCGGCTGAGGGACCCAAGATCCATCTATCTGAACCACAATGATTGGGTTGTTGTCTCTTCCTCCTATTTCAAAGCTCATTCTGTCTGCTTCTATCCCTTCAAGGTTGGGGCGTTTCTGGTTTTTGGTTTTATTCACTTGAGCTTTGAACCATCTGGCGAAGCTTTCTCTTTGAATTTCCTGTATGCTTTTAGGGCTTGGCTTGTCCTTCCTGAAGATTATATTGTTCCTATGTATCCAGATAGCCCATAGCATTGAGGTAAAATATACCATTGTTTCTTCTTCATTTGAGTTAAAATAGGACCAGAGGTTCTTCACCCAATCCTCAATGCCCAGGCCAGCTGCGGAATTGTTTCTTAGCCCCAGGTCGCTCACAGCCCAGATACGGTTAATGATTGGGCAGTCCCTAAACATGTGGATCGTTGTTTCCTCTTGTATCCTGCAAAGATCGCATCTTATGTCACCTTCCCAGCCTCTTTTCTTTAAGTTTTGTTTTGTTGGCAGAGCACTTTTGGAAATCTTCCAGAGAAAAAAGTTTCCATTTGGGTGGTAGAGAGGACAACCACATCTTCCTCCAGAAATCTGTTGAGGTGCTTTCCGAATGTTGGGGAGCTCTAGCAAACCAATAACCAGACTTAACTGTGTAGTCTCCATTCTTGGTTGCCTTCCACTTTATTCGGTCCTCCATCTCCATGTCTGGGATGTGTGTAGCCAGGATTCTCACTGCTTCCTCTTTTGGGAAGAGGTTCCAAATTTCCCCCCATCCCATTCTTTATTCAGTGTCATGAGCTCTTCTACTCTATCTGGCCTTCCTTGTTGGGGATTTTGCTGCGGAATTTTCCCATGGAGTTTTTCATTCCCCGCCCAGGTGTCCTCCCATATTCTGGTTTTGCGGCCATTTCCCAACTGTTTCTTCCATCCCTCCTTTAATGTCTGGGTTGCTGTGAACATGCTTCTGTAGGCGTAGGATGAATTAGAAGGATGTTTCGTTTTCCCGCTATGCAAGATGGCAACACGCAGTAAAGAAATCGTAAGCTGAAATCATTCACTATAGACTCTTTAACGGGCTGGGTTGGGGCAAGATATAATGGATTAATGGTCGGGTTGAGTCGGGTTAGTTCATAGTAGTATATAAAGTTGGCTTGTTCTACTAGCCCATTTCTTGAGAATGTTGAGGAGTATCAGATTCAGAGGTTAGGTGGTTGGCATATTTGTTTGGCTTTTACTAAACCTGATTTGTCATACTTAATTCATATTTTATCTCAATTTATTGATGCTCCTCGACTTAATCATTGGGATGTAGTGATGTATTTTAAATATATAATTGTAAGTGAACGATGTCTGTTGTTAGCAAAGCCTTGCAAGTACGGGTCGAATCCATAGGGAGACAAGTTTTCAGAGTTAATATTCAACTAAACAGCTACTTCAGACAAAATTAGGGAGAAAACAACTGAACTACTAATTAAACTATGAAAGCAAGATTAAAATGAGAATTTATCTATGAATTATAAGCCTAGGGAAATAGTTTGGCCCACCATGCTTATACCATTCAAAGGATTCAAACAACTAACAATCGCTAGGTCTAGAGTCGAACGATTAGAACAAGTGTTAATCCTATGATCAAGTCTCAATAATTCAACATATGTCGTATGATCACAAACATAATCAGAATAACTAATGTATTTTAGGCCTCTAAAAGTAAGACGAATTTGTATGAACAATTATTAGCCAAGTGTAATTCATGAAATTGACCACTAACATAAATCACGGATTCAAGAACAAATCACACTATAATCGCTCTAATCACAACCTATAAACTAATAAATGACTTTCCTCCCTAAAACCCTAGAAAGACGACTAATCACTCATGAACGAAGGAATAATCATGAACCTAATATAAAAATCAACACTTCGCATCATGAACAATAAAATACATAAATTAAGCAATCAAAGATTAAAGAAGAGAATAAGAATAAAGAACAATACCAATTGACGGAAATTTAAGAACTATATTGAAGCAAATCCAAGGTTCGATAGCCTTCAAAAGTAAAACTAAAGTGTTTCTCTCTAAAAAGGTTTAAAGTAAACTATTGAATGTTGGAAAGTAAAGTGTCAAATAAATAAAAACCTCTAACCTATTTATACTAAACTCTAAGAAAGCGATTTAAAATAGTCGGAGAAACGAAATCGTCTATTCTGTGTCGCTCGCTCGATCGGGTTGGGCCAAGTCAAAAATCAACTCTTTTCCAAATCTCGCGAAACAACCAACGAACACAAAATTAGCCCCGCCTGATCAAGTCTGGCGAACCCGCCCGATCAGGCAGGTAAACAACGTTGGTTTAAATAGCAAAACAGTCGATTCATATTTTGGGTCAACTTGCGAATACCATATCTCTCAAACTAGAAGTCTGTTTGGGGCGTGTGACCTATCGTTAGAAATCTCTTGAGTCTTGAAGTCTAGATTACAAACCAACGGGAATTTCTTAATTATCAATTTTCTATCAAAAGTTATGATCAAAATAGTGAACAAGTGTCAATTTTTGCACTTCTTTTACTTACATTTTGCTTTATTTTAACTCAAAATTGCCCCAAACGGATGCATTGCTATGCTTGTGCAACCTACCTTCATCCTCAATGAGGAATAGGCTAGATCTTTGATAACCATAATCAATTTACATCAAAATAACCCGTAAATCATCAAATACGCAAATGAGGAGTAGTAGAGCAGAGTTTAAGTAATTCATAACATTATGCATCTAAATGCTCTAAAAGAAGTTCTAAATGCAATGCTAATGCATCCAAAAACTATATATAAACGTGACACATCATGCAGCCATATGTGTGGTTCGGTACTTGAAAGTTTGTTTGGGACAAGGTATTCTACTCTATTCTGATTGTGACTTGTCTTTGAGTGGTTGGTGCGACTCCGATTGGGCTAGTTGCCCTTACTCGACGTTCTTTGTCGGGTTGATGGGTCTTTTTTGGGAAGTTCTCCCACTTCTTGGAAGACTAGAAACACGTTACCGTTTTTTAGTCATCCGTTGAGGCTGAGTATCGCTCTATGGCTATGTGACTTGTGAGTTGAAGTGGATAAAGGGTTTGCTCTTGAGTTAGCGAGTGCATCACTCAGGCTATGACTTTATAATGTGATAGTCAGTCCGCTCTGTATCTTTATATCTTGCTCTGAATCCGATCTTCCATGAACGTACCAAGTACATTAAGGTTGATTGTTTCTATTTGCGTGATGCCATACAAGTTGGTATATGCAGCTCGCCGATATTTGTACTAAAACACCTTTTTTTTTTTCTAAAACACTTGGCCATTGTCAGTTTATGTTTCTCCATACTCCAACTTGTATACGTTATTGTTGTATTTTTTTTTGATGTTTGCACCCGGTTCACCCTTCGGGCTACATCCGGATCGAGGCCAAGTTCGGGGTGGTTAGGTTCCATTCCTCTCCCAAGGGTGTTGCGGGGATTCGAACACGAGTCCGTCCTACCAAAGGCAGTCCCCATCACCACTGGACCAACACTTACTTGGTATACGTTATTGTTGTATTATGGTTGTATAATTGTATTGTTTGAGCTTAATAGTTGACTGGTGTTTATAGTATTTTGTAAATCCTAAGCCAATCAGTGTTAGCCTAATTGTATTTAAGTGGTTGTATTAATGATAAGTGTAAACCCTAAGCCCACTTAGTGTTAGCTTAATTGTATTTAAGTGGTTATGTTAACGAGAAGTGTGAGACACATTAACTCTTTCAGTTTGTCTCGTAAGAGACCGCCAACATTTAATTTAAAATCGGGCAACGACCCAAACTCAATATTTAGACTAGAATGAACCATCTTCTTGAATATAATAACTAATATAATCTATTTTGTAACCAGTTTATTCCATTTCGTAACTAGTTTAATTCATTTAGTAATCATAATTTTTAATTCATTCAGTGACTAGTTTACTCCCTATAGTAATTACTTTAATCCTTTCGATAAGTCTGCTGTGTTGTTTTTAAAATCATATGTTGTAGTTTGAAATTAAAAGGAAGACAGGGAACGGATAAGCGAATGGATGGTTAGGTTAGTGCGAAATGTTTAATGATAATATTAGGTTAGAATGAGATAAAATGGATTTGTCAATAAATATGAGCTTGAATGATTAAACTTTATGTTAAAATTAAACCATCTCTTTTAATAACTACATCTGCCTCTAGATACAGCCACTTGGCCCACTTGATACAATGAAAATGCTCCTATTGATGCAGTCCGTAGAAAAAAGTAAATTGAAGTCCAAACATATCAACTTGATTTGGAATTGAAGATAACGGGGGTCGGGGAGTGGGTATGGGTAATACTAACATTTATTATTGAAGGTCCGATGAAATGGCTAACCACAAACCACTTACGAATGGAAAAGCTTATCACCTTACAATTAATGTGCAAAAGGGCCCACTTGAGAGTTGATGCATGTGCTCCCCATATGAGGTTCATCACATGACTCAAAACAGATCTCATATTTATGTCCTGCTTTTGTGTTTTCTTTGGATATTGTTTTTAAGTGACCAGCCTAAAAGATCTCTTTGGGAGTTGTTTTTCTTTATCTTCTTTTGTTTCCTAATGATTCAAAATAAAATGCAACATCAGCATTATGATTAAGACATTTGTGTTTGGCAATGAGAGGTTTGGGGTGTTTTTAGAGTTTTGGACCCCAAATAGAGTTTTTGACTGGTCAAAACTCTATTTGGGGTGTTTGGTAAAAAAGCTGATTTAATAGAGTTTTGGGGGTTGAAACTCTAATTTACAAAAAGCTGGAAAACCAAACTTTTTGGATAGAGGATTGCAAATTATATTGCAATATGACATGTTTACCCATAGTTTAGTTCTTATTTTTAAAAAGTTAAAGAAATATCACAAAAGACACATGCCCATAAATGTCATTTTACACAAATCAGCTTTTATCAATCAGCTAAGTGTTACCAAACACAATTACTCAAATAAGCAGTCAAATCTTCTAAACAAAAAGTTAAAACTCTAACAGCAAACTCTAAACTCTAAACTCTATACTCTATGCTCTATTTGCCAAACAGGGCATTGTGATTTTTTTTAAGCGGATTTGGGCTCTTTGTTTTTAGTCTGGATTAATTGTAATTAATTTTACTTAATTTCAATTTAACACGACTTCATTTATTTCAGTTTGATTTAGTCCAGTTCTTTTTGTCTCAATAATTTCTATTCACGTCTGTTCAATTCAATTCAATTCAATTCCGTTCAACTCATTTCAAACCCATTTATTAGAAAAAGAGCATATGGAAAAGGCACTGGTAATATGGCATATGGTACTTTCAAACTATCTCACATAAATAGAGGAAATAGTTTTAATTTTATTTATCCAATAATGTGGAGCTTATAATTAGCCTTAACAGTTTTCATATTCTCATTTCTTATTTTATGGACAGTAAATTGTATCATCAAGGTCAGATTACGAGAAGCGTGCTCAATTAGTACACTTAACAAACAAAAAAGATAGAATGAAAACCTCTTCATTTTCTTTCCAAAAACCCATATAGTGCTATCAACCCCTTCAATTTTGTTATAATCCATAAAACAATATGAAGGACTACGTTTAAACTTCCACCATATGTGGGTATAGTAGTCAGCGATGCTTTTGAGAATCAATCATATATTACAAGTTATCAGAAAAAACGATAATGCAATACAAATTCACTTATTTACTTAGTAATATGTTATGGCTTCTGCATTGAGAGCTGTAAGATGATCAAAACGACAATAAAAACAAAGATTGAATGATGAAAGATGCTTGACATTAGATAACTTTGATATAGTTAAAGTTGCGTCATATATATATCTATGTAACGTAGAATGACAAAGATCTTAGTCCAACAACGCTCTCAATTGTAGGGTTTACAACAATTTTTTAGACCCTTGAATGGAGCGGTGGAATAATAGACTTACAAATTACAAATTGGAAATCCCTCTAGAAAACAAATTGAAGGTGGGAACAAAATGCTCACACATGCATGTTATAGTACTAAAACTTAGTACTATTCCTCAAAAGCACCTAAGTATAATAAAGAGTACTCCATAATTATTGTAAAAATGATAGTAGTAGCTCCTAATTTCCCCGCTAAAATAAAAGGAATAAGCGAGAGGAAATTGCATCTAGGGGCACTTTGGGCCACCTTTCTTGGTCTTCCAATTGTTGTAGCAAGGACAAAGTTGCTTGTTTCCATAAATACCGGGTGGAACACAAAGACATTTTGAGCAGCACTTCATACAAAAGAACATGCAGTCATGAATTCGATGGGGAGTCACATTTTTGCACCTTTCTTTGCATTTTGCTTGGCATTCTGTTGAAATTTTAACAAATTATTAGGGTCACATATTCACAATTGAGTTGGCACCAATTGTTAATTAAAGCTCACATATTCTTCAAAATATATGGAAAAATTATTGAAATAAGCTCACGAAGTTGGTAATTTAATCTTGATCCAAACTCCAAAGTTGTGGTTTTGTAATTGATAGATCTCAACCATCCATTTAATTAATTTGGCTAATATGAACATTTACGTACAAATTGGCTTCAATTTAAAATTACTCCACACGTAAATAAGCGTTACATGCAAAATCTTTCATCTTTTCATCTTTTTCAAGTTTACTGAAGATGCACTAATTGTTGACATTTTATTAAACAATTTTTTTGTATATTGTATAGGATATGAAAGGACAATGATGGTGTTAGCATGACAATCGATTGAACATTAAAGTTGTAGGTATTATAATAGAAAATACTTTCTATTCCGTATATAATGACATATTTCTAGCTAGATGCTTGATTCATAGTAACTTCACGAAAATAACATATAATTAACAAAATTGAAATAGAATACTAAAATTGTTACTTACGGGAAGGCTTCAAGCTATTATTCCCATATGACTTTGCAAAAGCCTAGAAGTAAAACAGAAAGTCAAAAATTAGTAAGGTTTTTTAGAAATTAGAAGATGTATTTCAATGAAGGAACAAAGTAATAATGCCTCAAAGGAAAGGAAAATGTACCTCAGTTGCAAGCATTGATATGACTAAGAAAGCCAAAAGCACAGAAATAGCCTTAATGTTGGCCATTTTGCTGAGAAATTGAGAGGAGATTTTTGCAGGTTTTTTTTGAATGAATTAGCAAGAGAACTCAAGCTTGATGTGGAATGCTTAAGTTTTGTATTTGTGAGGGTGTATTTATAGTTTTTTTTGGTGCAACAAAAGTTAGTAATAACGAAGCCCCATGTGAACCAACTGACCTTTTTTCTGAATGGATATAATATTTATATGCTCACATTCTTACTCTCCCCGCATTTATCGCTGTACAAAGTTGTCTTGTGAGGATTGCCAAGTCTTATTTACAAATTGACAATATGATGATGATTGGTATTAACCACAATTAAATTGATGTTAGGAAACATCACGCTAAACAAGATCTTTCGAAGCATCAGACAGACGTTCAGGCCTTTAAGTATGGAGTAACATGGGTAGTGTGCTATGAATGTGGATTGTCTCTGATTGGTGAATTGCTAATGCATGCAGTAGAATGTCAGCGGTGACATACCGAATACAATCTAATGATCTATGGACTTATACCTTATATTTTATCGGTTATTCACTGGTTGTGACACTTTAGATTTAGAGATTCTTAAGCAATGTTTAGAGAGGAAAGATGTACAGAGAAATAAAGAAGAGAACTCATGTGATAATGTGATAGGAGAGAGATATAGAGAGAATGCTTTGTCTAAAAAGAAAGTGTTACAATTAATTCCAAACTTCTATAATTGAAAAATGTTATAATTAAAAGAAATGGAGAAAGTATATAAATTTGATGAGTTATTCCTCATATAATTAATTTGTAGCATCCTAGCACCGATTGTTTTTTTTAAAAAAGTTCTACAATCTTTAATCATTAATATGGATCAGATCATCAGAATACTATTTCCCATAACTTTGGTTTCCTAATTGAGTTTAAATTTTCTATCTCACTTTTTGTGTAATATTTGTGTGTCACTAGAAGCCTTGACACGATATAATGACATGAAGTGACATTAAATTAGCGGGTTTTAGTCAAAGACTTTGACAAGTTTAAGTTAAATGGGTTGACACGATACAATTTATTCATTAAAGGGATGATATTAATTAACACAATGGTCCGCTGTATTTAATTTAAAATTCAAAAAAATATTTAGAAATCAATCAAAATCTACGAAACTCATGTAGTGTGTAGAAAGTGCATGTAATAATAGAAGATTAATATCTAAACTTGGGCGATGCTCTGAGATCTTTGCGCATTTCAATTTAGTAATAGTTGGAATAATTAGTGTCCTTTAGAGTGAAAAATTTATCATTTTAAAAAATAAATTCATTTGCAATATGGATTCTAAAAAGTTACAATTAACTCTTGGTGTCCATTTTTATGCCATTATTGATTATGATACAATAAGCAATAAAAGTATGCTAGAGTGGTGGTTGGACCTCTTTCTTCCCTACTCGATGTTGCAGGTTCGAATAACAACTTCTCATAATTTTGCTTTTGCTTAGTCAGGGACTAAAAAGAAGATTTGACTCATTGTAATGCGGAAATAAAATGATAATTAATTACTGTAGATATCTTATATCTTTGTTGAAAGTATATCTTTTATGTGCTTACGAGTCCTTTCTGTGGCGGATGCATAGTATGTAAGTTAGGTATTCACTATGTCAATGATAATGCAAAATAAAACATGACAAAAGTGAAAAAAGAAGGACTTATAGCTTATGGAGGTTTGAACAGATGACCAAAGTTATGCCCTGTTCTTTTGGCCTGTAAAGAACTGAACTGAAATTAATGGAACTACACTGAACTGACTGAACTGAACTGATTTTTTGTAAATTGAATTATATAGATGATATAATGATAATACAATATAGAAATAATTATGATAATACTTAATAATAATAATAATAGTACTAATAATACTTAATAATAATATTTTATTATTATTATTATTATACTACTACTACTAATAATAATAATACTTCCACAATTAATAGGGCCATTTGTTTTTTCGCGTGGACCAAGGAAAAAGTGCAAAAGTAAGAGAGAAATACGGAAAAAGTAAGGAAAAAGTGAAAAAGTAGGAGAGAAGGAGAGAAAAAGTATGAGAGGAGTGTAATAATTAGGTGGACCAACCTACCATTTATAGTTAAAGGTAGAAGTGTCCCAATTAAATATATCCCTACTAAAAAAACAGAGGGAGTATTAATAATACTAATTATAATTATAATTAATAATAATTAGTATTAATATTGATAATAATGATGATACTAATAATAATTAAATAATATTATTACTGTTATAATAATAATAAAACTAAAAGTGATAATAATTATAACGATAATAATAAAAATTAATAATAATAATAATAATCACAATGATAATAATAGTTAATAATGATAATATTTATAACGATAAAAGCAATAATAAAAATGATAATAAAGTATTAAAAATAAGTTGAAGTAGTAGTAATAATAATAGTTATAATAATAATAATAATAATTATTATTATTACTGCGATAATAATAATACTTAATAATGATAATAATTATAACGATAATAATAATACTCATAAATGATAATAAATCTGTTAATAATAAGTTGAAGTAGAACTGAACTGAACTGAAATGAAAATTAATGAGACTGAACTCAACAAAATTTAATTTAAATTCCTTACAGGCCAACAAAATAGGGCCTTACTCTACTACTTTTTGCAAAATCTTTTACCATTAAGTTATACTAACTCCGTTTTTTTAAGTACATTTGCTTTTGTGCGCGGACCAAGGAAAAAGTGCAAAAGTAAGAGAGAAGGATAATGAAAGTAAGGAAAAAGTGAAAAAGGTAGAGAGAAGGAAAAAAAAAGTAGGAGAAAAGTGTAATAATTAGGTGGGCCAACCATCCATTTATGAGAAAAGGTAGAAGTGTACCAATTAAAAAAAATACCACAAATGAAAAAATATACATATTAAGTTGTTCATAAATTTTTTCTATAGAAAAGGTATTTTCATTTGGAATTTTAACTCCAATATATAGGTTGAGTCCAAGTACAGTTCGAAAAAACTGGATTTTCAAATTTGAGTCCCCGAGTCCAATCAGAAGCTCGAAAAAGCCCAATCCAATCCGATAAATTTGATTGGACTTTTCGAAATCCATTAACACCCCTACATATGATGCTATAAGCAATTAAGGAGTATTAAGAAAGTAAAATATTCCGTGTAATATAAAAGGAATCTCAAAAGCTCATGCTAATTTTCATCTCAATAGGAATCTAAAAAATTCATGATATGCTTTTCAAGATGAAATGTTAATTATATTAAGATTTTGATCACAACATAGGAAGGCATATTGCAAAGTTGATCTGATCAATTATATATGTCATTGCATGCATCAGATCTAAGATTCATTCCCCCTAAATAATTTCTGAGTTTTGGGAGGTGATAATTGAATGTCTGTAATAAAAAAACCAAATCAAATAAAGGTTCGACTATAATTTAGAAATAATACAGTATGAATTAGTACGTATTAGTAAATAGTAATCAAATAAAAGGCAATAAGAGTTTTGATGCATCGTGCATGACTACATATCTACATGTGCATGTGCTCCCTTAGTAGGTTTCAAAAGTTATTGAGAATAAAATTGTAAATGGCATGATCCAGAAACAGAAGAACTGAAGCGGCCTCATGATTACCTAAGCTAATGTGCACATTGCATACTTTTTATAACAAATCATTTTCTTCTTTATCTTTAGACTTTGATGTTCATCTTGAAAAACTTCTCAATCTTTGTTTAAGGTCTATTATGCTCCTTATGGCTAATTTTGTGTAAGCATGATTTGTGTACTCAAAGTCTGAATTACGGTGTATAATGATCAAATTCATAAAGAATTTGTAGCATAGTTTTTGATTATGCATTAGGGTGCTTAACTAATTAAAGTCATGACCCAAGTTCTACCTAATTAACGTACAATATAACTAGATATCACCATCTAATCGATCTATTTACCAGTGGAAAACCATACCCTACGTATATAGACTCTATTCTTTTGATCTTTTTTGTACTTTAGTTTCGCGTAGTTTTGTATATTTTTTTTTTGGAAAAATAACCAGGACAATCCAAACTATGCCCATTCCGCCAAGAATAATTCCTACTAAGCTTTATTCCTGTATAATCCCAACTATTGGGAAGGTCCGCCACAAACACAATGTGACCTGAAAAGAACCTGTTTAACAGGTTAACATGCGACGTGTCATGTTTTAATTGGCTTTTACAATTAATTTACTTTAATTTTTTTTAAAAAATTCCCTCCCTTTACCCCTCCCCATCCCCTCCTTCAACCTGTACGCATAACAGTACAATCACCAGCCAGCCAGCCACCAATCCCCTCACCACCACCGCCAGCCCCTTCCACCACCCTTCCCTTCTCCACCACCCCCAACCCCCTCTGCAACCCAGCCAACAACCACCGCAATAGCACCACTCTCGTCCTCCCTCTCTCTCTCGCCCCATTCTCTCTATCTCTCGCTACACCCACGGGGCCACGACCACCTAAACCACCACCCTCTACCTGGCAACCACTACACCACTGCCATGTACATTAATGCGCTCCGATTTCCTCCGCCAGACTACCACTCTTCTCCACAACACTCTCTCCTCACTACTCTCCAGCACACCACAAACTTGCTTCCCCAAATCCCAAAACCCCTTAGCGCAACAATTCCAACGAGGAAAGGGAGAAAGAGTCCCGAGACAAGGTGGGTTGTTGTGGTGGTAATTAGTTGTTGTCGTGGTGTTTGATTTGGGGGTTTTCCGGGTGGGTGCGAGGATGGTTGCGGGATGGATGTTTTTTTCATAGCTCTTTAGATTGGTTTTTTTGGGGTGTGGTCTTGAGATGGGTGGGGTTTTCTGGGTGGTGGGACGGTTTCAATGGTGGTTGTGAGTGGGTGGCGACGCACGGTGGTGTAATTTTGGGTAGTTAATAGGGTGTTGGCGGTGGAAAGTGGTCAGTTGGGTGGTTGGGATTGGACATTGGTGGCAGGGATGCAATGAAGGTGAGGGTGGAGCGGTGGTGGTGGTTGGTTAAGGTGGAAAGGAGAAAAGAAAAGGAAAATTATTTTTTTTTATTAAAGTCAAATTTTACCTGATTGACCGGTTTTAAGTCACTTGGGTTCATTTGTGGCTGATATACCACATAGTTGGGATTATACATGAATAAAGCTTAGTAGGGATTATTCTTGGCGGAATGGGCATAGTTTGGATTATTCTGGTCAATTTTTCCTTTTTTTTCGTGTAGTGTAGTTTAGTATTGTCATTATTTACGTGAATTCTCGATTTTTATTTTTCTTATGATTTTTCATAGTATTATTATATTAGTATAATTAACATAATTATTAATATTTTAATAAACTATTTATTAATACAATTATTATTTTAATTAACATTAGTTCAATCCAATTTAATAACAGAAATTAGGGCCTTAGTCATGTTTTGGATTTCCAAAACTTAGGGAAGCCTTCTCTTAGGGATGATCCCTAAGCTATCTATAATAATAAGTTTGCGAAGTTCAGGATCCATCTGGACATAGCTAAAACGATTGCGTTGGTTGATTTAATGCCCTGACTTGGAGAGGTAATCCGTAACACGATTCGATTCTCTGTAGACGTAAGTTATTGAGACTGAACAAAAATTGCGCATGATCTGTTTGATGTCGTCGACAAGTGTAAATGGTCCATAGAGTTTGGGAGATATCATTGACTGAGTTGATGAAGACGAAGTCATCTCCTTCTATCAGAGGATTTTGAATTTTCATAAGTCTGGCTTGGAGAAGGTCGTTCCTTAAAGCTATTGTTTATGCTATGAAGGGTGTTGTATGCTCTATTTGAAGGCGACAACTCTCAAGATGTTACTTTCGGAATCGCAGAGTACTACTCCAGCTACCGAGGAGGAGTTTGTGGAGGAACCATCCGTTTTTAATTAAATGGAGTTTGGACTTTGGAGGGGATGGAGTTCATCCAACATACTTCAGGCTTTTTGGATTTCCAGAACTTGGAAACAAGAAAATTTAAAGAATCATATTGACAAATCGAGGAGAGATGTTTTTTCCTAATCAAGGGAGATTTTACTCTACAAAATTGGTACTACCTCTATTTTTTTTAATATGTACATTTGTTTTTGCGTGCGGACTAAGGAAAAAGTGAAAAAGTAAGAGAGAAGGATAGTAAAAGTAAGGAAAAAATAAAAAAGGTAGAGAGAAGGAACGAAAAAGTAGGAGAGAAGTATAATAATTAGGTGGGCTAACCTTCTATTTATGGAAAAAGATAGATTAGTACCAATTAAAAAAAAACATCCCAAAATGAAAAAGTGTATATATTTAAAAAAACGGAGGGAGTACATGTCAGCAAATGACAGAACCACAGACTCTTCCATTCACAATAAAAGAGTATGTGACAGACGACACACAATCCATGACAAGATTCAGCCAACGACCATCAAACCCCATCGTGAGAAGAAGCTTACGCAAAAAACCCCATTCCACTCTATCATAAGCTTTACTCATATCAAGTTTCATAGCAATGGTACCCCTGCGGCTTTTACTACGCTTCTTCATAGAATGAAAAAGTTCCAACGCAATGAGAGCATTATAAGAAACAAGCCTTCCCGGAACAAAAGCACTCTGATTTTCAGACACCACCGACGGAAGAATATTTTTTAAGCGCAAAACAAGAGCTTTTGAAACCAACTTATACAGGACGTTAAAGAGACTAATAGGCATGAACTCAGAAACAAGGGTTGGGGATTTCACTTTAGGGATCAAAGCAATGTTAGTCTTATTTACAAGTTTAGGGGTAGAAAAACCATGTAAAATATTACTAACAAACTCGAACACATCATCACCAATAATATGCCAAAACCTCTGATAAAAAATAGCATGCATACCATCGGGTCCCGGAGCCTTGCACGGATGCATCTGTTGAAGAGCATGATAAATTCTAGCGTAATGGACGAATTCATAGAATTAAAAATTGGCCAAAAATCATTGTCTGTTGGGTTCAAGCTAGCAAAAATAGAGGAAAAATAATCCTCTACTGCACCTTCAATCTTCTCAATATCAGTCTGCCAATCTCCGTGACCATCAAAAATTCCTTTAATGGTATTTCTTTGCTTCCGTTGAGAGGCCTTGTGATGGAAATACTTAGTGTTTCTGTCTTCGTCCTTCACCTCCGAAACCCTTGACCGCAAGTACCAATAAGCCTCATGCTTGGCGTGTAGACTATCCAACTCTTGTTCAAGATTAGCATATCTCAAGCAATTATCAGCCATCGAAGGTAACTGCTGGGCAGCATACAAAATTTTCTCCACCTCCCCAATCTTCTTCCCCAACCCGTCAAAATTATCTTTTCTCCACAAGGCCAGGTTGTTTGCTATGACTTGGAGTTTCCCAGGCACGTTCAAACCACACACTGAATCCCAAGCATTTCTAACAGTTGCTTCACACGTATCATCAAGGAGCCATCACGTCTCAAAACGAAACCCCTTCTTTCCCTTCTTTTTCTCCGTGTTTGAGTCTCGAGCTTAAGAACAACTAAGGCTACATGGTCAGATTTGTAGCGCACTAAATGCTTGACTGTTGCTGTGGGGAAAAGCCTAGACCAGGAAGGGTTAGCCACACAACGGTCTAGCCTTTCACGCACTCTAGTCTCAGGACTATTGCCTCGTTCCCAAGTGTACCAATGTCCAATGTAGCTAATTGATATCATGTTATTTTATATAGTTTTTCCCCCTACTTTTGAGCTAAAATGTGCGTCAAACTATGCTCTTAGGAGCTATTTTATGCTAACTCCTCTATCTAGTTGTGCTTTGCGTGTTTTATGTTGAATTAGAGGTTTTAGGGAGTTTTCTCCCTCTTTTATGCTATTTTGAGCATCAACATATGATATCCGGAAGATATGCTGAGTTGCGGAGCTCTAAAGCCACATTTCATAGGCTTAGAGGCATCCTTGATTCGAAGTTTTGGCTCAAAGAGCCAAAGGAAGAAAACTGCATTTCGCCCGACGCCATCGGGCTTGTTTCGCCCGACCGGGCGAAATCTCTGCTGCTGGAAGATCGTCAAAACGCCCGATCGGGCGATGACTCCCGGACCCATCGGGCGGATGTTTTTAAAGGTACCTAGTTGCTTGTGCTGTGTCTGCTACTGAATTCTAAGAAGACGTAATACCCGCGCGATCGAGTGGTTTTGCTCGGACCCATCGGACAGTTTTTGATATGCTGCCAGATTCCAAGTTGAAGAAGAAGAGTTTTGCCCCACGCCATCGGGCTGATTGAATTTTTAGTTTAATGACGCGCGATTTGTCGCCCGTTTTTAATCCTTTTTCTATTCTTTTAAGACTTAGTATAAATACAATACTTAGTTTATTTTTAGGGACATCTTATTTTCAATCTTATTTTCATTGAGCCCTAGTTTTAGAACTCTAGTTTTTTTCTCTCCATTGTTGAAGATTGGATCATTGCTTTAGGTTTTAATATAGTTCGTATTCAGACTCAATTTCGGTAATCTCTTTATTTTCGTTCATTCTTATTTAGATTGTTTGTGATTGATTATTGATTTCATTCTCAAGTATGAATCTTTACTTTGAATTAGTTTTGTCTTTCTTAGCCATGAGTGAGTAGTCCCCTTTTCTAAGGCTTAAGGAAGGAAAACCATGTTTATGCCATGATTGCTATCTGAATTGCTATAGTTTCTAGGTTTTGATTAGAGCGATTCTAATGTGATTTGTTCGTGAATTCAAAATTTATTTTAGTGGCCAATTTCATGAGTTATGTCTAGTTAATAATCGTTCGTACAGATCAGTCTTACTTTTAGAGGCTTAGAACACATTAGTGATTCTGATTATGTTTATGACCATACTGCATATGTTGAATCACGATCGTTGAGACCTGACCATAAGCTTGACACGTGCTCTGATCGTTCGACTTTAAACCTAGGTGATATTAGTTATTTGAACCTCTTGAATGGTATAAGCATGGTGGACCTAACTATTGCCCTAGATTTTTAATTCATAGATAAATTTTCAGTTTAGTTATGTTTTCCTTAGTTTAATTATTACTCCCTCCGTCCCATATTACTTGATACAGTTTGACCGGCACAGAGTTATAGGAATGTTATTTGACTTGTTTATTTTATTGTGAGTAGTTAGTTGTTGGTATTATTAAGTCCATAAAGTACAATGTGGGACAAATGTGGGCCATGGGGGTATTGGAAAGTAAAATAAAAAGCAAAAAGAGAGAGAATACAAAAGTGGGACCATGCCATTTATAGAAGTGTATCAGGTAATATGAGACGGATGAATATAGGAAGTGTATCAAGTAATGTGGGATGGAGGGAGTACTTCAGTCTTTTCTTCCTGATTTCATCAGAAGTAGTTATTTGATTGAATATATACATAGAAACTCTGTCTGCCTGCGGATTCGACTCTGCTTCCCTTGACTATCATTGTTATAGGACTGTAAGAATTATCTTTGAATAGGTGATACGACTTTAGCCTATCACTAATATCACGTAAATCACATTCGTCAAGCACTTCTCAAAACTGAATTATCTCTCTCCGTTCTCTGTCCGCCCCTCCCTGTTTATATTCGTATAAGCTAAGATCTCATTAAAATCACCTCCAATCACAAGCGGAGTCTCCCCATCTTCACATAAATGGCGAATGAGATCCCAAGTTCTATACTTCAAAGCGGAATCCGCCCAGCCATAAATACCTACAAAACGCGAAGTAGTACCATCCCCCTTCTTGACATCACCACAAATATGATGCTGAGAAAAGGAGACTAAAGAGAAATCAATGTTATCCGCACACCAAAACACACATAAAACCCCTGAGAGACCTTGACTAGAGACACCAAATGCATTGGTGAATCCAGGTCTAGTACGCAAATTTTCAGCAGCATCCTTTTTTATCATAGTTTCCGATAAGAAGACAATATCGGCGGCAAAAGAAGAACTCCATCGACGGAGTTGACGAACATTCCAGGGGTTGCTGATCCCCCGACAGTTCCAGCATAAATTAATCATTGGGAGGGTGGTATTGGGGTCCCCCAATCTCCGCCAAGTCAGAAGAAGAGA
Source organism: Patellifolia procumbens (assembly GCA_947645195.1). Taxonomy (NCBI): domain Eukaryota; kingdom Viridiplantae; phylum Streptophyta; class Magnoliopsida; order Caryophyllales; family Amaranthaceae; genus Patellifolia; species Patellifolia procumbens. Next base: position 473,779 of record CANSGD010000888.1, on the reverse strand, counting down.
AGTTTTCCGAGCACCCAAGCTTATTCCGCTTACCAGGAACCTCATCAACCTCCTCCACCTCCATATCTACAACATCAGCACCTCTTTTTTTGTGACTCAACAACCAGCTCTCTATTAGTTACATGTTGAGTCCGCGCAACTCCTTCCACTTCTTCGAGTTAACACCACTAGCAGGAATGTCAGCCCTTCCAATCACAAAAGCAACTCCACTATTATCATTTTCATTATGTAACTCCCATTTCATTCAATACAGGGGAGGAGTCATTATAATGTGGCTCCTTTGGGATTTCTACATTAGGCTCTACAATCACCCCTTGAGTCTTCTCTTGTCTCACACTCACATGAACGACTTCGACAGGTTCAACACTAGGCTCCACAATCACCCTTTTGAGTCTTCTCTTGTCTCACACTAATATCAATATCTTTTGCTGTAGGTTTCAGTTTACTAACAAAAAGGGATTTTGTACACCCTTTTAGGGCAGCAGAACTCTCAATCTCACGCAGTCTACCTTGCCGGGGAGACGCTTTCAGCCATGTACCCCAACCCAATGCCGAGACATCATCAATCTCTTCTACAGACGGACAATCCTTCTCAGAATGTCCTATAATACCGCAAGCAAAACAGGAAAAGGTAATCGCCATAGCGAAATTCAACACGAACTATATTGCCCGTTTTATCTTTGATTCGTTGAAACCTTCGAATGGGTATTTTCACTCGAGCTCTGCGGTATTTTCCCAACCCTAACACACTTTCTTCCAACTCAAGAAGATCCCCCACTACTGTGACAATAGATTTAACGTTCTCATCAGACCTGCAGTTTAGGAGAAGCTTCAAAATACGACCCTCATTGGAGAATGAGTGAGTTTGACATTTTCAGGCTGCTCATCACCTTCCACATCATTCAAAAGCAATAGGTTGTTATCAAAACACCAAGGTCTACCGGATAAAACCTTCTCCTTATCCCTCCAATGAAAAAACTGGAATGTAAAAAGATTGGTCCGAGGTTTTATATTAGCAGTTTTTGAGATGGGGACCAAACCTTAATCATTGTACGCTTCAGAATTTTAGCATTAAAAGGTCTCTCAGTGAGCAGCTTTCCAACCAATAAATGCGAGAGTTGCTCTGTAGTTCCATCGGAACTCGTGCCTCCTAGGTCAACAATGGGACCATCATCATCTTCGACGGTTAAAGACAAACACTTACTCGCCAGATCATCTGCCATCACGCCGGAGAAAAACGATGTCGTTCTTTCGAGGAGATAAACCCTTTCTTTTAAGGGAGAGAAAACCCTATTTTTCAAGGGAGAGTTAGCCTATAGTCCTATCTAATAATTATCGTACTTAAAAGATAAGATTTTATCTTTTAAAAACTGATTTTCTAAAATCTTATTATTTTTTAAAAATTAAATCAGATTTTTTATTTTAAAAACCAAAAAATCTTTTTCTTGTCAAAATCTTTTATTATGAAAACTAATGTTATTACTTAAAAATAAAAGATAAAATATTTTATCCTTATCTAATAAAACCAATATTTCCAAAACAAGATTTATTTTCTTTAAAATATATTCCAAAAAGCTTAAAACCTATTTTTCTGTATAAGACGCTATTTCCTTTCTTTTTCGCAAATAAATTGTTGATAAAACGACTGAATCCCCTTTCAAATGTGAATTTAACCATCACTCTTTATCTCTTAACACATAAGAAATAAATTGTCACCTTAAAATCACATTACGTTGTAACACATTGTTACATTTAGTAAATTACAACAAATGAGATATATAACTAATCCTAAGCTTCTTTTTTCTTCGCTTGAGCTTCCATGAAGTCCGAGCTATCACTTTGCTTAGAATACTGTTACACACATCAAACTGTTATAACAATGTGTTTATAATCATCAAAAGAATACGAACTTAGGGTCCCAACATCCATGATACCTGCAGTGCTACGTGGAGTTAACCTTTTCAATTTAGTGTTGGCCAAAGAGAAATCGGGCTTAAAACCAAAGGACACAAGCCAAAAAGATCGATGACCCAAAGGATTATATATCCTCCTACTTTACATAGTGTCATGTTTCTTTATATCTTTGGGTAACACGGGTCTAAATGCAAGGATTTCACTCATACGACAGAATACTAAAATCGTCCCAAGATCCAATTAGTAAACATATAAAGTATCATGATGTAAGTCGATTAGAATATTAGCCTTTAAAGCGTGATTTCACGTGTAATATTCTAAAGATAAGAGCCGCAAATGAAGCCTCTCTGTTAGTATCCACGAGCAACAATCTGTTGGATATGCTAGGATCTTCACCAAATGTAGAGGGTTTACGTACTCACTCTCTACTTACTTTTGGTAAGACATGAAATAATAATATTTTGGAGGAAATGTATGGAATGTATATATTCAAGAGAGAATGAACTACATCTTTATATATAAGAATGATATGCCTCTTCATTCTCCTCATTAAGCGTAATTAACATTATGTTCCATAACATAATGAGAGTTACAAACTAAGTTAGTGTAAATGAGTAGAGTTATAAGTAAGTGATTCACTTTCCATCATATTAGAGTGAAAGTTACAATAAAACTCCATTATACTTCTAATTAAAGTGAACGTTTACTTTCCATCATAATGGAGTAGAGTTACAATAAAACTCCAAAAGACTTCCAATAAGCCACCAGTTCAACAACCTTCAATAGTTATTTGTTCATATGTTTATAACTCATAACTTGTTACTGTAATGTGTGACCCAACATGATTTAATTAACACTAAGTTAGAGACTAACCCAACAATATTAAGAAGTTTCTAGCAAAGTGTAAATGCTCCTTACGTTAATTAAATAATTATTATCACTGAATAATTGTATTATTTAAATAATACACTTGATTTATGGAACACTTCCAACAATAAACTCTATAAATACTCAATTGTTGCTCTATATGATGTCCTAATTGGTAAGTGTTGTTTGTACAATTTTCTTTTACATAATGTTTAGTTTTCCAAAATACCTTCATTTAATATGTAAAAAGCTTGATGAAGCTACATGCGCACTAGGGCTGGCCACAAACTGGCTAGTTCTTGAACAGTTTGAACCGGCTCGGGAAAAGTTTAATTCAAGTTTGAATCGGCTATTAAGAAACCAAACTAGAGCTTAATATTATACTTCGATTCCTTAACAAGTCAATCTCAAAATCAAATATGTTTGGTTCGTTTGTTCGAAACCTCGTTACCTATAATAAAAAATAAATAACATTTCTTTTATTTATACTAAGGTTGAGAATGACTATCGAATAGAAATAGAAAATTATGTTTTACACAATAGTTTTATGTGGAATAATATTTTGGAGTCAAATAGTGACACCATTAACATTTTGTCATCGTATATTTAGATCAAGGTTGATGAAGTGAAGCTCGAGTTCGGCTCGAATTCATTAAATTCTTATTAAACCAAGCTTGAGCTTATATTTATAGTTCGAGGCGAGTACGAACACGAGCTCGTTAAATCTTATCAAATAATGCTCGTTAGTATTAGTATTCGACTCGACTCGACTCGACTCGTGTCCAACCCTAATGCGCATCCTTACACACAAATACCCTTTTGTGGAATATCGTCTAGTGACTTATAATTTTGTCAAATTAAAGAGGTAACGCTTGTAATATGACTCTTAGTTTGAGTGCTATGATAACATTATGAAAATGAAAATCACTATGGGCATTGGATGTGGGATAATGTTTGACCTTACATAGATCTTTGCCCAAGTCAAATGTAAAATATAAATTGATACCACACCGCTCTCAATTGTAGGGTTTACAACAATTCTCTTACACCCTTCAACGGAGCAATGGAATAATTAGCAACTAAAATTAATGACTCACAAATTACGACAGCAAATTTTTAAACACGATTGAAAGGTAGAAAAACACACACACATCTACTATTCCTCATTAGCAGCTAGGCATAATATATTACTACTACATCATAATTATTGTAAGTAATAATATTAGCCTCTTATTTTACCACTAATATATGAGGGATAAAATGAGATAAAAATGCAATGAATTAATTAAGGGCACTTTGGGCCACCATTCTTGGTCTTCCAGTCGTTGTAGCAAGGGCAAAGTTCCTTGTAGCCATAAGTGCCTGGTGGAACACAAAGGCATTTTGCGCAGCACTTCATACAATAGAACATGCAATCATGAATTCTATGAGGAGTAACCTTTGAACACCTATATGTGCATTTTCCTTGGCATTCTGTTGAATTTCACAACAATAGTTAGATTATGACACAACAAATACGAATTATTACAATAAGTTCATCTTAATTGATCAAAGTTTGTTAAGTGTACGTAGCTAGGTGACTTTCTCTATAAGTAATTGAATTTAGGCCAATGTCAACTTTATCAAGTCGTTCAGAATATAAGATAATTCTCTCATGCAATTCCTGTAATATTGTCAAATTCTACATCCCCAAACAACATTAGATAAGAGTTTGTCCACATACAACTATAACGAAGTTCCACTCTGAAAAACACCAAGTCATTGTTCTTTGAAATAAGAACAATGTGTCAAAATAAAAGTGCGTGGCATACGTGAAACTCTACCAAGTCTACATACATCTATTAGAGTTTTTCCCGTCTTATTGAGACACATTATTATTCCTATTAACTTCTCAAAAATTGGTAGATAATTGTGAAACCAAATTGGAACACTAGAATTATTGTTACTTACGGTAAGGCTTCAAACTATTATTTCCATATAGGTTTTTTCCTGCAAAAGCCTAGAATAAAACCAAAAAAAAACCAAGAGACAAGTATTAGTAAGTCTGCAATATAATGAAAATATACTCCACTATATTGGAGTAACTAATAATAATGCTTCAAATATAAAGAAACTGTACCTCAGTGGCAAGCATTGATACGACTAGGAAAGCCAAAAGCATAGACAGAGCTTTCATGTTGGCCATTTTGCTCAAATTTCAGAGGAGATGTTGAATGAACTAGCAATAGATTAATTAAGTTAAGCTTAATGTGGGATGCTATGGTTATGTATTCTTAAGGGGTATTTATAGATTTCTTTGGTGCAACAAAGTTTTGGAACGAAGCCCATATGAACCTACTATGCTTCTGCATGCCTTGATTTTCGGGTTGATCTGGCCTTTACATTATTAATTTTTGGTGCAATGGCCTATTATTAATCCCACATTGTTCTATTGTTCTTCTCTCCGCTTATATCGCTGAGCTCGTCTTGCGGAGTAACGTATGCGGGTACGTAAACTAATACTACTTGTATAATAAAATGGAAGACGATGATAAGATGATTTGAATTGGGAAAAGCTTGTAAAAATATCCCAAGTTATTCACCATGTTGCGCACGATTTAATGGGGGTGGAGTATGTTTTTACAATTACTTCTTTTGGCAAGACATCTTAGTCTTGTTGGTTCCCGATTTTTTTTTATTAGAATAATTCCTTTTCCGACTTGTAAGTACGACTTATTTTTAACATAATTCTAGTTACGTATAGCACCAAAATATTCCATAATATAAGGGGTATTATTCAAATTAAAATGATAAAGTTACAAACAATAATTGATAAGGATGATGTGGCACATGTAGTTATTTCTCAAAATTTTGGGTTCGCTTAAGCGACTAGCTCCGCCCCTGTTCCAGCAAATAAGATCTTAAGTCTTGTCAGTACACCATTTTAACCAAAAGTTTAAACTAATGGTTGAGGTCCAAGACTAATATTTATACTCTATTAAGCTCCATTATATGAGAGCCTTTTAAATGTGGGCAGCTAGCACATACCCTCTTCTTATCTAACACTTAATATTCCACTGTAGAACAGAGGAGTGAATGAGATTCGAATCCGTGACCTTTTTGTCAAGTTGGCTCTAATACCATTTTAGTAGACCATCTCACCAAAAGATTAAGTTGATGTTCGAGGCCTAAGATTAATATTTATATTCTATCAAGTCTTTCCAATTAGGTGATCCGCTAGCCTCCCTTCTCTATTTAGCACCCCTTGCTCTTATTTCCTCTCTAAAATAAATACCCTAACAATCCATTCTGGCTTTTCCGTCAACCACTCTAGCACCCCCTCCTTTCATCTCAAAGCCACTGTTTTTATACGAAGTGAATTGATAATGTTGTGAAATCAGGCAGTGTATCTATTTGACTAGTGCGGAACAATAATCGACAATAAAATATAGAGAGAAAACAATAAAGAAGAAGTAAAAGACACAATAATTTAACGTGGTTCGGTCAATATGACCAAGTCCACCGATGGGAGATTGAAGCTTTTCTAATCTTCAATGGAGGAAAAAACAAGAGAATTACAATGAGTCAATCTAATGACTTAACCTGATTGAGCGGCTAATGGTTCCTTTTACAACATAAGAAACCCTAAAGTAAACCCCCAATAGCCGACATAAACAATGATAAGAAGTTAGGAAAAGATAGGAAAAAATTGATTAAAAAACAGAATCAATCTAATGAAAATCGCACAGAGCCCGCCCTAGCTAAGCGTTAAACCAAGTCAGGAACTTCTCTTTGACATAAGTCACCCTGGGCTCTTGATTGCCCGCCTGGGCTAGCCGATCTTCCTCTTCTCTTCAATTTCAAGGCACATCTAACAATGCTACACCTTGACTTGATATCCATGAAACAAACCACCACAAAACAATGCTCACCAAAGATACTAATGTGAATCCTCCACCTTAAACAAATTACCATATGCCTACTAACATTAGGCAATTAAAAAAACTTCTCTGACTTATGAACCGATGTGTTATTGAACACAAAATTGCGAGACTTGACCATCACATGGCCTAGATTGAGAGAATAATATAGCCACAATGCTTGAGCATGCATTACCATATTGACCCAACTCTCTTCAAATAATTCATCTCTTAACAAACCAAACAAAACAATTCTTAGGTTGCCAAAATTCCATCAAAATTTGTCAATTGCAAATATACTTATAATCATAAAATTACCTAATTGAGGTAAGAAATAACATAAATAGAAACATTCACATAATGATTCCAAAGATTGAAACTTTATTATAAAAGATATATAACTTAGATTCCAAAACAAACATCAACACGATTTCTCGTTTTACCAGTAATCTCAAAGGTATCAAACATAAAGAGGTCGTAGAAACCGCAACCTCAAATCATTGTCAAAACTATTATCAGTGTCAACGAAGTTTGCAGTGGACTTGTCAATTTCTGACTTACCATCAATTTTCTCTATTTTCTTTAACTTCCAACACTCATATTCTATGTGCTATTTAACATAACAATAGTTACATGTTTTTCAATTTGTTAAAGTTCTTACCACCTCCAAAACTAAAACATTATTTTGAGATAAACCACTAGATTTAGTAACCAACTGATTGTCAATTATATCTCTTTGAGTTAGGGCATCAGTAACATTGTCCAAACTCAAATCAACCCTACCATATAGTAGTATTTCACAAAAATGCTTATAAGATGGCGATAAGTGACACAACAATGCAACCTACTAACCATATCCTCATTATCGATATTAAATCGATATGTAGCAAACCCATAATAAAACAAAAGAATCAAACTGATATCTCCCACATACCCACAATCCACTGGGCATAGCCGTAGACTTTTTTGGACTCACTGTAAAGAGCCTTGTACATCTGGATTGAACGAATATGACCTTCACCTAAAATTTCCACATGCCAAAATGCACATGCCTATCAAACTTATGGATATCAATTTTTATTGTCGACATGATAATGAAAATCAAACATTCTTTAAACACCAAAATCTAAAATCTCAACCTAAACTCTTGATACCAGATAACATTCTAGTAATGTTAATGCATGGATGGCCATAGGTAGAGCTATTAAGTAATTAGGTTTAAGGGGTAAATAATTTGTTATTTTAACTTCTGTAAGAATTAATCATTTTTGTTATTACAATATATTATGGTGATGATTGTCTTCCTTAACTTGTATGTCGTATTAAATTCTTGATAGGTACCAATACACCATCAAGTAAGAAAATTTTCAGCAAATTTGTTTTTATCGTTCTGCAATGAGTAAAAAATATTTTGTTCTAAGTACCATCAATTATTAATAAGTAAATTTGAAGCATCAGGACTAATAACATGAGCGACATTTGTTGGGAGTGTCCTATAGCAAGTTGGAAGATAAAAGAGAAAAAGAGTCCGACATGGAAGAAGTAGAAAGAGAAAGAGTGGTTTATGATGTAGCTAATACCACAACTCATTAGCTTAGACTTTCGGGTTGTATTGGGCTATGCTCATTTGTTGTCCACTCTTGCTTCGCACGGTAGTACCCATTTGAGCCCAACAGGTTGTATCAGAGCCCAAGGTTAGTGATCATTCGAGGTTTGCCTAGTCCATGTTGTGGTGAAGCTTGGATGACAACTTGCATGTGAAGGGGAGAATGTTGAAAGTGTCCCATAACAATTTGGAAGATAAAAGCGAAAAAAGAGTCCCACATGAAAGAAGTAGGAAGAGGAAGAGTTGTTTATAATGTGGCTAAACCATAACCAATTAGCTTAGACTTTTGGGCTGTATTGAGATATATATATTGCTCATTGGTTGTCCCCTCTTACTTAAATTGGTATGGTAATACTCGTAACTTAAATTGAGAAATATATACTATTGCTAATTATATGAGTTATTAATTTGTTCAAATTGAAACATAATAAGCAAACACTTATACGATGATAAATTACATATAGTCCGTAGTAAATAGTGTTCAGCATGAAACATTGATTGAGATTTAGATCACATCATGATAGCTCTAGATGTATGCATTATGCAAAGTTGAATGGATCCACCAATCTGGGGAGCTATTTGGGAATGCCAATCACACATAAGAGACCCTCGAGGAGAGATCTCCAATTTGTTGTTGATAAAATCAACGCCAAAGTTGGCCTCCTGGATAACTTCCCTCATTTCCAAAGCGGGTCTTATCCTATCCACTCTTTCCACCATACCTTCATACTACATGCAATAAACCTTTTTCCCGAAGGCAACCCTTAACGATATCGATAGAACATACTCCCTCTGGGGTAACAACAAGACCCACCTAATAGCTAAGGAGGTGAATGTTTGATCCAAGGAGGAAGGGGGACTGGGAATTAGGAACCAAGGCCTTATGAATAAGATCTAAATGGCTAAATTAGGCTGGAAACTCTGTCATGGTCCCAAAGCATAGCAAAACTACTCTAAGTACATTGGAAATGATGGAGTAACAAAATTCAAGTACGGGTCTAGGATATGGAGGGCCATTGAGAAGGGATGTGATATCGTAGAGAATATAACCATGTATGGGAAGTGGGGAGTGGAAACACGATGAGATTTTGGTTGGATAATTGGTTGGGTATAGGACCCATTAGGAACCACTTGGTAGGCCCTCTAACCCGGGATGAAGAAAACCTGACCATCAACCATATGACCAGAAATGACACTTGGTTATTAGATGACCTGTCCATAGACTTGACCATTGACATTAGAAACCGGATTCTGTGTTGCAACCCCTACCCGCCCTGGAGAGAATGACTTCCCAACTTCTATCTTCTCTAGCACGAAAGGCTTTGATGTGGGGTTTGCCCACAAATCCCTCTGTGAACACCATGAGCCAATAGAGGAGACGGGCTGGATTTCAAAACTCGGCATTCCTCAAAAACTCAACATTCCTCATTCGGAGGGGGGTTGGCTGTGGGAATTCCGAAAACAAACGTATGCTCCTAATGTCTAGTTGGTGGAACTATTAGGGGTCTTGGAAGGCCTTCATGTCGCAAGAGCTAAGGGAGTAAAGCACTTTGCAATTTACACATTCTATGCATGCAGAAACTCTTTTGAACAGCGAAGATGATGGGAGTAAAAGCATTTACACTAATATAGTGAACGATTGTAGGGAGCCGTGTAAAACCTTCGAAGGATGGAAAGTGCTCAAGACCCCGAGATACCAAAATGGGGTGGCGGACTTATTGGCTAAGGAAGCAAGTAGTTTAGTTTTTACATCCCATATAACTGAAATTTTCCCCATCCCCCAAGTTACTGTAGGGATTAGAGATGGTAACGGGTGGAATTTGGGTTAGGTGAGCTATCACCCGCATCCATCATCCGGTAAAACCATCACCAGTATTCCATCCATCCACCACCCGCAGGTGAACCGGGGAGGACAGGGTGATCATCTGTTTAAGATAATTAAACAAGAAAAGTTAAATTAAACTTGCAAAATTACAATTTATATATTAACTTCATATCAAATTAAGATAAGTTAAGTTTACGAAAACATGTTGATAATATTTAAATGGGCAAAAATTATACTAGTCTAAATAAAATGATAGATATTTAAGAAAATGTAAGAAATAGGTGATGGATCGGGTGATAAACGGGTGATGGGTAGGGTGATGGATGAAACTTTCTCACCCTAATTCATCCATCATCCGTTCACCCGTCACCCGTCCATCATCCATTTAACTCGGTTTTTCACCCTCTTTTGTTTTTTGGGTGGAGCGGGTGATGGATCATCCATTGGATATTGCCATCTCTAGTAGGGATACTCTTTTATGGGATTGTACTAAATTTTTTTAATGTTTGGGGCATGTTTGGGATGGCGGTAATATATTAAGTGGGTAATAAAAGCCAAACATAGGAAAACTAAGGTATTTGGGGGTGAAAATAAAGGGGATATAGTGGTGGTGGAGAGAATTTGGTGGTGGTGGTAGGAAGGAAATGGAAGAAAGAAGGGAACTATTACCCTTCAAATGAGGGTAATAGTTACCTATAGGTGGTGGTGGGTAATTATTACCCCATAATGAGGGTAATAATTCCTCTCTTTCTTCCATTTCCTTCATACCAACACCATATTATCTTCTCCACCACCACTTTATCCCTTCTATCATCACCTCTAAATACCTTAGCTTTCCTATATTTGACTTTTATTACCCCTTAATACATTACCCCTATCTCAAGTATACCTTTAATGTTCACTTTTTGTATTGACCAAAAAAAGTTGAATGGATCACTGGTAAAAGTCATCCCCTAAAAATTTCTAAATCAACAAGAAAAATTAAATAATTAAGAACAATAAACTGAAGGTCTCTAATTAAAAAAAGTTTTATCAATAATTGAAGGTTCGGTTTGAATAATCGAACTTAGAAATGAGATGGTGTACTAAATAATTACTCCATATACTAATTATAGAACAAAAGCCAACAGGAAATTCGATGCATCTTGCATGTGCTCCAGTTTTAGGTTTCATCAGTAATGACTAATGAGTATAAAATTGAAAATAGCATGACCCAGAAGATGCGGCCTCATAAGTCATAAGTACTAGTCACATGAGGTAGCTAGTTATAAGGAGTTCGCATGATTGTATATTTATATGCTTTACCAATATTTATTTTCTTCCTGAGCAAATTCTTGTAAAAGACGATTTTATATCAGGTTTAATATAAGACTAGTTTAATAGGTCTATTTAGCACGGATTCACGAACGCGCGTCTTCCCTTCTCTATTATACGCGCGTCTTAGAGTTTCAAAAGTTGACGTTTTGGGTTCAAAAGTTAAGGTTTTTAACCCATTTATTAATATCATAACTTGTTTCCAATTTCTTTTTTTTGGTAAGTAAAGTAATATATTAAAAGCCAAAAAACCAACACCATTTACAACCTAAACACCCTTTAAGAGACTTTACAAACCTTCTAGGAAGGAGTCTAAAGCTCAGAAAGGGGCCAAAAACGAATCCTCTATACACAAATACTTTATATCCACTCCCTATCTATACTGCTCACTTTTTCATTTACAATGCTCTGCATTCTTTCTTTAACTAGGCTTTTAATCTGTGCTATCAGCACTCTAGTACAGAAAACTTTTTTGTCCCAAAAAACTATATTTCTATAAATCCATAAATTGTAGAGTAGTCTTGCTATACAAGCTGTAACCACTTTCTTTCTCACCTTACCCCCCTTATATCAGCATTTGATCCATAGGAGGAACTCATTGATTGTCTGAGATCTGTTTTTCAACCCCAGGCAGCTCTAGATCTGTTGGAGGGCTGCCCTACTATATATTCACAAGAGAAGAAAGGTGTTGATGAGTCTCTGGTTGCTTCCCACAGAAACTGCAAAGGTCATCTTCAGCAATACCAAATCTATGCAGCCTTTTTCCCTTAACTGCTAGCCAAGTTATAATTCTGTGTTTTGGGATTGAGTATCTGTTCCAGACCCCACTACACCAATGCTGCACATCATTAGTTGTTTGAGTTTGTTTGTATACTTTGCCAATAGAGTATTCTTGTTGAGAGCTCCAGTTTGCCATATCTATCACCCTTAGTTGATCTCTTGTTTTAAAGATATCCTTCAGCACCCAGCTTGCACCACTTGGTAGGGAGAATTCCCACCAGTTTGAGTTTTGGATATACACTAAATGTATCCATTTCACCCATAGTGTATCTTTCGTAGCACCAATATGCCATACAAATTTATCAACAGCAGCCCTGTTCCAGTTCTGCACATCTCTAATGCCCAAACCTCCATTCTTCTTAGGTAGGCATACCTCATCCCAACTTACCTTACCTGTGTTCTCACTAGAGGCTTTGCTGGTCCAGAGGAAGTTCACAATTTGCTTTAAAATACTCCCTGGGATTATGAAAATCTGAGCCCAGTAGCTATAAATGCTCATAACTACAGAATTTATGAGTTGAATTCTAGCTGCATATGATAGGTTCCTTGTGGACCATTGTGTGATTTTCATGGTCATTTTCTCCACCAGCATATTACAATCTGTAGCTTTGAGTTTCCTTGAGAAGATTGGTACTCCTAGATATCTGAAGGGGAATTCTCCTATACTAAATCCGGACATGTCAGCCAATCTCTGGACTTCACCATTTTCCATCCCCACACTGTATATTTCAGAAAAAAAGAGCAATGCCCTATAGCATTAGGTATGCAGATGGCACATCTCCTTTGCAAAATCTTAGCAGGTCATCAGCTAAACAAAGGTGGTTCAATTTCATAAGTTCACATCTTGGGTGGAACTTGAACATATCCATGTTTCCTATATGTATGAAAATTCTAGATAAATATTCCATGCATATAGCAAATAACAGAGGGAAATTGGGTCTCCTTATCTAATTCCTCTTTTCCCAACAAAGAAGCCTTGGGGGTGCCATTTATCATCAAAGAGAAGTTTGGGGTTGAGACACAGGCCAATAACCACTTTAATGAAATGGGTTTGGAATTTCAAGTGAATAAGCATTTCCTCAAGAAAATCCCAACTAATAGTGTCATAAGCTTTCCTAAGATCAATTTTCATCATACAACCTCTTCTTTTTTGGCCTTTTTTTTATATATTTTAACAATGTCTTGACACACAAGCACATTATTAATAATACTTCTACCCTTAACAAAGGCACCTTGATTTTGGGAAATTAAAATGTTATAGGATGAAGAGTTAATACTTTTTGCTTATAAGTTAAGGTATTTTGTCGAATAGTTAAGATTTATCATGTGTTATATATGTATATTTCAAAGTTGATGTTTGGATTTAAAAATTAACTTTCCAGGTTTAAAAGTTGATATATTAACTCTATTTGTTAAACAAAATAACTTACGTCAATATTGAAAAGTGAAAGGTTTGAAGTTCAAAAGTTAAGCTTTTAAGTTTAAATTTTGACATTTTAACCTATTTGTTGATATTGATTCTACATATATGGTATTAGTTATGGATTTTTATGCAAAAGTTAAGGTTTTAGGTTGAAAAGTTAAGATACGCAAAAGTTAAGGTTTTAGTTGAAAAGTTAAAAAAATCAATTTGTCTTGGCTGCTTAGCGTGTGGTGCGCGTAATTGGGCTACGTTAAGGATTAACCTAAGATCGTTTTACAATAAACCAACTCTTCTTCCTTTTTTGTAGTTATAAAGTATACGCGTGATTGTGACATAAATTTCCAATTTAAGTGCAATTTAGGAAATATATGTAATGTTTATATACAATCTTTAGATTCCATACATCATTACCCTTTATTTTCTTTTGCCAACCTTTTTAATTATACCGGATTAATTTGCAATCTTCTTATCCGATATTATCCATATAAGCCCTCTATTATACGACTATTTTCTAGGATGACCCTCTGTTTTGCATCCCTCTCCAATGCAACCCTAACATGTAAAAATACGATTCTTGAGCTTTTTTAAGAAAAAATTAACAAACTTTAACATCACAGGTCATGCAGGTGTCATTTTTTATTTATAAATGCCCATTATATTCTCTCTTTTTTAATCCAAAATCCCGATCCTATAGGGAACCACCAATCATTTCATATATCTTCCCAATTTTTCAAATAAATCAAAATAACTTTTGATAAAGAAACGAAGCATATTCAATTTCCCAAAAATATTTGCTAAGTCTCAAGTAAAAATAGTCCCTTAAAATTACTCCACCCGTTCGCATTTGATGTTCCAATTTGGAATATTGAGGAAAACCAATGCAAATTGATGTGGATGAAAATCTTTTAAATTTTATATTGTATAAAGTGTACTTTGGTACTTTTTGCTTTTGAAAAAGTAAGAGAGAGAGAAAGAAAAGTGGGTGATTGAGAAACAAATTATTCTAAAGTGGGCCCATGTGTAAGACAAAAAGTAAAAAATATTGTAAATATTTGGTTGTTGAACGGTAAGATAAGGAAATAAATGTTCTTAAAATCGAAAAAAATCAAAATGGGAAGAACTTTTAAAAACATCCCAAAAAAGAAAATGGAAACATTAAATGAGAACGAAGGGAGTATGTTCTTACAAGTTAAGGGAACAATAGACATAAAACCAAAAGAAAGGATCATTTTGAAAAAGTTGTGTCATACAAGACTATAATTGATAATCTTCCTATTCTTGTTGAATGTCCGTTGAGGTACCCATGCTCAGTTTGGTAGGCAGTATTTGTCGATTGTAATGGAAAAAAAAGTATAGATTAATTTACAACGTTGGCATAGCGAACAATTGACAACATCTATATGCACAGGGTGATCATGCTAGACTAAGTCTTATATATATGTGATGCATATACTAATATACAGTGGTGGAACCAGGATTTCAAATTCGAGGGTGCACAATTAAACTGGTATATTGATGAGTGAGATTTATCGCACTCATAGGGTAGCTTTTTGGTCTATTTTATTGCGTATTCTTGGTGTTTCTTTACTTCTTACATCTATTTTCATCATCTCCGCCCTATTTGGAGCTTTTCACTATGTCCTTTGATTTCCTCTCATTTTTAATGGTTTTCTATCCTTATTTTCTATTCCATATGCTTTGTATTGTATTTTTCTTGTATATGACTAACATGTAGGAAAAAGATGAGTGCAAAGCAAAGAAGATTGGAATAGAAGAAGTTGAGGGCCAATCCAAATGAAGAAAGAAAGAAAGAAGAGAGCCCAAATCCAAGCAAAGAAGATTGGAGTGGAAGAAAAGAATCAAAGAAAGAAAGAAGGAAGCCCAAGCCCAAAAAGAAAGGAAGAGAGGAGAAGAAGACAAAGCAGCCCGGGCAGGTGGATCGCCCGATCCACCTTTGGATCGCCCGATCTCAAAAAGTGATCGCCCGATCCAAAAGTGGATCGCCCGATCACGGTTGTGGATTTCCACAAAACTTCCTGCCTACTCCTGATCGGGCGATCACCACTATGGATCGCTCGATCACTGCGGGTTTGCGGAAACCGTCTATTTTATTTTCTCTTTCCCTTTTTGCCCTTAATTGGGGGTTGTATAAATACCTTTTTGACCTAAAATTTCATTATTCTGATTTCCTTTTTTGAACTCTAGAAAGCTATTGAGAGGTTAGACTTTAGAGTGAGTTTTGGGTGTTTTTCAAGGTCTTTAATGGTGATTTGAAGAAGAATGTCAGATTTTTGAGGAGTATTAATGAAGCTTTAGTAACTTTTCTTCTCTTTGCTCTCATTTATTGCTTTACTTTATCATTTATTCTTGCTTTTACTTTGTTAGTAGTTTCAATATCACTCATTCATTGAAGTCTTAGTTTTAGTTGCTCTTTTCCACTTGCTTATACTCTTCTCTATTGCAAACATTAAGTATGAATGAAAAAGCAATGATTTTTGGTTTACTAATCTCCTATTTGCATTGTAGAACTAGCTTAGTTAATATGAGAACCAACCTTGAGTAGTCTTTTAGTTAGGGGGTTGGGTGAAGGTGCAATGGACATTGTTTCATGATATGAGGCCCTAAATTGGCATGTTTGGTGGGTTGGGTTAGCAAATCAATTGATTGGTTGACTAAGGTAAAGTTGAAAGGCCTAACTTTAACTCAATGAGCCAATGGATTGCCCTTTAGGTGTAGATCGTTGAGATATACAATGAAGTTGGAATTGCTATCTCTAAATAAGGTTGAGTGAGAAATCCCGCCTTTCTGAGAGTCTTAACCCATTCAACATCCGAAAGGCGAGATTGGGTTGAACTTAGCTAATTCCGACCTCATGTTCCATCATTGACTATCTAATCCCTAATTGAGAGTGTTGCATCACCTTGAGCATCCTTAAAAGAGGAGTTCATGGTTGCAATGTCTTAATTCAATCCCCTATCACATACTCCTTTAATCTCATTTCGTAATTCAATTTCATTGCATTGGATCCCTATCACCCCCTAACGTCTTTTTCCATCGATTTACAACCCTTTTATTTGACCTATTAGTGATAATTGAGTTCGAAATCAATCAACTTCTTCTCTTCGGTTTAGCTTACATGTTCACTTACGTGTTTAATGTCTAGTCTAGTCTCTATGGATCTTGACCCTTACTTGCCACGTACTCGTATTTGGTTAGTTAGGTTTGATTTGGAGTTTTTGTCTAGCGACGCAAAAATTCTTTATCATATATGCTTGAGGCATATAAAAGAACGAATGTATATGTACTACCTTCATTTCACAAAGATTGTTAAATTCTATCATTTGACGTTAGTCACGAATCTCGCTTTTTCCATCGTTTTTAATCTTTATGTAATGAACTATAAGAATATATAATGATTTATAAATAATGTTAAAAATAAGGAAGTATTATATTATATGCGAAAATACTAGATACAAACGTTAATAAAAAAAAAGTCATAAAAAAAGGAATGAGAAAGAGAAAGGAGAGGACAATTTACTAGAACAATAAAAAGGAATGAAAGTAGTAGAAACTAGTCAAAGAAATTTATATAAAAAAAAGAATATTATTAAAAGAAATAAAATTGATGACAAGAAGACTAGAGCCCATGACCTCCCTTCACCACTTTTAACTTCAATGCAACCTCACCAACTATGCTATCATCTTTTTATGACTCAAATTGGAGAATTTAATATTAGTACACTATTTAATATTATTTTCTTGCCCAAAACATCCCAATTTTTTTTTAAATGGGGGGGCACGTGCACCCTATGCACCCCCTAGTTCTGCCCCTGCTAATATATGTAAATATTCTAATTCAACAGTTTTAAAGCTTTGTTTGGTTGCATTAGCAATTAAATTTCCATAGAGATTTACAATTCATTGGAAATTAATTCCTACATGAAATTCCTAGGAATCACACAAATGTGTTTGGTTATGCGAGGTTTTTTATATCCTAGACATATTGAACGACCAAGGTTGGGGGCAAAAGGCTACACATACATCAAGTGTGTGTGGGCCAGACATACATTGATGATGTGTAGTCTTTTGATTAGTTATTAGTTTAGGGGCCCATTTTTATGTTTTCAGATTTTTCATTTGAATTTCAAATCAAATTTCAATTCAAATTTCAAATCAGATTTGTATTTTCAATGCACCACAATTAATGCACCAAAATTTGCAACTTTCACTTTCTCTCTCCTCTCATTTTTTTTTGACAAAATTTTTTCGGTTTCCTTTACCCTCTTCTCTCTCTTTTTATTTCATGTTCTTCATTTCAAAAAAAAAATTACGAATTTTTTTCACGAATTTTTTCACTGTATTATTGTTACTTCGAAGTTGACAAAAAAACGGATCTTTTTTTTTTGTAAATTTTTGACAAAATTTTTTCTGGGTTTTTTTTCTCTATTCTCTCTCCTAATGTTCTTCATGTTCTTCATTTGAAAAAAAAAAAAAAATTTCTGGGTTTGTTTTTTGAACCAATTTTTTCCTTTTACTTATGAGACAATTTTATTGGGTTTGTTTTTCTCTTATTCATCTTCACCATTTTTGAAACAAATTTCTGGGTTGTTCATCTTTACCATTAACTATGAGAAACTGTGTTCTTAATCTTCCATAATCTTCATCATTTTCTAAAATTAAAATCTATGAGTGATTAGTAACTGAATATGGACATTGGACTAGTTATAATGACAACACATTCACTATTTGATTTATCACAGTAACAGAACAAAAAAAATCGAAATGAAAACATACTTTCTGGGTTTGGGTTTTGTTTACTAATTTAATGTAAAGTTCTACTAAAAAAGAGGAAAAAAACAAAAGGTTTGTGGGGGAGGCATGTTTAAAGTAATAAGCAAACACAGCAGGCAAGCGTGAAATTCGAACTCGAGACCTCAAAGCAAGAGAGACGCTTTCAGGGCATGCAGGTGTAACCAAGTAGATAGGATATTCAACCGTGGTATAAAGTGCGTTCCTTCGGTACATATGCGAATTAGATACGCCATCTGAAAACTATATTATAGGATTAGGATACAATTAAAATCTCTCATGTTACCAAAAAACTAACATACCTAAAATGATTCCAAATTCATATGTCAAAACTTATAATGATAATTGATTACTAATATATGTACATAATTTGTTAAGCTAAAACAAATAGTTGGCCGAGACTCGAGAGTCAGCATAAATATGTGTACAACATAACGCGAGTGAACCTTTAAATTCATTTGAGTTCGTTTCAACATAACGCGACATTATATATCATTGCTAGGAACCCCTATTTTAACAATTAGGCGACTCAATAATTAATAAAATAAGTTTAAAAAATTAAATAGGTAGTCACAAAAGATAACATTAAGGAGCATAACTTCAATTCCAAAGCTAAGACAAACAGTTGGCCGAGACTCGAGGGTCAGCATAAATATGTGTACAACAGGATTAATAAATGTTGCGACTTATAAAAACCAATAAACAAGGTATAACCTTTAAGTTTTGTCTTAAATAATTTATAAGGCTTTAGCTTAAATTGTATTTATATATACCCACACACACACACACACGCACACATATATATCAAGTATACTAATAGCACCAAAAGGTTCAATGTACATTTTGTAGTAACAGGATGAGTTTAGCTGGTAAAACAAACCTGATAATCAATTTGATGATTTTTTATTAACGTTATTAATTAAATAGTAACGTAAACCTTTATTATAGTTTCCATTGTAACGGGGCTGTTAAACATAAGTATGTTTTGTATCCGTAAATAAGCACGGTTGAATACCCTGTCCCATTGGTCACAGCTGCATACTTTAAAGCGCTTCTCTGTCTCTTAGGTCTCGTGTTCGAATCTCACGCTTGCCATTAGTTCCATACTTCCTCCCCACCATTTTTTTTTTGTTTTTGTAGTAGCACACTTTGCTTAACACCCTTGAAACTCTTTAATTTGTATTTTTTACATTTTGTGGATTTGTAAGAACATGTTTTTAGTTTTTACTTATGAGAACATTTTATTAAATCAAATGGATCAATCAACATTATAATAAAGGATCAATCAAAGTGTCTGATAGCTACCTATCGTTTAATATTCATATTGAATAATAAGATCACGTGAATTAGTAATGCTAACGAGTAGAGAATGAATTGTTCATTGAAACAGTTCACTAATGTCCTTCCATGATTGGAGATTATTTTCATATTATAATACAATGAAAAACATTTTTAAAGTTAAAATAAAGGATCAATTAAAGTTTCTGATAGCTACCTATCGTTAATATTAAAGAATAAGATCACATGCATTAGTGATGCTGACGAGTAGTGAATGAATTGTTCGATGAAACGGTATCGAAAATCAAAGTTGGTTATCTTATGTGAACCTTTAGATTAATTTGAGTTCGTTTTAACATAACGCGACATTTTTTCTTTCACGAATTTTTTCACTGTATTATTATTACTTCGAAGTTGAAAAAAAATGAACCTTTTTTTTGTAAATTTTTGACAAAATTTTTTCTGGTTTTTTTTTCTCTATTCTCTCTTCTAATGTTCTTCATGTTCTTCATTTGAAAAAAAAATTATATAATTTTTTGAGTTTGTTTTTCGAACAGATCTTTTGTTTTTACTTATTAGACAATTTTATTGGGTTTGTTTTTCTCTTATTCATCTTCACCATTTTTGAAACAAATTTCTGGGTTCTTCATCTTCACCATTAACTATGAGGAACTGTGTTCTTAATCTTCCATAATCTTCATCATTTTCGAAAATTAAAATCTATGATTGATTAGTAACTGAATATGGACATTGGACTAGTTATAATGACAACACATTCACTATTTAATTTATCACAGTAATAGAACAAAAAAAATCGAAATGAAAACATACTTTCTGGGTTGGGGTTTTGTTTACTAATTTAATGTAAAGTGCTACTAAAAAAAGGAAAAAAACAAAAGGGATGTGGAGGAGACATGTTTAAAGTAATAAGCAAACACAGCAGGCAAGTGTGAAATTCGAACTCGAGACCTCAGAGCAAGAGATACGCTTTCAGGGCATGCAGGTGTAACCAAGTGGACAGGATATTCAACCATGGTATAAAGGGCGTTCCTTTGGTACATATGCTAATTAGAAGCGCCATCTGAAAACTATATTATAGGATTAGGATACAATTATAATCGCTTTTGTTACCAAAAAACTAACAAACCTAAAATGATTCCAAATTCATATGTTAAAAACTTATAATGATAATTGATTACTAATATATGTACATAATTTGTTTTTATTTAACATATTAATGATTATTATTGAATTTGATCGATCTAGTATATTCCATTTCGATATAATATATTGCCCTTAACTATCTTATTTATATTATATAAGTATCCAAACAGGTTGAAACGGTTTTAAAAGTTGATAAATTAGTAACCATATTAATTTAATTTGTTATCAGAACCTGTATTACAGTAGTTTGAATGTCTTTTTTACAAATGAACCAGGGGGACTGAAAATGGAGTACAGATGAACTATGGAGATGAATAGAAATTCGAGTATGTAGTGTGTTAGCACAATTGTTTTTTTAAAATAAGCTGATAGATCTACAGAGCCAAAAATTTCAAGAGACAATTAAAAAAATTAAGTTTATTCCTTTTACAGAGATGCAAATTACAATAAAAATTTACAACATTTAAAAAAATTCGAGTATGTAAATTAATTACTAATAAGGCTTTCCAGTTTTAGCATATTTTATTAACAAAACAAAAAAATTAAAAAAAATCCAAAACTTCGTCGGAAAACATGACGGTATCAATTGATTCCAATTTCTGGTTGTCTTCTCCGGCCGATTATCTGTAGGCAATGAACAAGCTTCTTGGGCCAATAGATTATAGAAACTGAGGAGGAAATAAGGAGTGAGAAGCAATTAATTCTCTTGGGCGCCAAGAGTTTTGTCCCGCCAAGAGTGCAGCTTGGGCGCCAACCCTCCAAAACGTTTCCCCCCATTTTTCCCTCTTCTTTTTTGGTAGCAGTGATGTGGCAGCTTCCCATTGGTAGAGTATGTGTACCTCACATACACTCAATATATGTGTATCACCTCTCAAGGTTGGGGGTTTGTTGGGAATTCTAATTCCCATGATTAGTAACTTTCCCCATTTACCTTTTTATGCCTACCAAATAAAAGACCAAACGTAAATTCATGGGAAATATAAGTGCCTATGGACATTATTAACAACCAAACTACACTTATGTGCTTGTTTGGTTCCACGTGGGGAATAGTGTTTCCAAGGAAATTGAGTTTTGTAAGAAAGTGTAATTCCTTAGAAACGCACAATCCTGTTTGTTTGCTTTTCGATCTAGGTACGTAAGCACGGATTGCAATCCGTCATGTGTCACTGTTGGGACTGTAAGTCCATATTATTTTGATGATGATAAACACTTTGTATTATAATTTTTTGATGTGTGTAACAGAATTCTAAGTGAAATGATGAGCATGGACTTCATGGAAGCTCAAGAAATGGAAGAAAAGACGTTTAGGATTAGTTATATACTTCCTTTGTTATAATTACCTAACTATAACTACGTGCTATTTATGAAATGTGAATACAAGGTGACGAAGTATTTTCTTAAGAGTTAAGAAATAATGAGTCATGTTAAATTTACATTTGTAGGGGATTTGATTTTATTGTTTTTCGAAAAAAGAAGCCAAAACACGTTTTGCAAAATCAATATATATTTTGGTGCTTTCGAAAATCATTTAAAGAAAATAAAAGTTTTTGTGAAAGAAAAAGGGTTTTGTTAGATAAAGATGGAAGATAAAATCTTTCATCTTTAAGTAACAAAATCATTTTTTTTCCCAATAAAAGATTTTATCAAAAAAAGATTTTCGGATTTTTTCTTTAAATAAAAGATTTCTGATTTGGTTTCAAAAGATAACTTAAAGATTTGGAAATCAGTTTTTAAAAGATAGATTTTATATTTTTGGTAAGATATTATTCCTTTGCAATAAGATAAGTTTTATCAAGAAAGAAAAGATCTTATCCTTGGAGAACAAGCAGAGGTAGTTTTGTATTATATATAAACATCATATGCCTACTGCTGGAGGCGTGCTTTTTCACGGAAAAAGACCAATGCTGCCTTGTGAGTTCTCAAATTGAAAAACAAATCCCCTCATACCACAGAGTACGGCACTGTGCTATAGCTAGTTAAGTTGTTTGTATTGATCCTCGTATATGCTTATCTAAGAAGCACTTGTTAACGAGGCCTTCATAATACTTCTGTAAATTCATTAGCAACATTTAGAGTTAAGTGTTGGGGAGCACTACTAGGGTTAGTAGTGGGGGAAACTAGTTTGTTTCAAAAGATTGATATTTTGAGTTGAATATTAATAAGAGAATAGGTAGGGTGGACGTAGATCTCAGAGTTGGGATCGAACCACGGTAAATCTGTGTGTCTTACTTATTATTTCCGCTGCTTAATTGTTTCAAAGTATTTGATTGAGTTTACGAGTGAAAAACGAGATTTACCATTCGTGGCACAGTGCTCGGCACAGTGCCAGAAAGTTCGTTTTTGCCAAAATTTGACTTTAAAACAACCACTCAATTCAACCCCCCCTTCTTGAGTGTTCCCGTGCGTTCCAACAGTCACTTTTTCCTTCTTTTCAACAACATTTTATCAATGTTGTTGACATTAAAAAAAAGTGCAAATTGTCCATCTCTTCGAACTCGGGACCTCTTGTATGGCAGATAAATGCTCTTACCATTGCACCATTACATGTTGTTGCTTCTTTTATGAATACTAATTATGATGTTGTGTTTCAATGAAAACCAATAATTAAGTTACAATATTGTCATTGCATTTATGAATAAAACTACTAATTTATAACTTTTTACTAACATCTTTCTACATTAATTTTTAGCTATCTAAATACTAAAGTATAATACAGATAAACCCTAGGGCATCGCCTGGACCTAAATACTAGTTTCCTTCCTAATGTAGGAATTTCAATTATTAGGCGTGTATTGTGTGCACCATATTAGGCAAAGTTTATCTTTGCCTTGTTTGTAGGCTTTTATGTATATTAGATATCTTTTGGGTATATTAGATATCTTTTGTTAAAATCTTTTAGGGGTTAATTATTGAATTAGAGTTGTATATATTCCCATTCTCATTTTATTGAAGGTTAAGCCGTTTACTCCTAAAACGCTCTCTAGCTCTTAACATGGTATCAAGAGCCTTCTAAAAAATTTAGATTTTTTTTTATTCGATCCTGCCTCGACGTTCTTCCCGAGTTCGATTGTTTCACAAATTCCGTTGCTTTTCTTTTATTCATCTTACACGATTTTTTTTTCAATTTTTTTTTTGGGTGATTCGTGTTGTTGCGGCTCTCATGGGTGACCCAAAACCCCCTCGTTACGAACCTTTTTCTGAGTACTACTTACATCCTAGTGAAGGGACTGGTGCTGTAATCAGTCCGATTATGTTGACAGGTGACAATTACGAATCGTGGTCTCGATCTCTTCGCAACAATCTACGTGCCAAAAATAAGTTAGGGTTCATTGATGGCACCATTGATGTCCCTAATTCGAAATCTCCTGATCTTCCTCAATGGGGTATTGTTAACTCTATGCTTGTTGCTTGGATTTTTAATACCTTAGATGTTTCTGTGCGTTCTACTATGCGTTTTCCTGAAAATGTCAAATCTTTATGGGATGATTTACGTGATAGATATTCTCTTGGTAATGGACCACGTATTCTTGAATTAAAAAATAAAATTCGTGATTGTCGTCAGAATGGTCGTTCCGTGGCTGTATTTTTTGGTGAATTACGGCAATTGCAAGATGAACTTATGAGTTATTGTAAGTTGCCTGTGTGTACTTATTCTGCTGCTTCCGAATATTTGCGTTTACAGGAAACTGAACATCTTCATCAGTTTTGTCTTGGTTTGGATGCAAAAAATTTCGGAACCCTAGTGTCGGGTTTGTTAATGCAGGATCCTCTTCCTTCTCTTAATGTGGCTTATGCCAAGATTATTTCGGATGAATGAAAACAATTAGTTTCTGAGGACAATGTGTCTGCTCGTTCTGATGCTGTTGGTTTTGCGGCTATTTTCTGATGAACGGAAACAAGGTGTTTCCGAACCACGTCTGTGTACTCATTGTGGGTGCACGAGTCATGTCAAAGATCGTTGTTTTCAGCTTCATGGTTTTCCGGATAGGCGTGGTGGCCGTGGGGGTTCTGCCTTTGCTGGTAATACTAGTAGTGGTGCACGTGGTTCCTCGGATTTGTCTGATGCTGACAGGCGTAGTGCTCCGACACTTACTGACGATCAATGGCAGCAACTTCTGGGTGCTCTAAAAGGGACTCATGTCTCTTCTTCCTCGTCTGTTGAGAAATTGAGCGGTATGTTCAATTCTAATGATTGGCTTATTGATTCTGGTGCCTCCAATCATATGTCTGGTAATTTGCATTTGTTTACCAATATTCGTAGTATTTCTTCTGAAGTTGGTTTTCCTAATGGCAAAAGTACTGTTGCTACTAAGGAAGGTACTATTGTTTTGTGTGATGGGCTTGTTCTTGAGAATGTTCTTTACGTTCCCGCTCTCACTTGTAGTCTGTTATCAGTTTCTCAATTGTTAAGCACCAAAAAGTTTATTGTTTTCTTCACTAATATGCTATGTATTATACAGGACCTCACTTTGAAGAACCTGATTGGAGCGGGAGTGCTGTTTAATGGAGTCTATGTTTTCAAGCCTGTGCGTAGTTCGTTGGTTCAAGCAAATAAAGTCACCAAGGTTGATGATGCAAGTCTGCTGTGGCATCGTCGTTTAGGTCATCCATCATTTCAAGTTCTTTCTCTTTTGCCTGGAATAGCCAGTGGTCGTAGCTATTCATGTGATTTTGATTGTAGGATTTGCTTTATGGGCAAATAACCCAGATTTTCTTTTCCTTTGAGTAGTAATAAAGCACGAGACGTTTTTGATTTGATTCATTGTGATATTTGGGGTCCCAATAAAATTCCCGCCTCTTGTGATGCTCGTTATTTTTTGACTATTATTGATGATCATTCTCGTGCTACTTGGGTTTACTTGATGAGTTACAAATCTGAAGTTTCTCAATTTGTTCAGAATTTTTATGCCATGGTTATAACTCAGTTTTAACGGAAAGTTAAGGTGTTGCGTAGTGATAATGGGCAAGAATTTTTTGAGTTTAAAGAGTTTCTTTGCCAAGAAAAGGATTTTGCACCAAACTAGTTGTGTTGATATGGCTCAACAAAATGGTCGTGTGGAGCGTAAGCATCGTCACCTTCTTAATGTGGCGCGTGCTCTGCGTTTTCAAGCTTGTTTGCCTAAGACTTTTTGGGGTGAGTGTGTTATGTCTGCTGCCCATCTTATTAATCTTACCCCCTCTTCGGTCTTACATGGAAAGAGTCCGTATGAGTGTTTGTATGGTGTCCCTCCTTCGTATGATGATATTAGAGTGTTTGGTTGTCTTTGCTATGCTGCTAATCGCCCCCGGATTAAAGACAAGTTTGATTCCAAGTCTACGCGTTGTGTGTTTGTTGGTTATCCATTTGGCAAAAAGGTTGGCGTTTATTTGATTTGGAGTCTCGTGATTTTTTTGTGAGTCGTGATGTACAATTCTTTGAGCATACCTTTCCGTATTTTGAGTCGTTGAATGATGGTGCTCGGATACAATGGAAAAATTACCTATCACAACCTTTGATTTGGGACGATGAATTGGATGATGGTTTGGATGATTTGTGTGTTATGGGTGCTGTGTTTGATGAAGGGGTTGCTGGTGTTAATCAGCCCGCGGCTGCCTGTCCCGCGCCCGCAGCAACACGCTGCCCAGCAGACCAAACTGCTGCCAGCCCGCAAGTGGTGCCTGCGCCCGCGGGGACTGCAGACCTTGCCCAGCAGCCTGCGCCCGCAGGTTTACGAGTGCAGCAGCCTGCGGGTTGTGGCAAGCAGCAGCGTTCAGTGACTGCTCACCCGCAGGGTGACCCCCGCGACCGCGGGTCAGGGCGAGTTTCCATCTCCGTCATCCGATGACTCTTCTTCTCTCTGCCCTTCGGTTGTACGTATTGGTGATGTTTTTTTTGTGATACTACGACCCCGCTTCGGTTGAGGGGGAGTTCCTCTCGGACTCCGGCTAGTGTTGATAATGAGTCGGAGGTTTTGGGTCGCGGTCATCGGGCTAAGATTCCTTCTACTAGGCTTCAAGGTTATGAGACAAATATCACTCGACGTTTTGTGACTAATACTATCATTCAAAAAAACATAGACTCCGCTACCTCAACAGCACAACAGTCCTCGTCTGGTTCTTCAGGTAAACCTTATTATATAGCTTGTTGTGTTGATTATAATAACTTTTCTGTCAAGCATCGTTCTTTTCTAGCAGTTGTTACAAAAGGTACAGAACCTACCTCTTATTGAGAAGCTGCTTCTCATCCTGGATGGCGTAAGGCCATGGCAGATGAAATTGATGCCTTGGAGCGTAATGGCACGTGGACATTGGAAGATTTACCCCCTGGTAAACGTGCTATCAGTAGTGGTTGGGTGTATAAAATCAAATATACATCTACTGGCGAGATTGAACGTCTTAAGGGACGTCTTGTTGTGCATGGAAATCGGCAAGTAGCTGGCATTGATTACAATGAGACTTTCGCTCCTGTTGCGAAAATGGGTACTGTGCGTACTCTTCTTGCAGTTGCAGCTGTCAGGAATTGGGAACTCCATCAGATGGACGTTCACAATGCATTTCTTCATGGTGAGTTGTCTGAGGAGGTTTATATGAAACTTCCTCCGGGTTATACTTGTTCTAAGCCCAGGAAAGTTTGTCGGCTTAGAAAGTCGTTGTATGGTTTGAAGCAGGCACCTCGGCAATGGTTTGCCAAACTTTCCGCTGCTTTGAGAACTTATGGTTTTTCACAATCCTATGCTGATTATTCTTTATTCAGCTATATTCAGGGAGATGTTTGTCTTCATGTCTTGGTCTATGTGGATGACTTGATTATTGTTGGATCGTCCTCTGTTGTTATCTCTAAGTTCAAAAGTTATTTGAACTCCTGTTTTCATATGAAAGATTTGGGTCTGCTGCAATATTTTTTAGGCATTGAGGTTGCGCGAAACCCGAATGGTATTTTCCTTTCTCAGCGAAAATATGCTCTGGATGTGTGGACTGAAGCAGGAATGTTAGGTTGTAAGCCTATTGATACGCCGATGGAACAAAACCATCGTTTGGCTCTTGTTGAGGGTTTGCCTATGGCTGATCCTGATGCCTATCGACGTCTTGTGGGACGTCTTGTCTATCTCTCTGTTACCCGCCCAGAGTTAAGCTATGTTGTGCATACTTTAGCTCAGTTCCTCAGTAATCCACAGGTTGCACATTGGGATGCCGCTCTTCGTGTTCTTCGCTATCTCAAAGGTAGTCCTGGCCAGGGTATCTTGTTACGTTCCAAAAAGATTTGTCTCTGACAGCTTATTGTGATAGTGATTGGGCTGCTTGTCCAACCACAAGAAGGTCTTTGTCTGGTTATCTTGTGTTTCTAGGTTGTTCTCTTGTCTCCTGGAAAACAAAGAAGCAACCTACTGTTTCTCGTTCGTCTGCAGAGGATGAGTATCGTTCCATGGCTGTGACTACGTGTGAATTGAAATGGTTAAACTCCTTATTAACTTCTCTTGGTGTTGTTCATACTGCTGCTATGCGTTTGTTCTGTGATAGTCAGTCTGCTCTTCATATTGCTAAGAATCCCGTTTTCCATGATCGTACGAAGCACATTGAAACAGATTGTCATTTTGTTCGAGATGAGTTGTTAGCTGGTCGTCTTTCTACAGCCTATGTGCCTACTAGTCATCAATTAGTTGATATTCTCACCAAGGCGCTTGGCAGACGACAGTTCAGCTTCTTACTACGCAAGTTAGGCATTCGTGACTTACATGCTCCAACTTGAGGGGGAGTATTAGGCGTGTATTGTGTGCACCATATTAGGCAAAGTTTATCTTTGCCTTGTTTGTAGGCTTTTATGTATATTAGATATCTTTTGGGTATATTAGATATCTTTTGTTAATATCTTTTAGGGGTTAATTATTGAATTAGGGTTGTATATATTCCCATTCTCATTTTATTGAAGGTTAAGCCGTTTACTCCTAAAACGCTCTCTAGTTCTTAACATCAATCTAGGTAAGTTTGCCAATACTAGTTTTCAGTGCACTCGATGCTTTGTGGCAATTTTTTTTACTGCTACTTAGGTAAATAAGCTTATATGTGCATTTTTTGATAATATTTTAAGTTGACAATTGTTTTCAATATAATCAACAAAACATGCACTTATTGTTGAGTTTTATAGCACTAGCGTCAAATGCATCAGAAGAGTATGTAGAATCGGGCGATCCCCCAAAATTTTTACTCATTACAATTTAGTAGTAGTTAAATATAAGTATTACTTAGCATTAGTGCAAAAAAGTATTATTAAAAAGAGAAAATAAGCCATTTCATTTACAATATGGATATATATTTTACCTCTTGTTTTCCATTATCATCATTTATTTTGACAAAAAAACAACAAAAATATGATGGATTAATGGTTGGAACTCTTTATTTGGGGTTATGGGTTCGAATACATTGATGAATTTTATTGATATATGAGAATGATGTAGATAGAATGCTACAGGAAAAAGGATAATAACACGTGGCGGATTGCAATTCTTGCCAACATTTTTAAATGATAATTTGTTCATTTTGCCTCACACAATCGTCCACACAGTATATATGGACAATCCTTTATTATAATTTGGGAAATTCCCAATGGTGGCCCTTAGGTCTAAGGAATTCCCAGTGCCGGAAATTCCAAAAAAACTTTCGACCTCAAAATCAACTCTTAAGGGCTAAAACTTACCCACTAAAATCATCCCTTAAGGGCAAAAAAGACCCAAAATACTTTGTTTTACATGCAAGTGTTACGCCATGAAATTTATATAGCTATTGGTGCAGGTTAAGAGTCATTGCAGCTACAAGCTTCCAGCTTGGAACCTCCAGCTAAGGAAATCCAGCTTGAAGATTCGCCAGCTAAGGAAGACCAGCTAGATATCGCCCAGCTAAAAGAGTACAGCTCTTTTTTTTTAAAGCGTTACAAATCAAGGCATCAAAGTTTGAAGATCCGCATAAAGATAAAAGCCATAAATGCAAAGGCAATAAAGAAGCAAGAATCGTGCTAATTGGCATTAATGGCAGGCATAAATAAAGGATTTGAGGCTGTTTCAAGAGATAGCTAGGTTCCAACGGCTATAATCTTCCTAGTTATATATACATTCGAAGCAATTGTAAAAGGGACAAGTTGATACACTTGAACAACTACATACGCAAGTACTAGCACTGTCTAATTAGCTTACAAATTACGAGTTGCTTAGTTACAAAGGCACTAGGGCTGTGTTTGACAGCTATCGGCAACCTAGTGGAATCTTGGCTGTAGCTCCCAGCTAAGTTTTGTCCTAGCAAGATTTAGCATAAACAGTTTGGCGCCCACCGTGGGGCCTACAGCTAAATTTCATATTTCATCCTTCAAAATCAAACCCTTCTCAACAAGAATACATACTTAACCCCCAAATGGCCGAATTCACTCCCGAGCAAATGAAAGAGGCTCTAGCATCTCTGCAAGAGGCCCACATCCAATGAGATCATTGAAAACTTACAAAAAGAATTAGAGTCAGTTAAGAGCAACGCTAAGAAGTCCTCACGACGACCCCTTGGTTTGGCGCCTCGAATTTTGGAAATGGATGACGCAGAAGCTAGCGCTGAAGAAGATGCTGAGGAAACGCCAGAGCAACCACACGAAGAAGAGTTGGATCCCACAGCTTCAAAGCTGGCTCTCCTCGAGTCTCAGAATCGGAGGATGATGCGAATGCTAGCAAAGATGCCAGGGGCACCAACGCCCGTAGCTGAAGAGACCCCTGATGGCTATACCAAATCACCTTTCGTGGAAGAGATAGCTAGAGCTATGATCCCAAAGAAGCTGCACCTGTCTCCATTTGGCAAGCTGTATGATGGGACTACGGATCCATACGATCATGTGAACCAGTACAAGCAAAAGATGTGGACCCTTCCTATCCCAGAAGGCCTCCTTGAAACTACTATGTGCAAATCCTTTGGGGCCACCTTAGGTGGACCTGCTCTACAATGGCTCATAACTCTCAAAGCTGGTACTATCCCAAATTTCTCTGTTCTTATTAACAAATTTTATCAACAGTTTGCTAGCAGCAGAGTGCTGGAAAAACACACAGGCGACCTGTACCGCATTATACAGAAAACAGGTGAAGCTGTTCGCCAGTACCTGGACAGGTTTAACAGGGAACTGATTTCTGTTAAGAACCTGGGCATCTCCACAGCTATCGAAGCATTCCGAAGAGGTTTGGTACCTAAATCTCGCTTGTATTACGAACTAACTAGGTATCCTTGTAGCACCTTTGAGGAAGTCAGGGCTAGAGCCATGGCTGAAATCCGTGTAGAGGAAGATGATGCCTCCAGGTATGGAGGAGAGTCCAGCTACGAAAGGAAAACTCAGAATAGCAGCAACAACAACAGAAGAAACGATTGGCGTCATCAGCCATACCAAAAGCGTGACCAAGCTAGCAACGTAGCTAGAGAAGCCCCCCGCAAACCTAACAATTCGGATTTCCCTCCTATATCCTCCTATTGTTTTAATGTTGATGCAGGAGGTGTAGTAAACGCGCTGTAGAAGTTGGGCTCAGCAGCTAGGTGGCCCAGGAAGACCGATAAACCCGATGTGCGAAAAAACACTTCCCAGTGGTGTAGCTACCATGGAGATCATGACCATCTAACTGAGGATTACAAGGCTCTCAGGAAAGAAGTAGCTTGGTTGCTAAAGAAGGGATACCTAGAACACTTGATGGGAAAGAAGGGTCCGAAAGATGAACCTGGCAAGGACCGCAACAACAAACTGGCTGGTTCGCCACCTGATCCAACACATGACAAGGTAGTCAACTTTATCTCAGGAGGCTTAGAAATTTGTGGACTAACCTATTCTGCAGCTAAGCGGTTTGCTAGGGAAGGTTCCAAATCCGCTCCAACCCAGCACAGGAGCAAGGAGGAACGAGAACTACGCAGCATGACCATCAGCTTCGAAGAAGAAGAAGGAGCTGAGGAAGCTGATCATCACGACGGACTGGTTATTTCCCTCACCATCAGCAATTGCTTGATCAAGAGAGTGCTGATAGACAACGGAAGCTCAGCTAACATCATATTCAAGAATGCCATACAAAGCATGGGGTTACATGACGAAGACATCATCAGAAAGTCAACAGTCCTCTACGGCTTCAATGGAGAACCCGCCATCACCATTGGCGAAATCACATTACCAACCTATGCCAAAGGAGTCAAACTGCAAACCAGGTTTAGTGTCGTTGATTGTCCTTCAGCTTATAATGTTGTTATGGGTACACCTTGGATTCACAGGATGAAAGCTGTACCATCTACCTACCATCAAAGCATCAAATTCCCTACCTAGTGGGGAGTACAAGAGATCAGGGAAGACAGGAAGGTAGCTAGGGAATGTTACAACATTTCTCTCAAACCCAAGAAGGAGGAAATCTAACAATTACAGCAATATCCCGCACCCAGCAAACCCGAAGAACAGGATATAGAGGAAGTGGTGCTGTATCCTGCAAAACCAGAACAAACGGTCCAGGTTGGAGCGTCCCTACCACCAGAGGAGAAAGCTAGGATCGTCGAGTTTCTCAAAGAAAACATCACCTGCTTCGCATGGACACATGAAGACATGGTTGGCATAGACCCTTCTATTTGCACCCACAAGCTGAATGTGGACCCCCATCATAAACCTATCAAGCAGAAAAGAAGGAAATTTGCACCGGAACGCAACCTGATTACTTCTCTAAGTGGATCGAAGCTGGGGCATTCCAGCAGGTCAGGGATAAAGAGGTGATTGCCTTTATACATACTAAAATTATTTGCAGGTTTGGAGTACCTAGTGAGATTGTATGCGATAATGGATCACAGTTTATAAGTGGTAAGACACGACAATTTTGCCACGAATGGAACATCAACTTGGTAACGTCAACACCCATGTACCCTCAAGCTAATGGACAAGCTGAATCCAGCAACAAGGTGATCATGAACGGCATCAAAAAGAGGTTAAAAGCCAAAAAAGGTAAATGGGTAGAAGAACTACCTAGAGTTCTCTGTTCTTCTGGGCCAACATGACAACACCTAGAGGAGCAACAGGACGGACCCCGTTCTCGTTAGTCTACGGCTGTGAAGCAGTATTACCAGCAGAGGTAGCTGTACCTACTGCCAGGTATGGGCTCCTAACTTCTGAGCTAAATGATTCTGAGTTATCTTATGATTTAGACACCATAGAAGAACTGCGAGATAGCGCACTAGTCAGGATGGCTGCTCAGCAACAGGTTGTGGCCCGCAGCTTCAACAAAAAACGTGAAAGCAAAAGTTTTTAAGCAAGGAGACTGGGTGCTAAGAAAGGTCTTCCAGAACACCCAGGAATTGAATGCTGGAAAGCTAGGTGCTAGCTGGAAAGGCCCCTACTTAATTGAACAGGTAATAGGCAAGGGGGCATATCGCCTAGCTACGACAGAAGGGGAAGCTGTACCTAGGAGTTGGAATGCTTCACATCTTAAACTTTATCACTTCTA
The DNA here is from genome assembly GCA_947645195.1 of Patellifolia procumbens. Lineage (NCBI taxonomy): Eukaryota > Viridiplantae > Streptophyta > Magnoliopsida > Caryophyllales > Amaranthaceae > Patellifolia > Patellifolia procumbens. Next base: position 440,445 of record CANSGD010000888.1, on the reverse strand, counting down.
AAGAAACTAAGTAATCATCTGTTGTACCTAAGACATCGGATGTTAAGCAGTCACACCAGGTAAGGAAAGACAGCTAAGCAAAGCCAAGGAACACCAGGTTAGGCCATCCTCCTTGCATTTTCTACCTACAAAGATTTTATCTAAAATCCATACTGACTTAGGCATCGGAGAGTCGTCGGCTATGCCAACGACTATCTTGGCCTAGCCAACACACGCAGGTACAGCAAGACCAGCTTCAAGTGGAGCACTGCTCAACTCCCTAAGCTACCAAAAGGCGCAAGAACACCTAGACACCTTGGAAGACAGCTACTCAGAAGTCAAGCTACCAAGGTTGCATCAGCTAAGGGTTATACGCCAAGACAACAGGGCCCATCACACAAGTCATTGGCATCATAAAGCGCCAGGTAAAAACATAAAAGCAGCTAGCTCATTTGTACTAAAGATCTAAGAAATATGCATATACCAAAGTAAAAACTGTTCAAAAGACGCACCAGCCCCTTGGCTGGCGGTAAAATTATCCAAAGCATAAAAATTAAAATTGTTTGACAAAAGCAGAATGACAAGTTTGAACCAGGGGGGAACTAAGCCGTTTCTTCAGCTGGGGCCTCTTCAGCTGCAGGCTTGGACGTCTCAGCTACTGGGGAAGAACTACTAGAAGGTTCAGCTGCAGCATCAACCACAACCTTTGCTGAGGGCTCAGCTAGGTCTTTAGCCGATGAATCAGCCGTAGAAACTTCTTGCCCAGGAGAAAGCAAACCCAAGGCCAAGGCTTCAATATCTGCGATGCTCCCCATGGTAGCTAGAAAAGCATCGGTATATTTGTGCAATTCCTTAGTCCCCAGGTTCTTGAAAAGCATCAGGTATGCTAGCTTGGCAGGTTCAATAATCTGGACCTCAGCCATCTTATCTAGATGGATATCCTTTTGATGCGCCAGCTGGGCATCCGACGCCTCCTTCTCCTTCACTATCTTTTCCAGCTTATGGGTAGCCACCTTAGCTTCCTCCCTAGCCGCAGCAATTTCAGCTTCAGCTGAAGCTGCGAAGAGCTTCTTTGCATCCCTCTCTTTCTCTAAAAGCAAAGTCTCAACCCTACGTCGCTCCTCAGCTATAGCCTGCCCCTTCTTGGCCTTCTCCAGTTCCTCCTTTAAAGCCGCCACCTCAGCTTGAGAAGCCTTAAGCTGAGACGACATCGTAGCAACTGCTCTCAAGCTGGAGCGTGCTGCCAGACAGTTCTGTAAGACCGAGAAATGAAAATGACAAACATATAAGAAAATTGGGTAGTTAAGAGCGTCAAAACTAGAGTGACCAAGGCAAAGAGTCGTACCTGCAGAGAGTGTTGAACCGCATGGTTCACAATCACCTCAGGATCCTCAGACCTGAGACGTTTAGCTGCTGCAGGAAAGAAAAGCCTCTCAGCATGAGGCCATATGCCATTATTCAACCCATCCTCAGATAGGAAGTTAGCTGGCGGGGGTAGGTTGACCGTCGAAGTACTAGGAGGAGGAGGAGGAGGAGGAGGATCTAAATCTAATTTAATTATGGGAGGTGGCATGCTAGGAGCAGAAGTGGGCACCTTGGCAGGAGTAGCTGGCCTAGGTTGGTTAGAGCTAGCAGGGACTCCAGATCTCTTTCTTTTTAACCTAGCAACAGCATCGGCTTGAGACAACGTGCTACCTTTGACTACAAAAGTACAATAGAACGTGATTAAAAGATTTGTATCTAGAAAAACCCTAAAAGACAAAGTAGATCAGTAAGGTTGTCTTACCAGAAGACATGGAATCTGTTTCGGAAGTAGTAGGGGTCAAAGACGAAATAGGAATTGCTTTGAAAGGGGGGTTGTAGGTCCTTTTTTCCAGAGAAATACTAAAAAATCCCTTAGCTCTTTCGTCCCGGTCTTCCAAAGTCTCCACAGCTTCAGGCGAACCTGAGCAAAAGCAAGGTTAAAGTCATAGTTAATAAAGAATTCTGAAAAGAAAGGGAGAAACGAGTAAAATACCTCTAGCAGGCCAGCCGGAGGGGAGAAACACCCCAGCTTCGCCAAGAGAGTCCTTGGCAACAAAGAAAAGCGAGTCTTCCAGAAAGACTCAGATGCACCAGTTCCTTCGACAGGAGAAGGGTATTTAGGTTTTTGCCTAAGAGTGACCTTGTTAGGGTTAAGGATTTTCAAACTATAGAGGGTTAGTAGATCTTCCAGCGCGAAAGGAGGGTTCCAGTCCCTAGTAGCAGATTATGCGGTAAAACAGACTTTCCAAAAGCCTGGCATTAACTGACCAGGGGAGAAATTTAAAACCTCTACGAAGGAACGCACTAAGGGTGTGAGACTGAAGCTATAACCTAGGAGGATGGGGTACTTATAGAAACAAACTAGATCGTCGGGGGTATTCTCCGGACGATCGAATTCCTCAGGAACAACAAACTCTGTACTTTCTGGGAAACCACCTCTAACCCTAATATTTTCGATGTCTTCCCAGGTGATAGAAGAAGCTACGTCGTCTTTAGCTTTCCCCATTAACGTAGGTCTAGGAATAAAAACCTTTTTCCTACCAGATTGCTTAAAAGGCATACAAAGAGTCGAAAAGAGGAAAGGAAGAGGGAGAGAGAGTAGACTTACCAAAGAGAGAAGGCAATAAACGGAAATGTGGATCTTCAAGCAATCTTTTTTGATTTTTAAACCTACTATGACACACAAACGGCTAGTATTTATTACTTGGTTTAAATGAACTTAAGTGCATAAATTAAATTCAGTTCATTGAAGCTACAATGAGTTCTATTTAATGGTTGCGCCTTTTGAAAAGGCCTACCTTAAATGACAAACGTTACACTAACGCGTCATTAACTTGTAGCTTTGCTACCCCAAACCAGCAGCATAATCTACAAGTTAGGGGAAATTGTTACGCCATGAAATTTATATAGCTATTGGTGCAGGTTAAGAGTCATTGCAGCTACAAGCTTCCAGCTAAGGAAATCCAGCTAAGGAAATCCAGCTTGAAGATTCGCCAGCTAAGGAAGACCAGTTAGATATCGCCCAGCTAAAAGAGTACAGCTCTGTTTTCTAAAGCGTTACAAATCAAGGCATCAAAGTTTGAAGATCCGCATAAAGATAAAAGCCATAAATGCAAAGGCAATAAAGAAGCAAGAATCGTGCTAATTGGCATTAATGGAAGGCATAAATAAAGGATTTGAGGCTGTTTCAAGAGATAACTAGGTTCCAACGGCTATAATCTTCCTAGTTATATATAAATTCGAAGCAATTGTAAAAGGGACAAGTTGATACACTTGAACAACTACATACGCAAGTACTAGCACTGTCTAATTAGCTTACAAATTACGAGTTGCTTAGTTACAAAGGCACTAGGGCTGTAATCAAATACATAGTGGATTGGTGGACTCAAAGCCACCCGCTGTGTAACACCCCGTACTTTTTATATATTGTCAGTAAATATCTATATTAAATTATTTTACAAAAAAATATTTTAAATATCTTTTATTAAATTATTTTTCTTTCCCACTTTGACTTTATTTTAGAAATAGCACAAAACCTATATGTAGTTGGATTAGGTGTAATACCCATACCCATTAGGTTTAGTGATATTAACCTTTAAAAGAAAAGAGAGAGCAAGAAAAAGAAAAGTGAAAAAAATACACCACTTACCTGCATTTGCAAGTTGCAACCCAGCGAACCTAGCATTCGACGCCATCAAATTCTACTCCTTCATCCATCTCCCTGCTTCCATAATTGTTCCACCAACCAATCATATTACGTTGACCTAACAACATAAATCACCCATCATCATCCATCATCACCATCATCATCCATTTACCTTAATTGCGCTTCACCTCGAAAGAAAAGAGGGATTTTTGGGTGTGGGCCGTATTTCGATTTAAGGTGGAACTTTTCGGATCTTTTACCGATTAATTTTACCTTCCTTATTCAAGTAAGATTTATTCTCATGTTTTACTTTCTGATTTGTGTTGGATTTCAAATTGGGGTTTTGTTAAATTAGGGTTCTTGAGAAAATTGATTTGGGGAAAATTTATACTATGTTCAATTTGTTTAATTGGCTTATATTTTATGTATAATTCGAGTTAATTAGCATATCTATGAGTTTAGGTTGCAAAATTAATACTTTTCAAATTATTATGAATTATTGTTATATTAGATTGATGGTTAGTTTCTTATATTTTGGGTTATTAGTTGAAATATTGTTTAGATTATTATAGTTATAATGAGTCTAAATGTTATTTTGAAATTATTGAGTATATTGGATTAGTTCTTAGTTGTTAGTTTTAAGTCCTAAGTTGAAGTTTTGGCATATAGTTGGTGTAGGTTGTTGTTGTTGTAGTCATGGTTGTTATTGGTATAGGGTGAATGAGAAGGAGTTAGTTAGTGGGAAAATAATATGGATAATATTAAAGTCAAAATCAGTTTGACTTTTGTTGATCAAACTTGACCAGTTTGACTTTCGTTGACCAAATTTGACCAGTTTGACTTTTGTTGACTTTTTGTCCAATTGATGTTGAGTCGTTTTTAAAATTAGTCAAAGCTCATTAACTAGGTTAGGTTATTTGAATGTGAATTATGTGAAGTATATAGTTAAGTGACTTATACTAAACTTTATTATATTGTAGATTGTGGGTTCGTAGAAGAACCTTATTGACTTGAGAGTACGTTTAGTTGGTTGTGGTTGCGGAAAAGGTAAGATTTCTTACTAAGACTTGTACAGATTATTTTGAGAATTGGATGATATTGGTTTAAAGTTTATATTGAGTTTTAAAAAGGTTTTGTGTGGTTATATATTGAGATTTTAAAAAGAGTTTTACATTATTTATATATTGAGATTTAAAAGGTGTTACAATGTTTATATAATGAGATTTAAATCGTTTTGACGATATTTATTGTGAAAAAAAAATGAGATTTATTTATGAGATTCAAAAGGGAGGAAGTTCCTCATCATATACCAAGTTGAGATTTAGAAGGAGGATGTTCCTCATTGCTACAGGTTTTGAGTAAACTAGAATGTTTCTATGTTTACTTAATTGCGATTTATCATGTTTTATAAGAATGTTTTTGTGGGGTTGCCGGAAAGCGGTATTCCTCGGGTTTGGAAGTAGGTTGAGTTTTGTCTCAACCATTATTTATTAGTTGGGTGTATGTTGATCAATACACTTGCCATTTGTCTTCCTTCTTGGTTCGTTATCAAGTTAGGGGTATGCATACTAGGGGCTTTGGTGTTTACCTGTCTCGTGAGCCTAACTAGCTCATTGGACTTTAATACTTCCTACTCACAGATTTCAAAACAGTTACATTTTAAATGTATTTAAAGAATTGTTTCAGAAAGAAAGAAAGATTGAAAGTTGAGTTTTATTGGAAAATTGTTTTATTTTGTATATTTAATCTGTACAGGTTGGAAATGAATTTGTAAGATATTCCTATATATCTTACCTGCACATTGGATGGTTTTGTTTTATTACTGTATGAAATCTTGCTCAGCCTTTTGGCTGATACTATAGTGTTCAATGTGCAGGGACTTGAAATAAGTTAGCTCAAGGTTGGGTTAAAGAGTGCGATGGATTTATATATGTTTTAGTAGGTTTAATAAGACTTCCGCTGTTATTCATTTGACTTTAGTATTTTTATTTCAGTGTGTAATAATTATTTAGATTCTAGTTAGTTTAATTAGTTAAACCTTGTTGGCTATATATTTTAGTTAGAACATTTTGCCTTGTGGTGATTATTATCAATTATCGCGGCGTAGCACCTTTGGAGTTTCCTTTAATTATTTCTTATATTATATTATAAAGTAGCGGAATTTCAGGGGTGTTACACGCGGTTTTTCCCTTATTCCACGGGTTTCCGCGTCACCACCTCTGGTGTCTTGTCTTCATCTTTATTTCTGCTTTAACTCGTTCATCTTAGCTGTGTTTGACAGCTACCGGCAACCTAGTGGAATCTTGGCTGTAGCTCCCAGCTAAATTTTGTCCTAGCAAGATTTAGCATAAACAGCAAGTAACTATTTTAACTATTAACTAATATAATATGCTTTATTTTTAATGAAATATTCTTCATTAAGATTATGTTTGAGAATAATTTGTAAAGCAGGGTTACTAGCGGGAAAGTTTTTTTGAAATATACACCACTGAGAATTCTTAAAACCTAAGGGCCACCATTGAAAATTTCCCTTATAATTTTTACAAAGGTGAAGTAAAAGACAATTCAAAATTAAAGTACGATGATGATACATTTTAAAGTCAAAGAACAAAAGCGAATGAAACGGGTACTTGTTAAAGTTTTCCATGAATGAAAAACTTGGACGATATTGTAGTCGTTTTTTGGGGGCTTGATGAGCTTCGGCTCAAACCAATAGAGCCTAGAAATTTAAGTACAATACATTTTGATGGGATAATAGGAGATGCATTGATTTCGATAATAATGTTGGATGACGAATCTTCATCTATTGAATAAAGTATCAAAGTCTCCAATTGGAGAGAATTAAAAAAAGGTGTGAGCCCAGCTTACATGAGCCCAGCTTACATTTTTGAGCTTACATGTTGATCTTCGAGCTTAAAGCTGAGCCAATTATAGCCTAAGTTGATGACTCTTGATTTGAAGATTATGATGAAACATCATTGAGACAAAATTGATAGAGATTTATAAATAAAAAAATGTTTATAATATTAAACATAACTTTATTATAATCAAGCAAGCAAATGCTGCCAGATATAACACAATGAAATGGCAAAACAATCTTTGCCCTTACAAGTTACAACGCTCTCAATTGTAGGGTTCACAACAATTCTTCAACCCTAAATGGAGCAGTGAATTAATAATGAAATAATGACTCACAAGCTATAACTCAAAATGCAACAACGAAAGCAATACATATATGCTAGTACGAAAAACTCAATACGGTACTACGTACTATTCCTTAAATATAACCATAAATAGATAATAGAAGTACATGCACAATCATACTTCTATTTATTAGCCCTTTATTCCACCTTTAGATAATAAAAAGGAAGGAATAATAATGCATTTTAAAATGCGAGAATATGGAATTAAGGGCACTTTGGGCCACCTCTCTTGGTCGTCCAGTTGTTGTAGCAAGGGCATAACCACTTGTAGCCGTAAGTACCTGGTGGCACACACAGGCATTTTGCGCAACATTTCATGCAAAAGAAGACGCAGTCATGAATTCTGTGTGGTGTTACCTTTGAGCACCTATACTTGCATCGTCCTGAGCATTCTGTTGAATTTGCAAATTAACAAACTTAGATTAGTGTTAGTATTGTAACTAATTTAGTCAAAGAAGACAACTCTACATTTTATTAGAGAAGAAGGAAAAGATGATTAGAATTAGTACGTCGTCATGAACTATTGAAGTTAGTTATTATAAGACAAAATATTATGAAAAGCCACGAGCGCGTATTTTCCAGTCCAGAATATAGTGTCTGTTTAATAAATATAGTTGTGATTATATTATACTGGGGCATCACATATGCAATCCTCATATTATTCATAATGTTATTGTCTTTGCTATCTAAATATGAAGGTAAAAAAGAGTAGACAAATTAGTTTTTTTATTCTCTTTTTTGGTGATAACGAATTAGTGGAAGTAGTAAAGTATGGAGTCTAATACTAAGTTGGTAGCGACCATCTAATTTTAAGTTTAATATAAAGAAGAGAACGGACCAGCTTTTCAAAGATATTGACCAATTTAATTCAGTTGTGTCCAGTTAATTAATTCATTCCGTGACCAGCTTCAGTACAATCATTACATTCTTTAATCTGTTTAGTGACTGGTTTAATCCATTTAGTGACCAATTTTAACTCATTTGGTAGATCTACTGAGTTATAGTATAAATTTTAGTATTAACATTACTCATCATTCCGTTAAATATAAGTTAAGTTAAGTTCATTTGAGCTCAGCTGTGTTAAGTTCAGCTTCATTAAATTTAGTTTCATCCAATTAAATTCATCTTATATTTTAGCTCTATACAGTTCGAAAGAAACAAAGCCTAGTCAAGTGTACAACATGTTCCATAGAATGTGCCTTATCTTAAGTCCGGCCTTCCTATTGCCATAAAAGCATCTATAGTACTCCGTATTAGTATATTTTAACTCTTCCCTTAATTAACGAAGAAGTAACATGTTTGCAAATTAAAATGAACTCGACGAACAGAATGCAGCCTTTTATTACACCATGGTAATATGTGAAGTTGACTAGATTTTATTTGCTTCATTTGCAAAACTACACACGGGCTTTAATATGAATATCACATTAAACGTACGGACGATATTGCACATCCCCACAATTTCTTGAACGCAATTCCTTTATAATTTTGGATGGAATGAAAATGCCAGATAAATTTCGTTTGTTAAGAACATTTGTATCCTAATCACTATTAATCTGACTAAATAAGAAAATTTCAAATTAACTTTTTTTTAGGAAAAAGCTGATGAACATGAGGTAGCTTAACATAAATATGTCAAAATAAGATAAACATTAATTATACTGATTAATGTGTGAATTTGGATGACATTTCAAAGTTCATATCATTTGGAAAGTATATTGAATGTTGATGTAATACAATAGGGCATTCGTTAGCAAGTTTTTTTTTTAAAAAATATAAGTGTATTAATTCGAGTGCGATAATGTACTACTACAAAAGTACAAATGCAGCATTAAAGTTGTTAATACTTACGGTAAGGCTTCAAACTCCCATTCCCGTATTGGTTATGCCTCGCTAAAGCCTAGAAAACAACACGAAGAGTCAAAAAACCAATACTATTGCAATACATCATTTGTTACTCCCTCCTTCCTGAAATAATATCTGTTACAATTTGACTAAGAGCACTCTACCTTTAGGTCAAAATGTAGCAGTTATTTTGGACGAGAACAAGTAAAACACAAAGATCACAACTAATGCCTAAAACTAAAGGGAAATGTACCTCAGTTGCAAGCATTGAGATGAGAAGGAAAACCAAAAGCACCGAGAGAGCCTTCATATTCGCCATTTTGTTGCAAAACTAATGAAACTAAAGAAAAGAGCTTAATGAAGGTTTATGAACTAAGTAAGGAAATTAGAGCTTAATGCCTAGGTTAGTGTTAATAAGGGGTATTTATAGTTTTTTTTTCTTGGATGCAGCATAAGTTGATTAGCCCCATATGACCCAGTTACGCTTCGTATTGACTTTTATTAAATTTGTCCATATTGTCCCCCTCCCCGATAATATCGCTGAATTCGAAAACTTGAAATTGTTTTTATTTTTGGAGTACTTAAGAATAATTTGTGCTATATTCTCTGTATTAAACAATAAGGCAGAAAATGCAAGGTGCAGTTTTGTCACTTAAGAAGTAATAAGATTTTCCGATGGTAGTTAATCCATACTTAGGGTCTGTTCTTTCAAACTTATTCCCAGTTTAGTTCAGTTCAATTCAGTTCAGCTCCAATCAGTTTAGTTCAGTTTAGCTCCAATTAGTTCAGTTCAGTTTAGTTATTTAATCATTTTGTTGGTCTAATTTATTCTACTAATTACTCTTATTATTGTTCGTCTAATTTATTTTACTTATTACTCTTATTATTGTTGTTGTTGTATAAAGTATTATTTTGCTTATTATATCTTTACTCATTATTATTACTATTAGTATTGCGGAGGAGCATGGTTTACATTGGCGCGGTTTGCGGTTCAACCATATTTTGTCTCAATACGAGTTTTCTAATTTGCAATTTTTACCGACTAGATATCTACTATTACATCATTCACAATAAGCTACTACAAGCTAGACAATGTTGAAAAAATTACAATTTTTTTAAATAATATTACTATTTAATTAAGGTACAAAATCGTTGTTATGTTGACTACCCAAGATACTATGGCGGTTTGTGTTGTAGCTAGGTTTATAAATATTATAGAACAACCCGAAATCACAAACCGTGGTTTGGTGAAAAGCACAAATCAACCCACGTTTTTAGCCCACGACCATAAACCAATGATATTGCGTCAAAATGGTTTATATTATAATTTTGTGCAGTCCTACCCAATTATTATTTTTATTACTAAAAGGTATTATATTATTAATCTAATTATTAAGATAGCAATATTAATTTACTTATTAGATATTATAGTTATTATATAATCATCATCAAGTATTAATATATTCATGCAAATAATAGAAATTATTTATTATTAATTATTGTCATTATCGTTAATCATCAATATTTTTATTAATTTATCATTATTACTATAATTTATTTATTTATAAGTATCATTTATTAGTATCCAAAGTACTATTATCATTATTCGTTAATTATTAATTATTAATTATTATTCCTTATCATTATAATTATTATTTAATATTTATATTATTATTGTTTAAATATTATTTATATATTTATTACATTCAATTCAATTCAATTCAATTCAGTTTAGTTCAGTTTAGTTCATCTCAGCTCCAATCAGTTCAGTTCAGTTCAGCTTTATTCAGTTTAGTTCAGTTCTAGTTTTATGCGACGAGAACAAGCCCTTAGGCCCTATTCAGTTCACCTTAAAATAATAATATTCAGTCAAAATAAGTTCAATTCAATAAAAATAAGTTCAATTCAACAAAAATAAGTCCAGTTCGGTCAAAATAAGTTCACTTCAGTCAAAATAAGTTCAGTTCAGTAAAAATATGTTCACTTCAGTAAAAATCAATAGTGCAAAGAAGAAAAAAAGACATAAATCAGTAAGATAATTTCAGCTAAGTAAAAATAAGTTCAAATCAGTAAAAATAAGATGAACTGAACAGGGCCTTAGTGGTTATTTGATTGGCATGAGAAAATATAAGATATAGAAATTCCTAGGAATTATAAAAACAGGTGAGTTGTTTGGTTGACAACAAGATAACAAAATGAAGGAATTAGAATTTATTAAGAATTTTGACTTCCCACATAATGGAGGAAGTTACTTACATGCGGCCCCTTAGATAAGTAGAAATTCTTATAAGAATTTAATTGATTCCCCCAAGTCAACCAAATTCTCAATATTTGGCCGCCCTCTGGCAGATAGCCCACATCATCAAGGACTGACAACAAATCATCAACAACTTTCAGCATTGCTAGATCCTGCTCGTCTTCAGAGAAGGAAACAGTGCGATAGATTAGGTGGCGAACGTAGGCCACCTAATCATAGACTCTCATAACATTACTGTAGATCTTGTATCTAGTTTTCATTCTATATTCTCTTGTGATCTGGTGTGTCAGGAGAAGCCCTCGTCCGAAGGGGCTCATGACATTCTCTTACCCCACACTTTTTCTTTTAAAAAAAAAATTAAGGCTAAAAAAAAGGAAATTCTACATGATAGCCTTATATTATTGATTTTTCTATACAGTGAAAACCAAAAAAAATGATTTTCTTTAGTATCCTTGTGTATTCTATGAACTTGATTAAGGAATTTGTTTTCTATGAATTGAAATTTCTTGGAAATTTTTACCTCCCACGTAAAAAATATGACCACTTATATCCTAAAAAATTAAATTATGGAGTAAAATGAATTATAGAAGATCAATGAAACATATTCTTTCACGACGGAAAATTTGAGATATTTTTTATATTGCCCTCAGTTAACTACTACTAAAACTAAATCAAATTTATTAAAATCAAACCATTTAATAATTACACAATCTAAATACACTAAAAAGTAATTCATTAAACTTATACAATCAATTATAAAATTAAAATCATAAACATATATACCAATGGGAATGAACATCAATTTACCAAATATCCTAATCTGGTGGCCGTAACTTCCAAAGGACAACCCAAATAAGTCTGAAAACCAAAATGGAAGGAACCTCCAGAGGCTGACGTAAGTAAGACACAAAATGCTCAGGAGTATTGCGACTAAATTTGACAGCATAGTTAGATAAACTGAGCATTGCACCCGAGAAAGCACAGAACTCATCCAACAATGCTTGAATATGATGGCACGAGGCTTGAGTAGCACGGAAATATAAGAAGGGCGTCATCAGCTAAGAAGAGGTGCGAAATAGGAGGAGCACTCCTACTAATCTTAATGCACTAGATGTGCCCAACTGTTTGATCATGGACAAGCTTTTTCCCGAAGACCTCCATACATAAAAGAAAAGGATAAGGCGATAAAGGGTTGCCTTGCCTAAGGCTAGCCATTGGTGTAAGGGGCGGTGGGAATCCCATTGACCAAAACAGAATAGGACACTGTCCGAACATACTGCATCACCCATCGAATCCAAACAGGAGGGAAATCCATACTTCGCAATGCAGCAGCCAAGAAATCCCATCGAAACCTGTCATAAGCCTTATGTAAATCAATTTTTAACGCAACATAAGAGTCATAACCCTTTGATATCATGTATTTATATAGAGTTTTCTCCCCCTATTTATGAGCTAATTCGTGCGTCATTTGAGCTCTTTGGAGCTATTTTATACTAATTATCATATATAGTCATGGTTTGGTGTTTTAGTGTTGAATTGCAGGCTTTAGGGAGTTTTCTCCTTATTTCCGAGCTATTTGGAAGCAACCACGGCTCTACGAGTTGTTACGAGGCACATAGGAATGATCACGAGTTTTATGGATGGTTTAGGAGGTCCCGAGACCTCTAAACGTGAAGAATTGAGAATCAAAGAGTCAAAAGGAGCTTCCCCGTACTCTGATCGGGCGAAATATGGCCCGATTGGCGACGATTTATTGATCGGGTGGTAGAGTTTCGCACCCGATCAGGCGGACATCACCCGATCCAATCGGGTGGAGAAGCGAAGAAATTAGTGGGGTTGTCTTAGGCCCAACCCGATCGGGCAGGCCCAAAATTAGATATCACAAAAGTTGCTACTGCTGCCTCGCCAAGGAAGAAAATGAGTTGGGCTTCTATTGTGCCGCAGGCCCGATCGGGCACTGCTTGCCCGACCCAATCGGGTGGGAGGCCCAAGCCATCCATTCATGCTGCTACTGCCTGTTCACGCCGAGAGGAAATGTTGGGCCATTTGTATGGGCTCGATCGGGTAGGAGATCGGGTGGGCCAACAAAGTTGCTACGCTGCTTATTTGAAGAGAGGAAGAAAAGTTGAAGTTGGCCCATATTTTGTGTACCAACCCAATCGGGTGGCCCTTTGCCCGATCAGGTACCAAACACACGTTTCCGAAAATCTTTCTTTTACTAATTCATTTTTAATTAGATTTTGGGGGGATTATAAATAGCTTTCCCTCATTATTTTAGAGACAGCTTTTATTCTAGTTTATTTCTATTGCTCTTAATTTAGTTTTTAGAGAGTTTTATTAATTAATCACTTTAGATTAGTTGAAGGGGAAATTGAACCTCTGATTTGATTTCAATAAAGGTTATCAAGCCATGTTTATACCATGAATTACTTTCGAATTGCTATTGATTTCTAGGGCTTGATAGATTGATTATGATGTGATTTGTTCTTTGATGATTAATTAATGTTATTGCGCAGTTTCATTGATTGCTTGAGGTTAATAATTATTTGCACAGATCTGTCCTACTTTTAGAGGCCTAGTACACATCAGCAATTCTGATTACGTTAGTGAACATGCGGCGTATGTTGAATTATGGGCTTTGAGACTTAACCATAGCTTGACACGTGCTCTAATCTATCGATTCTTGACCTAGGTTCTGATAGTTGTTTGATCCCTCGATTGGTATAAGTATGGTGGACCGAACTAATTTCCTCGACCTTTATTCCATAGTTTAAAATCTTTCTTTATATTGCTTTCTAGTGTTTAATTAGTAGTTCAGCTGATTCTTCCCTGATTTTGTCTGAAGTAGCTGTTTAGCTGAATATCAACTTAGAACTCCGTCACTCTGTGGATTCGACCCTACTTCCCTTGACTATCATTGTTAGATGACTTAGGATTTATCTTTGATAAGGTGATACGACTTTAGCCTGTCACCCTTTCGCTTGTTGTTCGTCCAGTGGATAACCTCATGACCTAATAAGACACTGGCACTCATCATGCATCCCGGAACAAATGCATTTTGTTCCTAGTCCACCAATGTGACAAGAGTAGGTTTCATTCAGTTGACTAAGATTTTAGAAATAATTTTTTTTATAAACCGTATTACATAGGCTAATAGGTCGATACTCCATAGCCTGAGTTGGACGTAAAACTTTAAGGATTAAAGCTAGATATGTGTGATTAAGTCAACATGTGGCCTCCACGAAAAAATGCTTGAACAGCCGCAACTACTTGGTCCCCAAACGCATTCCATTGATTCTTGAAAAATAACGCATGAAAGCCATCGGGTCCCCGTGCCTTTAAAGAGTGCATGCTAAAAACTAACACTTCTCTCTCCTAAGTGAGAGCCTCTCACTCTACATGCACAGTTAGAGCAACCCTTCTACCTCTCCGACATTCACTACCCTATTGTCATCCTATTTTCTTTTCCATCTCTGCTCCTTTTCTCAACCTTCCTTCACTTAATCATGCAATCTGTTAATAACACTTCAGTTAATATGGAGACTCAGCCTAATCTTCCTTCCTATAATGGAGGAAACTGCCGCTTAGGCCCAATAGTCAAAGTTACACCTTTTGATCATCTTCCGCTTGTGGATATGCTTAAATTCACGGTGGTTAGTAAATTTCCCGACTACCGAGTTTTTGATCAAGAGGATATTGCTGCATGGGTGGAACACCATTGGATGACAAATTATCCCATCCAAGTGCGCAGGGCCGTCTCGTTCATTTTAGGGGCCCTGTGCTAAAAATATACTCAAAATTATAGTCTCGTCGAGCAACTATATATTATATGTTGAAATTCAAAGGTAGACTTTTTATATTGAAACATTACATTTCTTCATGTAACATTTTTTCTAAAACTATAGATAATCCATTGAACTAATAATTGATTTCATACTCAAAATTGCAAAAAACCCAAGTTTAAAAGCAACCCCCTCTTCCATTTTTCTTTTGCCTTCCATAAAAATTAAAAGTTACTACAAGGACAATTAATTCAATGGTACATTCACTTTATATGGTTTGACCAATTTTATCTTTATCAATTCTACCAAATCAAAAAATAATAAGGAAGCCTAAACTCAATGGAAAAAATAAATAATTATTACAAAATAAATCAAATCTCAAAAAAGAAACATTAAAAGAACATCATAGGAAGTAGGATTTAATCAGGTAGCATATTAATTTCTGCAAATGAATATGTAATATTAACAGTTTAATGGAGTGGATATGATACTCAACAATGAAAAATATGAAACAATCATAATACCGCCAAAAAACCATAGATTCCATATATCATATATTTTTTTTACCTCAATCATCTTCTTCACCAATGTTATTACTCCATTACTAAGAATTCAGATCAGGATTATCACAATCATGGACAAAGACCAACACCAGTTTAGTAGAGTACAAAAATGGCTCAAAAGAGAAATTGAGAACTTGAATTACCAGAAATGGTCTACTCCAACAAACGAGTAAAGAACTTGAGATTACGGATAAATAGAAGTAGAAAAGAGTAAAAAACTAGCAGCATTAGATTATTTTATTAATAGCTTAGATGCCCACATAAGCATTTCTAGAATGCCAATCAATTGTTAAAATAGGAAAATTATAAAGATTACCATATAAATAATGGATTGATTTGGTAATTATAGAATGAATGGATGGAAGATTGAAAATATTAGAGAGAGAATGACAGGGAGAATTAAGAGGAAGATGGCGTGGGAAGTTTAGGAAGACCAACAATTTTTTAAAAATTTTGGCCTTCAATTGGGCCTTCTCATTTTCGGGGCCCTGTGCAAGAGGGCTGTTTGCACACCCTCTTCAACGGGCCTGCAAGTGCGCAAGGTTGATAAGTTTTATCTCTTTATGTGTAAACATGTTGAAGATTGGGAAGGGCTTAATAATCTAGGTATGGCTAATTTTCAAGGGGCGATGATGATTATTTTTAATGCTATGAAATAAAAAATGTCTCTTTCTGCAATGAAGTTTGACTATGCCTCTATTTGGGTTCGGTTAGAGGGTACTCCAATGACCTACAATACGATTACCATCGGCCGTCAAGCACTTGAAAAAGTTGGGTTCATTTTCAGGTTTGATGATAATTATCGTTCTGGTTCGGTGTTGCCCTTCTTGAGGGCACGTATGTGGATTAATCAAGATAAACCTTTGGTTTCGGGGTTCTTTGTTGAATTTCAAGATGGTTTACGGAGTTCGGTGTTTTTGCACTAAATGTGCATGTATTGGCCATCTCATGTCAAGATATCCTAAAACCTTGATATTTTTTGACAATTTAAGCTTAATGTAAGACCAGCCCAATAGGCCCATTTAGCCCAAAATCGAAGATTTTCAATCCATTTGTTAATATCATAACCAAATTTCAATTTCTAATTAAAGTAACATTTTAGGGTGAAAAGTTAATAGTTTTTGGGAAATTTTGTCAAAAGCCCCCTTTTATAATACACATTGTAGGTTTAACTACCTTTTCTATTTCTTTTTTTACTTTAACTACCTCTTATAATTAAAAACAAGTACGTTTCACTACCAAAACCACTTTCAGGCCAAATTTTAGTGGTTTTCCGTCACGTTCTTCACCCCCCCAATTTTCATTCGATTTTCTCATTCAATGCAACCCTAGTTCATCAATTTGGGTTATTGAAGATTCTTTCCAATTAATCATTTATTTGGGCATTAATTCGTGAATGAAGTGTCCAAATCTTCAATTGGAGGTTTTTTTTGTAAATCCAGATTCCGGCGACCACCAAAACAGACCTGACCTGCCCATTGTGGTTGCCGGAATCTGGTGCAACTTTCTCGCCGGCGAAATCTTGGTTGTTTGGTGGTGGTTACCCTCTCGCCGGTGGAATCTTGGTTGCCCATTGTGCTGCCGGAATCTTAGACTACAGGGTTTGCAAAAAAAAAAAACCTCCAATTGAAGATTTGGGCACTTCATTCACAAATTAATGCCCAATTAAATGATTAATTGAAAAGAATCTTCACCCCCAAATTAATGAACTAGGGTTGGATTGAATGAGAAAATCGAATGAAAATTGGGGGAAATGAAGAACATGACGGAAAACCACTGAAGGGTAAAAATCGTCATAAAAAAATTTGGTCTGAAAGTGGTTTAATTTTGGTAGTAAGACCTACTGGTTTTAATTATAAGAGGTAGTTAAAGTAAAAAAAAAATAGAAAAGGTAGTTAAACCTACAATGTGTATTATAAAAGGTGTTTTTTGACAAAAAATCCTACTTTTTGCTTATAAGTTAAGGTTTTTTGTCGAATAGTTTAGATTTATTATGTATTATATATCTATATTACAAAGTTGATGTTTGGATTTAAAAGTTTACTTTAAAGGTTTAAAAGTTGATATTTTAAGTCTATTTGTTAAACAAAATGACTTATGTCAATATTCAAAAGTTAAAGCTTTTAGGTTCAAAAGTTAAGTTTTTAAGTTTAAAAGTTAACGTTTTTTAGCTTATTTGTTAATATTGATTCCACATATATGGTATTTAGTTATGAATTTTTAGAAAAATGTGTCAAATGACACCTTGTTTTAGTCCAAGTTTGTGAACTAGCACTTTGTTTTAATTTTATTGTTGTTTAACACCTTGTTTTACTTTAAAATTTGTCAAATGATACATAGTTTTAGTCCAAGTTTGTGACCTAGCACCTTGTTTTAATTTTATTGCTGTTTAGCACTATGAACTACTCTGATCTATTTTTTTTGGCACCCTACTTATCCAAATAAGGGCCTTTTCTCCCTATCTTATTTTCGGTGCAGTTCAGATCAGTTCAGTTTCGCTCTAGACAATACTTTACTCTCACATTTGATTCCTTTGAGTTCAAATCAATTCAGCCGTTTTCAACTTTTAGTTAAGTTTAACGCATTTTTGCCGAAAAGTAAAGGCTTAAGTCAAGTTTCAGGCATTTGACTTAGCTTACATGTCCCCTAGTTTGCACATGAATTGCACACCCCTAACTAAAACAATATACAAAACCATACCTTACTAAACACTATGTAAGCAAAAATGCACCTAGAAAATCATAATTACTTTATTTATAATAAGATCTTCAACTTAAGATGATAATGATTCGGTTTTAAGTTGAAAATCTAACATCAACCAACTATTTTATTAAATGGTTAAACTCGTGTTGGGAAATAAAATATATTACCGCATAAAAATGCTCAAGACACTACTTTACTTATTTTGATGGGTCTCCTCCAATTATCATCCAAAATACTGTACAGGACGTTACACAATAAGTCAAGGACGTCAGATATGCCATCAAAATAAATGAAATAGGTAATTGAGATTTTTTACGCGTTTATTCAATTTCGTCAACATGTAATTCTAATAAATCAGTTGGTTGATGTTGTATTATCAACTTAAATAGACAATTTTTGGCCCGCTTTTAGTGTATTTTCTTTTAGTTTTTGGTAACCAAAAACCATAATACGAAAATCATATAAATTAGTTTCCATTTTTCTATTCTCATTTTTCGAAATAAGCATGATTAACCTCATTTTGATCAATTACAAGTTTATTATATTCTTACATCATATGACTCTAAAATCATGAAACTCGAAAATTGGAAATTGTCAGCGATGCGGAACGAATTCGTATCTTCTTAAGTTGAAGATCTTATTACAAAGGTTGAGATAGGTTGATGAAGTAATTACGATCAAATGGCTACAACTTGACTTAGGCCTTTTCTCTTTGGCATAAATGAGCTGAACTGAACTAATATAAAGAATTAAAACTGAAAACAACTTAACTGAACTGAACTTAAGAAGGAAGAATGTCAATAAAAGTATTGTCCAGAGCTGAACTGATGAACTATATTGAACTGCACTAGAAATAAGTTAGGGATAGCATGCCCTTATTTGTCCGAGACATATGAGTAAGGTGCCAAAAAAATAGATTAAAGTAGTTCATGGTGCTACAAAACAATAAAATAAAAACAAGGTGCTAATTCACAAATGTGGATTAAACTAGGTGTCATTTGACAAATTTCAAAGTAAAACAAGGTGCTAAACAACAATACGATAAAAACAAGGTGCTAGTTCCCAAACTTGGATTAAAACAACGTGCCATTTGACAAATTTTTCAGATTTTTATGCAAAAGTAAGGTTTATACACTACAAAAGTTACAAAGGTCTGTTTCATCTAATTTTTATTGTTAGTTATGGATTAGGACATAACTGTTAAGTTTTATTTCCAGAAAGTTAAACACTTGGAATAGATGTAAATTTTGTGATTTTTTCAAAGTTTAGGTGGGTTTTTCTTTTGCTGTATAACGATCATTACAATTGTGTTATTATCAACAACTTTGATTTGCGTTTGTGAAAGCTTCATGCTTTTCGTTAGTAGTTGACATTCTTATTTTTCTCAACCTCTCAAATCAACAAGATGAATAATTTTCAGACTTTTGTTTTCTTGCACAAGTGGTTTTGCAGGCTTTTGATTTTAAAAGGAAGAAGATGCAATAGAAAAACGAAGAAGAATACCCACAAAAGGATAAGAGACGCAAAAATTTAAGGGCATGTTCGTTATCATTTTTCGTTTTCAGTTTTCAGTTTTTTTGAAAACTAAAAACCAAAAACACGAACCCAGAAAAAGTGGTTTTCACTTTTTAGTTGTCAGTTTTCAAAATCACCATGTTCCCAATAAATTTGACTAATTTTCTATTCATTATAAGACATATATCATATGATTTTGAAAATTAAAAACCAAAAAACAGAAAACCACAATGATACCGAACGGGCCCTAAGGTTTTAGGTTAGAGTCAATGTTTTAGGTATTATAAACATCAATTTGTCTAGACTGCTTAGCGTGTGATGCTGCGCGTAATTAGACTTCTAATTGGCTCATTTGACTGGTCTGACTTTAAACCTTAACATAAGACTGTCTTATAGTAAACCAACTTTAAAATTAACGCTCTCAAACATGATTTTATTACAGTAACGCTTAACTATTTGTATTCAAACATGCATGGGATTTTAAGTTACTATTAATTTTCTAATGCCGCCAATCTCCTTATCAATCAATTTTGTGTAATCGTTTATTTTTTTGGTGTTTGCACCCGGTTCACCCTTCGGGCTACATCCGGATCGAGGTCAAGTTTAGGGTGGATAGGTTCCATCCCTCTCCCAAGGGTGTTGCGGGGATTCGAACACGAGTCCGTCCCCATCACCACTGGACCAACACTTACTTGGTTGTGTAATCGTTTATGATTTGCATTGTTTAACTCTGTCATAATTTGTCATTTGCGTACCAAGCTACGGTTATTGCTTTTGGTTACAAAAGTTACTCATGATTACAAATTTGGTTTCGACGTGCGTTTAGAAGTATTAATAACCCAACGTTATTACAATAGCTATGTCAGTAGTTTACTTCAAGTTTTGCTTGTTTATATTCATGGCTTCATCTTGGAGTATCGGAAAAACAACTAAAGAAAACTTCCCCTTATTTTTATATTTCGCCAATTATAGTATTATATCTTTGTTGTAAGTTTCTCCTCTCTAATACGTAGGTTAGAGAGTACTTTTTGTAGTTGAGGGTTTATTCCAGGAACGACAAGCTACTAAATCCATGCGATTTTGTATTACAGGGTGTGAGTCGTCTTGAGGAGAGATGGAGAGCTCCGCGAATTGCCCAACTTTATTTTTCCAGGTTTAATTTTGTTTTCTTCTCGATTATTATTTACAACACTTTATAGTGAGTTTATTGAATAACCTTCCTGATATATCGTGGAGTTAAATAAAATATAGTGGATTTAATTTTATTGGGAAGCCCGCCAACAACTTCATGTAGTAAGCTTTGTCGAGAATTTGTTATACTAAAATACAAAATACTAATGGGTTTCATTTAAATTTCAGAAAAAATGGAGTATTATATATTGACTTTTCTATGGTATAATGAGTTTGTGCATTATAAAGTAAGTTCCTAATGATATAGTTAGTTTTTGATAAGATAAAGTTCGGTCTAAACAATAATTATTTTATTGTGAATCTGATCTATCTCAGAGATAAGACGAATTGTCCTAAATTTTAGGATACTATGAAAAGAAAGAAAATATATTAATTAGGCAAGGTTATTAATGGTTACAATAAAATTGTAGCATTGTAATAATTTCAATTTCAACCCTTAATTTTCGTATATTTCATCTTGTCCATTAACTTTTAAAAAAATTGAATTTCTTTTTTTTTATGAAATTGTTTCCGGAACAGAAATATTTGTATTTGTATGAAGGTATTTTGAGAATTGTCTTAGTCGCTTGCCCGTAATAGGAGATCCGATAGCCTGCAAAACAACGAAGATTGACTACCCCGGAGGTGGTTCCGGGATCGCCTCTCCGACGTTCAAGTCAGATTACTTTTCTGTAGAGAGAAAGTATGAGAAAGGAGGTTTAGAGTAATCAGAAAAAGTTACCTCAAATTATGATGCCAATAAGGTATTTATAGGGTACTGTGATGACAGAACCGTAATTATTAAGTTAATCGAGGATATTTCCGTAATAAGGAGTATTACGGACCTTGTTAAGAGTAATGGGCTTATCTTGGGAAAGCATGATGTTAATAAGGGTAGTTTAGTCATTTTACCCGAATTGGGCTAGGACCTGGGCCAGCCCAAACATTTAGCCCCACGTGTGATGCGTGAATGAAGTCGTATGAAAATCGCGTGTCGCGCGGAAGATTTGAGCAATTAAAGGTGGGTTGTGTCGAGGGGTTTTTTGGATCGTCGAGGGATGTGATGGGCATTCGAGGGGATGTATGTATGATGGGGTACCATCTATATGAGAAGGTACTTGTTATATGAGGGGGTACCATGTGTATGAGAGGGTATTTAATGTATGAGAGGGTATTTAATGTATGAGAGGGTATTTAATGTATGAGAGGGTATCATGTGTATGAGAGGGTACTATGAGGGGGTACCATGTGTATGAGGGGGTATTTAATGTATGAGAGGGTACCATGTGTATGACAAGGTACTTGTTGTATGAGGGGGTACCATGTGTATGAGAGGGTATTTAATGTATGAGAGGGTACCATGTGTATGAGAGGATACTTGTTGTATGAGGGGGTACCATGTGTATGAGAGGGTATTTAATTTATGAGAGGGTACTTGTTGTATGAGGGGGTACCATATATATGAGAGGGTACTTTTTGTATGAGAGGGTACCATGTGTATGAAAGGGTACTTGTTGTATGAGGGGGTACCATGTATATGATAGGGTACTTTTTGTATGAGAGGGTATCATATGTATGAAAGGGTACTTGTTGTATGAGGGGGTACCATGTGTATGAGAGGGTAATTTTTGTATGAGGGGGTCCCATATGTATGAGGGTTTGCTGAAGGCTTATAGAGGGCTGACGGGGTAGCATGCGAGGCGTCCTTGGTAGCGTTTTTGTTGTTAAAACTTTGACGGACCATAACTTTGTGCTCGGGTGTCCGAATTGAGTAAACTTTTTTTTTCAAATTGGTTATTTTTTCGAGATCTACGACGCCCAACTATTTTCCTAACTATTTGCCCAACTATTTTCTCCAGAAAAGGCCTCTAGCATGGAGATTTTGGTCTGTTTGTGTTTTTCTATCTGAATTGCATCAAGGCTTGTCTGCAATAAAAGAGGGAGGACTTATCTTATCTAGGTAGCTCTAATACCCAAAGAATAGCCTTTTTTGAACGAGTTTATAAAGAGGATTGAGGGATGTGTCGTTGATGAAGGACTAAAATGATGACTAAGGTAAGTCCGATTGATGAGATGTTCCTTGAGGGGTATATGAGGGTTGTCCGCTTGATGAGAGATGTCCGCTTGCTGAGGGATGTCCGCTTAATGAGGGCGTCCTCTTGATGAAGGATTTCCCTGATGAGGGATGTCCGCTTGATGAGGGGTTTCCCTGATGACGACTAAGGATGATACACTTAGATATTGCCTATAAGTGCAACGTCACTCCACACTCTTCATGCATTTCATTAATTCTTTGGTATCTCCTTTGGTTTTCGAGCATCGCAATCGAGGGCCTTGTTATTCATACCAAGGGCCTTTCCTTGAGCTTCATCAAGGCGTGTTGAACGTCAGCCAACTCTTTGTCTACAAATGAAGGCTTTGTTCAAACATCAACCAACGGGGGTTCTCTTCACCAACCAAGGGTTTATTAATTATTATCGTTCATCACTTTGGGTTTCTTCTTTTTTGACCATCTTACTCGACCAAAGGGTTTCTTATAGTACGCCCTGATAGTAGTGCCTCTGTAGACAGACCTCTCCCCGGTTTTACTGTTGTGTATATGTCGAGCTTAAAGATTGGTTTAAGATTCCCTTTGCACCCATTTGTAAAAGAATTACTATTAGAGTATAGCTTGTGTATAACTCAGTTAGTTCTCAAATCTTCGTTGACTATCAACTCGTATATAGATGTTTGTAGTGTGTTAGACGTCCCTTGTACTTTGATAGCATTTGGAAGTCTTCATAGGATTAAATTAGTCACAGAAAATCGCCATGGGAGTGGATAATATTCTTTTCACACTAATCCGGATGACTACTTAACTGTTAGAGAAAACTTGTAACGTAGAGGGACTTTCGTTTATGAATTCCTCTTTATCTACCAAGATCATAGGGGGCTTCCGGTTGATAGTCTCAACTATAATGTTCCGTCAATGGGATGCTCCAGCAGCTGTGTGGAAGCACCCAATCATTGAGACAACCCGCTCAATGGATTGCGATGAAAAAGCACTTCAAGGATGAGAATTTCCTAAGTGTTGTGGCACTTAGCAACACATATGAGAGGGGTAGGAATCGAGGGACCTCTACGAATTTCCTCCATGATTTTTTTTGCTATTTGTAATAACAATAGTTCATTGAATTGCCCCTATATCGCATTGCAATATTATCCTTTCTTCTCCTGCTTGAATGACGGAGGGCCTTGATTATATCATCAAGGGGCTAAAATTCGAGCCCCACGCGATATTTTCCCATAGAACCTTACGTGTTGATGAGGGGCAAAGAAAGAGCCCCAAGTGATTGTGCATGGATTGAATGTCTTCCCACGGTTAGGGGAGATGTATTCTTCATGTATTGCATGGTGTCCGAGGGAGTTCCTTTGTATTTAGGAAAGTATGGAACCTCATCGCTAAGGGGTGTCCAAGAGCGTTCCTTTATACTTAGGAAAATCTAGAACCTCATTGTAGAGGGGTGTCCGAGAGCGTTCCTTTATACTTAGGAAAGTCTGGAACCTTGTCGTTGAGGTGGTGTTCGAGAGCATTCCTTATACTTAGGAAAGTTTGAAACCTTATTGTTGAGGGGGTGTCCGAGAGCATTCCTTATACTTAAGAAAGTCTGGAACCTATTGCCGAGGGGGTTTTCGAGAGCATTCCTTATACTTAGAACAGTCTGGAACCTTATTGCCGAGGGGGTGTCCGAGAGCATTCCTTATACTTAGGAAAGTCTGGAACCTTATTGCTGAGGGGGTGTCCGAGAGCATTCCTTATACTTAGGAAAGTCTGGAACCTTATTGTTGAGGGGGTGTCCGAGAGTATTCCTTATACTTAGGAAAGTCTGGAACCTTATTGTTGAGGGGGTGTCCGAGAGCATTCCTTATACTTAGGAAAGTCTAGAGCCTTATTGTCGAGGGGGTGTTCGAGAGCATTCCTTATACTTAGGAAAGTCTGGAACCTTATTGTTGAGGGGGTGTCCGAGAGCATTCCTTATTATTAGGAAAGTCTGGAACCTTATTGTGGAGGGGGTATCCGAGAGCATTCCTTATACTTAGGAAAGTCTGGAACCTTATTGTTGAGGGAGTGTATGAGAGCATTCCTTTATACTTAGGAAAGTCTGGAACCTTATTGCCGAGGGGGTGTCCGAGAGCATTCCTTTATACTTAGGAAAGTCTGGAACCTTATTGTGGAGGGGGTATCCGAGAGCATTCCTTATACTTAGGAAAGTCTGGAACCTTATTGTTGAGGGGGTGTCCGAGAGCATTCCTTTATACTTAGGGAAGTCTGGAACCTTATTGCCGAGGGGGTGTCCGAGAGCATTCCTTTATACTTAGGAAAGTCTGGAACCTTATTACCGAGGGGGTATCCGAGCGCATTCCTTATACTTAGGAAAGTCTGGAACCTTATTGTCGAGGGGGTGTCCGAGAGCATTCCTTATACTTAGGAAAGTCTGGAACCTTATTGCTGAGGGGTGTCCGAGAGCATTTCTTTATACTTAGGAAAGTCTGGAACCTTTGCTGAAGGGGGAGGACTCAAGCTGTCTGATGGCCATCTTCCGGTTAGGAAGGATCTCTTCTATGCTCCGGTTAGGAGGAATGTTTCGTTTATTATCATGTAGGGGAAAACATGAGTAAAACGATATGAACACATGAAATGGGGGCTAACTACTCCGAGTGATGGACATTTCATTCATTCATAAAATAAAGTTACAATGATGTGCTAAATTAACATGAAAAATTCACTCTATCATCTCATATCTTATTGCCCACCATACAACTTTCCAACAGAACCATCATCCTTTTCAAATTGCAAGAGTAGCTCATAGGTTGAGATGACAGTTTTAACTTGATTTAGAAGAGGTCGGCCAAATATGAGGTTGTATGGAAGAGGGTTGTCCACTACCAAAAAGTCGACAGGGAGGTTCCTTTTCTTTCCTTTTTCACCCAATCGAACCAGCAGCTTCACTGTACCAATAGGATAGACGGATTGTCCTCCGAACCCCACTAGTGGTTGATTGATGGGTGAAAGGTCTTCCTCCTTGTATTAATGTTGTTTCAAGCAATACCAAGTGATGATGTCAGCTAAACTTCCATTATCTATCAAAACTCTCTTGACTAGAGAATTGTCCACCTTCACTTCAACCACCAGAGGGTCATCGTGGGGTACTTGTACATTCCTGCCACTATCATCACCAAAAATCATCCTTGGGCCTTTTGACCTTGCTGAGGGGGTTCCGAAGAACTTGATGTCGGCGGGTCTGAAGGTGGTTCTTGCGCGCATGGCAGGTTAGGCCTCTGGAAGCAAACCCGCCTGATATGACGTGAATGCATTCGAAAGTGCAGCTCTGAGCTTCATTCTCCATTCGATTTCCTTCTCGTCTATCTGTAGGGTACTTCAGATAACGGTTAAGCTTTCCTTCATCCTCCAGCTTATCAAGAGCTCTTTTAAAATCCCTGCAATCTCCAATAGTGTGTCCACACTCCTGGTGGAACTCACACCAACTCGCCTGTCTGTCGAAGTCCTCATGGGGTTCGGCTTTGGGAGCATGGCTTTGTTCTTGATGTCCAGGTAAATCTTACGTCTATCAACTTTGTATCGAGAGTCATCCCTCTCACCTTCTACCTTTCTATTTCTTTTGTTTCTATCTTGATTTCCATCATCATTTTTCCTCTTCTTGCCTCGATCGATTGAGGGGTTGCAGATGTCGGAGGCTTGAATAAACCTCTCAGCCCTTCGCATTGCCTCGGAGAATTTGAGACCTCATCCTCTGCTAAAGACCATTTGAACTTTCCCTGCTTGAGTCCGGCTAGGAGGGCAGTGAAAGCAACGTTGTCTTCAAGGTCTGGGATGAGGAGGGATTCAGAATTGAATTTGAATGTACTCCTTCAAACTTTCATCATCCGCCTGTTTGATGACATAAGGTGGATATTCGTTTTCCTCTGTCTTTTTCCAGCAATAAAGTGTTGAAGAAACAAGCTTGAGAGCTTCGAGAATTGAGTTATGGTTCCTGGTTGAAGGTTGTGAAACCAAGTTTGAGCAATACCTTTCCATGTGGTGGGGAAGAAACTACACCAAGTGGCTTCGCACCCCGTTTGCTCACTCATTTGCGCCTTATAGGCCGCCAAATGATCTTAAGGGTCTGTTTTGCCATCATAAGGGTCAATAGTGGGAATCTTGACTTTAGGAAAGACAGGTGTCTCCATGATCTCTTAACTGAAGAGGGTCAATGATGTAAGGTTTCCCAACCCTGTCAGCCTAAGCAGTTCTTGATGTCTTGGCTGAGGGGTATTCTCACGAGCCCTTATTTCATTCCCTCTTCCACCTTGATTGAGTAGATTAGATTGTCTTTTATGAGAGGTTATCGAGTTTGTTGTTGTCTCATGGTTTCTAGTTGATCCATGACGAGAGAATTGATTGGGGCCTCTAGATCGAGATTGAGCTTTAGTTTCTCCTTGTTGACGGGGTCCTTCACGATGAGAGTTGCCACGCCTGAAGTTGAGGACATCTTGAGCATCAAGAGTACCCTGTCTTAACCTTCTCTCAATGATAATTTCTCTGACATCTCCCAGTAAAGCTGACCGAGGGAGTGGTGATGGCTGTGGTTGAGGGGGGTTCCTGGTTAAGGATCCCTCCTGCCTGTGAGCCGTCTCCCTTGGATGAGAGGGGTCTCTTGTCATGCGAGAAGGCCCTTCACCTCCACCCCTCATGTTGAGAATGAGAGCCCTCAAACTACGATCCAAGTTATCATTGATCCTGCTAGCCAATTGCTCCATATCTCGATGTGTGACCGGCAAAGGGCCATCCGCTTCTTCGTGGGGAGTATCCCCATTGGGGTGGACAATCTCCTCGAGCACATGATCATGATGAGAGGATAGAACAGGTGCTCTCCTAATGGTATCCGTTGACCGCGGGCGTCTAGTTCTAGCCATAGCTTTTTGTTGACAATCCCCACAGACGGCGCCAACTGTTTCCGGAACAGAAATATTTGTATTTGTATGAAGGTATTTTGAGAATTGTCTTAGTCGCTTGCCCGTAATAGGAGATCCGATAGCCTGCAAAACAACGAAGATTGACTACCCCGGAGGTGGTTCCGGGATCGCCTCTCCGACGTTCAAGTCAGATTACTTTTCTGTAGAGAGAAAGTATGAGAAAGGAGGTTTAGAGTAATCAGAAAAAGTTACCTCAAATTATGATGCCAATCAGGTATTTATAGGGTACTGTGATGACAGAACCGTAATTATTAAGTTAATCGAGGATATTTCCGTAATAAGGAGTATTGCGGACCTTGTTAAGAGTAATGGGCTTATCTTGGGAAAGCATGATGTTAATAAGGGTAGTTTAGTCATTTTACCCGAATTGGGCTAGGACCTGGGCCAGCCCAAACAGAAATCATTTAGATTGATGGTTAAGATAAGGCTACAACTAATAAAGGGTTTAGATTTAACTAGTTATGGTGGCTACAATTTTTTATAGTATCAAAAACTATTGTAATCATTGCAGAATTATCCGTTAAGTAGACTATTAACAATTACTGTAATTGTAATTCACCGATCTCAACTAGTGTTTTATACTCTTTTGTACTAATGTACTATGCATAGTATGAACAAATATGGACAATTTAGCTTATGCGTAAGGAACTACTATGAGCAAACATGTGGTCTCATTAAAACAGGAGTCAAAAGACGCAAACATTGGGCACCGTATTTTACAGTTGATGGAACTAATTAACGGACATCTTGCATGTGCATAGCCCTACATCGATCACATGCAACTTACCCACTAGACAATGCGTGTTATTAGCAAAATTCTCATGGCTAATTAAAATCTAACTTACTACTATTAATTGGAATCATCATAGATGTAAGATCAGATATTCATTATCTGGATGTATTTATTTAACACTTATAGAACAATTCTAATTTTATATATAATTGAAGAAGACTTTTTCACATTTTTGTTGGTGAGGCTAGATCTATCTCGTAAAGATGACATTGGATTAGATATGAACACTACACAACTCAAAGTATAAGAACATGTCATGAAATAATATGCTACCATGCAAGTGCGTAGTGGGTCGTGATTGTGTCCATAGCATACACTTTTCAGTTTTAAAAAATAAGGCACTACAAGACTTGCTAATACACCTATTTTGCTCACTTGTACAAACTTAATTAGATACATTTATCTTGTTCAATACCAATAAGGTCTTAGCCTAGTGATTAAGACTGGAGGTATAAGGTATGTGTACAATAGGTGTTTCTGTCCAGGACAGCTACAGTGAGTGTGGTGGTGGGTACTTGGTGGAACGTGGCTCCCAATCGTCCTTCGTGGTGGTGGTTACCTGCAAAACAAGGAGAAACCTCGGGGGTGGTTCCGAGGATCGCCTCTCCGATGCCTAAGTCAGTCCAAGTTGAGCACAAGATCTCTAATAGAGAGAAAACGAGTATCAAGTGCAAGTATTTTGTGAGTGTTTGATTGAACGTACCTTACCCATGCATGGGCATGGGAATTTATATGAGATATGGACTTGTAACTGACCTAGCAAAGTAAGTGGGCCTCTTTGGAAGTGGGCCAAGGTGAACAAGGCCTTCATTAATCTCCTGCCTAGAGGTTACATTCGGAGCAGTCTGCCTGAAGAGGTCTGCTCTGCTCCTGGTGCTCTGACGTGGAGTGGCAGGACCATTGGGTCTGCTGCCAGTTGGCGGTCTGCTAGGCAGACCCCATACAATTTGCCCCCCGGACCCGGTATTCGCAGATTGCGATATGCTGGGTACGTTTGTTTTGGTCTGGCGCTCTGCTCTTCGCAGACTGATAGGTGGCTCTCTGATAGTTGCTCTTCACAGAATTTAGAGCACTTCTATTTTTCCCGCCCATTTGGTTGGGGTGTTGAGAAAGGACCATTAATTCATTTTGAATTGAATTGATGTGACTCTTGGGGTTCCCAAGAAATGTAATGATGGGAAATTAATGTTGACTGGATGTAATTTGCCTATTTAAAGGCTGAATCGACCCCTTGTGGAATTTTTCACTCTCTTTTCTTTCGAACCTCTTGCTCTTAGTTTCTTCTGTTATTCTTCAAGAATTTTCACTTGCCCTATCCATTTTCGAGTGATTTCCTTCGATTTTTCTGAGATTTGCCTGCGCCTGGTAAGCAATTTGGAGTGTCGATACTTCGCATCTACTGTTCTATTCCCCATCTTTTCACTTCTCAGCGTCTTCCATCCTTTATTCAGGTAAACTCTTTGTAAAGATCTACTCTTGATTTGTTTTTCTTGGATGGTTTGGATGTGATATTTTTCTATGTTGATGGGTTTTCCCCCCTTTTTCCCTTTGTGCGCACTTATTTTGCTGTTTGTTGGGAATTAGGGTTTGCTTTTCTTTGTGGTTCATTTGCGACGGTTTATTTGCTCGCTTCTTGTGTGTTTGTTGTTATTTCACTTCCACTCTGTTGTTCTGGAGTAGGCTCTGCTCTGCTTCTTCAGCTGAGTTCTGCTCTGCCTATCTGTTTGATTGTTGTCTGTGTGATTTTAGGGTTTCCTTTGTTTACCCTATTATCTTCCTTATTTGCTGGGTTTTTCTGTAGATCTTTGTGACATGCCCTCATTTCTCTGTTTATATCTTTTGTAAGAAAATATCCTATTTCTTGGTTATTTATGGCCCTCATATACCTTATGTATCCTTGCCCCCCAGTCTGGTGGCTCGGTCTGTAGATCTGAGGTACCAGACTGCTTTGCATGTATCTTTTTGTAAGAAAAGCAAGAAAATATCCTATTTCTTGGTTATCTCTGGCCCTCATATACCATACGTATCCTTGCCCCCCAGTCTGGTGGCTCAGTCTGTAGGTCTGAGGTACCAGACTGCCTTGCATGTATCTTTTTGCAAGAAAAGCAAGAAAATATCCTATTTCTTGGTTATCTCTGGCCCTCATATACCATATGTATCCTTGCCCCCCAGTCTGGTGGTTCAGTCTGTAGGTCTGAGGTATCAGACTATTTTGTATTGTGAATTTAGGTCTGATGCTTTTATCCTCTACCTCCTGTGTTATGCAAAATGTCTACCTCTCAAGCTGCAACGTCCCTTGGAAAGGGCAGGGTGTCTACTTCCTCGTCTGAACCAGACGAGCAGTATCCGATGGATACCCAATCTCCATTCTTGAAGCTGGATCTTCCCCGATATAAGGACGAGATGGTCCCAGAGGAGTGGGCCATCTTTGATCCTTGGGATAGCTTGCGCCGGGAGACTTTGGGCCCTGAGACCAACAGGTTCCCTCCAAATCATAAATTCAAACCCTCTATGCCCACCTTCAAGTGGAACTATAGTGCGCATGAGATGGAGCTCACTGCCCTATATGACAGCAAAGGCAAGCCGTATTAGGCTAAGAGGTCTGTAGATGCGTTCAAACGGAAGCATGCTGCTTACTACATTGAAATTGCAGCGGAGATTAAGCCGCTCCGTGGGTCCTGGGTGGTAGTTCCTCAGGCTGGCCAGAGCTTGGCAGATGTACCATAGGGGTACGCTGCCGTGTACACTAAGCAGCTGGAGTTCGGGCTTAGGTTCCCGATACATTGGTTTCTGGAGTGGGTGCTCTGCGAGTACGAAATGACGCTCTGCCAAGTTAACCCTCAGTCTTTGAAGAAAGTTATGGGGTGAATTTGGGTCTGTGAAGTCTTGGACTTCCCCCTGACCATGAATCTTTTTAAGCGTCTGTTCCATTTCAAGAGGCGGGGGGGGGGGACAGTTTGGTTACTTCACAGGTTCTGTACGAACCAACCATCTGACGGTCTATCATGTTGATCTCACTCTGAAAGATTGACGGGATAGTTTCGTCTTTGTCAGAGTGCAGACAGAGCCGGGGCACCCTTATCAATTCAAAGCCCCTTTGCGCCCGGTGGAGCCTAAGTTTCGTAAGCAGAAGGATCCCCATTTTCTGAATTGGGACGAAAGAATAGCTTTCTACTACTTCAAGTCCCATCCTAAGGGGCCTACTGATGGGAAGCAGTTTTTTCCCAAGTATTGGCTGCCACATCATCATGTGATGTGCCAGAATGCCTTCTTGAGGATAGGCAAGCTGTCGCCGGACTACACCACTAGTAAGCGTTCGGCCTTTTTTCTTTCTTTTATGTCTTTCCATTCTGCTCTGCTGTGCCCCATGGCACTCATCCTTTGTGCTGTCTGCAGCTTCATGCAGAAAGATAGTCCGTGGGTTGATTATGGGTGGGTTCTGAGCTCACAACTTGCTCTGCCCCTTTCTTTTATTTTCTGCCTGTTATCTACTTTGTATTTGCTGATGCTCTATTTGACTTTTGCAGAGACTCTGGGATCTGCTATCCCCATGGAGCTGGGCTTGAGCTAGTCCTTAGTGTTTTGTAGGTATCGCCCGATACCGGATCCAGGGACCTACTCAGTCCCGGATTATGCCCAGGAGATTAATAATACCCCCTGGACCATCCTTCCCTCGTGACCAAGCGTCCGGCGCTTGTGGATAGGCACACGGGGGTGTCTCGGCCGTCGGCTGGCCCTTCTGCAACTATCACCGAGATCGAGTCTGGTGATGAGGAGGAGGAGGCGGCTGAGCCTTTACAGGCTCGCCGTTCCCGGCGTGCTGTGAATCTTCCTGAGGATGATGATGATGGTGATGCAGAGGGGGCCAGCACCCTGCAACGGACTGTCCTGGTTGTTGAACCTCTGCAACAGCTTCCTCCTATGCAGACAGGTAATGTTTACGATGATCAATCTGCTCTTTCTACTTGTATATATCCTGTTGCAAATTCCTTATCTGTTATGCTTATTTTCAGATCCACTTGTGGTGGAGGAGGTGCCAATGGGAGAGCCTGACCAAACAAAGACCGAGTTTGACAGGACCGAGAAAGAAATCACTCCAATGAGTGGTTCTGCTCAGTCAGGTGAAACTGGTCAGTAGTCTCACCAAGCAATGACAGAGTTTGACAGGACTGAGGCAGAGACTGCTCAGACTGCCATAACTCAGACTGCAGAGGACCAGGCTGCATCAGGTATGTGTCTTATTCAGACTCATTCTTATCTTTCTTCCCTTTTTCTCATCAATTGAGCCTTCTTCATAGTTTTGACTAATCTTTGGTTTGCTAGGTCCCACTGGGCAGACCACGCCTACGTCTGTTCAGACCAACCAGGAGGAGGTGTTGGAGCCTCTTTAACATGAGAAGGTGGAACAGCTGAGTTTCACTTTCGTCCCGGTAGTGGAGACCGTCGTGTCTCCTCCTGTTCAGAAGTCTACTCCTTTTGTTCAGAAGCCTACTCCTCCTGGAAGGAAGTCTGCTCCTCCTCCTAGAGGTTTCAAGTAGACCCTTGCTCCAACTCCTGAGCAATTACCGCGTCTGGTTAGTGTTTTTCCCCTTTCTTTTCTGTTTCGGCTTTCACGTTGATGTGTGTTTTGCTTTGCTGATAACGTGAATTTCCTTTTCCTTTCTCAACGTGATTTGCGAGCCAAGAAGGCGCAGTCTGCTGGGGTTCCTCAGACCCCCGTTCCCATTGTAGGCCAGCCTGAGGTTCCTGCAGAGCTCGTGCAGAAGCCAGTGGTCGAGTCTGAGGTCTTTTCGCATTCCCAGAAGAGACCAGCAGAGGGGGAGAACGAGGAAGAGGCTCCCCAAAATAAGAAAACTCGTCTTCCTGCTGACCCGCTCAGATCATCGATGTCGAGGTCGAGTAAGTCACTAAAGGTGCGTACCCTTTACCCGGCCTCACTTCCGGCTCTTGCCCTTCTGTGGAACCTACTGGTCTTTCCTTCGGCTCAGGTTCTCTGCAGAGGGGATCGGCGGATGACCGGCATGAGGCTCAGGGGCATGAGCAGACGCCTGTGGCCTTTCCTGACCCCAGTGAGTTGTTGAAGCTTCTAGCCAGTCGCTTCTCAGCGGATTACGTCGTCCAGGATGTTCCTTTGGTGAGTTCTTTAGCTTTTCTGAGCTATCTGCTTCTGAGTCTTTTGAATTGCTTCTGATCTATTTTTCCTTGAATATAGGCCGCACGGGCCGGCGCCTTCATTGGGGACTTCTGCCATGCTTTAGGGTTGGGCAGACATGAGGCAGACCTCCCTGAACTGCATCAGCTCAGGGCTCAAGTGGAGCAGCTGAACCAAGAATATGCCAAGCTGAAAGCTCACACCTCTCTGGTTGTGGCTACGTGCTAGGCTGCTGAGGAGGAGAGGGATGCCATAACCGCGGAGCGCGACACCTTGCGAACCACCAACCAACGCATGGAAGGTATGGCGAGGGAAGCGGAGGCCATTGCGGCTGAACATTCAAAGCTCTCATCCCAGCTGAGTGAGGCGTTGTCTCGCGCTTCTGTGGCGGAGACGAAGCTGAAGACCTCTGAGGCCAGGCTGCAAACTGCGGTGAAAGAGCTAGAGCAGCTTAAGTGTTTCTGTCCAGGACAGCTACAGTGAGTGTGGTGGTGGGTACTTGGTGGAACGTGGCTCCCAAGCGTCCTTCGTGGTGGTGGTTACCTGCAAAACAAGGAGAAACCTCGGGGGTGGTTCCGAGGATGGCCTCTCTGATGCCTAAGTCAGTCCAAGTTGAGCACAAGATCTCTAATAGAGAGAAAACGAGTATCAAGTGCAAGTATTTTGTGAGTGTTTGATTGAACGTACCTTACCCATGTATGGGCATGGGTATTTATATGAGATATGGACTTGTAACTGACCTAGCAAAGTAAGTGGGCCTCTTTGGAAGTGGGCCAATGTGATCAAGGCCTTCATTAATCTCCTGCCCAGAGGTTACATCCGGAGCAGTCTGCCTGAAGAGGTCTGCTCTGCTCCTGGTGCTCTGACGTGGAGTGGCAGGACCATAGCAGACCCCATACAATAGGTAACAATGTTCGAATCTCCTCTCCCCCATTTATAAGATGTACCACTCGTATAGCTTGGTCATTCGCATCCAAGAAAATATAGCTCATATATAACCTTGTCTCGTGGTAAGGAGAGCACTCTTCCAACCTCAAGGTTGGAGGTTTAATCCCCACTAGGGGCACTTTGAAGATAAGGATTACTCTTACCTTTCTCCCTACTCTCAAATGCCTGGCCTATTAGGACCCGAGTGCAGTCTAGGCCATTTCTTCTTACCAAAAAAAGCAAAAATACTGAAAATCCATAAAAACAACTCGATACTCAATTTAATAATATAGATCAGAAGACGTATAGAACATTAATATCCTGAAAATGAAAATGTGACGGAGGACTAGAAGTCAACTAGAAGCAACATGCTGATTGCGTTGCATGTGGCTAATGGCTATAACTGTCAAAAGAAACATGCATAATATGGATAGATCACAGATCCAGCATTCAAGGCAATTCTTCGGTTGCTTTCCTGCCATTTGCACAAAAATTGCTATTTTCTTTCTACTTTGTTTATTTTAGAAAATCTGTAATCTTTCATCTCTACGTCCTATATTCTTTAAACTCCGATCCCTAAAATCTTAACGGGGCGTTTGGTACGTGACATTGGGAGTTTGGGGATTAGGGGACGGAATAGGGAGTGGGAGTGGAAACTGTAGAATGTGAATTCGTAAAAATAATCTCATGAGTCATGCCCATGTTTGTTAGAGGATAAGAATAGGTTGGGAATAAAAGAGAAAAAATAACAAAGTTACAAAAACACCATTGCTAAACCTTTTCTTCCTTCCTTTTCATAGGCAAATTTGTCATTTTAACCTTATTCTCAATTCCCATCCATAATACCTGCCCACCTAGGTATTATTTTGATGGGAATAGAGACATTTTAAATCCATTCCCAAAGCCCCTCATAATCTCATTCCCACATAACAAAATAATACCTATGGGGGCAGGTTTTATGGGTGGGTAAGGGTGTTAATGAGCCGAGCCGAGCCCGAGCTTGGGGTCGCTCAAGCTTGGCTCGTTATACTTTGCTCGACCTCGATCCGAATCTCGAGCTTTTTCGAGCTTAGATTATCAAGTCCAAGTTACAAAAAACTCGACTTGGGTTCAAAAATTATAACAAAATAAAGTATATTTATAAGATATAATATATTATAACTAAATTTATTTATTTTTCCTAAACTTATTAAAAATAATCTACTAATATTTAAGGTCACTATGTTAAAAAATATATATAAAAAAAATTCGAGCCTGTTCACGAACTTCTCGAGCCGAACATGGCTGTGCTCGGCTTATGAAAATTACGAGTCGAACTCGAGCAGCTTACGAACATGCTAAGCTCATTAACACCCCTATGGGTGGGATAAGGAATATAGAGCAAATTTACACATTTGCCCTTAATGAAAAGGAAAGAGAGAAGAGAGTAGTAAGGGTATAATCTAAAGCAGCTATTGGTTATCTTCATTTATAGGAATAAAAGACGGATCCCTAAAAGTAAAATCATAGTTTAATCCCAACTAATTCCCAACCCATACCAAATAAAGGATATACATTATTTTATCCTTATCCCACCAATTAATTCTCAATCCCAATCCCTATCCCATCTTCTAATCCCCAAACTCCCATTCCCACATACCAAACGCCCGAGAATTTCTTACAAATGGGATTATAGATCCCAATTCCATCTCCAATTCCATTAAACTCTAAAGGCTCGAAATAAGGTGTCGAAAGTTAAAATGTTATACTAAGTTAGATAAAGCAATAAGTTAACGATGAACACATGCTCCAAATCATTAGAGTATCTTTTTTTCGAAATAACATTATTACAGAACCTGTCTATCACTAATACTTCCTCCGTTTCTTTTTAATTGCAACAAACTCAATTGGGTGGACTTCTAGGAAAAATATTGATGTAAATGTGAAAGAGATGGAGAGAGGAAGTGGGGCATGTGACAAAGAGAGAGATAGAAAGAAATGACTTGTAAAAAAGGAAAGAAAACATTTGTTGCAACTAATTTGATATTTCCATTTTTGGCAATTGTTGCAATTAAAAAGAAAAGGAGGAAGTATATAAATCCCTACAGCACTAAAGGCTCCAAATAATAAGGTGCCGAAGGTGAAAATAGTACAGTAGATTTGATCGAGCAATAATCTAACGATCAATGCTTTTCGCAAGAATTTCTACATCATTATCAATTTTGAAAATACATTTAATTAGCCTATATTATTGTTACTAGCATTTTTAGTTTTTTTTGGGCTTTTAGACATATAAACTATGAAAGCCCAACCTAACTCAGCCCAATCTAGATTTTGTTGATCAAGTTGAGGGATCCAATGACATTTCATGAAGCCCATGAGCAAGCAAGAGACTCCGGAGGACCAGAGACTTATAAAAGCATCACGAAGCGTGCAGATATAGTCGCCAATTTCAAATGTTTCCCAGTAGTTGGGAAGTTAAGAGAATGACAGTTTGATCACCTAAAATCAAGGATAAAGCCGCTGCTATATTTGGCTATAAATAGAGGGTTTCAACAGAAGAAAA
Organism: Patellifolia procumbens; assembly: GCA_947645195.1. NCBI lineage: Eukaryota > Viridiplantae > Streptophyta > Magnoliopsida > Caryophyllales > Amaranthaceae > Patellifolia > Patellifolia procumbens. Next base: position 403,327 of record CANSGD010000888.1, on the reverse strand, counting down.
AGGACATACTCAAACACAACACAACAACACTTTATCCTTAGATTTTAGACTAATCCTTAGCGTAGCTTTAGATAGTTCTTGGCAAGAACACAATTCATGTTCCAAGCTTTCTTCGGTTACTTCTATCATTGAGTGCAAGAAGGATGACGGGATACCTCTCTTTCTTCCTCAATTAAGCTTGTTTGTTACTTTCATTTCCTATAAAAGTTTGTGTAATAGACTGTAATTGATACCATATCAATGAATTAACATTTCCTAAGTTGTTCTATTTCCATTATTATTTGCTACTTGTCTCTCTATATTTATGTATTTTTGCATTGCACGCTATTTCTTAGCCATTGATAGTTAGCGCATGTTTGAGTTAGCGAGGATCCCCTTAGTTTTAAGGACATCTCCTTATTGCTAAGAGCATCAGCAATGCTAGGGGCTTCAAAACCCTTTATAATCTTCTCTCTCCTGCTCTCCTTTTGCCACATTAGATTCCACTAACTTTTTTCATTTACCTTCCAATATTTCAGACACCTCCCTGCAATGCTGGGCTCCAAATACACTATTCATGTATGCCCCACCTTATTTTCTCTCTCATACTTATAATTTAACCATATATTTACACTTAGTTTTATTCCCATTAATTGATGATAAATAAAGCTAATGCAATTATATATTAATTATTATATATTAATTATCATTGTATTTAATTATTCGAAATCGTGTTACTAATGCAATTAATTTTGATTACAATCTTATTTAGATGTATTAAATTAAGAAATCGTGTATTTTTTTTGGGGATAGATAGTGTAATTTTTATTATAAAAATTGTGTGACATTAATATATAATAAACGTGATATTAAAATTAGAGAGAAGAGCATAGAAAATTCTAGAGAGAATTAGATGATAATTAAAGATAATAGGAAGAATTGAAAATTTTTAAGTGTGCAGAATATACTCAAAATTGGGCTCTATTTATAGAGGGGAAAAAATATGAACGTTGGGGAATTTTTTTTTTATAAAAAAAAAGAAGTTTACAATCAGAAATTAACATTTTATAATTTGTAACGTTTTACAAATTGTAAATGTTGCTGGGTGAAAATGTTTTGCTGCACATAGTGGGAGGCAAATGACACATGGCGCGCTTTCATTAGTCAGCTTTAGTTTTCTTTTTTTTCTTTTATTTTTTTGTTGGACACCCGTCAACTTCTGCAACATTGTTCAGTATTTGAGGCTTCCATTTCTAGTGGCCTCCAATTTTAATTGGATCATTTCTGCAATGGGTTTGGAGCTTAATGGGTTCCAATTTGTCAAATTGGAGGCTATTAAAATGAGCGTTGCTGGTGCTCTAAGGGCAAGTGACCATTAGGAGAGTGGATCACCTCCCTTGTGTTCAAGACCATCTTGCGACGGGGCCATCGTTGATTATTTGCAAAATCAGTCTTGTACCAACAATTATATAAAAGAAAGGGGAGGCAGTCGAGTCCCCACTAAAATTAATAAAATACCCTCATGATTATTATAAAGTATACAAAATCTAATCCTCAATATTCACAACATACAACAAGTAACGTGACAATAATAAAATACTCCTTAATTTTTTGCAAATATCACTATAATGAAATTAAAAGTCATACTAAAAATAAAGAATTAATCAACGTGAATAATCTCAACTATTGTCCATCTTTCACAATTAATCACACCTTTAATAATCCTTAAATAGTCCCCCTATTGTCCACTCTTCCCAAAACAATCTAACTTGATGGTTATTGTTACTATTTTAGGAAGAATGGACAATGGTTGAGATTATTTTGGAAATTATTAAAGGTGAGACTGTTGTGGAAAATGGGTAATAGTTGAGATTATTCACGTTAATTTTTCCAAAAATAAATGGGGGAAATATACCATAATATCACAACAAAAGTAATTTATCAAAAATAAAATAATCCTTAAGATTTGTTATAAATTTGAATTTGTAATAAAAATAATTAATTAATTATTAATTAAATCGAAAAAAATAGTTGATAACTCCAATAAAACAAAAAACAGACAAAATAATGATTCAAACTTAACAAAATAAGTAAGCACCATAAGCAATGTTATTATGTCCATTATCAAATATAATGTTATAAAACTCAATAGTATTAGTAAGTGCATACTATGTCGATTATATAGAAAATTGTCGACTAAATTTATTATCAAAAAAATTCGCAAACGGTGTGAAAGTTCGCACTATTGAAAGTTTGCAACAAAATAAGTAACACTTGTTGAAATTATTTGTTACAAGCATTGCATGAGTTGAAATATTATATTCAAATACTCGATTAAAAATTCAATCAAACAATTACCCAAGATAACGTTTTCGACAGTGATCCAAAAATGTAAGTCACTCATAAAATAACCTTAAATCATGATATATTCTCCCAAAAATCAACCGGAGGAATAATCACAATTAGTCATATTCAAGTTCAAAATAAAAACTAGTGTCGGCGTCCGGACGATACCCAATATCTTTTCTAGTTCCATTGTTCTTAAGTTTGAAGTTTGTCGTTTCTTTTGTTTGATATATGACCTTTCATTTTGGTTCAAGTTTTTTGGAACTGAACTTGTAAGAGATGTGACTCATCAAGAATTTAGCTCCATGTAGATATTGGAGCCTTTTTATGCTGTTGTTGAGAGATATCCCAAGGCTGGAACAATATTAGCACGGGCCAAAATGACAAAGGTTGATTGTATTAACACAACACCAGTAAGATACAACACCTTTGTCATTTTTGAATTATAATTTTATATCATATAATTTTTGGCAAAGGTTTGTTCAAAACTATAGAATTACCGCAATAATTATAGTGTTAATACTACAGGAATAATAATAGCTCGGGCCAATATCTTCTGGACTTCTGCTAATTATGACGTATTAAGTAGCAGTTGTTGTATGGAAGAAGTTGTTTGTTTCGGCAACATTTTTTGCTTCAAGATACGAATATAACTATACATATGCATTGTGATGTTACGAATATAAGTGTATTCTTATTCTTTCTTAAAGAATTATTATCTTCCTAAGATGATCCTTAATTCTTTTTTCCTATGTGCTTCTACCCATTGTTAATGACACTAAAAAATCGCCAAAACATCGGAATCAACCATAAGCCCAAGTTCATAATAAAACTAAAAATAGCCAAAACATTGGAATCAACCACAAGCCCAAGAAGTATGACATGGAATATGGACCTACTAGCTAGCTTCACAAGGGCCTCCCCATATGTGCTCTCTCATTGAAGGTATTTCCCTCCCTTCCAAGCCACAAGAAAATACCTCATGTTAGGGCCTCACATTTTCTGGTCGATTCTCTTTTAAATCTGCCACCTGACTTGCGCATAATTTTGATTCCTTTAACAAATCGAGACGGCTTTTTGCGTGGATTTGGAAACTTACATACAACCTAAAATTAAAGTTTTCATGTACGTAGCAAATGTTACAAAATAGTCTACTTGCCAGGGATAACCTAACCATCAGTAACATTCCAGTGCCTATAGATTGCCCTCTCTGTCATCATTATCCTGAAAATATCCATCACCTCTTTTTGTGGCGCACAACTTCTAGACAAACCATGAAGTATCTAGGTTTCTTGGAACTACGATAACCTCGAGCCAAATTACAACCGCTATTCAAGACCTACATGTAGGGCCAAGAAAGACTCAAGCAAAAAAATTTAGTCTTCTTTGGTGCTTTTGGAAAGAGAGAAACAACATAATATTCCATGATGAAAATTTCAACATATTAAGAATTTTTTACGGAGCAAAACAGACATAGTCAAATGGCAATGGCGTAATGCCCCTGACGCTCAAACTGGCACCTACACCCCACCCCCCCCAAAAAAACTAACAAACAACCTCACATCGTACACGTCGGATGGAAACCCCCACCACCACACCTCATCAAACTCAATTTTGACTGGTCATCAACAGCTTCTTCGGCAGCAGGCGGCATAGTGCTACGGGATACTAAGGGTCATATCATAAAGTCATGGCCTACAAATTGGGACAAACCTCACCAGTCATTACTGAAGCAACAACTCTGCGTAATGGACTCCTACAAGCCTTGCAGATGAGAATCTCGAAACTCATGATTTTTGGAGATAACCTACTCATCACCAACATTCTTAGCACCCCGTGGTGCATCCAAACCTTCATCGATGATATTTGGGATCTTCTCTCACAATTCCGGACGACCTCTATTACTCATATCTTCCGAGAAGTTAATCAGGTTGGCGTCTACCTATCTTAGCAAGGAGATTCTCATACAACAAAATCTTGCTTGTATGATGTCTTTGACGATCAAAAGTTGTATATGTTTTTTCTTTTAGATAGTTTATGGTACACTGTTAAAAGACGGTTCTCCTAAACTTTTTTTTGTATCTCATTAAAAAAAATTCAAGTATGCATCAGCATCTATAATCATGTTACGTAACATCATTAACAACATTATCATTGATCTACCAAGCCCTTCACCATGACAAACATCATCCCTTGGATCAATAACAACATTAACAACACCAGGGTGACTATCCTTTGTAAGCAAATCCATTGAAGAACCTTTAACGATCTTTCCCTACAAAGTTTCCCTGGCAATAAGTACACTTAAGGTTAAAAAGGAAAAGCAACACATCCAAGCTACACCAGAACTTAATGTTTGACAATCACTACAACAATTATAGGCTTTGTTGGCAATTTTTTAGTATCAATTAACAATTTGCTACAATAAGTTAGAAAAAGGTCTTAAAGTCTAAGTCTACCGTAGCTATTAAAAATTAACACAAAAGCCTATTAAAAAATCGATGGGAAAACTCAATAAGGCCAAATCCCAAATTCTATTATGATTAGGCGGCATAAACTACAAAAATTTAGGCTCTAAAATATTTCATTCCACCGCCACCCCCAAAAATCCACTTTCAAATCACTCCCATTCTTCACTCCCATTCTTCACTCCAAAATTCAGTTTCAATTCATAGAAACTGAATCAATGCATTACGGTGGTGCCCAATCTGGTATTGCGTTTCATCTCCAAAATTCGGCATTGGTGGACGTTTTTCTGCTGCTCTAAGTCTCCCAGTCTGGTATTCAGTTTCAACGTTGACGACGATATTTTCGTCTTCTTGCCGAAATCAGTGAGTTCCTTCGTTAATCAGTCTCCTCTTGCCTTTTCCCTGAATTCATCTTCCTCATCAATTTATTTTCTTGATTACTAAATTTTTTCTTAATTGCTGCTATTTTCTGGATTTGATAATTTGACAGTTTGTAGGGTATAATCCTAATCTAGGTTGGAGAAAAAAGGGCCTCTGAATTGAATTGAAGAACTCTACAAGAGCTTTCTTATCTAGCTTCACTGTTTGCCGCCTCACAAAGCCGTGCTTCCGCTTGCTTAGTTAACGTAATTGAATCAAGCTCAGGTACATTGCAGCTCTTAAACCCTCTAATTTCCTTAAATCCTCGTATAAATTCAATTCCCAGAAATAATATTCGTAAGAGTGTTAATGTATTGAATTTCCACTTGATAGAATTAATCAAAGGTTACAACTTAGAATTCAAAGATTACCCCTCTGGTTTGAATCTTAGAAAAGTAGGTTTGTTTGATGAATTTGGAATTTTAGCGCTATATGATCCCAGAAAATTGGGGTATTTAAGATTTGGGAATAATAATTGGACTGATTTGGGTAATGGGACTGATATGGGTAAAGAAGGAACTTATGATGATCATGTTCTCTGCTTATTATTTTATCATTGTAGAACGAGATTTACATGGCTCAAATAAAATCTCTTTTTGGCATAGGCATATTGTTTGATGTGTTTAATAACATAAAGAATATGTATTGCTTTTTGGCATTGCTCACACAGAAGTTAATTTATTCCCTCAAGTTTATGTGGTTTTTGTTATGTTTAACTTCTGTAGAGCTTGTTTGTTCTAGCGTTGTAGCTGTCATTTATATGATCATGATATTGCTCACGAAAGAGTTGGTAGGAGGTAGGGGGTTATAGCAGCCATCAATGAAGTGATGGAGGTCTTAGCCGATGAGGAGAGCCTCAAGTTGAACTTTTCATATGATATAGTCGGTAGTGGTGAGTTTCTGGACAGAATGGGCGTTCATGACTGTGAGGGTTTTGGAAGGTTCAGTGGAGTTTGAGAGGGAGTGGGAGTCTGGGGCCATTGATGGACGTGGAGGGAAGAAAAAAAAAGGGGTGTTGGATCTTTGCTGTGATACCATGAAAGAGTGAGCAAAAGTGAAGTTCATTAATTAGCCATGGCTTTATATAGTACTAGCTCCACCAATAGATAGGTATTGGTTTACATAAGAATACAAAAGATAAAGACTACAACAGGTATAAAGCTAATTATAAGCAAAGGATAAGAATACAACTAGCTAATGATAAGCATGCAACTAACTGGTAGATATTGAAAAATAAGATAATATTATGTACAATAAGATAATGATTGATTACAAGTCAACCCTTATCATTAACAGGACCTAAGTTTTGAAGTTTAGGTTTTTATTTTTTAGGGTCTATATAATCCGCTTAGACAAGTCAGTTTTTTGTTATACCTCTAGGTTTTTGGTAAACTTTATTCGGAAATCTAAAGGTTGATTACAACTTAACAACTAATTTTTTTTCATAATTCTGTTTAGTTTGTGTTTGTTTTGTTGCGGTCTTTTACTGTTACCTGCATCTAAACAGCTATGCCCAAGAACATATCATTCTAAAGGACAAAACTTTAATAAAGTACAGAGATTACTTGGGTGGGGCATTTGTCAACTTACTCATCAGAATATGGCAGTGTCCTTGGGTCAATGTGTTTGCCTCTTATCCTAACTTGCACTCTCTTGATTATTGATACGAATGTCAATCTTGTTTTTGATTCTTTATGGGTTATACTTGAACCCAAATATTTTATTAACTTTCAGCTTCACACTTGCCTCTTCATATATGTGGCTTTCTATGTCTTGATCACTTGAGATATGATTTGAACTTTCCCCTCTTTTTTGTTTGTTTGATTCATTTGTTATGCTGAATTTGATGATTTCTTGCATGCTCTTGCTCTCTTTTTCTTTGTTCCTTTTTTCTTGTACTTCGGAAACTTTATACAGATTCCTCTTTGCTCCTATTCAAGAGGTGCATTGCAATTATCAGTTTGATGTAATTTAATATACTTTTCATTTTATACTTATGTGCTTTATGTTTGTTCGCCTTTATCATTTATAGATTCTTCTTTTACTACTTATATTTATTCAATTAACTTTAAATTTCTTGTAGTTTAGAAGGAAATTAGTGCGACAAAATATATTAAAAAACAAAATTACATTATAAGTTGTTTTCTCTTCGATACTAGTGCCAGACGACAAGCATTCTTATGCATAATCGGAAGAGTAAAAGTTGGGTGGATTGTGATATCGGAAGTAGTGAATACCAAGAGGAGTTGACTGAGTTTGTTAAACTTGCATTTCAAGGTGCTTGTGATGGGACAATTGCATGACCTTGTTCTAAATGTGTACGCTATCATAGGCGTAATGAGAAAGAAGTTTATGAGCACCTAGTAATGAACGGTCCTATGCGTGACTTGAAATGGTTTGGTAATAGTGAATTAGGATCAACATCAACACCATCTGAGGATGATAAAGCTCAAGAGGAGCCAAGTGGTTCTGATAATGTGGCCTAAATATTAGGGGATATCTTTGGATTTCATGATGAAAATCTAAATGACGATGTTAACATAGAGGATAGAGGGGGTGATGAGGTAGTTTTGGAACAACTAGATGAGGACTGCACACCCAATGTTGATATGTTTAACAAGTTGTTAAAAGATCTCGAAGTCAAGTTGTACCCATGGTGTAAAAATTACTCAAAACTATCATTCCTTTTGCACCTGTATCATATTAAAACTTCATTTGGATGGTGTGATATATCATTTGGTGAGTTACGTAAGTTGCTCAAAAAGGCAATTCCAGAAGGTGAAACATTACCCGACTCCCTTTATGAATCTAAGAAAATGAAGGGTATTAGTCTTTCTTATGAGAAGATTGATGCATGCCCCAATGATTGTATGCTTTTTTGGAAAGATAAGGTTAAAGATTATCATTGTAGTGTACGCGGAACTTCTCGATGGAAATCTTTTGGATATGGTGTTAATGGTGATACATGCGATTCTCGGGAAAAAAAATGAAAAAAAGATTCCTGTTAAGGTTTTAAGATATTTTCCATTAAAGCCAAGGCTCTAGAGGTTGTACATGTCACCGAAAACTGCTGAAGATATGATATGGCATGACAAAGATCGTGAAAAAGAGGAGGGTGTTATGAAACATCCTGCAGATTCAGAAGCATGGAAGATATTTGATTCTAAACATGCAGATTTTAAATCGGATCCTCGAAATGTTAGATTGGGATTGGCTAGTGATGTATTCAACCCATTTGGAGAAAAGAGAAGCACACATAGCACATGGCCAGTGAGTTTGATGCCTTACAATTTACCACCATAGATGTGCATGAAGAAGCCATATTTTATGCTTTTGTTACTAATTCCCGGCCCTAAAGCCCCGGGAAATGATATTGATGTTTACTTACAACCTCTTGTAGAGGAATTGAAAGAACTATGGGAGGTGGGTGTGCCAACATATGATGCTTATAAAAAGGAAACTTTTCAGTTGCGTGCTTCTTTGCTATGGACGATAAATGATTTTCGTACCTATGGAAACCTATCTGGGTGGTCTGTTTATGGTATTTATGCATGTCCTTGTTGTAATGTGGATACTTGGTCAAAACGATATAATAATAGTGGTAAATTTTGTTACATGGGTGATCGTAGATTTCTTGACGAGGGGCATAGGTATCGATATGATGAAAAATCATTTGATAATACCAAGGAGTTTGGTCATGCTCCTGTTACTCCATCCGTTTTGAAAGTGTTAGAACAATAGTCAAAGGATAATTTGAAGGCTCTTCGTACTCTAAAGGAAATTGGGGGTGCGAAAGCATTTATGGCCTATAGAACGTGAAAGTGGAATAATAAGATTGCCTGCTGCACCATATAGCTTATATAATGAAGCAAAAGATCTGATCTGTAATATTTTGGCAAATGTTAAGTTTCCAGATGGTTATGCCTCCAATATTTCGTGATGTGTCCAGAGGCGAAAGTTATTTGGGCTTAAGAGTCATGATTGTCATGTGTTAATGCAGTTGTTGCTTCCTCTTGCTTTGCGAGGTACTGTGAAGAATGACAAAGTAGCCATTGTTTTGATTGAATTGTGTGACTTTTTTCGAGCTTTATGCTCGAAAACACTTCATGTTCATGAGTTGGAGAAGCTTCAATCTAAGTTGGTGATAACAATGTGCAATTTAGAGAAAAATTTTCCACCGACCTTTTTTACTATCATGGTGCATTTGGTGGTTCACTTGGCTGATGAAGCTAAAGTTGCTCGTCCCGTTCATTATAGATGGATGTATCCTATTGAGAGGTAATTAATGCTCTTATTCTTTATTATTTCTTTTTTTTAGCGTTTTTGTTTTGAGACACCAATTGTTTTGTCGTGTAGGTATTTGTCATTTCTTAATTCATATGTGCGAAATAAAGCATGTCCAGAGGGTTCAATAACGGAAGGATATATCCTTCAAGAGTGCTTAATGTTCTGTTCTAGATATATGGATGATGTTGAAGGAAGAACAAATCGTTCTAGCAGGAATACTACGTCTGGTGATGGTGATGGTCATGGTGATAGTGATAAAAGTGACAGTGTGCTAGTCTTTTTCCCACAATCGGACAACCTTATGGGAGAAAGGAAGGAGTTATGATGGATGAGAAAATGAAGACTCGAGCACATAGATATGTCCTTTTCAATTATGATTGCAAGGAAATTAAGTCTTTAAAAAAGTATGTACCTCAAGCATCAGTCCATTATTACAATGCTCTAGTCTTTGGTTTAGTATTGATTTTTTCAAATCTTTAGGGAACATATTGCTTATGTTAAGAGGATCCATCGTCAAAGTCGTCCAACACAACATGCAATAGATCGTATGCATAGTAAACAATTTGGTGAATGGCTGAAGCATTTCGTAAGTTTAGAATAGAATTCTATTTAAAAAGCTATAAGGTTCTCATGAATCATGGTTTAACATCTTTTATATTTTAATTTTCTGGGTGAATGATCCTGATAACCAAAGTGATAAAAGGATCACTCATGATGTTAAAGCACTGGCATTTGGTCCGATGTCTCTTGCAAGAAAATTTCAAGCTTTTGACACGTATAGTGGTTATAGATATCACACCGTGGATTATAAGAGGAACAAGAAGACTCAAAACTGTGGTGTGATGGTTATGGCCGAGACACAAAGTTATGGAAGCATTAGGGATACAAGGCCTATACTAGAAGATGTGACATACTATGGGGTTTTAACTGATATTGTTGAGTTGAACTATTACAATAGATTTAGGATTGTCTTATTTAGATGTAATTGGGTTGATGTAAATCATACCACTGGAATTAAGAAAGATAATTTAGGTTTGACCCTTGTTAACTTATCACGCTCAATACATACTGGTGAGCGTTTAAGCGACGAGCCTTTTGTCTTTGCATCTCAAGCTCACCAGGTTATGTATGTACAAGATAGGCTTGATCGTGACTGGTTTGTTCCTAGAGTAATAAGGCCAAGGGATACGTTTGATATGGGTGATGATAATGTAGAATCAGATTCACTTATGAAGAGTGAAAGGGATGCATCAAGTTCGGCGGAACAAAATTGTGACATTGATATCGATAACTTGACATGGATGACAAGAGATGTACAAAGCATAGATGTTCGAGTAGAGTCTTAGGGATACATATGAGGAGCAATCTTTTTATTTTGAATATTGGGTTTTATATGATATATTTTCATATGTCGAATTATAATGGACATTGTTTCATATATATATATATATGCATTTGGTTAAGTTTTAGTGCCAAAATATCCTATTGAAATTATGTTTGTGTGTTTCTATATTTTATGTTTCTATGTTTGGCCTAGCTTTCTATTGTATATATTTGCGTTTATAGCTTTGTGTTTAGAATAATTGAATGTGCTATGACAGGAATTCATTTATACATCAGTTACTAAGTGTGATTTTGTGTTCTATTAGAATGTCTTTCAGATTCAATGGCAAAAAGAAGACGGTTAACGAAGGTAAGCGTGTCTGCAACTGTGACTGGTTCGTCTCCTGGTGTCATCCCCGACCATACTTCAAGCGAAAGGGATGTATCGATCACACAAGAACCTTCTCCAGAAAATGAGATTGATGATTTGACGCAAGTTAATGAGGATTCTGATTGTGCAGAAAAAGGAGCGGAAGCACTGGGTATTGAACTAAATTAGTATCTTCACGAAACTTATATAGATGCGCATGTTTGTCTACTATTTTCCATCTATTTCCTGTACTAATAGTTACTTCTTGTTTGTCAGAAAGGCGTAGAGGACCAACTATTCTTGCAGATATTTGGAATCAATCACCAGATGAGAAAGTGGTTGTTACACTGAATCTTTACATATCGGTGAAGAAGTTAGTATTTTAGCTAGTTTTTCGGGGACCAAAGGAAGGAATCCAGAGCTAGCACCACAAGGATATTCTGATTGGAGACTGGTACCAAAGGAATACAAAACCTTATGCATGAATGAGATCAAGTTTAGTTAGTCTTTTTCATTTCGGTCAAGCATACTATGTTGGCAAAATGGCGGTTAGATGATTTTAAATTATTTTGATCACCTTGTTGTGACTAATTTTGTTTATACGACCCAAAAACTAAATGAAAGAAAGAGAAAATTCAACTCCCTTAACCCGTTAGGTCAACCCGAAACTGAACACGCTGGGCAATTAATGCTAAATGGTGAGTTAGGTTTGTGTGTTTGGTTTCTACTTACATAGTGATGGCATTACATTGTGAGTTGGCTTTGTATGTTGCATGCTTGTGTTGTTTTTTCCTTGAGCGGGCATTTCAGAGTGAATTCTTTCTTTATGCAATTATCATATTCTCGTTGAATAACATGATGGCTTTGAAGCATTCTTGAATTACCGTGCAAGTTCTTTTCAGCTGTTCTATAACTTTGAGACTTTTCTGTTCTGTTCTCAATCGTATAGCACTACCTCCTTTTGTTTAGAATTCCATCCGCACCAAACCAGTGTTGCCAACCTACTGCCGACCAATTTATCAGCGTACAACCAACACCATTTCCGTCTTCATCACTATCATGAAACACAATAAAAGAAATAATCAGTGAGAAAGATAGAGAAACATATGCAAACATCAAATATTTGCATAAACTCCGTATCAGGAAGTAACGATTAAAAGAAAGGTCAAATTGGCATCCTTGTTTAGTTCTGACCACGGTGGTGGTGGTGAATTTAGTAGAGAGGAGGTGATGAGACAGTATGACGACTGAAAGAAAATGAGGGAGGAAAAGGATTAAAGGAAAGAGAAACGAATTCCTTTGCTAAACAGGGGTAATATAAGCTTGGAATAAGTTTGACGTCTGTTCTCCGTATTTATTGCATGCCATTTCTTCTTACAATCTGAACTGAACAAGCTCTTCATGTTTTCTGTAGCATTGATTTTAAAATGGCGGTTTAGAGCAGCCTATTCTGTGTTTAAGTGCTATATATTTTTGAAATCATTTGCTTAGTAACATGAACATCACTATTAGCTTGAACGGGTTTAGACTTTGCATGGCGAAGAGTTGGCAAATTGTTTTGTGCACTGGTAAGAAAATAGAAATACATGTAACCGTGGAATTATATGTCACGGCCGATTTTAACATTACAAGCTTAGTCAATTATTTACTTATGCGAGAATGGGAAACCCTGATGTGGTGCAAGAATTTTTCGTGTAATTGGTTTTTTTTTCTGCTCTCTAAAAGAGCAACTAAGCAAGCTTTTTTTCCGATTTCAGTCTCTAAAGTACATATAGAACAAAAGAATTTACCGAGAAACAGTACTTACAGTAGGTTTAATTGGAATTACTCTGGTCTGCCTGATTAAATGTGCCGACAAAAATTCAAGCATAAATGTGACAAAAAACACAATATATCTGGGCTCCTTTGAGGCTTCAAACTGGTGCTGGATATGAAATGCAATAAATTCGGACTATATTGGCAAAATGGCGGTTAGATGATTATAAATTATTTTGATCACCTTGTTGTGACTAATTTTGTTTGTTAGTTGTCTTATGGAAAGTTTACTTGCCTTCGCTTACAGTTACACTTCAGTTTTCCACGTAAAGGAGAAAAATTTATTCTTCAATCTTTGGGACAAAGAGTGAATGATTTTAGAGGCGAACTCAAAGCTGAATATTATGAGCCACACAAGTATAACCGAAACTATTTAGTGACTAACAGGCCACCTCGTGTGCCTAATGATCAATGGTTGGATCTTCTTACGTATTAGGATAACGAAAAGACCAAGGTATGTTTTTTAGTTGTCTTTTATTCTTCGCGTTTCTTTTATTCTTCTTGCATGTGTAAATATAAACTCGTGAAGAAACTCTAAAAAGAAGGGAGTACTTCATTAGACATGAAGGGAAGTGAAAAAACCTTATATAGATTGTTGTTTGCATTAAGTTTAGGTTTAGGTCTGGGAAGCACCCAGTGTCCATAACTAATGATTATGAGAAGCTACTATTAGGTGTGTTGTTATGCAGGTTTAGGTTTACGATGCAGAAACAAGCCTTAAGACTTGTGTTTTCCATATGCAGTGCATCCGGCTTTGGGAAGATGCCCTTGAATCTGGCCTCAAATCAGCTTGTAGCCTAATCTGGCCTCAAACAAACTTATAGCGTAATCTGGCCTCAAACCAGCTTGTAGCATTTTCTCAAACAAATCCAAAGCAATACCATTGATCGTTACCATCTGGCCTGAAACTAATTAGTGAAAACTGCCAATATGCTCCTCCACTGCCACCACTCCATCATTTCAAGTTTTCAACCACCACTGCTACCCACTCACCAGGCCACCAAGACACCACCACAATTAGAACCACCATTGCTACCCCCCAATACCAGAAAACACCACCACCATTACCACCCACCACCAGAATCACCACCACCAAACAACCCGTGATACAACCCCTGCCCACCACCAGAAAAACACAACCCTAACAGCAACCTACCCCCAACCCCAACAACACAAAACAAATTATTCTCTCATTTCCACTAAACCCGATTTTTCTCGGGTTAATCATCGTCTTTTTTCTGTAATCATTTCATATTCACCATTTTTTCTGACTTTAAGGAACAAGTGTCTCACATTTCACTTCGATTCATACCCATTTTCCCCCCTTCCTCTGTTTTTCACCTCTCAACACTGCACTCATTACGCTCTAAAACCCTATAACAGTATACCATCTCCAGGGCATATAATGATGACCTATACTTTAGCAACTCTCTTTTTTTATTGTTGTTGCTGCTACTTCCCCATTTTCCCCTACTAGTTCTAGGCAGAAGTTCTTTCCTTCACTAAAACCATCATAGATCTGCAATTTATACAAGTAGTTTTATCATTAACAAATAGTATATATTATGGCAGTACTTGGAATAATATGCACTCTCTCTTGGTGGATAATGTGAAATAGCAGTACTTGGAATAATATGCACTCTCTCTTGGTGGATAATGTGAAATGGCAGTACTTGGAATAATATGCACTCTCTCTTGGCGGATCTTTTTAATATGTATGCTGAATTTGTATGATTCTGCATATAGATGCCTCTGAATGCATCTGTCATAAGGAACCATATTTCAATTTGCGTACACAGATATCATCTCTCAAATGCTTTTGTTGTATTGAATATATATGATGCCCGACTACTTATGAGCGTGAATTGTATGTTGTCAGAGGCGTGCAAATACAAATAGGAATAACCAAAAGAAGTTGAAAATGCCTCATTGTGCTGGAAGGAAGAGTTTTGCACGATATAGAGCAGAACTGGTGCAATTCTTTATTACAATCATTTTTATTGAAATCTTATATCAATCTTAGATTTTCCTATCGATGTCTTAACAACGTATATTATTGCAGACTGTTAATGGTGTAGACCCATCTCGTGCAAAAGTTTTTATCGACACTCACAAGGATAGGAAGACAAAGGATAAGAAGAAAATCGATGAAGAATCTGCTCATGCTGTTGTAAGTTAGGATATCTTATTTAATGTGTAAAACTTCACTTTTTTGTATGTAGGAGCTGATGAAGAAAAAAATGTATGAACTTCCCCATGGAGTTGAGTAGAATGATGGATAAATTGCATGGAAAGGAGATATTTATGATCACGTTATTAAGAAACCGGAAAGATATGGCAAAGTACAAGGAGTAGGATTAGGTGTTTGTCCTTCTATATGATGGGGTCAAATTGCAAGCAACCAATCACCAGGTGATATGCTAAATGATGATGCATCAAACGAGCAAATTGAAAAGTTAATTAAGCAGCGCGTGAAGGTGATACAAGAAAAACACCAGCAAGAAATAAAGGGGATACAATAGAAGAATGATATGCAATTAAAGGAGGTTTTAGCTAGACAGAATCGTGTAGAGGAAAATTTGTCACAACTAATTGCACTTCTAATGGAAAGAGCAGAAAATGAACCAGTAAGTTCTTCTCCCTTCTCGCAACTGTTTAATATGTAGTTGGATTGGTATAATGCTGCTAAATTAATGTCTTCCTCTATTTATGGGGTAATAATGTTTGGTTTTCTCCATCAATCTTTTCCTCTCATTTTGAATTATTTCTCCATTGCGGATTGCTCCATATATGGAGAGGTGTTGCCAAAATTTAGATTCGCGTTTTGTATAGTCGTTTTTGTTGTTACCTTGAGTAATCTATAGTAATTTGAGAATTTTATTGCCTAGTATTAATAAGTTATAGATGTAATTTATAGGATGATGAGCCTTTGATTCAAGAATGGGGAAGTTATAATTTATGAATTTATTGGCACCGAGGAAAAGTGTGGTTTTGCAAAGCAAATTAAATGTCCTTTTTTGGCGTGAAATGAAATTGTACTTCAATATTATTTAGCTTTTTTTATCTTTGTTTTTGGCAGGTACCAGGGTTGGAAAGCAGGGTGGGATATTTTTGGTGAACATATGAAGCTATATATTAGAAACATTTTTTCTGTTTATAAGTAACATTTGGTTTGTACGTAATTGTTTTTATGATTACGGAGATACTAGACTCCCTTTTGATGCAAGGATGTTAATGTAAATTTTGCTAACTTTGAAGTTACCATATCATATATATATATATATATATATATATATATATATATATATATATATATATATATCCAGGCAAATATGATCTTTGTGCACATTTTTGTATCGGCAATATAATTGGAAATATTTAGTTATAATTCATTACACTTAAAGTGGCAATTGCAATCGTATAAGAATAGTAGTCATTTGTTAATAGTCTATTCAGTGGCAATTGTAATTGCTATAATAGAATTAAAAAGAATGACACTTATCCTTTTCGTGGCAATTGTAATTGAGACAATAGAGTTTACAAAAATGACAATTATCTTTTTCGTGGCAATTGTAATTGATACAATAGAATTTTAAAAAATGACACTTATGTTTTCGTGGCAATTGTAATTGATACAATAGAATTTTAAAAAATGACACTTATGTTTTCGTGGCAATTGCAGTTGGTACAACGGTAATGGTAACAATCGTTGCCTATTGAAAATAGTGGTGATTATAATTGATGCTAAAGCTACAAGGAAGATAAAGCAAAATAGGAAAATAGTGATAATTATAATTGCTACGATAATCGCTGGTATAGCTACAACTCTTTCGCAACAATTAATTTGGCCTACCCCATCGATTGTGAAAATTGCTTTGATATGCTATAGAGACAAGGGATATAGTGACGAATAGTTATTTGATACTAAAGGTTTTTGCGGCAAATCTTATCACCATGAAAGACTAATATAATCGCCACGAAAGCTCCTTTTTGTTGTAGTGAATTTCCGAGATGGGAAAGCAAAGGTTACCAAAGATTGTACTAACACTTAACCCATGAACTATTTATATCAAAAACACATGACTGAAAACTCTTTCCTTCTCAGAAAGTTAAATACTGATAGACAATACTCCATTAACAAGTAGACCTTGTACACACTTTTGCTTTTAACAAGTTTTTTTTTGCGGGTTACCTGTTGTTAACTTGTTAGAGTAGGTCACTTGTCCACGTGTCTTATTTCAATTGGTTTAAATTATTTTTATGTAATTTTATATCTCTCTTTTCTTTCCCTTTTTTTCCTTCTTTGTCCTCTTCTTTCTCCTCCACAACCATGACCATCACCACCCTCCTCCTCTTTCCTTGCCACAACCACCACTGAACACCACCCAACCTCAACCATTGAACACCCTCCTTTTCCTTCTTATCTACCCACCAACCACAACCACCGTCCAACACCATCACCTTACCTCACCGCCCAACACCACCCAACTATTCCACGGCAAAACCACCAACCCACCCAATGCCACCCCACCCCTAGGAAAATCCATCCCCCACTCACCTAAAACGACCTCCTACCCGAAACCACTCCCCCACCTTGTGAAAATAACCCCTCCAACCCCACCGCTCGAAACCAATTCCACCCCTCCACAACAACACAAACCACCCGAAAACTCTACTTCTGGGAAATTCATCAATACAATCTATGAAATTTCATCGAACAACTATCAAACACAAAGCCAACCCAAAATTTTGCAATTCCACGGAAAATATGTAAATTAAGAGCAACAAAAAAATGAGTGAGAGAAATAAAGCATTATTGGAAGTTTTGGCGGCATCTTGAGAGAAATAAACTTGTTCATATGCCATTTTAATGTTTTGGCTTTCTTAATTTATTGCGTGAACATCTATGTTCAAATTTCATTTTGATTTTGGCGACTATTACAAACATAAGTGTATACTTTTAAATCTAAATTTCGTTGAATCACTTTTTATTTACCACTTTTCCTCTTTTGTTTTTAGATTGTCCAGTTATGCAATGTGATTCCAGGAAGAACGTGAGACCCTCTTCATCAGATTTTCAATGAAGCATCTAAAAAAATATAGAGGACCAACATATTACAATGAAGAAAATGAAAGAAAAGGAAACGACAAAAATCAAATCATGAAATATTGTGGGTTTAGAATCTGATTGTTTAATAGAAGTTTAGATCTAGGTTTTTGTTGTTTTTTTTCTGAATATTTGAAATTAGTGCGTGTATAAATTTTGTTTTAATTCAATGAAATGGTTAATGATTTTTCGATTCAATTGGTTTTGCAAATTTGTTGAGCTTCAATCATGGGCATAGTAATAAAGTTTTTTTGATTTTAGGGTATAGCACGCTAAAAGCAGGATGCAACTGCTATATGGTTTTTGTGTTTTTTTTAAAATAAAAAATAGCAGAGAAACCGGTCACTGGTTCCTTAGATTTCACACAGAGAGACGTGTGGCTGTGCAAAACCGGTTTCTTAGGGTAGTATTATTTAAAAATTACAACTGCTCAAAGACACGTGTTATGCATCACCACCGGTTTCCCAGACTAATCTAAGAAACCAGTTTTGGACTCTGGTTCCATAATCAAGGACACCTGTGAGATGTAGACCGGTTATAGTCCGATTTTCAAGGCTATTTTTGACCGGTTTCATAGGCCTTTTTTTATAGTAGTGGTTGCATGCTTGAGTCCATAAAAGTGGCTTAATTATGTGATCCAGGTAGTTATATGCATCATTGAGAGAGGGCTTAGAGCTAGTTAAGAGTCTATAATCTCAATTAGTTGTTTGGTTTTCTTTACTTCCATGTTACACCCTTCAAATTCCCTAAATCATGATTGGTTGGTGTTGGATCTCTTTCCCTAATCCTATTTGATCTTTGGCAGTTAGTTTAGTTCAATAGATTGTAGTTGGTAGTTGACATCTTTCGACTCCTTCTCGGCCTGCCTTATTGTTAAATTAGCACATATTGATGTTCCTTAGTTCTTGTGGAAGAATGACCCTTGCTTACCACTTTACTTAGTTTAGTGGTCTAATTAGATATTAGTTTGATTTTAGGGTAAGTAACGTCCTAATTTTCCCTCTGTTAGATATGCATGCATGAGCACTATGAAATTACCAGGCAAGTTCTTTAAAGCTTGACTTCAGTACGAACAAGTCCATGCAAGCATTGGAGCCGTAGTTCGTACCATTATTGAGGCTGGCTTCCATCATTGACTCCAAGTCAAGCATGGCGTATATGTTAGGTTCCATTGACGCACTACTTTAGTTGGGACTTAAGACTTATAATTGACTAGTAGTAAACTCGTATCTTCCATTCCTCTATAAATTGATCTTCCATATCCTAACCTTATATTATAACTAAAAAATCACCAAAGCACTTATATATTCAATTAAGTTAATATAAGAAATAATGGGTGTCAATAATGCTAGCTCACTTCTTGTCATACTAGCTTATTTTGTGATTCCTTTTCTTGTTTCCTCACCACTGAAAGCCAATGCCGGGGAAATAGTGGTTTATTGGGGTCAAAACAAGAATGAGGGATCATTAACAGAAACTTGTAGAAGTGGGTACTATGACTATGTAAACATAGCATTTCTCTCCACATTTGGTAAGGGGCAACCTCCTCAACTTGACTTGTCTGGCCATTGTAATCCTGGTAGCTGCCAACAAATAGGTAACGACATCCGAAATTGCCAAAACATGGGGAAAAAGGTCATGCTCTCCATTGGTGGTAGTACTGGCAATTATGGTCTCGAGTCGGTGGCTGAGGCTAGAAGTGTTGCTGATTACCTGTGGCATAATTTCCTTGGAGGTCAATCCAATTCTCGACCATTTGGTATGTTATCCCAATCAAGTCACCTTCTTTAACATTTTGTAGCCTAATTCTATACTAGCTTGGTCATGTTTTCTTCAACTTTCTTAAACCAATATATATATATATATATATATATATATATATATATATATATATATATAATCCCGCCACTAGGTTGTAGCACTTCTTTTTTAGTTTACCGGAAATTGTAGCACTTATTTTGGAACAGATGGATTAAATAAAATTAATTGGAGAATGAACTACATCACTATGCAATTAACCTATTAATATTGGCTTAATCTAAGAAATATACTTAAGCTTAGTAAAAGAAACACATTTAAGCATAACATGAGTACATGACCTCACTACTCCGACCTAGCTAATGAATATAGAAACTTTATTAGATTCAACAATGAAAAGACAATTCATGAGTCATAATTCCTTTTCTTGATTCTTATAATTCCTCTAAACTTGTATTTCTTTGTTTACAATAAATTTATGATGAGGACATGAGGTACATGCATGATATGACTTTATGTTATTGTTCACTAGGGGATGTTGTACTAGATGGCATAGATTTCGACATCAAGGCAAACACAAATGTTGGATCACAAGGAGACACTCAAGAAGGGGGGGTTGAATTGTGTGTGGTATTTTCTAAATTTTATCGAACTTTCTTTCGAGATCTCAGAGACCTTCTCTGAGCTTTTGAGTTGCGTATATGAATATTGTTAATTCGATAAGAATTTCTAGAATAGTAAATAGAAAGGCAGTAATAAAGAGACGAGACAAGCAATTTTACCGTGGTTCAATCTCACCTCTGAGATCTACGTCCACCCTACCTTTTCTTTTATTAATTGAATCACAAAATACCAAACTCTTGATACAACTTGATTCCCTCACTACTAACCCTAGTAGTGCCCCCCAACACTTAACTCTAAGTGTTGCCTAATTAAGTCTAATTCCCTTAGGAACTCAACTCAACACTCTCTATAAAAGATGAAATTACAGAAGGATTTGAATCCTCTTTTTTTGTGCTTCTGGGTTAAGCAGTTTAGAGTTATTATCGAAGCTTAAGTATGTGTTTTTCTGTCACAGATCTCAGTGCTAGTCTCAGAGAGGTTGAAGATATGTTACTGAAAATAGCTCTGTAAAAATATTTCTGGAAAAACGTATCTTTTTATTTTCTGATCTTTTTGCTCTTATAAAGGCTCACGTTTTCAAATCAGTTCTTCAGCTTTACAAAGATAGAATTTTCCTCTTGATAGTTTCCTAATCCTAAGCAAACAATTATCTTTAAAGAAGATTTTATCTCCTTTAAGATATTAGTTTCCTAATGGGATTAAGACTGATTTTGTAGACAAATTCTTTCCTTAAAATCAGAATATTACTAAAATCTTTTTATTCCAAAACTTATCTTTTCCCACAAAAAAGATTTTCCAGATTTTCTACAAAAAAACGATTTCCCTTTTTCTTTTCAAGTTTCGCAAATCGTTTTATTTAGGTGTTATATTATAGATTGCATTTATTTTACTATCTCAAGTAAAATACCTACAATCTCTAATAATACATCTTAGCACTTTGATCCGTTATTTACGAACACACACTTTTACATATTTGGAAATTGGCCTTAGTCTAAAGCGTTTGACAATTGATTATTCGAGACTTCGTTTAGGCATCTGCAACAAAACTTCACCAAACATGTTAGATCAACTAATTGTGTTTGTCATCATCAAAATACACATGGACAATGTGTCCCAACAAATTCCCCCTTTTTGATGATGACAAACACATAATAGTTCCCCCTCAACATAAGCAAATATTACATTGGCAAACATGATACGATTTCATGAGAATGAACATCTAGCATTAACATAGTGCTATATACCAAATCTTCCCCCTTTTGGCATTATAAAAAAGGAGGCATAAAAATCCATAGTATCATAGTTCGAAGTCAATTGTCCATGCAAAATAGTAGCTCAAGCAAAAATCAATCTAGTGATGCTGGTGCTACGTCAAGATTCAATTCAGAATCCAAAGTTTTGAAGCAAGAACTAATCCAACTCACAATCCGAAACTATGAAGCAAGAGTTAATCCAATTCACAATTCAAAGTTATGGATCATAAGGTAAAAGTGAAGAATTATGGTAGGATAAAGGAATAAGGTAAGCAAGCTTGAATTATTTGGAATGGGGATATGCTCAACAAGTGCTCAAACCTTATTCACCTTTTTGACATCATCACGCATAGATTTTGGAACTTTCTTCACTTCGGCACTGTATATGTTATTGTGCCACTGGACAATCTCTTTCCTTCAAAGATAGCTTTGCTTCGTATATTCAATAATCCAAAGACATGGTAATCACAACTCTTTTCATCATCTCATAATTAAACTCTAATATGAATTGTCTCATCTCATTTTAATTTTTTTTTTGATGTCATGGAAGGATTTATTTTTTTTATTTTTTTTCCTTCCTATTTTCCTTTTTTTTTAAGGAGATGTAGACTATATAGAAATCATAGAGTCAATTAATGAGAACCAGCAAAGAATATTAACTTGTGAAACGTGATCTTATCTTCTTTCAAATTATGTCCATGGCACTGTGCCTTGTACTGTGCCTTGTACTGTGCCCCACTGATTTCTTTCTTTCACTTATAGAATTTCATTGCCGACCTCTTCAAGTTCCCCCTCAAATCATGACATCTTCTTTCACCATTTTTACAGAATGTCTTTGCCCCGAACATAATCATGAATCAAGGTTAAAAGCACTTGTTGTTTGGAGCAATAGGGGATGAAAACAAGGATGTAATGGGGAAGTAAATGAAGAATAAGTAAAGAAGAAATAATAAGACCAAATGTCAAACTCAAAATAAGCAAATCAAAATATCAGGCTAAAGATCAAGCTTGCCATAGAAAAGTGAATTATCATTTCATAGCTCAATAGTTCAGCAACTTAGGATCATTTAGCTTAATACTTTGCCAACTTAGAATCAAGACATCAGGACAACATCATTAGACCTTGCGAGTCCTAAATCACAATTAAAAGACTCTTTCACAAATTTTCACATGGATAAATATTATAGACTCCGATTCAATACATCTATGAGAGAAGATAAGGCATATAACACAAATCAATTGCTAGAAATATATCTCAAAGCCAATAAATTCACCCTTTTTTTATTGTTGCCAAATGTAATACACCCTCCATGGTAAGGCTACAAGTGAGAGGAATTGAATTTTCACTAATCATAGGTCTTAAGCAGCTAATGCGGAGGATAATAGGCTGCTTTCTCTCACTTTCACCTGCAAAAAGATCACTTGTTAGTTTTAGGAACCCAAACTTGCTTGGGTCCCTTCTTCTTTCGTTGAGCATCTAAGAGATCCTTTCTAACCCATATTTGATTTGCATACTTTGCATTCTTCTCAACATGTTTTTTCTTTGCATTACAGTCATTAATGAGATGTCCATTCTTTCCACAGAAGTAGCAAATCAAATATTCAGGAAGATCAACTTATTTTCGCTTTCGAAAGTGTCTTTCACAATTTTTAGCTCTGAGACCTGTACTGAGCTTCTGGTCAGTATATACTAAACCATGTCTGTTTCGATTCTTTGTTTGAGAGATCATATGGTCTAGGATATTACTACCAGGTGTGGCAATTTTTGACTTCTGCATTTGCACCTTCAAAGACTCAATTGTTGCTTTCAAGTTTTCATTTTTGTCATTTAGGGTGTTTAAGTCATGTTTGGCTTTTTCAAAATCTTCACAAAGTTTTTTACCTTGTCCTTCATTTATAGGGTCGACCCTAGGGTTTTCCTTTTCATTTTTCAGTTCCAGTAGTTCAAGGTTCAAAACGTTTATTTGTTTTTCAAAGTCAAGATTTTTTGCCTCAAGCTCAATATAGGGCACAGTGCTGTTTACAATTTCTTTAGCAAGAGCTTTTTCATATTTTAGCGCACTTATCTCAACGACTTGGTCATTTATCATTTTGTCCATTTCTTTATTTCTTTTGACCAAGTCCTTGTTATCATCCAGCAATTCCTTATATTCCAATTCCAACCCAATTTTTTGCTTAGTGATGTTTTTCAAATCTTTTTTCATGTTTATAAATTCATCACGCATTTCTTGACAATCGTCAATTACATTACTAAGCAAAGCAATTAGTTTGTTTTTGGATAATAGAGGTATCTTAGATTTCAAAGAAGTGAGATTTACCTCTGCATTGTCCTCCTCATCTTGGGAGGTGGGTGTTTTCGCCATAAGACATAGATGCGAGTCATCTATGTTCTGAGACCTTCTATGAGATCCTTCAGTTGCATTTAGGCAAAGTTTTGTCTCTTGGCTCAGTGCCTCTGACTGTTCCTCATCAGACTCGGATTCTCCCCATACGGCTGCTACCATGGCCTTCTTGAACTCCTTTTTTGATTGTTCTCTTTTATCTTTGGGTTTCTCATTTTCCCACAAGGGACATTCCTTGATCCTGTGGCTATATTCTCCACACTTAAAACATCCAGAGTTAGTAGCACTTTTCTTATAGTTAGATGTAGTACTCTTACCTTTGAAATTCGCATTCTTGCTAGGATTACTATTTTTGTTCTTTTTAAGAAATTTTTTGAATCTCCTAGTAAGAAAAGTAACATCTTCATCACTATCACTATCATCACTTTCTAATTCAGTTTTTAATGCTAGACCTTTGCTCTTTGGTGTAGGATTTTTAGCATCTAGAACAAGTTCATGAGTCATTAAAGAACCAATTAGTTGTTCTAGGGGAAGTTTCGACAAGTCCTTGGCTTCTTGTATAGCAGTTATTTTTGATAGCCAACGATTTGTCAAACTTCTTAACACTTTCCTAACCAATTCTTCTGACGAATAATTTTTTCCAAGAGAACGCAATTCATTTGTGATGATAGTAAAGCGAGTAAACATTTTATTTATTGATTCATCTTTATCCATGGTAAACAATTCATATTGTTGAACTAACAAATCAATGCGAGATTGTTTTACCTCATTTGTGCCTTCGTGGGCTAACTCGAGAGTATCCCATATTTCCTTTGCCGTTGAGCAAGCAGAGATCCTTGAGTATTCATCAGGTCCAATTCCATATTGGAGAATATTCATAGCTTTAAAGTTCTTCTCGGCCTTTGCATAGTCGGTTGAATCGTAGTCGTCTTCGTCTTTGTCAACCAACTTTCCCTCATTATTTTTGACTTGGATGAGGATGGGTCCTTTTCTTATGATTTTCCAGCATTCATAATCCGACCCTTGGATGTAAATCCTCATCCTAGACTTCCACCATCCATAATCTTCTCCATTGAAAACCGGGCACTTTGGGTGTCTTCTTTGAGAGTCATCTTGTGAATTCATGCTAGCTATTCTCTAGGGATTAACCTTACAAGAATATTAGGCTCTGATACCAATTGTTGGATCACAAGGAACACTCAAGACGGGGGGCTTGAATTGTGTGTGGTATTTTCTAAATTTTATCGAACTTTCTTTCGAGATCTCAGAGACCTTCTCTGAGCTTTTGAGTTGCGTATATGAATATTGTTAATTCGATAAGAATTTCTAGAATAGTAAATAGAAAGGCAGTAATAAAGAGACGAGACAAGCAATTTTACCATGGTTCAATCTCACCTCTGAGATCTACGTCCACCCTACCTTTTCTTTTATTAATTGAATCACAAAATACCAAACTCCTGATACAACTTGATTCCCTCACTACTAACCCTAGTAGTGCCCCCCAACACTTAACTCTAAGTGTTGCCTAATTAAGTCTAATTCCCTTAGGAACTCAACTCAACACTCTCTATAAAAGATGAAATTACAGAAGGATTTGAATCCTCTTTTTTTGTGCTTCTGGGTTAAGCAGTTTAGAGTTATTATCGAAGCTTAAGTATGTGTTTTTCTGTCACAGATCTCAGTGCTAGTCTCAGAGAGGTTGAAGATATGTTACTGAAAATAGCTCTGTAAAAATATTTCTGGAAAAACGTATCTTTTTATTTTCTGATCTTTTTGCTCTTATAAAGGCTCACGTTTTCAAATCAGTTCTTCAGCTTTACAAAGATAGAATTTTCCTCTTGATAGTATCCTAATCCTAAGCAAACAATTATCTTTAAAGAAGATTTTATCTCCTTTAAGATATTAGTTTCCTAATAGGATTAGGACTGATTTTGTAGACAAATTCTTTCCTTAAAATCAGAATATTACTAAAATCTTTTTATTCCAAAACTTATCTTTTCCCACAAAAAGATTTTCCAGATTTTCTACAAAAAAACGATTTCCCTTTTTCTTTTCAAGTTTCGCAAATCGTTTTATTTAGGTGTTATATTATAGATTGCATTTATTTTACTATCTCAAGTAAAATACCTACAATCTCTAATAATACACCTTAGTACTTTGATCCGTTATTTACGAACACACACTTTTACATATTTGGAAATTGGCCTTAGTCTAAAGCGTTTGACAATTGATTCTTCGAGACTTCGTTTAGGCATCTGCAACAAAACTTCACCAAACATGTTAGATCAACTAATTGTGTTTGTCATCATCAAAATACACATGGACAATGTGTCCCAACAACAAATTACTACAAAGCACTTGCAAAGAGACTTAACAAGCATCGCTGAGGCTCAACAAAGAAAGTGTATTTAACTGCTGCACCTCAGTGCCCTAATAACTCAGACCGCTGGCTCCGCGGCGCCCTGAAAGAACCCGGTCTTTTCGACTACATTTGGATTCAGTTTTACAACAACCCACTGTGTGAATTCTACGTTGGGAATACTTGTTGGAGTTTGTTCATAAGTGTTGTGAGAAAAACTCTTAGTTGCTTCAAAAGAATGTGAAAGGTCAGTAATTCGATAAAGGAAGAGTCAAAGGTAAGTAATGGGTTTATTAATATTATTATTCCTACTACCTATTGAGTTGGTTACTTGAGAAATTTTTGTTTCCACTTCCTGTTAGTGGGCTATTTCCACCTTCCCACTACTGCCGTTCCACTTCCCCAAAAGTAGCCATGATCTGTTTCCACTTTTTCTTCCCACTCCCTATATATACCTTGGTTCTGGTACTGTTTTGAGACACAGGAAAATTCCTCCTACTCTCTTTTACAATCTCTATTACTGGGCAATATTAAGAGCGTTCTCAAACTGTCTCTCTGTACTTCACCGGCGAGTCAGTGTCGTGTTAACCCTGGAGGTTGGTTTGCCACGAGTCCGTGTGTTCGTAGCGGGGCAATTTCAACTTTAGAGCAGTGATCATATCACGCCATGACAATTCTTAGATAAGTTTATTATTTTACCAGTCATAATTCCTACAATGTAAAGTTGAAATTGATTCTCTGTTTATCGTTTCAATATGGCTGGTAGTGGTCTAAAAGGTGATTGATTTATAATTTTATTTTAATGGCCGTAAGTTTTTTCCATGGGTTGGTTGATATTTCCTTTGAATAAATCTTGTTATGATTTATTGGGATGTTTTGGATCTGTTGTTTTCATCGTTGCGAAAAATCATTTGCTAAACTTATGATTTGGGTGAAAACTATCTTATCTTCTATGATTTGATTTTCTACGTGCTTTGGTTTCAATATGCTAGGGTTTTGTAAACCCTAATTTGAATAGGCTGGTTGGATGGTATGATTTTCGTAGGTTTAATGAAAAATTTATTTATGCGAAAGGTTTTGACGAAATCTGCGAAAACTTAAATGTCTCCAATTTGCGTTTTTAAGTAGTGTTTTTTGGGTGGAAATAGCGTTTTGAGAAAGACTCACTATATAGTAGTGAGCACTTCCCTGTCGAGTCCAAATTCGATTGGGAAAAGTGTTTTTCGAGCAGTTTTAGTTTTCCAAGTCATAATTTAATTTGGATTTGATTCGAAAAACCTTTTTCAAGATTATTATTTTAAGATTATCATTGGTATAATGTGTGGGAATAATTTTCTTGATTTCGCACCAAGTGTTCGATGAAATGACTCAAAGGGCAAAGGTTGAAAAGAGAGCGATCAAATGCATATGGAATGCTATCGAGACTTCAATGTGCTTAGGGAAGTTTCCTGATCATCCTATATGCTATTAAACTCTAAACTTGTATAATATGTTTATTGAATGCTCAATGCTTGTTTTCATTTACATATTTATCATTGTATTATATTGCAATGTGGGGGTAAGTTAGAGTTTGAAACAAATAGAAATGTTGTTTGGCTCTCTTTTGAGAGTGTTGGAGAACGAAACTTCCATGTGTTTACTTTGTTTTCTGTGTGGACTTTAATTGCCTATACAAAGTATGATTATTTATTCTACTAAGTGTGTTGT
Source organism: Patellifolia procumbens (assembly GCA_947645195.1). Classification (NCBI taxonomy): domain Eukaryota; kingdom Viridiplantae; phylum Streptophyta; class Magnoliopsida; order Caryophyllales; family Amaranthaceae; genus Patellifolia; species Patellifolia procumbens. The sequence goes on along the minus strand of CANSGD010000888.1, from coordinate 375,169 downwards.
GTGGGGTCCATTGCTAAATCTCTTGATTGATTAGGATTTGTAGTACTCTATTATGCAAAGTGTCTTGAGTTGATTACCATCCTCCTCAGCCTAGGGAGCAATGGATTTGTAGAGCATGGATTAAGAGCTAAGTTTGAGAAACCCTTTGGTTTGATTTTAGAGGAAATAAGTGTTTTCCTAAGTATGTTTTCTAAACTTGATGGTTTTGTGTTGTTCTTAACATGTATTGCTTATGCACTTAGTTTGTCAGCTTACCATATATAAAGCACAAGGTTGTGGATTTGTTTTAGAAAGCGTTTTTCTAAATGACGATGTAACTGAGTTACAAGTCTAATATGCTAGTAATATGTTCCTGACTTGATGTTGTCTTGCAGTAAGAAAGTTTATGATACAAAGCAGTTTTAGTCAATGTACTTTCTATGAGTATTGGTGCGTTGGTTTGAATTGCAACGCAAGAGGGGATTGCAAAGTCAACTATGAATTAGGATTCAAATAGTTGAATCAGTCAAGTCAAAAACTTGCTTTTGAAAGATTTTTGCCCATTGTGGGGGTAATTTGATGGCATTGGCCACTTCTTAACGGTCTATATTGTGTTTGCCAGGTTTCATGTCTCTTTGCAGGTATGTTTTGTGTAGCACTCACCATGCATTAAGAGGTTGAGTTGCTTGTCCATGATGGATCTATAGGCTATGTGGTGGTTCTTTAATTGGACTTGATGGATTCATCACTTGTATATGAGATTGGGCAATGAGTGTCCTTAATCTGTCTATACTCCATTGAGATGGGATAGTCCTATGAGAAATCATAGATACATTGTGTTTATACATTGTGATATCACATGAGTATGTAAAATCTGAGAGGGATATTGTAGATCCTCTCACCAAAGGCCTTTGTAGAAATATGGTGCTAGAGTTAGCACAAGGAATGGGTTTAAAGCCTATTGTGGAGTGAATTATGATTGATACCCTTCTTAGAAATTTTCTAAGTTCAAGGGTCAAACTAAGTCATAAAAGAACTCAAGTAGTAGATACTACTACCATTCCTATATTAATAAAAGTGATGTAGTATTTGTTTTTACTGTAAAATGTGTGAGGATGAACAAAATGCTCTTAATAAGTTCATAGCCTTGATAAGGTGGTTTGAAGCAGTACAAACTTGATGAACTTACCTATGTGAATGTGGGGGTTACGCCCAATCCCCTATGAGATCCCTAAGGCTTAGGATCTCTAGAGCATTCATGAAAATCCAGGCATTGTGGGGCACTTATATATATATCGCGAGAACGTTTCTTATTTTGAAAAAGGTTTAGTGCGCAAGTATTGATTATGAACTCCGTAGCAGGTTCAAAGAGAAATCTACCTAATACGACAGTATGACATACTTGTATGCGCTGGGTATCAATTCAAGTCTCTAAGACATTGATGCTTACAAAACTGAGTATCTATTTCCCATATCTTCTTTTTCCAGCCTTGTTTCTTTCTGTTTTCTTCTTTTGAATCATGTGGGGGATTGTTGGAGTTTGTTCATAAGTGTTGTGAGAAAAACTCTTAGTTGTTTCAAAAGAATGTGAAAGGTCAATAATTCGATAAAGGAAGAGTCAAAGGTAAGTAATGGGTTTATTAATATTATTATTCCTACTACCTATTGAGTTGGTTACTTGAGAAATTTTTGTTTCCACTTCCTGTTAGTGGGCTATTTCCACCTTCCCACTACTGCCGTTCCACTTCCCCAAAAGTAGCCATGATCTGTTTCCACTTTTTCTTCCCACTCCCTATATAAACCTTGGTTCTGGTACTGTTTTGAGACACTGGAAAATTCCTCCTACTCTCTTTTACAATCTCTATTACTGGGCAATATTAAGAGCGTTCTCAAACTGTCTCTCTGTACTTCACCGGCGAGTCAGTGTCGTGTTAACCCTGGAGGCTAGTTTGCCACGAGTCCGTGTGTTCGTAGCGGGGCAATTTCAACTTTAGGGCAGTGATCATATCACGCCATGACAATTCTAAGATAAGTTTATTATTTTACCAGTCATAATTCCTACAATACTGAGGGATTCAAGAGTGCTTGGAAGAAATGGACCTCTACTACTTCTGCAACCAAGTACTTTGTTGGGTTGCCTGCATCACATAAAGCAGCCACCACTGGGTTTGTTCGCTCCCACGTACTTATTAATCAGTTGCTTCCTTTTGTTAAGCATAATTCCGGGAATAAGTATGGAGGAGTTATGCTTTGGGATAGGTTTCATGATCGGAACAATTTGTATACTTCTCGCATTCGGCGTAGCGTCTGATGTCTATGGTTTACGTACCAACTACAAAATTAGCTTTTATGGAGTATTAGTACTTCGTATAATTTTAGAGGGTCAATAGTAGTGAGGTCTATGGTCCTATTTGAATGGCTTGTGTCATTGTTGTAAGTGAGCTAGTCTAGTAACCGTATAAGTGGTAACATGATAGTTGCCTGGCTTTATTAAATAACACTTGGTTCTCTATATGATCTTGTAACTTATTTTAATTGCCAAAAGAATAATATTACTTTAATTGCCAAAAAATAATACTCCCTATCGAAAGAAATGTGAATGTGAACATCCATGAACATGTAGATTTTATATAATCCCTATCGGAAATTACCGATGGATTCGTGGTTTAAACGACAAGGTTGTTGGCCGCGATATACTATAATACAATTTAGTTTATGTTAATGACACCATGTATTGGTCTCTTCTCATAACGGTTGATAATATTATTGGGTGCAATTTTGTAAATGAAGAGTTGAAAGCATACCCAATAACAAATTGGGTAAAAGAAAAGATAATATGTGATGGATTTAATTTGGCTTAAAGGGTGCTTGGCATTGCGTAGCTTCAAAAGAAATGATGACACTTACGATTTTTGGGTGTTCAAGAAACGGGATAATTGGAGTTCTTGAGAGAAACTATTTATGGTATATCTTGACAACATCTTAACTTGTCGTTTGATTGAGCATAAAGAAGCTTGGTACAACGTTATATCTAGTTCAGGGTAATTGATCGAATAGTTGATTTGTGTAAGAAAACTCTCTAACACATTCTAGGAGATTTTGTAATGACAACATGGGAGTATTTATTTTAAGACTTAGCCGTCGTGTAAAACTATGTGAGTTGTCTAGTATTAACCATGTTTCCTCTCTCGTATCTATATTTTTCTCTTATGGGCTAGCTTGATGATATATTGTATGAACAATGTTCTCGTTTTTTGCCATCCGCTAAGAAGGAGGCTTGAGATGATTTCCTTTCATTTGCACATTATTCTCATTCATTCATATCTTTATTTTATAAAGGAAGAGGAGGGGATACTAAAAATCAATAATAATCTTTTTATAAAAAAAATCTTAATTTCATATGGCACAATTCCCTCTCTATTATTAACTGTTTTCATCACGGTTTTAAAATTTGAAAAAGAAATACAAAATAGCCTTAACAAACTAATTTTTATATTTTCAATTCAATTTTTATAGGACTCTCCAAGTATTACATGGGGCTAGATTTTATTGGAAGCAAATGTTTGAAAAGGATCCAACAGGCCCAAAGGGCTGAGTGAAGCCACATAAGGATTTAGGTATATTAAATAACACCATATGAGGTTAGCAAGTCAGCAAGGCCATGTACAGTTATTGGGCCTCGAGCAGCTACAGGCCCGTGAAGCCAGGAGAGAGCTTTTGGTACTCACGTGTCAGGCAAGTGTCCAAGCCCAAGCCCATTATGACTTGACCCGTCCAGAGGGAGTTTCCTCGATCACCCCCTCGAGGGTAGTTTACGGGAGCTTTCTTGCAGGGACTTGACAGTCCAAAAGGCGACCACAAGTATTTTTAGGGGAATTGATTTATCCATGGAAAGAAAAGATTTCTTGTAAGGAAGTTAAATGAAAATGTATATTTATTATTCTTCATTTCTTTAGAAGAACTCTTTTTTTGTCCTAAAATAAATGGATTCCTATTTTGAAGGATTTAATAACGGAGAAGGTAACTAGGTATCAGAAAACCATTACCATTATTCATTAGATAAAATTAGGAACAAACACAAAGTAGAACTCGTACAGTGGTACTCCCAAGTCCTACATACTTAACTTGGTGCACAGTAGAAAATAAAATTAGACACTATCCTTTATGCGAAAACTATACCCACTTTTCACATCCTCAGCCCTATCCCACAACATGACTCCCCCATATTTGTCACCAAATCCCTTAACAAAAGGGATAACTTCATTTATAAGAGTTTCTGAAGGAACAAATCCACTACTAGCAGCAGTCCTTGAAGCTGGTAACCCAACAAAGAATTTCTTAGCTGGAATTTGTGATGTCCATGTTTTCCAGGAGTTCTTAAAATTATCAAGATTCTCGGGATCGATCTCACACGAAGGGTTGTTGTAAAACTGGACCCAAACATAGTCGAAAAGCCCGGTGTTCAAGGCGTCATTGAGCTCCATGTCCGGAAAGGAGCACTCAGGTGCAGCAGTTAGGTATACTTTCTTCCTTGCTTGTTGGCCGTGTTCGGAGAGTCTCCTTGCTAGTGCAACATAGTGGGACTGTCCCAACTCAATGTCCAAATCTATGCCATCTAGTATTGCATCACCTGCAGCAGTGACAAAAAAAATGTTGTGATAATTTAAATGATGCCAATTGCATAACATAAAGGCTGTTACGTGAAAGTGTACTATATTGTTACATAAAACAAAATGCATCAGAGTAGTTACACACAAGTAACATATACTATATGATATATCAATCTATAGAGACATGTAAAAAGTTTACTTATATGTGTAGTATGTAGTTATGTACCTAATGGCCGAGAATTGGAATCGCCACCAAGAAAGTTATCCCACATGTAATCTGCGACGATTCTAGCATCGTCAGCCGAAGCGAGAGAGTAGTTCCCTGCACCACCGCCGAGGGAGAGCATGACCTTAATTCCCATACCTTGGCAGATCCTAATGCCTTTGCTCACGTTATGGCACCCACCATTGGGACCATCACAGTAGCCTTCCAAGTTCAATTGGGGTGTTTGACCATTCCCAAATGCGGAAATAAAGGCTATGTTAATAAACTTATATAACCCACTATTACATGTGTCTGCTAACGATTTATGAACATCACCTCCCCAATATATAGCAATTCCTCCACCATTAACTTTCAAGGGCAATGAAATTAAAATAGATATGGTTAGAAATAGCAAGGAAAATGCTGGAGCTTTCTTCCAACTCATATTTTATTTTTTTGTATGTTGTTTTATATTTGGAGTAAGAAAGCTAATTTATAGAGGGAAAATGATGTAGACTTTAGGGCTATTAGTCCAAGTCAACTATCCAAGTCAATTCTAACGTATGTGTTGGTCTCTAAGTAAACGGTATACTAGTACTCTAGTAGTCATCAAAAGATGCATGAACTGAAAAAGAAGTATTTTGTCCTTCTAGTATGAAAGAAGTTGAGAGTAAAGGGACCCGAAAAAGACTCTTTATCTAATGTGTTAAGATAATACTAGTCAGGATTTTTTCCTTGCATTGAAATAATCATCTACGTGGGCCTTGTACTGCTTGAAAAATAGCATTGGATGTGATTTCAAAGAAAAATCAAATGTTTTTATGCACAGTCATACAAAAAATTTCATACTTTAGTGAGATGAAGAGTACCCATAAATTTCCCTCAAAAAAATTAGAAAAAAAAAGAGTACCAATAAATAAGGGTAGGTGTTTTTGATGGCTTTTTCATTGGTTTTTGGCTTTTGTTTCCATTAGCCAGCAATAACAACCACTTTTGCCAAACACTTTTTTAACAACCAATAATTATACAGCCTCTCAAACAAGCCACTAAAAACAACCGGTCAAACCAGCCAGTATATAAAGCCACCAACCAACAGCCACTAGTCAATTGCCAGACACCGTACCCCATTGTCTTATATGAATATCCTTTATACAATTTCATGATCATCTTTTGCAAAATATTTCCTACCTAGCTTTTCAATGTGTACATTTATCCTTCTGTCTTACTATAACATGAATAGTGATTATGACTAGTATTATGAACTTGAATTTGCAAGTATATATGTAGTACTTTACATCATATGACATCATATGATAATATCTAAATATGTTATGTTATTAGGATAGTTTAAGATTTGTTAAGCTAAGTGTAAATTAAGTTACTTTTGAACACGAGCAGCAACCCCGAATTTGAATATTTGCTTTAGCAAAAAAAATTCATTTTAAAAACTCTCAGTCTAACAGCTGAAAGGTGGTCATGATTCGTTTCAAAATGAGCTTATCAACCAACGCTGTAAGATTTAAGATATATGCGGTGATAATGAGACTCAATTTTTTTTGGTGAGGAAGGAGTTGAGATGAGGAGAGGAAGAAGGAGAGGAAGTCGAGAAAGAGGTGAGATAAAAAGGAAAAAGAAAGATGAGAGAAGGGGAAGAAATTTCTAGATATAGGATTTTTCAGGGATGAGAAAGATGAATAGGTGACAGTGAAAGATGATCACGTGAGAGAGACAAAAGAATATGAATTAAGTCAATTGATATGAATTTAATTTGGCTACTTGGGGGTTTGGCCGTTTGGGTAGATTTGGTGGGAATCTTAAGTATAGTGAGTTTTAGGTTACTTGTTAATAAGATATCATTAAATTTTACCAAGCGTTGTTAGCAATTATCAGTAAGAGTAAGTCTTTTTAGAAGAAGGGAAAATGTTGCATTTAGGGCTTATTCTCCCCAGGTTATTTTCACTTTAGTTCAGTTCAGTTCAACTTTAAACAATACTTTTACTCTATTCAGTTCAATTCAGTTCAATTCAGTTCACCAATTTAATTTAATTCAGTTCGGTTCGATTCAATTCTGTTCAATTCATCAGTTCAGTTCAATTCGTCTATCTTATATTGAAGAGAATAGGGCTAAAAAGTTTTCTATTGTTTGAATAGAGAGGTTGTATAAATTTTGAAAACTTGCAAGTAATATGCATTTTGCATCTTTCACAACTCATAAGTTACAAGCAATAATACATTACGTGAGACTCTGACTGGGTTGGACTGCCTTTCTGTCTGGGCTTATTGCTTAACTACAACCCAACCAAAATCCAACATTTCTTACCCAATCCTGTGAACAGATATAAAAACTTTATTGTACTATTGAATTGAATCCATCCATATAAATTCAACAAAACACCTCATACACAGTTCTCCAAAGCAAATAAACAAATCAAATTCAAATTCTCCCGCCATTAAAGCTGAGAAGTGAGAACAGAGGAAAATGAAGGAGATTCAAACTCCTCGTAGCAAGGACATCTCTCATCGTCGACTAAAGGATTCTCCATTTCCAAAAACAATCAATGATCAATCCAAGAAGCATCAGAAAGTAATAATCTCTCAAAACTCAATTCTCTCTTTCTCATTTTGATTTCTCTTTCCGAAATTCGATTACAACTGTTCGATTAGGTTACAAAGAAGAGCTTGAATGCTGATTTCGCTTCAGTTTCCGAAGATCTGTTGACTGATACAGCGTCGGAATCGCTCAATTTCTCTTTAATTCCTGAAGAAACACTGGATGTAAAGTTCCATTTCTCAAATCCTCAAATTAGCGAATTCTGGATATTAAAATCTTCGAAATCGCTGATAATTCGTTGTTTTGCAGAGCTTAGAGAGCCATTCGACTGTTACATCAGAAGAAGCTTCTCCATTCTCCATTGTTACACCATCTTCAAAGATCACAACTGCATGTGATGAATCAGTGAATCTCTCAATTGATCGTAACACAACATTCGAATCAAACAGTTCTGTCGAGGTGGATGTAGTTGTGAATCTTCTTAAGCAAGCTAGAAATCAATATTCCAGCTCGAGTGACATTTCTGCAACCTCAAAGAAGTTTTTGGATGCATTGGTTGAAGCCTCTGTGCGAGAGCTCTGTGCTTTGCCTGACGAAGGAGACGCGATCAATGCGCTTCTTTCTAACAAAATTCGAGTTGTTGCGGTTTGTTTTGTGATTTGGATGATGGTTGTGACTATGATCATGATCTTTTTCCGTTGTTCCGAAACTCGAAGTTTCACTTCTTTCAATCCTCCACCTACTTGAGCCGGTAACTCAAAAACTTGGTAATGTATGCTTTATTTTACATGTTTAAGTTAGCGTTCTTATAGATAAGTTCTGACTTCAGAGATTATATGCTCTATTTCATGATGTTAAGCTGTCATAGGGAAGTATTATTGGAATTACTTTCCATTTATATAGCTTAAGCAAGTTTTGTGATTCTGATGCTTGGTGATATGTGTTTTGCTGGTAATTGATAATTTGGAAGCCGTGTATATGTGTAGTCTTCTGTATATGCATTAGGTTTAAGAGGATGCCTTTTGTGAACTGAAGATGACGTGTTTTGCAAGCCCAATGGAAACAACTTAAAATCATGCCTGTTTGAAAGAACTATGTCTAAATCTTCATTTATTTCGGTACAAAGCGTCAGTTAAGGAGCCGCCAGCCACTGTACATTTTGATTTGCTTGTTACGAATATAGGCATTATGCGCACAAATAGGACTAGTGTGTCATTTGCGTAATGCTTATAGTATGATGGTTCAGGTGCATCTGACTGCTGCACAAAACTTCTGGAATTAACAATGAACCAAATAGCAATTGTTTAGACTATAATCACTATATAAATATTGTCTCGACCAGAACGCTGTTCGCACCAAGCTAATTATTTTTAGTCGAAGTTCCGAGAGGATACCAGCAATACTGGAGCCTTATGCTAAAGGTTGCGTTATACCTATGATGTCACAGTTGGCCACTAACTAGTTTCTATGTGTTACCTAGACCTTATAAATTATAATCCTCATTTGAGCAGTGGACTACTGGATCAAAGACCTCTGACATTGAACTTTGTAGGGCTAACTAAAACCTCAAAAGTTTTGTATTTTCATGATCATGGTTGGTCCAGGACAATCCTCGGAATAATTAATTAATCCGGAGCATTCCCTTGCGTGTTAAGACATCATAATCTGCCAATTCCTTATCTACTTGGCTCTAATTCTTGGGATGTGGATGGATAGTGTGTTACATAGAGTATTAGACACAGTATACCACTTGAACAGTTTCGGTACATGGCTGCTTTTCCTCACAGCAGTTGGGCAATGCTTTTTGTACCTTTAAATCAATGTTGGAGTCTCCTAAAAAACCATCAGAATGTAATTTAGGCTTTTATGATGTCTGGTCACAAACAGAAATGCAAAATTCATGTTGCTTTGATCTATGCTCTCTCACGATCTTTCCTGCCTTTTTGCACCAGATGCTAGTTTAGGTAGTGTAATTATATCTTTTAGGATTATGACAAGATAGATGACCATGGAATATGTAATGACTTTTGCACATGTAACTTAAGTTGAAAAAAGATCCGAAAATGGCCAAATCAATCTGCACAGATAGGATCGAATACTTGGTCACATTAGATTGACATGAGTAATATGGGTTGTCAAAATTACCCTACAGCACCGACGTTCCAATATACAATGAAGATGCTTTTACTATTTGTTTTACTTGAATTGGTAAATATACATGTCGTCATGGTGATTTTGAAATTTCTTAATATTAGACAAATCACTGAATTTTTTCATAAGTCAATATCTTGGGGCTAATATGGAATGATTTTAGCTGTCAATAATGAAACAAAATCATACAATTCCCCATTTTGGGAACATGATAAACATGATAAACCTGATGAATGTTTATCTGTTACAAGTATGCTGGAGCAATTATTTACGGAAATGTGTTATCATTGAGTAAACTATCCCTACCCATTCACTTATTTAAATGTGTATTGGTAATCTTTCAACTTGGTAAGGGTTATGCACAGTACATTTCATGACTTACTTTCACTGTTGTGCAAAGTATTTATAATAAAAAAATTAAGGTTTTAATAGATTGCTTTGCTTATTTTCTGCTTTCTGCCATTGTGTTTCATTGTTTGAGTGGATGTTTGATTTAAGTTGTGATCTCATTTGGATATTCAAAGGCCCTGTGTATTGAGAGATTTAATTTTCGATTTCCTTGTTTCTTAATCCTTGTGTTAATGCCTTATGGACCTAATTAGTCACACTAGGAGACTCCTTTGTGAAAGAATACCAGCCTTGTCTCTGGTAAACCTACTCTAATAAGGTTTCTGGTGCATAATGAACAATTAGAACTGTAATGTGGACCGTTAGCTTGTTACTTGTGATAATCCTTGAACCTGTTGCTGTCAATCATGATCTGATTTAAACGACATCTTATCTAATACACTGGCTATTATCTTTGAAGCACAGTTATTCTTGTGTGTGAATGGATGGTTAGTTGGTCAGATGATATTGTCAGTCGATATCCAGATTTATTGCATTACTTCTTTTTACACTACTATCTAAAAACACATGGTTGGTAACTAAGTACTAGTTAATAGTTACATCAAACTGTAAATCATTCTCAAATGGTTATCCAGGTAACCTGTTTCATAATTGGGTTAGATCTAGGTCCATGGTTGTTGATTCGTTTAATAATTGGGTTAGGTTTGCAACAAGGGCTTTCCAATCCATTTAACATTGACACAAACACACATGACACCATCATTTTTTGACAGCAGAATCCTAATTCGCTGTATAAATTTGTTATCCCATGCCTGCAGAAAATTTGAAGATTCTCATCCAGGGGTCGTTAACGTTAAAGCGTTGGGAAAAAATAGTGTAACCGAGCTCGTTATCTCTGTTGCCTTTTACGACAATTTCATCGAAGTCGTCTAAGATGACCCTTCCTTCAATACTCCTTGCACTGTCCATACTACAGAGCAGCAGAAACAGTTTGACAGGTTGTTTTTCTGACCTCAAATTTATACCTCTTTCCTCCTCTAACATGGTAAGGTAGATAGAGCAAAAATGACAAATATCATGATGTCACGAGCTCTAAACATGATAGAGATCAATAGAAATTACATGTTGATGCTTGATAGCAGCAATGTTAGGTACAGTAATACTTAGTGGAGCTAACATCATTAAGTTTCTTAGTCAAAAGCTATTGTTGAATCTCATTGTACAAACCTTGATGCTTAAGTGTGATGTGGTAGCCCTTTCCACTACGTGCAATCATAATTAGCATAGATTAACAAAATCTGAACAGGATTAAAAGTCAATTTACTTAGATTTTAAAATCTTTGGGTTTCATGCTATTATAGGCATATTCGAGTGTGTAAAGATCTATTTTGCTTCTTTCAAGTTTCAACTGCCCTATATGACAATAAAAGGTGATAGCTTTTAGTTGAACATCGACTTCGTTCTTCAAATGCAACAGAGAGAAACATGGTAACACTATTTTTTGCTTGCATATTGATGTCCTTAGAGGAAAGACATTTGTTCTCTAAGGCGGTAAGGCTATGTTTTCCGCAACTTTAAATATTAACTGTAGTAAAAACTAAAATCTGTCTCGGAGATAAGTTTTATTTCAATGAAAAATAAATTCAATATGAAGATTATAAAAGGTTTGTTTGTAGAATTGATAATGCTCCACATTATATTTGTATGGATGTTGAGCATGAATTAATTGAATAGTTCTGTTGTTTTGCCTAAAAAAAGGGTCTTTTGGGCATTTGGTCTTTGAACCAACTCCAAGTCCAAAATGAAAAAGAACCGAATCCATAATCGGAATTGATTTAGATTCATATTATATCCAAAAACTAGGAGAAGAAAGTATACTAATTCTAGATAAATCAAGGTAAAATAATGGGAAAAAATGTTGGTATTTATTTATTTGATATGTTAGTACCAATATGTCATATATTGGTACGAGTATACTGATATTATGATACTTTTTCCTGGGAAAATTGTTGTGATATTGTGATTTATATAGTTGGTGGCAGAAATAGACAATTGGTGTTAGAAAGTGTTTGATTGATACTCGATCAAATATTTAAAAAAAATTAGTATTAACAAAATCAGTATATATCCAAACATTTCCATTTTTCTTGCCAATGATACCAATCTGTTTACAAATTGGGTACCAATTGCCAAACACTCTCAGTGCTAACAGAGTTTCGTATCCTAAAATAGCCTACATTTTCCCGGTCAATCCTCTCAACGCTTCTACTATTTTTTTTATTTTTTACTCTAAACTCTAATTTAATCGTTTATAGAACTTAGAAAAGTAAATATGATCTTTGAGACAATTAATTCTGATTCTCAAAGATCATATGGAACTTTATTGTAGTAATATGTAGTACTGATTGAGATGATTGAAGTAAATAAGACTTTTTTTCTTATACTTGAAGAAATAATTAGACGTTACACTTATTTTGCCACCTATGAATATCAACACTGATCATTGGCTTATGTATATATATTTATATTTTCAAATATCAAAGTGAGTATAGATATGCATGGTTGATAAATTAATTAAATATAATAAAAATAAAATAGATATACTTCGTATTAAATTACATAAAAAAGATCATATATGAAAAATAAATAATGATGTTTGATAAAGTTCTCAAAAAACCGTGGAAGTCACAGGTTAACACTAGTTTGATGGTTATTTTAAATCATCTAACAGATAAATAATTATTCACGTCAGCCGTGTAAGCTAAGGTGATAGAGTGCTAAAATACTCGCCAATAGATCATTGACGGGGCATTTGATAAACATCTAACAGTTAGATGTTTTCACCATTACTGTAATTTGGACACTATATTACTATGTGTACACCTTATTTTGCATATTATAGGCACTATATTATCATGTATTGGACACTATATTTTCATGTGTATACAATGTTATTATATGAAGGGTATTTTCATATACTTGAGTTCATCATATTACCCCTCATTTAATATGTAAAATAATCATTTTGCTCCTCATTTAACATATAAAATGACCAACGTGTCTCTGTTTGAAAACATCTAATTGTTAGATGTTTATAATTTCTCGAGGGACAGGGAGAAGAAGGATAAGTGAGAAGTATAAGGATAGGGTATTGGTGGGTGTGAAAAGGATAAAGATAATGTTTTTTTTTGTTTGGTACAACTTGGAAAATAAGATTGGGATAAGCTATAAGTTACAACATTACCCATACTAATATCTTTTTTCCTTCCTCATTTATTTTCATTAAGAGCAAAAATGTAAAATTCTACCTCATCGGTATCCCTCCTTCTTATACCACCCTTTCGCATGGTTTAATTCGGTAGGATAAGAGAGGGGGTTATCCCTATCTCTATCCCCTCTTATAAGCTTTGTCCTCTCAAACAAACAAAATATTCTATATCCTTCTCTCCTTCTCTCTACTCCACTCATATAATCCCTCATACCAAACACCCCATAACACTTTGTTTGGAAGCAAAGAAGGAGGGAAAGGAAGGGGAGGGAGAGAGAGAGAGGGAATGGAAAGACATGGTCCATTTTCCCTCCTTTTTTCCAATTTCGGGGGTTATGCTTGTTTTTAAGGAATGTTAGATTCGTTCATTGATTCAAATGATAATTACAATACAAGCCAACATCTTAACTCTAACTTCACCTTTACCGGTCGGGGTCCTTTAAACGTATCTTTGAAGCCAGCGACGTTAGAGTTAACCACTGAAATTGAGGATAATACAGCGGCGACAGAGTCAAAAAATACGAGAATCTACGAAACCTTAACTCTACCTTTACCTCAACACCACCATTTGAGCGTTAAACACGCCGAAGGCGGTAGAGCTAGCCCAAGATCCTCAGAGCGCCGGTACCTTTGTGTAGATCTACCACTAGACAGAGATCTTCCTCTATGTTACGTCCCACTCACGCTAAAACACTAACTTAAGGATTGAAAAGAGGAAAAAGAAAAAGGAAAACAAGGATAAACACACGGGCCTCGCCAGAGAAGGCGTTATGCCGAATCTCCGCCCGCTTTAGGAGGTGGGGTTTTATTAGGACTTGGTGGTCTAAAGTAACAACAAGCAAAGCATTTTCCACTCCGGTTGGAGGTCGAACAGGCTGGGGGAGGGGGATTTGAGAGGGGGACGGCCTCCGATTTGTACCGGAGCGGTGAAGCTTGCCGGAGAAGAAAATCACAAAGCAAGGGTGGCTCGCCGACGACCTACAAAGAGCAGCTGAGGCTGAAGGTCGCCGGCGAGCCTTTAAGGGACCTGGTTTTTGAGGAGAGCAATGAAGGAGAGTTTTCTCTTTCTAAAAGCAAGACGTGTTTTCAGAGGGATTATGCTTATTAAAGAAGAAGGGGAAATTGATCCCTCCCTCTTCTACAATTATTATCATGCACCTGGGTGCACCGTGCGCATGGTGCACCCGGTGGCATTATTGTAATTAATGCAAAAATCTGGGCAAGAGTATAAGTATTAAAAGCTTGCCCTAATACCATGTAGATAGTTTAGCTCAGTTGGTCTTGAGGTTTATGTGTTTGGTAGTTGGTCATGGGTTCGACTCCCATACCAATCATTTATAATTTTTTTTACGTTTGTCTTTTCCTCCTCTTTTGGCTTTGAATCTCATTGTTTAACTTTTTTTTTCATGTTTCTTCCATAGTCTTAGTTCTTATTTTAACTTTGTTGTACTATAATTATTTTTTTGGAGGGATATTGTATTATGATTGTTATTTTTAAATTTATTTTACGGGTAGAATATATAATTATTATAACACGCCTTTTTTCTTTTTAATATTTTCCATATTCTTTTACAATATATTTTGAAAAAAAAATTAAATAAAAAAATTATTTTATTCTTCTTTTCTTCTCCACTCACTAACTTTTTTCATTTCTTAAAATACATTTCACTCATTTGATCAAAATGAGCAATCGTTTTTGTGCAGCAAGATCAGTAAACATTCTGATCACAATCGAGCGATTTTATTTTACTCATTTGATCAAATGAGCAATCATTTTTGTGCAGCAAGATCAGTAAACATTCTGATCACAATTGAGCGGTTTATTTTACTCATTTGATCAAATGAACAATCTATTTGCAAAGGAAGATCGGTAAAGATTTTTGATCTTGAGTGAAGTAAAATAAATCTACTCATTTTGTAACAATTAAAAACAAACAGTGAGAGTAAAAAATAAGGAAATGAGCAACATGATTTTCAAAGGAAAACATGGAAAAATATGTTTGATATAGTTCACATTATGATTTGATATTGAGTGAGTTAAATTAACTTTACTCATTTACAAAATGAACAATTTTATTTTACTCATTTTGATCAAATGAACAGTTTATTTTGTCTTGGAGATAAATCAATCTGCTTATTTTGACAAATGAGCATGTTTGTTTTGATAAGTAAACATTCTAATCTCAAGTGAGGTAAAATAAATCTGCTCATTCACAAAATGAGTCGTTTTATTTTACTCATTTGATCAAATGGGCAGTTTCATTTTACTCATTTGATCAAATGAGCAGTTTTATTTTACTCATTTGATCAAATGAGCCGTTTTAGTTTACTCATTTGATCAAATGGGCAGTGCCCATTTGATCAAATGAACAATCTTTATTACACAGGAAGATTAGTAAACATTTTGATCTTGAGTGAGGTAATAAATTTGCTCATTCACAAAATGAGCTGTTACTATGACTTAAATTTTTCTTATTATATTCTTCTTTTCTTTTCCACTCTCTAACTTTTTCCAATTCTTTTTTCAATGTGGAGAAATAAAAACTAAACAAACAATAAGATACCCATTGAAAAATTAATGAAATAAGAAATATAGCTTTGAAATGAGTAAATATGTTACTTAGTGCAAAAAAGTCCTTAAATGAGCAAAAAACTCTTAGAATATTGCTCTTGTAATGAAATTATTAAAAATACCATTGAATATTTATGGAGCAAAAAATAATTTAAATGAGTAAAACATCCGTATAATGAGCAAACATTGTCTTATTTTACGGTGTAGAATATATAATTATTTTAAATTTACTTTAATTTTTAAGCTTCCAATATATCACTTGAATGGACAATACATAGTTCGAATGAGCGATGTATCTTAAATGAGCAAATTAAATGTCTATTTCTAATGTCTAAAAATAAAAAATAAATAGTCAAAAAAAAAGAAGAAAATAAACAATATTATTTTCTAATTTGTAGTAGCTTAACAATGGTACGTGGAAAATAAATAAATGAGTAATTTATCTTTTAAATGAGCAATTATATAATTCTTTATTGATTAGTAAACATGTATATACTGTGTCACATTGACGAATATATTACTAAAACGAGCATTATATATTTCAAATGAGAACTATATCTTAAAATGAGAAAATATATTTTCTAATGTGTTAAAATAAATACCAAATAGAGTAATCAGTTATAATACAAGTAAATGAGCAATATTGTTTTCGAATGAGCAAATTGATTATACTTGAACTTGAAAAATAACTAAATGAGCATCGTAACTTTCAAATGAGCAATATAACTTTTAAATGAGCAATAATATATTTCTTTTAAAAAAATAGGAATAAAAAGAAGATTAATAAAAAATGAGTTGAAGGAGGAAAAAACAACAACAAAGAGTGGTAGAGGGGGGATTCGAACCCGCGACTCTCTAACGCAGAGAGAGCATAGAGGCCCAACCACTGAGGTAGCTTTCACTTAGTGATGTAAAATGGAAGGAAATAGTATTAGAGCTGTTTTGCTGAAGTTCGCGAAAATCACCAAAATGCCACCGGGTGCACCGTGCGCACGGTGCACCCGGGTGTACGGTGCATGGTCTCCTCCCTCTTCTCCCTTCCCCCTCCCCCTGCCATTTATCCAAACAAATGAAATTATCCCCCCTCTCCCTTTCTCTTCTCTTTTTTTCCTTTCATTTCCTCATATCCAAACAATGTATATGTGTTAACTCTTTGTTTCCTTATTAATCGCAGTTTCAACTTCTTGTTACTTTCAGTTTCCTTTCTCTTCTACCTATACAATTTATGGGACAATATGGCGTCAGACTCTCCTGATGAGTCAAATACTTATACCCTATTTATGTATCATTCTTTTCAACTTACTTCCTCCGTTTGTTTTTAGCTGCAACAATTGAAAATATTTATGAGAAGTAAAATATTCAATTGTTGCAGCTAAAAAAAAACGGAGGAAGTATTTTCAATCCTTATAGAAAAAAAAGTTCAGATAAGTCCAGTTAAGGAAAAATAAGGTTTGACCCTCTCACAATAATGTTTAATAAGTTCTAATAAGTTCAAATAAGCAAAAATAAATTCTAATAAGTTTTGATAATTAAAAATAAGTTGAAAAGAACCTAATCGTACTATTTCTCCTTGGAGCCTTCTAGATTCTTATTAATCTTGTAAGAGCATGTTCTTTTTGGTATAGATGAACCGAAGTGATTAAACTAAAAAACTAAAAATAGCTAAATTTAATTGAACTGGAAAAAATGAAAATAGCTAAATTTAATTGAACGAAAAGAAATAGTAAAATGTGAGAGTAAAAGTATTATTTATAACTGAAGTGAAATTACCAAACTGAACTGAAACTAAGCCGAGGGAGACCAAGCATGTAAGAATCTCCTATCTTATGAATATTGCCAATGTAAAATGAGAATTAAAAGCTTAAATTTCTAGTTGAGATCAAGGACTTCTACAAAGGTTTGTGTTTAAGGGCCTGGTAAGTGACCCCAACACAACCCCCAGAGATTTTTATCAGTATGTGTGATTTTTAATGTTTATATGATAATCCTTAAATATTTTTATTCATTGAAACTTTGCATGATAATTAATTTTTAAGTACTAATTTTACCAATTGGTATAAAATTTCAACATATTTAAGACGATCCTGGTTTTATTTCTTTTGGGCCAAAGGTTCAAACGTACAAGATAGGTTCAAAGTATATCACAATTGCAACTTTGAACGATTTTGTATTCGGCTTCAGAATGATGGAAGCTGTGATTAAGATTAAAGACTAAAGAGCATATCCTTATTACTTCAGCAACTTCTAAGTAAGTGCATGAGTTTGGTGTTGCGGCAGATATAAGCTGCAATAGGTTTGCTGTTTGCGTGTGTCAATCAAACTGCACGGTCTAACCTTAGCCCTTAGGACATGTTTTCGGGTTAAAGAAGTTGAACTGAATTAAAACTGAACTATTTAATTACACTTTTTTTACTAGGGAAGAGATAAAGAAATTCCTAATTTCAAGCACAATAAATACTTCTTCCGTTTTTTTTAGCTGTAATAATTGGGAATTTTTGTGAAAGGTAAAATATTTAATTATTGCAGATAAAAAAACGGAGAAAGTATATAAGTTGAATCGTCATCCAACTATACTAAATAAGCTTGAATTTGTGCTATTAGTATAATTGTTCAGCTACCACGATTGAAGGCCGTTTGACTATGAATGTCTGAGATGCTGCTTCAGTGCTGGCCTTGCCTTTTGTTTCTCATGAGTCATGACTCAGTCGTGGAGTCATATGGTTAAGAAAAACTAAAATATTCACATTCATTGGTGATTGTGCTCCAACGGTGTCTCATACAAGGGAGGCAACCAGTCTGGCCAACCTCATAATACCTCTCTTTAGCTATTTTTATATTCTATTACTATAATTTTTTGTAGTAACATTATTGCTATTTCTTACCCTTTTTCTATTTTTTAGTGTCTTAAATGAATGTTATGATATTTTTAGCATGCTTTTAATCTTGGCGGTGTACTGGCATCCACTGATCCTAATGGTACTAATTTTGTGGATTAGGTTCATGATTAACATAAAGTTTGTAATCTCCTAATTTTTAGCCTAATCATTCATTGCTAGTACTAATTTAATTATCTCTGTTCATAGTTGTCAAATCTTTCTGTCCATTACTCCTTGGAGCTATATATGGCTGTGACTCAGATCGTGCATCGAGCTCCCCATTCCATAGTTACCTAGTGGCTAGTTGGGTCTTAGCATAAAATAATGTTGCCACCTACCATTGTGTTACTCTATAGTCACTATAGAGTACAGACTATCGGTTACACAATAAATGGAACATTTACATTCTTGATTCAAAATAGGAAAATTCATTTATTCGTTTCTTGTTTGTAACATATTGAAACTTAAAAATTACTATGACATGGTCTAATTTTATATTAAAACTAGTCTTATATGCACGCGATGCGTGTCTAGTATAATAGATTAATATGTAATAAGGATTGGAAGAAACTGCACTGTATAATTTCTTAAGTGAAGTGTATACATATGTTTCGTACTTTTAAAAGTAATCGTTAAGTTTTAGTTATTTTGTTATTTTAGAGGATGTAACTGTAATCTCAAAAGAGTTCAAATGGTGAAAATGAGTACTAAATATTAGAAAGTAGATTAGCAATAGTGATTTAAAAACAAAACGCCACCAAAAATTTTACAAAAGATTATTGGAATATGTCATTAGCATTACTCATGTGTAAAAAAATTATACCATTGCTCTTCCTTTACCACTTTCTCACTCATGCCAAAATAATTTATCATGTTTCATGATCAATTCGATCAAATGCACCCCCACTTATGAGCAATCAACTACTCATGTAGTTGAAAAATAAAAAATTTTCAAATGTGTATAAAAATATAGCAAAGTGGATGTCTATTTGTAGAGCGCAAGAAAATATAACCATTGATATACTTTTTAATTGTTATTACTTTGTAGATGTTTAGATATTGTAGTTTGAACTCTTAAAAAAATTTGGCTAAAAATATGATGCCTAAGTTTGGAAATAAAACTTAATTCTTTAATAACTTCGTGTATTTATTTTAAATGTTTTTCTTTTCTTAATTTTGGTGTCCACCCCACCTCTTCCCTTATCTCTATTCTATAAGTGAAGAGGTGGGAGTGGACACCAAAAAGAAAAAAAAAAGAAAAATAAATAAAATAAATCAATGAGTTAATTAAGTAATTAAGTTTTATTTCCAAATTTAGCCATTAGATTTTTAATAAAAAAATGTTCAAAACTTCTAACTAAAATATCTAAAAACCTACAAAGTAAAAGTAATTTTAAAAAATATCAACGATTATATTTTCTTGAGATCTATAGATAGACACCCACTTTGCTATACTTTTATATACTTTTGAAATTTTTTATTTTGAAATACATGAGTAACTGATTGTTCATGAGTGAAGGCACATTTGATCAAATTGATCATAATAAAGTATGTTAGCATGAGTGAGAAATATGATAAAGTATTTTCAAGTACTTTAGAATTTTTTCTCATTTGGACAATGAGCAAAAAGCCAAAAATGTCTTACCGGGTACTATATAACAAAAGTTGTAGTTGGTGGGGGAGTAAGGGATGTTTTCAAAGAAAAATGAGCCAAAATGAATTTAGCTTGAAAACAAAATATGTTGTGTACGTTCACATTTTATCATGTTACAGTAGCCAAAACACACATCATAAGCAAATAAAAATTATGATTTTTTGTTCAAAACCACCTAAACTTTTTACGTTTTTAGAAACTTCCACCTTAATGAATTTTTATTTTAAATTTCCACCTATCATTCCCAATTTTATTAGAAACTCCCACCATTTAATGATTTTTTAAAAATTCGATTAACAAAACCGTAAAGTGGGCCCCACATATGCATTTTATTATCATTTACGCTGAAATTGAAGTCAATTTCATCAATATAAGGGCAAATCCTCAACACATTTGCCGAATTACAACTATTTGAAAAGAATTGCAATTATTTCAAGTTCCATTTTGTTAACAAAATGTACATGTGGGACCCACTTAATGGTTTTGTTAATGAAATTTGACAAAAACCGTTAAGTGGTGGGAGTTTTTAATAGAATTGTAAAGGAAAAATTGATAGGAATAATCCCACCTTTGGCCGGTCTTCCACCACTGGTACCACCTTCAATTAATCCAGGTATAATCCGACCTTTGACCCCCATATTTTCTCAGTGGTACCGGATGATGGCAACCTGTTTGACCATACTAAATGACCGTTGACTTTTTTTAAAAAGATCTTAAAAAAAACTTTTAAAAAAAGGAAAACCCTTCCCTCCCCAGCCAACCCCCCACCCCTCCCCTCCCCACCACTGCCAGCCACCCATTTCCCTCCCTCTCCTCCACAGCTGCCACCCCTTTCCCTCCCCCTTCCCCACAACTGCCACCCCCTTCCCTCCCCTTCCATTCCCCAGCGAGCTCTGCCCTTCTGCTACCACCCTCCCCTCCCCCGTCACCATCTCCCCCACCCCAAAAACAACCCCCTTCCCTTCCCCTGCGACCTCCCCCTCCCCCGTCACCATCTCCCTCACCCCAAAAACAGCCGGTAGTGTTGAGGTGAGTGGGGTTGGGCTGAGTCGCCGGCGGTGAGTGAGTGAGTGTTGAGCTCTGTTCGTTCTTGCGGGTGAGTGAGTGTGTTCTTGCGGGTTTCCGGCGGTACGTGACGCCGGTAGTTTAAAAAACTGTGACGCCAGAGGTCGCCGGTACATAACACAGTGTTTCCAGCGTGGAAGGGGGAGGGTGGCAGGGAAAGGGGAGGGGGAGGGGTGGCAGCCGCGGGGAAGGGGGAGGGGGTTGGCTGGGGAGGGTTTTTACTTTTTTTTTTAAGTTCTTTTTTTAATAACTTTGATTTAGAAGTTTAATTAAAATTTTAAGTTTAAAATATACTTAATTAGCTATTAATCACGTAATTAAGAGAGTTTACCTGTAATTGTAGGTCACCAACAGGTGAGGGACCATTGAGAGAATATGGGTGTCAAAGGTGGGATTATTGCTGGATTAAATGAAGGTGGTACCATTGGTGGAAGACCGGCCAAAGGTCGGATTATTCTTATCAATTTTTCCAATTGTAAATGGTAGGTGGAATTTAAAAAAAAAACTCATTAAGATGGGAGTCTCTAAACAAAAACATGCAATTATTTCAAGTTCATTAAGAAGTTATGAACATCTTTTATCAAAAATCTGATGGCTAAATTTGGAAATAAAACTTAATTACTTAATAAACTCATTGATTTATTTTAATTATTTTTCCTTTTTTTCTTTTTGGTGTTCACCCCCACCTCTTCATTTATATAATAGAGATTATCTACTGTAGATTAATGAAATTTCATAATAAAATTATTGTCGCACGCATCGCGTGCATAGAAATCTAGTAGTATAGATATTAGGGTAATGATATATACAACCTTAAATATAAGAATTAAATATATTACCTAAAATAGTACTCCTTCCGTTTCTATTTGATGTTCCCATTTTCTTTTTGGGATGTTTCAGAAAGTTCTTCCCATTTTGAATCTTTTACATTCTAAGAACATTTATATCCCCATCTTACCCTTCAACAACCAAATACTTATAACACTTTTTACTTTTTGTCTTACACATGGGCCCACTTTAGAATAATTAGTTTCTCAATCACCCAATTTTCTTTCTCTCTCTCTTACTCTTTCAAAAGCAAAAAGTATCAAAGTACACTTTATACAATATAAAATTCAAAAGATTCTCATCCACATCAATTTGCATTGATTTTCCCCCATATTCTAAATGGAAACATCAAATGGGAACACAGGGAGTATAAAGTTGGAATTTATGTCAAAATTACAAGTGAATCGGTATTATTAATGCTTGTAATTTACTACGTCCGTTTTTTAATATATATGTTTGCTTTTGCGCGCGGACCAAGAAAAAAGTGCAAAAGTAATAGGGAAGGTTAATAAAAGTAAGGAAAAAGTAAAAAAGGTAGAGAGAGAAGGAAAGAAAAAGTAGGAGAGAAGTGTAATAATTAGGTAGGCCAACCTTCCATTCATGAGAAAATGTAGAAAAATTCATATTAAAAAAAAACATCCCAAAATGATACATATTAAAAAAAACGGAGGGAGTACTT
The DNA here is from genome assembly GCA_947645195.1 of Patellifolia procumbens. Taxonomy (NCBI): domain Eukaryota; kingdom Viridiplantae; phylum Streptophyta; class Magnoliopsida; order Caryophyllales; family Amaranthaceae; genus Patellifolia; species Patellifolia procumbens. The sequence goes on along the minus strand of CANSGD010000888.1, from coordinate 352,383 downwards.
AAATTTCCTTATTACTTTAAAATTAAACTGTTAAACCTATCAGTTTTTCGAAGAGCTGCTTTATTCTCTTCTTTTTATTGGGCTTGGACTGTTGTCGATTTTTAAATTAAAATTATGCGGTCTCTTATAATAAGACCAACTCAATGAAGTTAGGCATTATTTATATACATTATTGATTAATATTGAATTTATCTGACCAATATATATACACATTGAAAGTTGAAATAGATATAAGTATACAATAATGATCTCTCTATCTCGGGGGTGGATTAAAAGTTGAAATTAAAGTAGAAAAAACTAAGTAAATTAACTCCCCTCTAAAAAAAAGTAAATTAACCAAAAGAAAAACAAAAAAAGAACACAAAAGCTTTTTAAAGAAGCCAACAGAGGAAACTTTTTTAAGAAGGTGAGGAAATCAGAAGAACTCAAGGGTGGTGGTAATAATAATTAATAACATACATAAAAATTATTAGCTAGAGTTAATGAGGGCATTAATCGTTTTGCACACGGATTGAGGAGGCTATAATGCAAGTTTGTGGAGCTACATTGTGAATGCATTATACTTCCTCCATCTTGAAATAAGTAAAACACTTTCTGTTTTGAGGTGTTTTAAATAAGTGATTGTTAGAATATAATATGTAAATATTTTATTATGTATTTATTTCCGTAAATATTTTATTATGTATTTATTTCCGTAAATATTCCCTTGTAAACCCTAGTGTGTACACTATATATTGTTAATTAATGGAATAGCCTCCTTAAGGAGATTATCACTATCTTTCATGGTAATCAGAGCCTAAACCCTAGCCACCTAATTCTCTCCCCTCTCTCCTCCCTCTCACACGTGAATTTCATTTTTTTCCTTCCCCCTTGCACGCCATTCATGGCTGCCGAGCAGAAATCCTCTTCTTCTTTCCATCCCGCTCTTCATCTTAACTACAAAAATGTTCTTCCAATCAATCTCAACATGGAAAAACCCCAATACAATGCTTGGGCAACCATTTTCCGCAATACTGCTCGTGCCTACCAAGTTTTAGATCACATCGATCCTAAAACCAAGCGTCCAAGCGACATTGATGACGATCTTTGGGATCGTCTTGACTCCATTGTCCTCCAATGGATCTATGGCACTATTTACGAGGACCTAATTTATGCTATTCTTGACGAAAAGGCGACGGCAATGGTGGCTTGGGATAAAATCCGCGACCTTTTCCAAGATAAAAAAGGTACTCGTATTGTTCATCTCGAAAATCAATTCGGTAACATCAAATTGCAAGATTTCTCTTCTTCCGCTGCCTATTGTCAATCTCTTAAGTCCGTTGCCGATCAACTTTCGAGTTTGAGTCATCCCGTTTCGGATAAAAGACTTGTTCTACAACTTGTTGTGGGTCTCACTGACGAATTTGACACCGTAACAACATTTATTCAGCAATCTCAGCCATTACCTTCGTTCCAAAACGCAAGGTCTATGATTGCGTTAGAAGTGACACGGCGGAATCAGTCAAAGAAAACTGCCTCGGCTTCCAATACCGTCCTCGTCGCTGCTTCTTCGACCCCACTCGCGAATTCTCACTCGCACTTCTCAAGCGGCCGCGGTGGTGGCCGCGGTGGTGGTGGCAAGCAACGTGGACGCAGCGGCAAACAGCAGCAGCAGGGTCGCGGACGCGGTGCACCTCCTGCCGCAGCACCACAATATCAGCCCTATGGGTACGGCTACCCGCCCTACGTTCCGTACGCCCCCGGCAACCCTACTTGGCCTTCCCACCCAGTCCGTACCCCACTCAGCAACCCAGACAGAGTACTGCTGCTCCCCGCCACAACGGGCTTCTCGGCCCAGCACCCGGATATACTGGACAGCACTTTAATCCGCCACAGCAGGCCTTCGTGGCCCCCTCCGCTGATCAGCCCACGTAAGACGTGCCCACCGAGCTTCCCCAATTATTGAATGCCATGACACTTCAACAACCGGATGAAAATCGGTACTTTGACACGGGCGCCTCCACTCATCTCATAAATGATCCAGGTATCCTCCCTTCTATTTCTAATTGGCGTTATTTAAATTCTCATATTATGGTTGGTGATGGTAAATTAATTCCTGTTAAAGGATCCGGCACGTCCGCCCTCCATTCTCCACACCCCTCCCTTACTTTACGTAACATCCAATATGCCCCTCCTATCGTCAAAAATCTAATCTCTGTCCGCCGTTTTACCACTGACAATCATGTTTCTGTCGAATTTGATCCTTTTGGTTTTACTGTGAAGGATTTGAGGACGGGAACGACTTTGACGAGGTGCAATAGTTCTGGAGACCTTTATCCACTTTCCGCTTCACCAACTCATACTCATTCCACTTTTGCTACTCTCTCTCCCTCCGTTTGGCACAACCGGCTTGGTCATCCCGGCTCTGCTATCTTAGACTATCTTAGGACTCAAAAATGCATTCAATGTAATAAAGTTTCCCCTTCCCCCATTTGTCATGCTTGTCAATTAGGAAAACATTGTCGTTTACCTTTCTCCCCATCGACTAATGTTACTCATGCTCCTTTTGCTATTATTCATACTGATTTATGGATGTCTCCTATTGTTAGTCCTACTGGTTATCGTTATTATTTATTATGCTTGGATGACTACTCTCATTATCTATGGATTTTTCCTCTCAAATCTAAGTCTCAAGTCTTCTCCACCTTTCTTCTTTTTCTCGCTGACATTAAAAATCAATTTAACTCCACTATCAAAACGATCCAATGCGACAATGGCACTGAATATGTTAAAAATGAGTTCAAATCTTATTGTGCTCAACATGGTATCGTTTTCCGTCATTCTTGTCCCTACACCTCCTCTCAAAACGGCAAAGCCGAACGCATGATTCGCACCACCAATGACGTAGTGCGCACTCTCTTATTTCACGCTTCTCTCCCCCCTTCCTTTTGGGTCGAAGCTCTTCATATGGCCACATATCTACTCAATATTCGTCCCACTAAAACTCTCAATTTCCTCACTCCTCTTCATCAACTATATAATCGTGCCCCTTCCTACTCTCGTCTCCACACATTTGGGTGTCTATGTTACCCAACATGAGTGCCACCATGGATCACAAACTTAGCCCTCGATCCACTCCTTGTCTCTTCCTTGGGTACCCTCCCAATCATCGCGGGTACCGTTGCCTTGACCTCTCATCTCGCAAAATCATTGTTTCTCGTCACGTGACGTTTGACGAATCCACTTTCCCATATTCCTCTCTTAATTCACCCAATCTCCAAGACTAGGATTTCCTCCACACGTCGCGGCCCACATCGTCTTCGGCCCAATCTTCTCCGTCCTCCCCCTCGTCTTTTCTCCCTCCCCTACCTCCTCTTCCCCCCTCTACAACCCAGTCCACCACAACCCCTCCCTAACCCTCTCCCTCCCCCCTTCTCCGTCCCCACTTGGGCCTCCCTCTGCCCAGCCCAACCCCCTCCCCATACCGAGCCCACCTCCCCCATCCACTCTCCTATACCTCGTTCCCCTCCCTCGCCTCTACCCAGCCCAACCCACCAACCTTCCTCAAACCCAACTCCCCTCCCTGCCTCCCCTCCCAGCACACCACCCACCAGCCCTTCTCCTCCCACGCCATTGAACCCAATTCGCCCTCCTAACCAACGCCAAGTTCCCCTTCCTAGCCCCGCCACAAACCGAAGTCAATATGGCATTTATAAGCCTAACCCTTACCTTGGTCACCGTTTCTTCAATGTCCAACCCCCCCACGCTCTTACCCATACCCCGCTCCAACCTTCAAGCCCTCCAGGATCCTAACTGGAAAGCCGCCATGTGTGATGAATTTAATGCGTTAATTAAAAATAACACCTGGACTTTGGTTGAACGCCCTAAGGGGGCTAATGTGATTCGTTGTATGTGGCTCTTTAAACATAAGTTCAGGTCTGATGGGTCTCTTGAGCGCTACAAGGCGCGATTGGTTGTTAATGAAAAAAGTGAGGAGGTTGGCATTCATTGTGATGAAACTTTTAGCCCTGTGGTTCGTCCTAACACTATTCGTACTGTTCTCAGTCTAGCTGTCTCTCGTCGGTGGTCCATCCACCAACTTGATGTGAAAAATGCTTTCTTACATGGTCATTTGCAGGAGACAGTTTATATGTTTCAACCACCAGGTTTTCAGGATTCCTCTAATCCCAAGGGTGTGTGTTTATTGCAAAAATCTCTCTATGGTTTGAAACAGGCACCGCGGGCATGGTATCAACGCTTTGCTACTTATATTTTGTCCCACGGCTTCATCAGTAGCAAATGTGATCCCTCTCTATTCATCTACCGTCGTGGACATGACATGGCTTATCTTTTGTTGTATGTGGATGATATTGTCTTGGCCACCTCCTCGGACTCTTTGCGGACTAGTATCATCTCTCTTCTCCGGTTCGAATTTGCATGAAAGATCTGGGCGCGCTCTCCTACTTTCTTGGCATTTCAGTCACACGTACCCCTAAGCACATGTTCCTATCTCAGAAGAAATATGCAGAGGAAGTCCTAGATCGTGCTAACATGTCCTCTTGCAATCCTTGTGCTACTCCTGTTGACACCAAGGCCAAACTCAGCGCCTCCAGTGTTCCTCCTATGAAGGATCCCACCCTCTATCGTCAGCTTGCCGGTGCACTTCAGTACCTCACATTTACCCGGCCTAACATCTCCTATGCCGTTCAGCAGGTATGCTTATTCATGCATGACCCACGTGAGCATCACTTTCACGCCCTTAAGCGCATCCTTCGCTACCTTAAGGGCACATTAGAGTTTGGCATGCAATATTCATCTACTCCTGCCACTGGTCTTGTTTCCTATACTGATGCAGATTGGGGTGGGTGCCCCGACACGAGATGTTCGACGTCTGGATATTGTGTGTTTCTTGGTGATAATTTGATCTCCTGGTCCTCTAAACGGCAAGCTAGTCTTTCCCAATCTAGTGTTGAGGTCGAATACCGTGGCGTTGCAAACGTCGTTGCTGAGTCTTGTTGGCTACGCAACCTTCTACTAGAGCTTCACTGTCCTCTGACTCGAGCTACTGTGGTCTATTGTGACAATGTTAGTGCAGTTTATATGTTTCATAACCCTATTCAGCATCAGCGCACTAAACATGTCGAGATGGATATCCATTTTGTCAGCGAGAAGGTTGCTCTTGGTCATGTACGTGTTCTTCATGTTCCTTCTGCGTATCAGTACGCCGACATCTTCACCAAGGGTCTTCCTCGGTCCTTGTTCCATGAGTTTCGCTCCAGTTTGAGCGTCCGTCTTCGTCCCGCTCCAACTGCGGGGGTTGTTAGAATATAATATGTAAATATTTTATTATGTATTTATTTCCGTAAATATTCCCTTGTCAACCCTAGTGTGTACACTATATATTGTTAATTAATGGAATAGCTTCCTCAAGGAGATTATCATTATCTTTCAGTGATGCACTTTATTTTTTTGCTTTATATGGTAACTATCTGCTTGTGAAATGACCTATGTGCCATTACTTTTTTTCTAAACATAGCATTAACAACATCTAACAACATTAAATTCAAAATAAGGTGGGGGACCACACCCACTAAATTCATGATTAATTATACTCTAAAATCTAAACACATTTTGCAATATTTTGCCTCAAAATTCGCAAAAACAACAATGTATCACTTAATTCAAAATGGAGGAAGTAGTACTCTTTCCTTTTTTTTAAAAAAGGACGTCTGATTTTTCGCTTGGACTAAGAAAAAAGTGCAAAATTAAGAGAGAAAAATGATAAAAGTAACAAAAAAAAGTAAAAAATATAGAGAGAAGAGAAAAAATAAAGAAGATAGAGAGAAGAAGAGAAAAAGTAGGATAGAAATGTAATAATTAGGTGGACCAACCTACCATTTATGAAAAAAGGTAGAAGTTTCCCAATTAATAAAAAAAATTTCTAAATGACAAAATGTCCCTATTAAACAGCGAGAGTATATAAGTGGGTACTTGGTGGAACGTGGCTCCCAAACGTCCTTCGTGGTGGTGGTTACCTGCAAAACAAGGAGAAACCGCGGGGGTGGTTCAGAGGATCGCCTCTCCGATGCCTAAGTCAGTCCAAGTTGAGCACAAGATCTCTAATAGAGAGAAAACGAGTATCAAGTGCAAGTATTTTGTGAGTGTTTGATTGAACGTACCTTACCTATGTATGGGCATGTGTATTTATATGAGACATGGACTTGTAACTGACCTAGCAAAGTAAGTGGGCCTCTTTGGAAGTGGGCCAAGGTGAAACAAGGCCTTCATTAATGTCCTGCCTAGAGGTTATATCCGGAGCAGTCTGCCTGGGGAGGTCCGCTCTGCTCCTGGTGCTCTGATGTGGAGTGGCAGGACCAGTGGTCTGCTGCCAGTTGGAGGTCTGCTAGGCAGACCCCATACAATTTGCCCCCCAGACCCAGTATTTGCAGATTGCAATATGCTGGGTACGTTTGTTTTTGGTCTGGCATTCTGCTCTTCGCAGACCGATAAGTGATTCTCTGATAGTTGCTCTTCACAGACTTCAAAGAGCCTCCATTTTTCCCGCCCATTTGGTTAAGGTGTTGAGCAAGGATCATTAATTCATTTTGAATTGATGTGACTCTTTGGGTTCCCAAGGAATGTAATGATGGGAAATTAATGCTGAGTGGATGTATTTTGCCTATTTAAAGGTTGAATCGACCCCTTCTGAAACTTTTCATTCTCTTCTCTTTCGAACCTCTTGCCCATAGATTTTCCTGTTGCTTTCCAAGAATCTCCTCTTGCCTCAGCTATTTTCGAGTAATTTCCTTCGAATATCCTGGGATTTGTCTGTGTCTGGTCCTCAATTTGGAATACTGGTATTTCGCGTCTGCTGTCTTCGCTTTCTCGTTTCTCAGCTCCTTACGTTCTTCATACAGGTAAAACTTTTTCTAGATCTACTTTTGATTTGTTCCTCTTGGATGGTTTGGGTGTGGTTTTCTCTATGTCTATGGGTTCTCCCTTTTTTCCTCTGTGCGCACTTCTTTGCCTGTGTTTTGGGAATTAGGGTTTGCCTTCCTTTGACCTTCATATCCGATTTGTTTATTTGCTTGCTTCTTGTGTGTTTGGTGTTGTTTTACCCCCGTTCTGTCGTTCTAGGTAGTAGGCTCTGCTCTGCCTCTTCAGCTGAGCTCTGCTCTACCTATCCGCTTGACTGTTGTCTGTGGGATTTTTAGGGTTTGCTTTGTTTACCCTGTTATCCTCTTTACTTGCCGGGCTGTAGGTTTTTGTGATATGCCTCCATTGTTTTGTTTGTACCATTTGCAAGAAAATATCCTATTTCTTGGCTATCTCTGATCTTCTCATACCATACATATCCTTGCCCCCCAGTCTGGTGGCTCAGTCTGTAGGTCTGAGGTGCCAGACTACTCTGCATGTATCTTTTTGCCAGAAAAGCAAGAAAATATCCTATTTATTGGCTATCTTTGGTCTTCACATACCATACATATCCTTGCCCCCAGTCTGGTGGCTCAGTCTATAGGTCTGAGGTGCCAGACTACTTTGCATGTATCTTTTTGCCTGAAAAGCAAGAAAATATCCTATTTCTTGGCTATCTCTGGTTCACATACCATATATATCCTTGCCCCCCAGTCTGGTGGCTCAGTCTGTAGGTCTGAGGTGCCAGACTGTTTTGTATTGTGGCTTTAGGTCTGATGTTTTGTCTTCTGCCTCTTGTGTTGTGCAGAATGTCTACCTCTTAGTCTACCGCATCCCGTGGAAAAGGCGTGGAGTCTACTTATTCATCTGAACCGGACGAGCCTTACCCGATGGATACCCGGTCTCCGTTCTTGAAGCTGGATCTTCCTCGGTGTAAGGACGAGGTGGTTCCAGAGGAGTGAGCTATCTTTGACCCCTGGGATGGCTTGCGCCGGGAGGTTTTGGGCCCTGAGACAAACAGGTTCCCTCCTAACTATAAATTCAAGCCCTCTCTGCCCCGCATCAAATGGTCCTACAGTAGACATGAGATGCAGCTCACTGCCCTATATGACAGCAAGGGCAAGCCGTATTTGGCCAAAAAGTCTGCAGATGCGTTCAAACGGGCGCATGCTGCTTATTACCTTGAAATTGCTGCGGATATCAAGCACTTGACGGTCTATCCTGTTGATCTCACTCTGAAGGATTGGCGGGATAGTTTCGTCTTTGTTAGGGTACCGACGGAGGCGGGGCACCCTTATCAATTCACGGCTCCTCTACGCCCTGTGGAGCCTGATTTTCAAAAGAAGAAGGACCCCCATGTTCTGAACTAGGACGAGAGGGTAGCTTAATACTACTTCAAGTCCAAGCCCAAGGGAGCTGCTGACGGGAAGCAGCTTCTTCCCAAGTATTGGCTGCCGCATAACTATGTGATGTGTCAGAATGCCTTCCTGAGGATAGGAAAACTGTCACCGGACTACACTACCGGTAAGTGCTCATCCAGCCTTTGTCCTTGACATTTTTATTTTCCGTTTTGCTGTGCCCCATGGCACTCATTTTTTGTGCTGTTCTGCAGCTCCATGAAGAAAGATAGCTCGCGCTCTGATTATGGTGGGTCCTGAGCTCACAAATACGCTCTGCCCCTTTCCCTTATTTTCTGCCTGTTAGCTGATTTGTAGTTGCTGATGAACTTTCTGATTTTTTTAGAGACTCTGGGGTCTGCCATCCCCATGGAGCTGGGTTTGAGTGAGTCTTTGGTGTGTCGCCGGTATCGTCCGATACCGGATCCGGGGACCTACACCGTCCCGGATTTTATCAAGGAGATCAACAATACTCCTCTGGACCATCCTTCCCTTGTGACCAAGCGTCCGACGCTTGTAGATAGGTACACAGGGGTGTCTCGGCCGTCGACTGACCCTTCTGCTACTATCACCGAGATTGAATCTGGTGATGAGGAGGAGGCGGCGGCTGAGCCTTTACAGACTCGTCGTTCCCGGCGTGCCGTGAATCTGCCGGAGGACGATGATGATGATGATGATTGTGATGCAGAGGGAGCCAGCACTATGCAAGGGACGGTTCTGGTTGTTGAACCCCTACAACAGCTTCCTCCTGTGCAGACATGTACCGTTTTCGATGATCAATCTGCTCTTTCTATTTGTATGTATTTTGTTGCAAACTCCTCATCTGCTCTGCTTATTTCCAGATCCACTTGCGGTGGAGGAAGTGTCCATGGGAGAGCCTGACCAGGCAAGGACCGAGTTTGACAGGACTGAGAAAGAAATCACTCCAACGGATGGTTCTGCTCAATCTGGTGGAACTGGTCATGAGTCTCACCAAGCAATGACGGAGTTCGACAGGACTGAGGCAGAGACTGCTCAGGCTGCCACGACTCAGACTGCAGAGGGCCAGACTGCATTAGGTATGTGTCTTCTTCAGACCCATGATTTTCTTTCTTCCCTTTTTCTCTTCACTTGAAAGTTCTTGACCTTTCTGCCTTATTTTTGATTTGATACGTCCCACTGGGCAGGCCAACCAGGAGGAAGTGTTTGAGCCTCTTCAACACGAGAAGGTGGAGCAGCTGAGTTCAACTTCTGTCCCAGTGGTGGAGACTGTCATGTCTCCCCCTGTTCAGGAGTCTACTCCTACTGCTCAGAAGCCTACTCCTCCTGCTCAGAAGCCTACTCCTCCTGGAAGGAAGGCTGCTCCTCCTCCCAGAGGTTTCAAGCAGACCCTTGCTCCAACCCCCGAGCAGTTGGCGCGTCTGGTTAGTGTTTTTTCTTTCTTTTGTCTGTCAGTTTTCACTTTAACTTGTGTCTTTCTTTGCTGATAATGCTATTTTCCTTTGCCTTTTCCAGCGTGATCTGCGGGCTAAGAAAGCCCAGTCTGCTGAGGCTCTTCAGACCTCTGCTCCAACTGCGGGTCAGCCTAAGGCTCCTGCAGAGCCTGCTCAGAAGGTTGTAGTCGAATCTGAGGTCTCTTCACATTCCCAGAAGAGACCAGTAGGGAGGCAGAGCGAGGAAAGGGCTCCTCCACAAAAGAAAGCTCGTCTTCCTGCTGACCCCACTCAGATCGTTGATGTCAAGGTTGAGCAAGTCACCAAAGGTGCGTATCCTTTACCCGGTCTCAATTCCGACCCTTTCCCTTCTGTGTAACTTACTGGTCTTTCCTTTGGCTAAGGTTCTCTGCAGAGGGGATCGGCGGATGACCAGCATGAGGCTCAGGGGCGGGAGCAGATGTCTGTGGCCTTCCCTGACCCCAGTGAGTGGTTGAAGCTTTTGGCCGGTCTCTTTTCACCGGATTACGTCGTCCAGGACGTTCCTTTGGAGTGTTGTCTGTCTTTTTCTTAGTTATCTGCTTCTGAATCTTTTATGGTCAATCTGATCTATTTTCCCTTGAATATAGGCTGCACGGGCCGGCGCCTTTATTGGGGAGTTCTGCCATGCATTAGGGCTGGGCAGACATGAGGTAGACCTCCCTGAACTGCATCAGCTCAGAGCTCAAGTGGCGCAGCAGAGTCAAGAATATGCCAAGCTGAAGGCGGCCAACTCTCTGATTGTGGCTACATGTCAGGCTGCTGAGGAGGAGAGGGATGCCCTGATTGTGGAGCGTGACACCCTGCGAACCGCCAACCAACACATGGAAGGTATGGCGGGGAAGTATGAGGCTATCGCTCCTGAACATTCAAAGCTCTCTTCCCAGCTGAGTGAGGCGTCGTCTCGGGCTTCCGTAGCGGAAGCGAAGCTGAAGACCTCTGAGGCTAGGCTGCAAGCTGCGTTGAAAGAGCAAGAGCAGCTTAAGGGTCAGCTTTCTGCTGTGCAGGCTGACCATGAAGGCTGCTCTGCTAGGTTGGCTCAGCAGGCCAAGGAGGCTGAGCAGGCTCTGAGGCAGAGGGAAGCTGAGCTAGGAGCAGAGTTCTCCAAGCTACTGTCAGAGAGAGAAGCTTAGCTGAAAGCCGAAGAAACGGCATGAGTTGCACAGATGGAGGAGGCGTTTGGGAACAAGTATTGGGAGGATTGCAAAGTCGCTGTTCGTAGAGTCCTCTAGCATCTGCAGCCCTCTTTCAACTGGGATGCTTTCGACGAGGCCTACGCCCGTCAGGTGCACATGCAACCTCCTGCCACCCAGGAGCTCAGAGACCTGGAGCTGCTCTACTCTCTGCCCCCAGAGGGAGAGTGCTCAGAACAACAAGTTGATGGGAGCTCTGCGGGAGGTGGCAGCTCTATTCCTAAACAATAGGAACTCGGGCGGCTATCTCGCGCTTCGTCTTAGTCTTCTTGTGACTCCTGTCTGACGTTTGGGAGCCTGTGCTGAACTGACTGCAGTCCTCCGTTTTTGCCCTCCGATGATATCCCTAATTGACTTGTCTTGTAATATTTGCAATTAAATAGTCAAACATTTCCTTTTCATCTGTATTTGCTTCCTTCTTTTGGTTAGGTAGCCGCCATTATTGTAGTAGTGTTGTAGCATTCTGATCTGGTTCATAGCCAGACCCTTTATGTAAGATACAATGATTTCTCTGAAATGCAAGTTGTATTCTGGTATTGATTTTTGTCTTCCTTATCTTGTGCATGCTAAATCTTCTTATTTTTGCTAAGTGTTTGTGCTAAACTATTCTTTAACCTGGCATATCTTGCAGATCCAAGGGCATTCTGCTCTGATGCTGAGTTTGCTGTGTAGCAGCATAGCATATCTGAGTGTATTTGTTTATTCGGCACGGTGGCGGGTGATATTTGCTTAGAGCTGCGACTTTAGGGGCCCTTTACTCTTCTGCTCCGCCTTATGTGTGACAATGGTCCAACAATAAGCAGAGCAAAGGAGATATTTTGACGCCCTAAGTCATGGTGGTTTTGGGAGTTTTGGGGTTTGCCCTTTAACTCCTTCTGCCATAGTTTTCGTGTAGGGGTACGTTTGGTTCTTTAGAACTCTGGCGTCCCCATTAACCTTAGGTGTCTATGACTTATCCTTGCTGCTTTTCGGGCCTTTGGCCCTGCAGGTTTAGAGGTAGAGGTCTATGACATCGCTAAGTCGAGCTGGCATCCGATCACTCTGTGGTCCTCATGGGCTCTGGACAGAGTTGACCTTTCGGCTAGCTCCCTTTCTTCATATATAGTTTTTTTTGTGTCTGATGGGCCTCTTCAGCCTTCATTCTGACTCAGACCCTGTTTTCTTTTGCCAGGCTGTGGTATTTTTTCTCAGTCTGCTGATGGTCTGTTTGATTTTGGCATTTTGTTTTTTATAAGGAACAGATAAGGGGATGGGGGTTTAATGCGAAATGGAGAGTGTATAGTTTGCAAAGGGTGGCTCAAAGGCCTTTCATTCATAGGAGTTTTTTGATACAATCTGGGTTACACGAAGTATTTTTTTCAGTATTCGGGCATTCCAGTTGCTTTTCAGTTCGCTCCCATCCATTCTTTTCAATCTGTAGGTTCCAGGGTGTAGCTCTTCACTAACCTGGTAGGGTCCTTCCCACTTAGCCGACAGCTTTCCATGTATTTTGTCTTTCTGCACAACTGTCAGCTGCTGCATTTCTGAGCGCCAGATCCCCTACCTCCAGAGGCCTAGCCCTCACTTTCTGATTATAGTATCTGCTGATTCTGGCTTTGTAGGCTTCCATTCTGAGCCTAGCTTCGTTTCTGTGTTCGTCCAACTGATCTAGATTTGTTCTCAGAGCTTCATCGCACACACCTGGCTCAAATAGGCTTATTCTCAGACTTCCATATCCAATCTCAACAGGCATGACGGCCTAAGAGCCATACACCAGGTGGAAGGGGGTCTGCCCAGTTGACTCTTTGACTGTGGTTCTGATTGACCACAGAGTGTTAGGCAGCTCCTCTAACCATTTACTTTTCTGCTCCTCCAGCTTCTTTTGCAGACCTATCAGGATTTTCTTGTTAGCGGCTTCGGCTTGACCATTGCACTGAGGGTTGCAGACTGAAGACAGAGCGTATTTGATCCCAAACTGTTCAAGCCACCCTGACAGGGGCATATTGTCAAACTGTCTCCCATGATCGAAGACGAAAGCCTTTAGGATCCCGTACCTGGTGATGATGCTTTGCCATAGGAACTTTCTGACGGCTGCTTCAGTGATGGTGGATAGGGCTTCTGCCTCTATCCACTTAGTGAAGTAGTCTACCCCCACAATCAACAACCTCTTCTGATATTGGGCTATTGTAAAGGGTCCCAGAATGTCCAATCCCCATTGGGCGAAGGGGATAGGATTGTAGATCGGCATGAGGTTGTTTGCTGGCAGCTTGATGTTTGGGGCGAACTTCTGGCAGCTGTCACACTTGTTCACCAGAGCTTCAGAGTCAGCTTTCATTGTGGGCCAATAAGAACCCGCTCTGAGAGCTTTGTGAGCCAGAGCCCTTGGCCCAATGTGGTGTCCGCAAAGACCTTCATGGATCTCCCTCAATATGTAGTCTGCGTCTCTCTGCCCTACGCATTTGAGTAGGGGCAGAGAGAAAGACTTCCTGTATAGCTCGTCCCCGATCAGGCAGTATCTCATGCTGTCAGCTTAAGCTTTCTTGCTCTCATCTTTACCTCTGGTAGTTTACCAGTCTGCTTATACTCAGCGATCTCCCTGATCCATTCTTGCATATCCTCCAGCTCTAAGACTCGCTCAGCATCCTCGCAGATTGCACTGGTGGGTCTGACTTCCACCAGGACAGATCTGTTCAATTCATGCAGACTGCTGCTCCCCAATTTGGATAGAGCATCTGCTTGGGCGTTCTTTGCTCTGGGCACTTGTTCAATTCTGAAACTTTCAACATTTGAAATCAGAGACCTCATCCTGGCCAAGTAACTTTGCATTATGGGCTCTTTAGCCTCATACTCCCCCTTTACTTGGTTGGTGACCAACTGAGAGTCAATTTTGAGGTGGACGTGCTTGGCTTCCAGAGTCTGGCAAAGCTGCAGTCCAGCGATGGCCGCTTCGTACTCTGATTCATTATTGGTTGCTGAAAATAAGAATTTCATGGCGTATGCAATGATTTTCCCTTCCGGGGTTCTGATGACCACGCCTTCCCCAGAGCCATTGATGGTTGCAGACCCATCTGTAAAGACTTCCTAGGCTCTGGGCTCTCCAACTGCTTCCTGGTATGCACACTCTGTTAAGAAATCTGCCAGAGCTTGTGCTTTGATGGCGGTTCGTGGGGCGAACTTAATGCCGAACCCTGTCAGCTCCAGGGCCCAGTTCATGATTCTCCCCGATTTGACTACCTTCTTCATTGCCTTTTCTAAGGGCATATTTGTCAGCACAGTGACGGGATGTGCGTCGAAATATGGCCTCAGCTTTCTGGTGGCTAGCACTACTGCGTAGGCTGCCTTTTCTATCAATGGGTAGCGTGTTTCTGCACCCGTGAGGGTGTGGCTCACAAAGTACACTGGCTGCTGCTTCTTGTTTTCTTCTTTCAACAGGACTGCACTCACAGTTGCAGCAGTAACAGCAATGTACAGGAAGAGAGCCTCCCCTGTCTTGGGTCTGGCCAGTGTTGGCAGACCAGAGAGGTGTGATTTCAGTTTCTTGAATGCCTCCCTCTGCTCTGCTTCGCACTTCTCTTTGTTCCCCTTCAACATTTTGAAGAATAGGAGAGCTTTCTCTGCAGACTGAGCTATGAATCTAGACAGGGCTGTCATTCTGCCTGTCAGCCTCTGGATGTCTCTGATGCTTTTAGGCTCTGGCAGATCCATAGCTGCTTTCACTTTGTCGGGGTTTGCGTCAATCCCCCTTTCACTGACCAGATAGCCCAGAAATTTCCCTGACCGCACTCCGAACACGCATTTTTTAGGATTTAGTTTCATGTTGTGTTTATGGAGATTGGCGAAGGTCTCCTTCAGGTCTTCTATATGGTCAGCCTCAGTTTTACTTTTGGTGATGACGTCATCCACGTACACCTCCAGATTCCTTCCCCTCTGACCTACAAAGACCTGATCCATCAGTCTTTGATAGGTGGCGCCTGCATTCTTCAGCCCGAAGGGCATCATGTTATAGCAAAATACCCCGATAGGGGTGATAAATGTCGTCTTTTCTTTATCTGCAGGATCCATGAAGATCTGATGGTATCCGCTGAATGCGTCCATGAAGCTGAGCAGAGCATGGCCACTGGTGGAGTCTACCAGCTGGTCGATTCTTGGTAAGGGATAGCAGTCCTTGGGGCAGGCCTTATTGAGGTCTGTGAAGTCGACACACATCCTCCAGCTCCCATTCGCCTTTTTTACCATTACCACATTGGCCATCCATTCTGGATATTTGCAGGGCTCTATGAACCCTGCCTCGAGCAGCTTCTGTACCTCTTCCTCGATGGCTTTATTTTTCTCCGCAGAGTAGTTCCTCCTCCTCTGCTTTACGGGCCTGTACCTTGCGGCAGTGTTCAATCTGTGGTTGATGGTGGCAGGGTCTACCCCAGGCATCTCAGCTGCTGAGAAGGCGAACACATCTGCATTCTCTTTCAGCAGACTGATTAGGTTGACTCTGGTTTCAGGATCCAGGTCTTTACCTATTCTGACTGTCCTGCCTTCTTCCGGTCCCAAGAGTACCACTTCGGTCTCTTCCCCCGGTTAAGGCTTATTTTCTTCTTGATCTGCTTCCAACCGAGCATCGGCCTCACTGATAGCTGCACATTCTTCCTTTCTTTCCTTGGCCTCTTCGGCCTTTCCTTCCTTTCCTTCCTTTCCGGCTTCTTCAGCCTGGTCCTTCTTGGCTTTTTCAGCCTCTTTCTTCATTCCTTCCTTTTTTTCCTTTCTCCTCTTTCTCCTGGACCCAGAGTGGTCAGGAGGAGGAGGTCATTTATCCTTCTTCAGAGCGGTCAGATTGCATGACCTAGCTGCTCTCTGGTCTCCCCTCAGTCTGCCTACCTCACCAGTACTGCTTAGGAAAAGCATGGTCTGGTGATGGGTTGACGAGATCCCCTGCACTGCCTCAATAAACTTCCTTCCCATCAGAGCGTTGTACGGTGATGGGAGGTCTACTACCAGGAACTCTTGCACTACAGCCCTCTTCACTCCATTCCGCCCCTCTGTGGTCACAGTCAGATGTATTTTCCCCTTTGGGATGATGGAGTTCCCTGTGAAGCCGACGATTGGAGTTCCTCCTCGTTTCAGCATTGAACGGTCCAGCTCCATTTTATCGAAGGTATCCTTGTAAAGGATATTCACGGCGCTCCCGCCATCCAATAGTATTCTTCGCACATCTGTACTACTAATCTCCAGAGTGACTACTAGAAGGTTAGAGTGTGGAAAACTGATGCCTTTGCAGTCCTGTACTGTAAAAGTCATGTTTGGCAGATCTGGGCTCAGCTCTGCCTGGTCGATGGAGTAGAGGTTGGGGTGGGTGAGCTGCCTCAGATGAGCCCTCTCTCCCCCCATCGAACTAGAACTGCCAAATATGACATATATCGTCTTCTTTTTTCCTTCCTTGATCTCCGACCGCTTGTCCTGTAGTTTCTGCCCTTCATTCTGTTGTTCCTTCTCCTTGATCCCCTAATTCCGGGCCAGGTACTCCTTAAAGTAGCCTCTTCTGATCAGGCTTTCCAGATCATTTTTTAGACTTATGCAGACTTCGGTACTGTGGCCTGGCACCTCATGGAAAGCGCAGAACTCTGCCATGTTGGGGCCTAGGCTTCTCTTCTTGGTGGGAGGTGGTCTGTGCCACTTGCTGTCATCTCTGTTGGTCAGAAAGATCTCAGCCCTGGGCATGCTGAGGTTGTTGTAGTTATTGTACTTCTCCTGGGCCCTCAGCCGGTCCACCTCCCTCTCTGCTTCCTTCTGCTTCTCTCTTCCTCTGTTCTGATGGGGCTTGGAGTCTCCAAAGTTCAGTCTGCCTCCCATGAAGGGCTGCTCATTCTGCCTGGTTTCTTGCCTGGCAGGCCTGCCTACTCCGGCTGTCGAGGCTTTGTTGAAGTCCTCGACAGCTATGTATTTTTCTGCCAGGGCCAGGGCTTCGCTGAGCTCCGTCATGGTGACCCATTTTAAGTCGTCCCTGAATTTACTGGTGTGGGGTAAGGCATTCCTCAGAGCGTGCAGAGCGAGCTTCTGCTCAAGCTCTGGGATGTGCACCAGCTCTTTGTTGAACCTCCCAATGAAGGCTCTCATTCTGAGTCTGCTTCAGCAATAGCAGCTCATGAGTGAACTTGCTTCTCCTGCTTCCACTGACGAAATGCTCTTTGAATCTCTTCTTCAGTTCATCAAAGTTAGCTATCGTTCCTTGAGGGATAGTTCTGAACCAAGTCTGAGCTATCCCTGCCAGAGTGGCAGGGAAGTGTCTGCACCAAGTAGCTTCGTTGTAGTTCCCTAGCTCCATGTGGGTTTCAAAGGCTGCCACATGCTCCTTTGGGTCTCCCTCCCCTTCAAACTTGAGGTTCAGTGGGAGCTTTGCCTTCGACACTCTGGCCGCAATGATTTCAGGTGTGAAGGGAGATTTGGAAGGAGATCTGATTTCCTCTACCGGTGAAACCACAATGGGTCTGGAACCACCTCTGTGGGATATGAGTCCTCTGAGATCTGTGGGGGCTCCATTGTCGCCTGAGCCTTCCTCTGGTATTGTCCCTAGTCTCAGGCTGACGTGCCTTCTGACTGATCCGCCTCCAGGCGTAGACAGGGCCTCTTCAGCTCCTGCGTTACTCCTGATCCTGCGCCGGGGCCTCCCCTGGGCTGCGCCTCCTGGGTTCCCCCTGTGGACAGACTTCTGGCTTGAGCCTGTCGTATACCCTGTGGGTGTAAGTTCCTCGAACATGCTGGGGTGCTCCTCCTGCATCACCTCAATATCCCATTCGTCCTCTTGCCAACCCCTCTTGATGTATCCAGGTCCATAGCGGCTAGAAAGGCCATACTCTGAGGTGGGGGTGAGGTTGATGTTTGTCTTGTTATACCCGCATAGAGGTTCTTCTGTGGCTGCCTCCTCTTCAGATGACAGCCGCAGGTGCCTTCGAACTGAATCATGTGTTCTAGTTCTCCTCCTCTTTCGAGAAGGTTGGCCTCCAACAGTCTGCATATACTACTGGGCAGATTGCAGCACGTGGATGGCTGCTTGGAGTTGTTCAGGTGTGGGCATGACCACTGAGCTGCTTGGCTGCTGGGTCTGCCTTGTTTCTCGAGTGTGGGTAGCAGTGTTGTCCCTTCTTGCTGACCTGGTGGTAGCAGCACTACCCCTTCTAGTTGATCTCGTGGTTGTTTCTCTTAGTGGAGAGTTGCTCTCTCCTCCTGAACTGTAGGAGCCGAGTGTTTCTGAGGTTGGAACCACCATTGCGAAGTTGTAGATTGGGCTTTTCTACTCTTCCCCTCCTTCTAGCGCCAAATTGTTTCTGTCCAAGACAGCTACAGTGTATGTGGTGGTGGGTACTTGGTGGAACGTGGCTCCCAAACGTCCTTCGTGGTGGTGGTTACCTGCAAAACAAGGAGAAACCTCGGGGGTGTTTCCGAGGATCGCCTCTCCGATGCCTAAGTCAGTCCAAGTTGAGCACAAGATCTCTAATAGAGAGAAAACGAGTATCAAGTGCAAGTATTTTGTGAGTGTTTGATTGAACGTACCTTACCCATGCATGGGCATGGGTATTTATATGAGACATGGACTTGTAACTGACCTAGCAAAGTAAGTGGGCCTCTTTGGAAGTGGGCCAAGGTAAAACAAGGCCTTCATTAATCTCCTGCCTAGAGGTTATATCCGGAGCAGTCTGCCTGGGAGGTCCGCTCTGCTCCTGGTGCTCTGACGTGGAGTGGCAGGACCAGTGGTCTGCTGCCAGCTGGAGGTCTGCTAGGCAGACCCCATACAATACTTCAGTTCAACTTCATTGAAACTTGAATTATTATGAACGTTAACTATATTTTTTTTTCAAATGAACTTGTTAGGATACAATACAAGCTCAAGGTAGTGGGGGCTTGTGGTAGACTCATGATTATTGAATCTATAAGTTTCATGGAACTAGACTGACGGGTGCTTTATGACTTGGTTTGTGTGGTTATTATTAACTTAGTGAAAAAGTTTGTCGATTTTGGACGAATTTCTTGTCATGTAAGTACCTTTTATAAAACTAGTTGTTGCACCGCGCGCGTAGCGCGCGGTACCCCAAGGTATCATAAATTATAGTACAAAATGAAGGGTAATGTATTGGTAAACAAGTCTAAGAATATCCAGCAACGAACTTCTGTGTCCATGAGTTGAGTGGATTGTAGTGAAGTGAACTTCCGCGAGCAGATTGCAGTGAAGTGAACTCTGCGAGATCATTCCACGCAGAGATTACCATAGGGTGTTGCGTGCTGCGAAAAAGGTTTAGAAACTGGGGGTTATTGAGGACGACTATTTCAATTTAGTGATATGGTTTAGTTTTCAAGAATAGATCACATGCCTTCAAAAGTAATTGTATTGAAATATCAGCAATTGAAAAGATTTTTTGATTGAAATGACCAAAACCTTTTAAACACTTAGTCTTCTAATTTTGAATAAACTAAAAGAAGGACACTATACCAAATTCAACTAAGAGAGAGATATATATATAGAGAGAGGAGCATACGTTTTCCGCTACTGAAAACTTGGTGAACAACAGGTTTCTTCCGGCCAAAGAGACGGTAGATACGGGTCAAATTGGCAATTTCAAAAGAAAAAGAAATTCATGGGAGCTTCAACAAGGGAGGCTAGGGATGAGGGACAAGGGAGACAGAGGAGGGTGAGACACTATCCTAGCAAAAACAGGAAAGTGAAAGAAAAAGATTAGAGAGACCGACAGGAAAAATCGGAAAAGCAAGCATGAAAAAAAAGGGAAAAAAAGAAATATAGTGAGTGAACAGTGAATTTCACCATTTTGTGAGCCATATCACTGCTCACGGTAACTTCAAACTTGGACTTTTAAATGGTAGGGAAAATGAAATACTGAAATGGCAAAAAAAGAAATCACTTGAGGCTGCTCTCGTAAGGGGTTGTTCCTCAGCATGAACTTGGTTGGAAGATTGCGATACTGAATCAAGGTACCCTATTTCACTGCTCAAATTTTCACAAATCCAACAACTTCAATCCTTGTGTCTGACAATTCATCGAGGAGAACTCATATTTTCTACAGAAGATTAAATTAATCTATCAAAACCACGGGGATTGAATAATTTCCCGTAAATCTTGGAATTAATATCATGTAGAAGATAATGTTAGATACTAATCATCCATAACATTTTGTCACTTATAACTTAAACCGCAAGCCACAATAACAAACACATTAGCGTAATTCAGAGGCTGATATATTCTCAGGAAACAATAAGGGTTCATACCAATGGAAGAAAACATCGATAACAATGCACGACAACCTCCTTAAAACAACAACTGGACCAAGGGGGTGGTCTCTTTTGGCCCATTCTCCTGTTTTTGCCACTAAAATCTGACTCTAGTATATATTTTTTAATCTTTTTCCTTACAGGCGGTCCTCCTTCACCAAACTCGACAACACCATGCCTAATCAAGTTGCCCTAAAATACAAAAGAGTGAATAATGTAACCAAGAGAGAAAAAATTAAAAGACGACGACTTTCAACATTGGAAAAAAAACCTGATATCTTCCCCATATGCTCCAAATACACGGGAACAATAAGAATAAAATGCACAAGTCCAACTATTTAATACAAGTATGAACTGTTTCATCAAAAACTGCAGAGTAATTAACAGATATTACCAGGGACAAACCAACTATATTAGTAGTTCTGTAAAGCAATATGTAAATGCTTCACATACTTGCACTCTGGCCTTAATTGTGGTTAAATGCTCTTCACTCAATACTCTATGCACCCAGATGCTTTTAACAGCAAATCAACGACATCTCTCTTGCATTCTGTCACAATGCACAACGAAGATCACACAAAAGTAAGTTAAGTAACTACTCTCTGCTCAAAGCTCGAAATGTGACTCGACAATCAAGAGATATGTACCTGTAGAAATTATCCTATCCGACGAACCAAGGTACAAGCAATATGTTGGCTTCAACCAATATCAAAACCGCCAAGATGTAAACCAAGAATAACACTTCATACCATGAATTTGATACATAGATTTCCTGCACAACAAGTGAAATGATACCAATTTTTCTGAAAAACTAAAATTAATCACTAAATAACCCACCACTATTAAAAGAATATATATTTTATTTTAGGAAAATTAGACAACAACCGTCCAAGCTATGGCCCTCCTTCTTGAAACTTTTTATTCATTGATTAACTCGGTATAGTCCCAACTTTGAGAATATCTTCGCAAAATAGTCGTGAGTGGCTTATAACCTGTTGAACAGGTTCAACGAAAGAAGGCGGCGATAGTTAAACAAAAGTAGTGAAAAGAGAGAGACGAACCAGAGATGAACCAAGCAATACATAAAAGCTAGTACAGCACGCCCAAAAAAATAAAGTAAAGCTACTATGGTACGTATCCTTGATTTGCCTGCAGGCGTATCATCGATGAATTGTGATTGTGCTAATGCTAGTTGCGCATCGCATGAAAGCACGTCGTGGAGATTGCTCTAGCTCTTGCATTAATGACAACAATCAAGTCTCAATATATTGTCTCATTATTCACCAATCATCATCAATAATGTCCTCACCAATATTAATATAAATTTGATAACTGAGTTATCTTAATTATTTGAAGATCAAATAGTAACGCCACTTTAAGCTCAAGCTATTCAAAGTAAGGCGGCGATATTATCGCTTTAAACGCCATTCTTAACTGCCGCATTGAAACCGAATTAAATGATCATGACCCTACATTATGTTTAGATAAAACCCTTAATTAGTATTTGTCCCTCCATTGCCAAAAGGAAAACAAGTTTTTTAGGGGACATGGAGTTTATCTTATTATACAATAACATACCGAATGAATGCAAATTACTACCCCCGTCCCTTCTCTTCACATAAGAAAGCATGGCAATAGGATTTTAAGGTGAGGGGACATGGAGTCTTGTCTTATTATGCACATATAGAATAAACGTGAATTACTACCTCCGTCCATTCTCTTCATGTAAGGAAGCACGTTATAACGGGTTTTTGTCTTGTAACACAACCTATGAAATGAACGTTAATTATTGCTTCTGTCCATTGTCCATTCTCTTCACGTCAGGATGCACGAGGTAACATGCTCTTGAGGTGAGGAGACATGGGTTTCATTTTATTATACACCTATGATCTGAATTACTACCTTTAACCCCTCCCTTAGACCAAAAAGCACATTGTATCGGGTTTAAGCGAGGGGATGAGAAATCTTACTTAACCACGCGATTGGAAGAACCGATTAAGCATTAATCAATCATTAATCAAATCGGAAAAAACAAAAGCATGCAGTTGCATAGATACAAGAAACCTAATAAACAACAAATTAAAGAATCTAAACGAACTAACCTCAGAAATCAATCGAATCGGATCAGCACGGAAATAGTTCGAAAGAGTAAAATCTTCTTTGTTTTTTGAGGGAATCATTGACTTGAAAGCAGAAACTGCTACTTGAGAAATATATATGAACTGATCAAATAGTATAAATGTCGGTGATTTTTTTTTCATTAATAGATAATAGGTTAAGGAAACTAAACTCTAAAACATAGAGAGAGAAAGAGACGAAGTGACCTGAAAAACAGTGAGAGCGACGAACTTGTCAAGGTGAAGAGTAAGTTGATGTCAGTGCTTCTTCTAGTACCAGATCTGGATGGGAGTTTGTCTGAGTTTCCAAGTACTCAAGTGCCGACATCACTGATGTTTCTCTCTCTTTTGTGAAATTCGCAAGTGAAAGAGACGAACCAGAGATGAAGCAAGCAAGGAAGGAACAACCGAACACGAGATATCAGAAATGTCAATCGGAGACATCCCTTGTGGAAACCCTAGTGAAGTTGGAAGGGAAAGAGGAGAGAGCTGGAAATTGGAAGGGTTGTGGAGCAAGTGAGAAAAACCGGAAATACAACACGTAGAAGGGCAGCAAGGCAAATAGGTGAAAGCACAGGAGCAAAAGCGTCCGAACACTGTTCCTAAGCTACAGTAACTCTCACTTCTCACTTTTAAAAGAGTAGAGATTAGTGTCAGTTATCCATTTATAGAATTAATATTATTCACTGACTTGAAATTAAATAGCGATGTTGAAACCAAAAATTACATAATAATTTGTCTCGTATCATTCCAGAGCTTGTTTGGTTGGAGTTTACTTTCCTTGGAATACAATTTCTTAGACAATAGCTAAAGAGAGTTGTGTTTGGTTGCCCATCAAAGAGGAAAACATGGAAATGAAACTTCCGAGGGATATTGCAATTCCGAAAGGACATGAGAATCAGCTTACCAAGGAGGGGTTTGGTGCAGTGGCGGATCTAAAAGAATTATTTCGAAAGGTCAAAGTGTAATTATTAAATTTTATCGAGGTCAATTGATCAATTTTTCAGGATAATTTTTAAAAAATCGAAACTTTCACATGAAAATTTTGACAAACTTGCCGATTCAAATGGGGTCAAGTAACCCCACTTGTTCTATAGTGGATCTGCCACTGACTTGGTGAGTTGAAATTCTCATGTCATTATTCCTAAGAAATGCATTCCAATGGGTTTAAGTAAACACACTATAACTATTTTCTAGGAAATTGAAAAGGAAAGTAATTTCCCATGTAGTGCAACTTTTCATGGGAATTTACTTCCAACGCGAACCAAACGGGCTCCTAGAGCAAACTCCACTGCATATACTGATATACTTGTTTGAGACAATCTTCATCGATGGAGTGAATTAACTTGTAGTTTTGAAATAGAACTTGATTCAATTCTATTGATTGTAAACAAAGAACTGGATCCCTACAACTCTATTGTGATAGCGCACAAATTCCTGTCAATAAATCAATTTATAGTAGAAATTAATGGTTAAAGTTCTTGAAACTTACACAAGAACATATAAAATTTAATAAATGGGTAAGAGTCACCTAATGTATGGGTTTCAAATAGTTGATCTGTAATATAAAAAGAACGTTAGGTGTTCGATTCTCACCTCTTAGAAAGTGAGATCCTTATATTCTCCCCTCACCTATGCAAGAAATTTCTTCTTACATTACTATAATCTCATATTTATAAATGAGATTATAATTTTTTCATAATATAAAAAGAACGTCAAAAGTTGACTATATGAGCTAATAATAAGCTCACTTAAAAGGCAACTACGATAATTATTGAGACATCCTCATAATGAGACTAATGAGACTGTCTTATAAGAATTTGTTGTTAGAACTAATTTTCATTGAAAAGGGAATGAATATTCGTTACAAACAATAACTTCGAAACTAGAAATAGATTAGAAAAGGAGGCTAACCATCCAAAAATATTGCTAAGTGATAACCCCTAGATCTAAAAAAAAAAAGTAGGTTTTGAGAGTGCAAACTGTAAATAGACAAGAGAGGGGAAAAAAGGCATTTTTGAGTATTTAATTATTCCCCCCCAAGACACATTGTGTTACAAATTTTATATTATTCTATACTAGTCTTTTTTTCCTGAGCCATACTCGGTGTATAGTTAAATAAATAAATAATTGTACATCACTTTTACATGACCTCTTTCAAAAATATAAATTTGGGTTTATAGTTGCGAAAAAGCGGTTAGTATTTTTTGGAATATCTAGTTTTTTAAAAATTTTATTCATGCCCTTGAAGATATTGCATCATGATTTGGTAGCAAACCTTTTAGGAAATTTTCCAAGAAAAAAGGGGGAAAAGAAATGTTCTAGACCTAAAAATTTTAATGGCAGAGTGACATGTGTCATTGGTGATCTTTGTTTTTAGTTTTTAGTATAGAAGTAGATTAGAAAGTTTAAAATATTCTTATTAGTTTGGGTATGTAATGATTTTGGAAAATATAAAATGTCGGCGTATCCTAATATGAAAAGTGGAGTTTTGTAGATAAAAATCATAAGCTCATTAAAAGAGATTATCAAAGATGCGAAAAGACATTACAATAACCTGAGGCATGAGGGTATGAATATGAATGACAATTAACTTAGTTGGTAATATATAATGGGTACTCAAGACCTGAAATTAAATCTCGTCTATATTATTATTACATACTCGTTATAGATAAAAAGGCTGAGTGTACGTATAGGATTAATCAACAGATTCACCTTCAAGGTAAAACATCAAAAGGGTATATGGTAAAAAAAAACAAATGTAAGGTAAAATTATACTAACTTTACCATAATACAAAAGAAAAGGTTGAAGGATCTACTATTCCTTATTCTAGCTTCTCACAAGGTCAAACAGTTCGAGTCCTTTTCGAATACTTACCATTCAAATTAGCAATTGACACGATGTATAGCATCAATTTCCTTCCTTATCCAGATATAAAGGATACCAACATGTTAAACAGCCTCCTGATTTGAAGATAATTAACATAAACAATTGATTTAAATTGTTTAAAAGATGAAAGGTGGTTTAACACTCATCATCATTATAAACTTTTTCTGAGGTCATTTCAACAAGAAATGCCTTCTAAGTTAAGAGTGCCAATTGGAATTTTCTTATTATTAGTATCATTTTTTAATTGATTGGTTTTACCAAAGATCCACCAAGATATTAGAATAATAAAATTTTGCTTAATAAAGATAATTTTGATCTTGTAAGCAACAATTCTCCTAATATAAAACCAACAAGATGTTTAATGTATCCATTCTTGTAGTTCTACTTACAAGTACATGACAAGCAGACGTTACTACACCTTCACCTTAATATGGCACAAAATCAATGACCTTTGGACTAATTAATAGATTTGCTAAGAATTAGAAAAGTATTAATGCTTTGTTTCACTTCACCTTTATAAACAACCTTTAGTAAAAATAAGTCCAATTCAATACAATAGGTTCACTTAAGATCAAACAATTTCAATTTATAAAAAATCGGAAAATACAAGAAAACGACAGGGAATAAGATAAGGGTAGTTATTTATATTTTTGAGTTATTTAATTAAATAGTTTTTGAGCTATTTAATTAAATAGTTTTAATACTCTCAAGTGTTAGAGAGTTGTTTGTATGCTAGGGTTGCTAGATTGTTTGGTTAGGTTGTATGGAGTGTTTGTTCTACTATTAATACAACCTTACATATTTACCTAAAAAAAATAGTTTCAATCATTTTTGAAGTATTAAAAATATTTTAAAAAATAGTATTCTCAGTAAAAAAAAAAAAGGGTATTTTAATAGTTTTTGCAATAAGGGTATTTTTGTAATTTCTTTATTAAGGGTATTTTGGTCTTTTAGCCAAAAAGTAGTCTTTTTCCACTATGAGTTTTCTCCATCATTTACTAATGAATTTTTCAAAAAGGAGTAATTAGGTTTTGTCTTTTCTCTCTCAAACCCTAATTTTTCTTCCTCGATCAATTCCTCTATAGTTCAAGCTTAATATAGTTTTAATTAGTGATTTTTGTAGGAGGATTTCTTCCTCTTTTCCGACTGCCCTCTTCCTTCATTTTTGATGGAAGCCACGCAGTGGCTTTTGGCCGACGGGTCATCGGCGAGTGTCCCTGCCGCCACTGCCAGTCTTCTAGCGGTGTAGGTGGTCCTTGCGGTGGCCGCTCATTTAACTTTTTGTTGTTTTTGTTGTGTACTTTTCGAATCACACATAAAATTAAAAATATTATGATTTTTTATTATTTAAATTAGTGCATTATTTTAAAATCCATTATAAGCTTTATTGAGGATTTAACCATTAGCTTGTACTGAGCTTTGTCTACTTGTAAAAGTTTTCAAGTTTTATGATTTAAAAGAGTTTTTAGACCTTCTTAAAATAAAAATCAAATTTTGCAATTTTTTATTTATTAGTAGCCTTGAATTATTAGTTATGAAGCATTAATTATTATTTCTTTGTTATTGATCGGTTCCAAGCGTTTTAAAAGTAATTGAGACTTTTGTTTGGTGATTTGAGTGTGGTACAAACATACGCACACTTTGACCTTTGACCTTACCAAGGTACAAAAGAAGTAAGGAGAGGCTTATTTATTATTGATCGATGATTATTGCTTTTGAGTATGATTAAAGATTATTTAAAGTTATTCTTGAAGCTAGGGTTTGCATTAGTATCGATTGATAAAGGTCTCACTAGCTAGTAGTTGAATTTATTGAGCAAGGTCTCACTAGTACTTAAAGCTAGCTATTGAGAAACTAGTAGTTAAAGTTATTGAGCAAGGGCTCACAAGTAGTTGAATTATTGAGTAAGGACTCAATTGATTGGATCATGGATCGTTAAGAAAGTAAGAAGAGTCTCAATGAATCATTTAAGCAAGAAGTTGAGCAAGGGCCGAAAGAACAAGAATTGAGGTTGTTTGTGATACTTAATTGTTGTCAAATTTTTAAAGAAATATAAGAAAATAATTTGTGTGCTTAATATGTGTGTGTCTCACATATCGGACCTTTGACAAATAAAACTCTTGGGTAACATCCCTCATGAGTATGAAACATAAGGGGGGAGTTAGTGATGAACTACACTCCTGCATTTGCATAGCATGACAATATTATTACTTTTATTCTATCAAGAAAGCTTATGGAATTCCAGTTTTCTTTTCGAGTGGACTAGGTGTCACTCTTAGTGTCTCTGTCGAGATGTTGAGTGTAGGGGCTCACTCTTACCCTCTCTCTCTCATTTCACTAACAAGCGTGTACTTCTCGAGTTAAGTTATTTGGTTGAAGAAACTTTACTTTATTAGTAAGAGGTGTGTGATCTCTTACAGTTTGAGATGCGGAACCTCTTACGTAAGGATTAGTATCCCATATGACTCTAAGTGGAGAATGGTGCCCGTTCATTGCCATAATATATAAAAGTATGAATTTAGTTAGTTCAGTTATTTGTTGTCACATATAAAATCATAAGAAGAGCAAACCGAAGTATTTCAGGATTGCATGCATTATAGTGTTATATACCCAATATTGCTGATGTATGTATTTTGTTTGTCGTTTGGTTATTGTTTTACCTCAATGACCATGTGAGTCCGGTGACGACCCATTCACGAATGTGTTTGTGAATGGCGAACAGAACTTAGATGATGAGTTTCAATAGCATTCTATCCATGCCATCCTCGTATATTAAAAAAATTGTCAATGTGAAGATTCGAACCCACAACCTCAAGTATATATGATTGAGAAAGCTCCAACCATTCGTCCATCACACTACTATTGCTTCATTCATCAAAATTTATAATGATATATGAATGGGAACCAAGGGCTAACTCATAAATTTGAAAGTTATATTATAAATGATTGTTGTGTAACACATTTTTCTACACTAAAGATAGTGGTTATCTTTTAACTACTACTAAATTGAAACACATTAAAACTTCGGGGGCATCGTCCGAGCCCAATACTAGTGATACTTCAAATGAGTTCCTCTAAAGGAACTTATCATGAACCAACCTACTCTTAGTCTTGATATTCTTCACTGGAATTTGCTAATATTCTTGTCATTTAAGAACTTCCAAGGATTAAATATGCATTTTTAATGCATTAGGCATAACCTTTCATCTATCATTCTTGTACACATACAACTTAAAATCAATGTAAGTTAGTTAGGTCTTGTTCTTTTAATCTGCAATGAACTTAAATTAATTTCAGTTCAGTTTTACTTTAACTTATTTTTAACACTTTTAGTATTATTTTTTATTATTATTATCGTTATAATTATTATCACTATTAAGTGCTATTATTAATCATCATCATCATCATCATATTAAATTAAATTTGTTTGCAAATTACCACGGAAAAATATAATTCAAGTACATTAAATTATTCCACATAAATAAAGCGTCTTATCCTAATTATCTTCTTCCATAATCTCCCACGTTTTCATTATCTTGTTCACGACCATCTTCCCGTGTATTATGCGGTTTCACATCTTTCCAAATCATTCTATTAAGGATATTCTTCTATCGAGCATGGAAGCCATGCGATCGTCATTATTATCATTAATATTATTAAATATCAATGATATCAATAATATAATTAGTATTATTGATATCGATAAGTAATGTTATTAAAACCATTAATAATTATTTTTATTAACTATTGTAATCATTAATGATGATACTAATATTATCATAAAATACATATTTTATTGATAATGTACATGATAATATTAATAGTTATTATATTTATATTGTATTAACATTATATCATCTATATAATTTAATTTACAAAAAATAAGCTTAATTCAGTTCCATTGATTTTAGTTCAGTCTGATTCAGTTTAGATCTTTTGCACGCTAAAAGAACAAGGCCTTAATTATTTTAGTTTGTCAATAAAGAACTGTATTGGCTTAATATATGTCACCATACTTTCAGTGTCCAATATTATTAGCAACTTTGTAACTTTTTAATTTCTTTTAGCTTTTTGTAACTTGTTTGTATGATGTAATAATGAATATCTAGTCAGTAAAATAAAACAACAATAACAAATTAGAATACTCGTATTGATATGAAATTTTGTTAAACCGCGCACCAATTCAAACCATGCTCATCCATAATAATAATAGTTATAATAGTGAGTAAAGATATGATAACAAAAAATATATATAAATAATAAGTAATAATAAAAATAATAATGAGTAAAAGAAATTAGACCAATAATAATAATAATAATAATGGTCAAATAATGAATGGAGTTGAGCTGAAATGAACTAAACTTATTGGAAAACTTATTGGAGCTGAACTGAACTAAACTGCACTGAAAATAAGCTGAATAGAACAGGCCCTAATGACATATTCCGTTAATCTTTTGTAAAAAATTTGTCATTTTTGACGTTTTGTTTTTAAATTACTATTACTAATCTACTCTTTAAAATTTATTACTATTTTTATGTATTTAAATTGTTTCACTATTTAAACTCTTTTGAGATTACAATTACATCCTCTAAAAAAACTAAAACTTAATGAATTTTTATTTAAAAAATGAGAAATATGTATACACTTCACTTGACAAATTACAATGTAGTTTATCCCAGATCCTTACACATTAATCTTTTGCACGAGGCACACATCGTGTGCTTATAAGAGATAAGGTGCTTGAAGGTCTCATTCAACTCTCTTATCTTCCTACTACAAGCCAGCTAGCTGATGTCTTTACAAAGATCTTGCCTTCCACTCAGTTTAATACACTCCTTTTCAAACTAGGTTTGTTCTCTCCTCAGCCTAGTTTGAGGGGGGTGTTGAGCATATCACTTAAAGCTATGATGTAATACTCAAATGTAAAATAGTTTGTAGCTAGTTAGTTTTGTTAGTTACATAAAATGACAGCTCAACTTAGTTTGTTAGAGTTTCTTAAAGAGCTAACAACTTAGCTTGAGCTTTAGTTTGTAATAAATAAGAGGTATAGCTCTCCTCTTGTATTCATTCAATCACTATCATTATACGCACGCGATGCATGCGAAAAGTAATGTGTAAGAATTTGGAAGAAACTACATTGTAATATTTTCTAGTGAGGTATATAATTTTCTTGATTTTTAAAAATAGTCGTTGAGTTTTAGATTTTTTTTGGAGGGTTTAACTGTCATCTAAAAATAAATTTAAATAGTGGAACAGGATAAAAATACTTACAAAAATGAGTATCAAATATTATAGAATAAATTAGCAATAGTGATTTAAGAACAAAATGCCAAAAAGACAAATCATCTTAACAAAGATTAATGGTAGATGTTATTTAAAGCGAGGAACCGAGAGGGAGTAGGAGAGAGAAAATGAAAATGGTAACAAAAATGGCTAAGGCTTTATCACCTAAAAGGAATTAGTTTAATTAAATCGCTTAGATTAGAAAAAAATATAATTAACAACTTAATTCCTTAATTAGAGGAGATTGATCTTCTTTGATTTATTTTATTTATTTTATCTTTTCTTAATTTTGGTGTCCACCCCCTCCTCTTCCCTTATAGTATAAAAATACATTAAAAAAGGCATAGTTAAATGACTGCATCCATAACAAATGGCTAAGATTTTGTTTTTTTTTCCTATTATATAAGGGAACGGGTGGGGGACACTAAAAATATAAAAAATACAACACATGTTGCTCAACAGACATTGAAAAGAAGAGGGAAGCAAAAAAAATTGAAGTTCAAAAGTGACAGTAATAACCACGTTCCTAACAAAATTTGGTACATAAGGAAAAAAAAAAGAAAATTTAAAATTTACAATTTTGTTTTCGTTCACCGAGAAACAGGATGCCCTGTTCCTGTTCAGTTTATCTTACAAATAAATTCAGTAAAAATAAGTTCAATTCAGCAAAAATAAGTAGTGCAAAGAAGAGAAACAACATGAATCACAAAAATAAGTTCATTTTAGCAAAAATAAATTCATTCCAGTAAATTTAAGTTCTGTTCAACAAAAGTTAAGTAAAGGCGCGAGGCCTAAGTATAAAATTTTCCCCCATTTACAAAAATGTTACTCTATTCGTCTCAATTATTTGATAGATTGGCATCTGGCATAAGTTGTAGGGAAGTAAAAAGGTAGTGATGGGACAGTTTAGTTCTGTATAATATTTTTACTCTCACATTTCACTATTCAGTTAAGTTCAGATTATTTTTAGTTTAACTCAATTCAATTGTTTCCAGCAAAAAAGAATAGACTCTAATACAAAGTACTATCAAGTAGTTAGTATTTGATTTAATGGTTTGATTTCTATCTTGCATGGTACATAATACCGCTAGCTACTCAAGTGTAATTTCTCTCATTATTCAAAACTCAAAATATAATTGCCCTTATAAGACTTTTTGAGGAACTAAACTAATATTGCTAGATTATACACAATTCAACTATGGGAGAATTACAAAACTTGATATGTTTTCGCACGCATCGCGTGCATATAAGATTATTTTTAATGTCATTTAATGATTAATTGATTATGAAGGATGGATGATTAAAATCATGAAGTTGGTCATCCAAGTGGGGTCCATTGTATCATAGCAAAGACAAATAAGAGCTTGACAAACATCACTCTCTCCTTTTAAGTTCTTTTATTTGTAATCAATTTTTCGGAAATTGAAAAAGTAAAAGGTAAAAATAAAAATACCTATGATCGCATTAATTCATGATCTATAAAATGATATCCATTGACACACTTTTAAAATTTTAATTTCTCTCTTTAAATCTATATGTATATTTGGGTCTATTTATACAAAAAATATTATTTTTTAATCATGTAAGTTGGGGTAATTTTTTATTTATTTTTATATAATTAATTTCTAATAGTTTATTCAATTTATGGATGATAGGAGAGAGAAAGTTTGGTATACTATGTTGGGAAGTAAGAGAGAGAGATGCGCAACTTCTTTTGTGTCATGAGTGTGAATCATGTTTAACATTTGTCATCAAACATGACATAATGGGAAAAAAAGTGGTAGTGAGAGAGGGATGACAAATATTTTTGTATCATGAGTGATAATGTTATAAAAGATCTAAAACATTATAATTTGTTGGTCTAGGAATTATAAGAGAAGTGCTGGTCTTCAAATGCTTTAGTGAGATTCGATCTCATAACCTTAAAGTCATGAGAACAAATGTCTTACCACTAGTGTTGGTCCTATAGAACTTCTAAGTTTACTACAAGAGGGGGGGTGAGTTGTAGTAAAGACTATTGGGGACTATTTTTGCGGAATTAACAAGTTAAAATGAAATAAAGAGAAGTTAAAACAACGAACACTAGAACTGCTTTAAAACAAGATCTTATTCCTATTTTCTCTGGGAATAAATCTTGCCCTTTTATTTATAATAGTAACTTACACCCTATTATAAATAGCAACTCACTCTGTTCCTCTAGGAACTGGTTCCCAGTCACCTTGTTCCCCCTGAACACGTGACTTCCTCTCTTGACTTCACTCGAAGTCTTCTCTTTCTCTTTCTTCTCTTTCTCTCTTGAATGTAGAAATTTTCTCACAAAATTTCACTCACCCCAACTCATATTAATGGAATACAATGAATTGTTGAAGAGAATAAAACCGAAATAACTTTCTAAAAGATTTACACAATTATCGTAGAAAGTCTTAAGAACTAAAATTGAGTTCTTCTTAATTTATATAGCTGTGATAAATCTTCAACGGTCTTCTTCAGCTTCTTTGTAGTGGACGCAAGTTTTTAGGCATTATCTTCCACCTTCATAGCCGTTATGGACCATGTTAAGGCCACGTTCCATGATCTTGTGTTTGCACGGTTTGAATTAGTCTTCGAGTCTTCCACAATCTTCTCAGCAGCTCTTGACTTGGTCTTTGGCAGTTTAGGATATACGTTTGATGTGCGGTTAGCTGAGATCATGGCCCCTAGAATCTAGGACCTCAACCCATCAATTCAGCCACGCATCATCGCAATCTCTTCAACGTCTATTTTCCTGTAAACCATTAACAAACTCAACTAATATTATGGAATCCAATATTCCATAATATTAGAATATTCATTCTACACAAAATAACTAAATATTCTATTTTCCTAAAGAACTTAATTTTGGTTATTATAAAACCAATTCTCCATAAGTTTATTTTAGGCAAAATAAAATAAATAATTAAATAAAACTATATAAATAATTACATGAAGAAAAACTAATTAAAAACTAAGTTACAAACTATTCATTTGTCATCATCAAAATAACGAATACAACAATATTCTCCCTTTTTGATGATGGCAAATAAGTTGGCAAAAAAAAATTTCTATCCTAAGTCTAAGTCTAAAGTAAAGTCTAAAACTAAAAAGTCTAAGGGTAAGTCTAAACTCAATTTGGACTAGGAACTGGATCCACCTGAAACAGAGACAATCAGAAAGGCTCTAGGAACTAAGTCAGACCAGAAAATATTTTTAGATAGCCAACTAGTCTTTTCCCCCTTTTGTTATCATCAAAACTAAGTTATGTCCCTGCAGCACTAAAGAGTCAACAGTCTAGACATCAATTAAAGTAGCTCAAACAGTCATCTCATAATATTAGCCATCCAAACACAAGCAAATACGAAAAGAAAAAGCATGTGCAAGCAAAAAGGATCAGATTAAGCATATCACAAGAGAAGGGAAGAAGAGTTCAGAATGATCTGTGTCAAAAGAAGACACACAAAAAGGAGAGAAAAAAAATGTTCAACCAGATATTACAAACCCAAAAAAAATTATCCAGTAAATCATTGTTTAAATAGAGGGGGGAAATTATGATTTGGGGCGTTTGAAGATGTTGGAGACAACGGAGTCAATCTTGGAAATCATTGTATCCACCTTGTTCCTGATCCCCGTGTCTGCCTGCTTGATGGCGGCTAGAGTCTCCTGCTGTTTTGTATCAAGAGTAGAAACTGACTTCTCCAGGACATTAATCCTTGTGTGCATAAGTGTCAAAGACTCCCTAATTTCCCTCAGAATCCCATGAAGTCCAGTGGTAGATATGAGAGGAAAATCCACAGCAGTTGAAGGAACCTGATCCTCATCCAGATTGATCGTTTCAGCATGACCCGGATCCTGGTCCTTAAGAGACTTACCCCCAGCCAATCTCTGGCTCTTCCTAACAGATCCCCCACCAGCTTCCTCAAATAATTTCCTTTTTGTCCCTGCCTCAGGCTTAGTCACAGTAGCCTCTCCCTCAAATTCCAACTTTCCACCAACCACCCTCAAGCTAAGTCTAGTCAGCGTCTCCTTGGTCAAGTAATTTTTAGGTTCAAGGGTTAAAGAAGGGCTGTCAGACAATTTCACTTTATTTTTCTTTAAAATTGTGGTGATTAGATTGCCATATCCCACCTTGGTATTATGGGATATGCAATAGGAAAGGTGAGAGAGCATAAGAGCGGGAAAGTTTATCTTGATATTCTTTGCTAAACAGTACATTATTGAGAGGTCCATTAGATTAGCTTGGGTTCTCTTGGAAGATCGGGGTAAAACAAAACGCCAAACAAACTGAAACAAAAGTTTGTGAAAGAGAGAGAGATCTTTTTGGTCAATGGACATAGAGTTAGTGTTTCCTTGAAAAAACTGAAGAATTTTTTCATTTGAGACGCCATTGATGTTTAGTTTGCCCTTCCCTTTAACATACTCCTGGTACCCATCTGAAGGTACTTCAAACCATTCACTCAATTTCTTTTCTGTGAAGGTGACCACACACCCATTCACTAAGCTTACACACACTCCCTTTGTTTTATTGAAGTTCTCACAGAAGGAACTCATCTCTTCCTCATATAGTCCCTCATCTACACAAACTAACTTCATCCATTTTTGAAACTTTAACAAATTCAGAAACTCATTCCATTTTACTTTCTTGCACCATGCAAGATCAACACAGAATCCGACAATAAATTGAGAGGATTTTGATTTCTTACCCCTTTTTGTGGGAATTTGAATATCTTTCCCCTGACTGCTTTCTTGATCCTCGTCATCGTCCTCATGCTTGGGAGAAGCCGCTTCATTGTCAGAAATGGGTTCTTGAGAATGTGTGGAATCGTCTTTCGGATGAGAAGATTCTTGGTCACTTTGCTCGTCCATGGAGGGTGTTTTTTCGGCTGGGTAATTTTCTTGAGGTTCAGAGGTTGCCTTTTTGGGTGCTGATATCACGTATTTATATAGTCTTTTCTCCCTTATTTACAAGCTAATTTGTGCGTCATTGGAGCTCTTGAGAGCTATTTTGTGCTAACTATCGTATGTAGTTGTGGTTTCGTGTTTTAGTATTGAATTGCAGGTTTTATGGAGTTTTCTCCTTATTCCCTAGCCTTTTGGAAGCAACCACGGCTTTACGAGATGTTACGAGGCACGTAGGATGGCTCACGAGCTTTATGGATAGTTTAGGAGGTCCCAAGACCCCTAAACGTGAAGATTAGAGAGCCAAAGAGTCAAATGAGGTTTCCGTGCACTGATCGGGCAGAAATGCCCCGATCGGGCGAAATATTATGATCGGGTACGAAAGTTGCGGACCCGATCGGGCAAGGCATGCCCGATCAGATCGGGCGAGAACACATGTGCCCAGACCCGATCGGGCATCTACCGCCCGATCCCATCGGGTCTAGTGCTGCTAGGTCTTATTGGGACGCTGCGGAGGAGGCGAGCTTGCTGGCACTTTTTGTCGCCAGACCCGATCGGGTGACTATCGCCCGACCCGATCGGGTGGGCCGTTTTTCTCGCCTTATTGCTGCACTGCTGCTGCCAGAGCCCAGAAGTGAAGTTGGGAGAATTTGTATGTGGACCCGATCGGGTACTGTGCTCGGGCCCGATCGGGTCTGGTGCTTTAATCGCGCTTTTTCACTTTTTGTTTCCGTTTTTAGTGAACTTGAGGGGTATTATAAATACCTTTTCCTCATTATCTTTCATTCATTTATTATTCATCTTTCATTAGGTTTTAGACTAGTTTTATTCTACATTGCTCTTAGTTTAATTCAAACACTTTAGATTAATTTAGAGGTGATCAAACCTATTTCGATTTCAATAAAAGTTCCTGCTTTCCGTCAATTGGTATTCTACTCTACTCTTTATCTCTTTAATCACTTTGATTGCTTAGTTTAATTATTTAATTGTTCATGATGCAATTCTTAGGGTTTCATATTAGTTTTGTTGTTGCCGATTCAATTATGAGTGAGTAGTTCTCTTTCTAGGGTGTTAGATAGGAAAGCCATGTTTATACCATGATTGTGATTTAGATTTCTATCAATTTCTAGGGCTTGATTAGGGTGATTGTGATGTGGTTTGTTCTTATTGAGTAATTAATGTCAGTGTACAATTTCATTGATTGCTTGTGGTTAATAGTTGTTTGCACAGATCCGTCTTACGACTAGAGGCCTAGGACACATCAGTAGTTCTGATTACGTTAGTGAACATGCGGCGTATGTTGAACTATGAGCGTTGAGTCTTAACCATAGCTCAACATGGGCTCTAATCCCCCGACTCTTGACTTAGGTTTTAATAGTAGTTGACCCTATTTGATTGGTATAAGCATGGTGGACCGACCTAATACCCTAGACTTTTATTCCGTAGTTTAATCCTCGATTTATTCAGTCTTCCGTAGTCTATTCCTTAGTTTAATTAATTCCTTCCTGATTTCATCTGGAGTAGCTGAATTGGTTGATTATTGATTTAGAAACTCTGTCTCCCTGTGGATTCGACCCTGCTACCACTGACTACCTAGTTAGAGGTCCGTAGGAATTATCTTTGTATAGGTGATACGACTTTAAACCTATCAGGTGCCATGGGAGAGAGAGAGAATGAAGAATGAAGAGAGATGAAGGAGAGAGAAGATGAACAGTGAGAGGTGAAGTGGGTCAGTAAAAATTGTCAGTGAAGTGAAGTGTTGGGTTTTTATTGTAATGATGAGGCGTATTGAGTTGAAGGTGAAGAGCTGTGATTTGACTGGGTACGGTTTGGGTAAACGTGTTTCATTTATTGTTTCCCCTCTTTAAATTAAATAAAATGAATTTTATTTTGAGTAAATAATTTGGTTGATACAGTGAATCAGAGAAGTCATAATGAGAGGAGGAGAGAGAATAAAAATGTGGAAAAAGAAAAAAAATAACTCTTGTGTACACGGACCCTTTTTAAACTATACAAGCAATTTTAATTTACGTACTCTATATATGTGCATGGACAATAAGGATAATATTTCAAGACAAATGTGAGTCCTTAGACATGACCCTAGGTGTATGAAATTTAATTCATGAAGATTGCAGGACACTCTTAGAAATGACTAGTACATAGGGTTCGAATTTTATAGGCCATTTTATACAATTCTGATCATTCCTAGTTCCAAGAGAATCTTTTCAAATCTGTCCCTAGATAATGGTTTGGTAAAAATGTCAGCAATTTGATTTTCTGTAGGGCAAAATTCAACTTTGACTAAGCCCTTTTCAACATAGTCTTTCAAGAAGTGGTGTCTGATGTGAATGTGCTTGAGGTGGTGAACTGGGTCCTTGGATATGCATATGGCACTGGTATTATCACAAAAGATTGGAACACATTTAAACTTAATACCAAAATCACGTACCTGTTGTTTGATCCATAAGACTTGGGAACAACATGCAGCAGCAGCCACATATTCAACCTCAACAGTTGACAAGGCAACTGTATGTTGTTTCTTGGATCCCCAAGAAACTAAGCTTGTTCCTAGGAACTGAGCAGTTCCTGAGGTACTTTTTCGATTCACCAAATCTCTAGCATAGTCAGCATCAGAGTAGCTAACTAGGTCAAATGTATCACTACGAGGATAGAGCAAACAGAGATCGTCACTTCCTTTCAAATACCTAAGGATCCTTGTGGCAGCTATCAAGTGGGATTCCTTTGGATTTGATTGGAACCTAGCACATAGACTAACTCTGAAGGAAATATCAGGTCTACTTGCAGTTAAATAAAGAAGAGATCCAATCATACCTCTGTATAATTTCTGATCTACTGATTTACCGTTTTGATCTTCATCCAACCTTGTTCCTGTTCCTATAGGAGTATGGTTGGTTTTAGCTTGTTCCATTCCATATTTCTTTAGAAGTTCCTTAACATATTTTTGCTGATGGATCATTGTTCCTTTTTCAGTTTGCTTGATTTGCAAACCAAGAAAGAATTTCAATTCTCCCATCATGCTCATTTCAAATTCACTGCTCATTAAGTCAGCAAAACCCTTGCATAAAGAATCATTAGTAGCACCAAAAATAATATCATCAACATAAATTTGTACTACTAAAATGTCTGTTCCTTTTGATTGAAGGAACAGGGTTTTATCAACTTTGCCTCTAACAAAATTATGAGCAAGTAAGAATTTAGAAAGTCTTTCATACCAAGATCTAGGAGCTTGTTTCAGCCCATATAAGGCTTTGTCTAGCTTGTAGACCTGGTTTGGTAGATTAGGATTTTCAAATCCTGGAGGTTGTTCCACATAGACGTCTTCCAATAGATATCCATTTAAAAATGCACATTTAACGTCCATCTGGTACAACCTAAATCCCATTAAAGTTGCAAATGACACTAAAATTCTTATTGCTTCTATTCTAGCTACTGGAGCAAAGGTTTCATCAAAGTCAATACCTTCTTGTTGGTTGTAGCCTTTTGCTACGAGTCTGGCCTTGTTTCTGATCACTGTGCCATGTTCATCTAGCTTGTTCCTGAAGACCCATTTCAACCCAATTACTTTCTGATTCTTGGGTTTGGGCTCCAAGTGCCATACCTTGTTCCTCTTAAATTCATTCAGTTCCTCTTGCATGGCATTTATCCAGTCAGACTCTAGCATTGCTTCATTGTGGTCTCGAGGTTCTATCATGGATAGGAACGCTTGAAAGGCACAAAAGTTTCTAAATTGAGATCTTGTTTGAGTTCCCTTCTCAATCTCGCTAATTATCAGCTCTAGGGGATGTGACTTTTGGTGCCTCCAAGATTTTGGTTCAAATCTTCTTGTTCCTGTTCCTTCAACTTGATTTTCTTCAGTTTCGTCCTGTTCATTCTCTGTGTGAGTTTCTTCAGCCTGTATTCCTGCATTTATTGTTCCTTCATTTACCTGTTCCTCGTGAGGAACAGGCTCAGGAACGGTTAGTTCATTTTCAGGAATATGTTTCTTAACTATTCCTGCAGGAGTCAGTTCCTCCTCAAGATTGTCAGTCTCTTGAGGATGAGTTAGCCCAATTTCAAAATCATTTTCATAACATGGTTCCTGCAATGAGTCAGTTTCATCAAAGATAATATGGACACTTTCCTCTACGCACATTGTTCTCTTATTATAAACTCTGTATGCTTTAATATTTGAAGCATATCCTATAAAGACAGCTTCATCACTTCTAAAATCAAATTTGCCTAAATTGGTTTTACCATTGTTGTGTACAAAACATCTACATCCAAAGACTCTAAAGTAAGAGATATTTGGTTTTCTTCCTTTGAACAGTTCATAAGGAGTTTTCTTGGTGATGGGTCTTAGCATGACCCTGTTGATGATGTAACATGCAGTGTTTACCGCTTCTGCCAAAAATTCTTTGGAAGATTGCTTGATATAAGCATTGTTCTAGCCATATCCTCCAGAGTTCGGTTCTTTCTTTCAACTACACCATTTTGTTGTGGTGTTCTTGGAGCAGAGAAGTTGTGATCTAATCCTTCATTACTGCAAAAATCATCAAACTTGGAGTTTTCAAACTCCGTATCATGGTCAGATTTTAGGTGTTTCAATTTAAAACCATATATCCTTTGAACTTTCTTAGCAAATGAAATAAATTCTTCAAATGTTTCATCCTTGCTATGAAGGAAGATTACCCACGTAAATCTAGAAAAGTCATCAACAATAACTAATACATATCTTTTACCTGGCCTGCTTTGGATTCTCACTGGGCCACAAAGATTCATGTGGATCAGCTCAAGTGGACTTTGAGTGCTTACCATTTTCTTGGATTTGAACGAGGATCTAACTTGTTTTCCTCTTACACAAGCTCCACAAAATCCATGGCTTGTTCCTTTTATAGTTGGCAAACCAACTACCAAGTCTTTACCACTTAGTTTATGAAGCAGTGTAAAGCTTGCATGACCACACCTCTTATGCCAAAGGTCTTGGTCATCTTCTAGTACACTAAGACAAGTTAGATTGTTCCTAGGAACAAGGTTTAGGTCAACAACATAAGTGTTTCCCCTTCTTGTTCCTTCTAGTATCTTGGTTCCTGTAATGGTGTCACTAACCACACAACATTCATTAGTAAATTTCACATTGTTTCCTTTGTCACAAAATTGAGAGATACTAAGTAAGTTATGTTTCAAACCCTCGACTAAAAATACATTATTTATGGAATGTGACTGAGATTTCCCAACTTTACCTATACCTACTATGTTACCTATCAGGTTGTCTCCAAAGGTCACAGTTCCTCCTTCGTAGACTGAAAGTGAGAGAAATTTGGTTTTATCTCCTGTCATGTACTTGGAACAACCGCTATCGAGGTACCACAAGTTGTTCCCCCTCACTTTAGTCTGCACCTACAGTAATTAGTCAGTGGCAGGAACCCAGTTAGACTTGGGTTCCTCTGTTGAGTGTGCGTTCCTCTTAATTCTCCACTCTTGCTTCACTAAGCGAGTGTTCATTTTGATCTGTTCCTCTTTGGTGGAACAGTCAGACACTAATTGTCCACTATTCCCACAGTAGGAACAGATTCTGTTGCTTAGCAGGTCAACATAATTTTTATGTTTGTTCCTCTTCTTATAATTGAAACCTAGTCCATTTCTTCCTTCATTTTTATATTTTTGTATCCAACTAACTGGATCAGGAAGCTTGATTCTTGAAGATTCCAATTTCCTCTTCAGTACCATTTTTCATTGAGCACTAATTCGTGCTCAATTTTCAAATTTTCAATTTCTTTACTGGTACTGTCAGAGGAACTGGTTCCTTCAGGAACAACTAGTTTCAATTCTGCCAAAGCAATATTCAAGAAGTAGTTGTCATTTTTCAGATTTTTATATGCTTCTTGAAATCCTCGGAATTTATCAAAAATTTCAAAGAACCGTTCTTCAATATCTGAATTTAATTTCTTAAACCAATTTGTGTGTTCCTTGGTAACTTTGAAGGCCCTCTCCATATTCTCCTCTCTTATGTAGATTGCCTTGTAGTTATCAAAGGTTTCTAAAAGTAGTTCAGTGAGTTGGTTCTTATTTAATTTTGATAATTCTTCTTCAACAACATTAAAGTTTACCTGTTTGTGTGATACGTCCTCTTCACTATCTGATTTTTCCATTAGACACAGCTGAGCAGTTTCATCCTCAGGCTATTCATGTTCCTCATCAGAATCTGATTCACCCTAGGCTGTTACCATAGCCTTTCTCATTTCAGTTTTAGAGAAAGGTTTTTGTTGTTCTTTGCTTTTGAATCTGCTTTTTCCTTTCTCGTTTTTCCACAAAGGACATTCCTTTATGAAGTGATATGGACTTCCGCATTTATGGCAGCTTAGCTTTGAGGTTTTCCTTGTGCTCTTCCCTTTATAGTTCTTGTTGAAGAACCTTTTGAATTTCTTTACTATCAAGGCAGCTTCCTCTTCATCAGTTTCTGAATCATCTTGCTCTTCAGTCTTGAGAGCCAGGGACTTTGATCTGCTGGAGTCAGGTTCATGAGTTCCTAAGTGCAACTCATGTGTCATCAAGGATCCAGCAAGTTGTTCTATGTTAAACTTGGTGAAATCCTTGGTTTCTTGTAGTGCTGTCACCTTAGCCATCCACTTCTCGTCTTGTGGAAGACTTCTCAATACTTTGCGTACTTGTTCCTCTGGAGAAATAGATTTTCCTAGAGAGTCAAGTTCATTTATGATATTTGAAAATCTTGTAAGCATATCATGAACTGGCTCTTTAGGTTTCATTTGAAATAACTCATATCTATGCATGAGCATGTCTATCTTTGATCTCTTGACCTCGCTTGTTCCTTCATGTGTAACTTGAAGGAGTTCCCACATCTGCTTTGCACTCTTGCATCCCATGACTCTATTGTGTTCATGAGGACCAAGACCACAATGCAGAATCTTCTTGGCCATGTTGTTCATCTCCATTTTCTCAAAATCTTCCTTGTCATTCTTTGAGAGTGGTTTTGTAACTAACTCGTCTTCTTCATTATTTTCAGTGACTTCAAAGTCACCTATCTCAATGACTCTCCAGACTTGATAGTTTTCTGCCTTAATAAATATTTCCATCCTATTCTTCCAATAAGGATAATGTTTGCCATTGAACATTGGAGGACGTTGAGTAGAGTATCCCTCATCTAGCTTTTCTCCAGTTGTATTCATGTTTTATAGGATCAGCCTCCCCAGTGTTAACTGTTTCAGGAGGAACAAGCTCTGATACCAATTGTTGGTCCTATAGAACTTCTAAGTTTACTACAAGAGGGGGGGTGAATTGAAGTAAAGACTATTGGGGACTATTTTTGCGGAATTAACAAGTTAAAATGAAATAAAGAGAAGTTAAAACAACGAACACTAGAACTGCTTTTAAACAAGATCTTATTCCTATTTTCTCTGGGAATAAATCTTACCCTTTTATTTGTAATAGTAACTTACACCCTATTATAAACAGCAACTCACTCTGTTCCTCTAGGAACTGGTTCCCAGTCACCTTGTTCCCCCTGAACACGTGACTTCCTCTCTTGACTTCACTCGAAATCTTCTCTTTCTCTTTCTTCTCTTTCTCTCTTGAATGTAGAAATTTTCTCACAAAATTTCACTCACCCCAACTCAGATTAATGGAATACAATGAATTGTTGAAGAGAATAAAACCGAAATAACTTTCTAAAAGATTTACACAATTATCGTAGAAAGTCTTAAGAACTAAAATTGAGTTCTTCTTAATTTATATAGTTTTGATAAATCTTCAACGGTCTTCTTCAGCTTCTTTGTAGTTGGACGCAAGTTTTTAGGCATTATCTTCCACCTTCATAGCCGTCATGGACCATGTTAAGGCCACGTTCCATGATCGTGTGTTTGCACGGTTTGAATGAGTCTTCGAGTCTTCCACGATCTTCTCAGCAGCTCTTGACTTGGTCTTTGGCAGTTTAGGATACACGTTTGATGTGCGGTTAGCTGAGATCATGGCTCCTAGAATCTAGGACCTCAACCCATCAATTCAACCACGCATCATCGCAATCTCTTCAACGTCTATTTTCCTGTAAACCATTAACAAACTCAACTAATATTATGGAATCCAATATTCCATAATATTAGAATATTAATTCTACACAAAATAACTAAATATTCTATTTTCCTAAACAACTTAATTTTGGTTATTATAAAACCAATTCTCCATAAGTTTATTTTAGGCAAAATAAAATAAATAATTAAATAAAACTATATAAATAATTACATGAAGAAAAACTAATTAAAAACTATTCATTTGTCATCATCAAAATAACGAGTACAACAACTAGGTCAAGTTTTGCTTAGCCGCCTCAAATGCCTACTTGCCAAACTTATTG
Source organism: Patellifolia procumbens (assembly GCA_947645195.1). Taxonomy (NCBI): domain Eukaryota; kingdom Viridiplantae; phylum Streptophyta; class Magnoliopsida; order Caryophyllales; family Amaranthaceae; genus Patellifolia; species Patellifolia procumbens. The sequence continues at coordinate 308,634 of CANSGD010000888.1, read as the reverse complement.
TTAGAACTCGTAACCGGGAAATAGAAGATGAACACACAAACGACAACAACGAAAGAATCAATCCTCTAGGCGTGTATGGGAAAACTTTCCCAAAGGCGATATTCCGACCCTATACGAAGCACGAATTGCACGGAATTCACCTCCGAGATATAAAGAAGAAAACAGTGATTATCACGCTCGTATGAGAATCACCAAATGAGAACAAACGTATTTGTGATTTTGCTTTGATGAACAATTTAGAGAGAAAACTTAAGAGTGCTTGTTGGAGAGAAAATATCTGAACTTCTTGTCCTTCATCTGTGATAAAACATCATATACATGCACGTCAAAGGCAAAGAAACGGACAATAGCCGCCCAAAAGCCAAAACCGCAAAAGAGAAGCACGGAGGATCAGTGGCCTGTCGCAAGCCGCGACGAGCGTTGCGAGTCGCGAGCTGCTCGTCGCGAGTCGCGAGGGACTGCTGCCCTCCTTCTTGCTTTGGCTTGGTTGCTTTGCTTCTTTTCCACGTTTAATACCACGTTTATGTTTACTATAATATCGTAAACAAACAATGTGCCTTCCAACGTAACTTGAATAACGACACCGTAACCAAGTAATTCAAGTCAACGTTACATGAAGATTAGTCTACCAAATACTCTAAATTATCCAACAATCCTCCCCCATTTAGAGTATTCTAAAAGATAATAAGCACCAAAACATCATCAAGGCAAACAACCTCATGCATCAATTAAAGTGTACTAAGACTTGAACTTCCACCTAGTATAATATACATTCCAAGAATCCATATCCGAAAGGTGTCGCAAGCGATTGAACCAATCTCAATACATAGTGGAAAACTTGAAGATACCATACACACAAGATTAACTATTTGAACTCATTAAACTTGACACTTTAAGCCATGTGTCTGTATCATTCATAAGTGTATCATAGCTATGCCCCTATAGCTACTTGAAGCGGATAAACTTCACACTTACATAGGTAGAACTCTTAAATAAACATGCCACTATGACAAGGCATAACAAGAGAACTATTAAGATTTACAACCTCTTATCAACATCATAGTCAAAACAAGAACAATACTTAAGGATACTTACAAATGTTCTTCAATCATCTAATGAAGAAATTAATCTTATTGAACTTAAGACCCAACGTCTTATTGGGCGTTAAGTTAAGATTCCCTCACTCGTGATTAACTAAGGGCTCCAATCCAAGACCGATTGCCATCCTCTTCACCGTATCTCTAGCCAAGGCCTTAGTAAAACAATCCGCTAGATTATACGTAGTCCGCACATAGTCAACAGTGATAACACTATCCTTGATAAGTCCTTGAATATAAGAATGCCGCACACCAATGTGCCTTGACTTACCTTTATAAACTTGACTATATGCCCTTGCCAAAGCTGCATCATTATCACAATGTATCGCTATGGGCGTTATTGGTTTTGGTAACAAAGGAATCTCAATCATGAGATTCTTTAACCACTCCGCCTCTTTACTAGCCGAGGACAAAGCAATAAACTCCGGAGTCATAGAGGAGTCCGCAATGCAAGCTTGCTTCTTAGAAGCCCAAGAGATAGCACCTCCCCCAAGTAGGAAAACGAATCCACTTGTGGAAGAGTGATCCTCTCTATTAGAGATCCAACTTGCATCTGAATAACCTTCTAAAATCGAAGGATATCCACTGTAGGATAAACCCATAATCTTTGGTTTTCCCCAAATACCTTAAGACACGACGAATAACATGCCAATGCTTCATACTAGGGTTACTAGTATACCTACTAAGCTTTCCTACCGCAAATGCGATATCCGGCCTAGTACTCGTCATAGCATACATCAAGCAACCTATAACCCGTGCATACTCAAGTTGAGATACCGCACTACCATCATTTGGCATTAATTTCTCACTTGGATCCATAGGAGTTGATACAAAAGAGCAATCACTAACATTGAACTTCTTAAGTACTTTTTCAATGTAGTGTGTTTGAGATAAACTCAATTTTCCATTGCTTCTTTTAATTCTTATGCCTAGAATGACATCCGCTTCTCCTAAATCTTTCATGGAGAACATTGATGATAGGAAAGCCTTTGCCCACTAAACTTGTGACAAAGCAGTCCTAAAAATCAACATGTCATCTACATATAGACAAATCATTACACCATGACCTAAGTCATCAAATTTGCTATACACGCACTTGTCCGAATTATTCAACTTAAATCCGTTAGACAACACAACCTCATCAAACTTTTGATGTCATTGCTTGGGTGCTTGTTTTAGCCCATACAAAGATCTAACGAGTTTGCAAACTTTACCTTCTTAACCTTTTACAACAAACCCTTCGGGTTGTTTCATGTAAACTTCCTCATCTAGCTCTCCATTTAAGAACGTTGTATTAACATCCATTTGATGGATCACAAGGTTGTGTATAGCCGCAAGAGCAATCAACAACCTTATAGTAGAGATTCTAGCAACGGGCGCATATGTATCGAAATAATCGATACCCGGCTTTTGAGAAAAGCCTTATGCCACTAACCGGGCTTTGAACTTATCAATAGTTCCATCGATTTTCATTTTCTTCTTGAAAATCCATTTGCACCCAATAGGTTTACACTTGGGAGGCTGATGAGTGATATTTATACCAAGATAAACCCCTATTTCCCCCCTTGTTTAGAGTCTTTTATCCTCCTCTTTTTGTATTTTCTAGCTTATTTTGCTTATTTTAGAATAATTGAGTAAATCATAACTCATTTGTAAATATTAGCTATTTTGATTATCTTTACAGTTTCTATATTGATTCCTTGTTTATTTGATGTTTTAGGATCGACCTTGAAGGTTGGCATCCCACACACCGAGTATAAAAGACTTAATCAAAGCGAAATAACACATTTTGGAGGTGTTCGTGCAAAAGGATCAACTTCAAATGAACATATCTCCCAGCTCACTCAACATTTTCAGGTGATTCCAATCAGAGATGAAAGCTTGTCTCGAGTGCTTTCCAATGACTGGTCATAAGCCTAATTCCGATAAAAGACGAGAGAGATATGATCGTTCGAAGTTGGGCTGTCTGGCCAATGGGAGCGGGCGCTCCGAGTCCGCTGGGAGTAAGTTCCTGTTTTGCGGTTTTTAGGCCCGTTTAATGAATGATTTTTGTAGCCCCTTAAAAGGGACGAACCCCAAACTTGTGAGGAGGAGCTTTTGAGAGGATTAGCCTCCATTGAGTGGGGGATAACTTAGTTAGGGTTTCAAAAAGAGGATTAGCCTCCATAGATTAGTTTAGAGAGAAAGTGAGAAAAACTCAATGTAGAGCTTGGATATGAAGAATCTAAGAAGGAAACTTGAAGATTTTGAGCATCCTTGCAATATTAATGAGCATTTCTTACTCTTTCTTATATTTTATTGCTTTGTTTACTTATTTAAATCTATTTTCTTTTTAATTTACTTGTCTACCTTAAATTAGTGTTTGTTTTCATGATATTTAGTTGTTAATGTCTTTATTTTATAATTTTTCATAATGTGTGAGTAGTTCTTCCTTGGGAAAAGGTTGAAGCCATGGATGAGTTCATAAACCTTCAAATTGAACATTGGGGTTTTGACTTGGGTTAGTTTTGGTTAATTGGTTTGGAACTTTCATGTATGTTTGTATGATTGGCCATCATAAAAGCATAATTTGGACACTCTTAATGAAGGATTGAAAGATGAAATTAAGGGGTTGCCTCAAATCAATTTTTAGGCTTGAAGGACCATGAAAATAGGGACTACCTAGCCTAGGAGCTTGTTTTTGTTCATCATGTTTATTGATATGCTTGGTTGAATGCCTTAGCCATGAAAATAGGTCTTTGGTAGGAGATTAAGCCAATCTAACTAGCTCGAAAGAGTGGTTAGAGTACCGTTGGATGAACTATTCCCCTCAATTGATTCCCATTGTTGATCCCTCATTTTGATTTCTTTGTTTATGAATGAATCATTTGGTGGATACCCTTTCCCAAGACCCTTTTAATATCGTTTCTTTTTCTTATTTTCACTCATTAATCTTACTCCAAAAAAATAGACTCGACCTAGCTTATCATAAGTCATTACTTTTCGGTGCTCTCCTTAGTCCTTGTGGGATCGACCCTTACTTGCCCTTTCTACCTAGTTAGAGAGACCGAGTTAGGTTTTTATTTTTGGTAGGCTCGACGACGGCCTATCAGAGGCAAATCCGCCAAAACCCATGTGTTATTCCCCATGATGGAATCCATCTCATCATCAATAGCTTCCTTCCAAAAAGGAGAATCTTGAGATCTCATGGCCTCATCATAAGTCAAAGGATTACCTTCCACATTAAACACATATGGAAATTTAATCAATTTGGAACTTCTGGATCCTTCAACCAAATATACATGAAAATCCGGGCCAAAAGATTTCTCCTTTCTTGCCCTTTTACTTATCCTAGGTTGTGATGAAGTCGATGCTACATTCTCATATAGAGTTTGTTCATCTAATTCTTGATCATTTAAAGACCGATCAACTTCTTGAATAATGGTACTTGGAGTTACATCCTTTGGTCTAGGAATTGATGAATATCGATTTTCATCAAAGATTGCATCTCTTGACTCGACAATAGTGTGAATTGACCAAACGTCATTTTGTTCTATAACATAGAACCTATAGGCCTTGCTATGAATAGCATACCCTATAAAGATGCATTCCACTCCCCTTTCACCTAACTTTTTACGTTTAGGTTCGGGCACTTTTACAATTGCCCTACAACCCCAAACTCTAAGATAACTTAGATTTGGTTTTCTTTCATACCATAATTCATAGGGTGTAACTTTGTTCTTTTTCATAGGAACGCGGTTAAGAATATAACAAGCCGTTAAAACCGCTTTACCCCAAAATCCATCACTCAAACCCGAATAGGATAACATAGAATTTACCATTTCTTGTAAAGTTATATTCTTTCTTTCCGCTATACCATTTTGTTGTGGTGTATAACCCGCGGTTCTTTCATGTATGATTCCTAAAGATTGGAAATACCTAGGATCATGGTATTCACCACCCCTATAGGTTCTAAACCGTTTTACTTTGTCATTTAGTTGCAATTCAACTTCGTTTTTATAGATCTTATTTAGTGAATAGAAGATAAACATAGCAATACCTAGAATAATCATCTATAAATGTTATGATATACTTCTTATTACCTAAAGAAGGAGTGCTGTGGATATCACATAGATCACTATGCACCAAATCAAGCAAATTAGTATCTCTTTCCACATTATTTGGGAAAGAATTTCTGATTATCTTTGTAAGCATGCATGTTCTACACTTCTCTATGCTTGGATCAAAACTAGGAATCAAATCATCCTTTGACATAGAATATAACTTTATATAATTAACATGACCAAGTCGATAATGTCAAAGAGAAGAACTATCATTAACAACGCAAACATTGTTTAACAAAGTATCCGAAATACTTAACTTGAACATACCATTACATAAATAACCAAAACCAACAAAAGACCCTCCTTTAGATAAAATAAACTTGTCCGACTCAAATACCATTTTAAAACCTATTCGATTCAAGATAGCTCCCGAGACTAGATTCTTTCTAAGGTCCGGAGCAAATACAACATCTCTTAAAACAAGAGATTTTCCGGAACTAAAAACTAGCTCAACTTGTCCTACTCCTAAGACTTTAGCAGTAGAATCATTCCCATGTAAAGAACTTCTCCTTCATCCGCCTCCTTGAAGGTCTTGAAAAGAGATCGTTCCTTGCATACATGTCTTGAAGCTCCCGAATCGATATACCATGAACAATCATCCTGTACACAAAAGATTTCAGAAATCGTACACACATAATTCAAAACCGAATTAAGTGAAACTTGTGCACAAGTACCTTGCTTGGGTTGGGTATGGCTTGACTCGCCTTTCCCACCACCATGCCCATTCTTACATCTTTTTCTTCCAAATGGTGCAATCCTTCTTGAAGTGACCGGGCTTTCCACATTCCCAACAAGCTTGTTGTTGTCCTCCTCCACCAAACTTTGGTTTCTACCATAGTTTCCCTTGGTGAAGTTATGTGCCCTCTTCTTAGGATTAGAGTCGTTAGACTTTCCATCCTCCACCATGTTAATAGTGGAAGAACTAGGATTCACCTCCTTTTGACCATCTTAAACCCGAATACCCTCTTCAATCCGAAGATGAGCACCCAATTGTTCAATAGTTATTTCATCCTTCCTATGTTTCAAGCTATTTATAACATCTTTCCATGAGGAGGGTAATTTGTCGATTATTGAAGAAACGGCAAATGTTTCATCCATACTAATATCATGTTGTTTAAAGCTTCCTAAAATTCTTTGGATTTCATGGAATTGTTCCATAATTGGCCTAGACTCAACCATTTTAAAGTTATTAAAATTGCTCACTAGAAATTTCTTACTAGAAGCATCTTCGGCCATGTATTTAGACTCTAAATCATCCCAAAGAACTTTAGCAAATTCATAGTATTGATAAATATCAAATAAATCATCGGACATACCATTGAGAATGTGACCACGGCATATGTAGTCGTCGTTCTCCCACTTCTTCCTCTTCCTAGTAGCCTCAATGGGTTTCGGGGATGTGAGAACGTACACCACCGCCAAAGAGGTAAGAAGAAAGTGCATCTTCTTTTGCCATCTACGGAAACCCACGCCTTCAAACTTATCAAGTTTGTGAAAATTCGCTGTCATCTCACGAAGTGTAGCCATCTTTGAGTAAATATCGCTTTTGGATTGTTAGAACTCGTAACCGGGAAATAGAAGATGAACACACAAACGACAACAACGAAAGAATCAATCCTCTAGGCGTGTATGGGAACATTTTCCCAAAAGCGATATTCCGACCCTATACGAAGCACGGGTTGCACGGAATTCACCTCCGAGATATACAAAGAAGAAAACAGTGATTATCACGCTCGTATGAGAATCACCAAATGAGAACAAACATATTTGTGATTTTGCTTTGATGAACAATTTAAAGAGAAAACTTAAGAGTGCTTGTTGGAGAGAAAATATCTGAACTTCTTGTCCTTCATCTGTGATAAAACATCACATATATGCACGTCAAAGGCAAAGAAACGGACAATAGCCGCCCAAAAGCCAAAACCGCAAAAGAGAAGCACGGAGGATCAGTGGCCTGTCGCGAGCTGCTCGTCGCGAGCCGCGACCAACCTCGCGAGTCGGGAGGGACTGCTGCCCTCCTTCTTGCTTTGGCTTGGTTGCTTTGCTTCTTTTCCACGTTTATGTTTACTATAGTACCGTAAACAAACAATGTGCATTCCAACGTAACTTGAATAACGACACCGTAACCAAGTAATTCAAGTTAACGTTACATGAAGATTAATCTATCAAATATTCTAAATTATCCAACACTTATAAGGATTTGGGAGGAAGTACTACCTTTGTAACATATAATCTACAACGATATAACGTAAAATATGAGTATAAAATATCTAATAATGTTACGAATATACTCCCTCCGTTTCTTTTTGTTTGTCCCATTTACTGTAGCTCCAAATGCCAAGAAAGATGATGTCTTTTGCATGTGGGTGGGGATAACAAGTAAGGAGTCCACTTATTTTACAATAAATGTGGTGATTAAAGTAGGTGAGAGAAACTTTTAAGGTACATGTGAGACCAAAAAGTGATAAAGTAGGGGTAGATAGGTGATATAATTTTGCCATATAAGAAAAGATGAAAAAGTAGGACAAACAAAAAAAAACGAACAAAAATAGAAAGTAGGACAAATAAAAAGAAACGGAGGGAGTACTACAATAGTTTGAGAAAAGGGAGATGGATTAGTAAATAAAGAAGGAAAAATTTTGTTAGGAAGAGAGAAAAGAATCCTTCCAAACAACACCGAGAAGAGAAAAGATTAAAATTGTGATATTGAAGAAACGACGCGTGCTTTTCCATCTCCACCATGTTTTATTTTCCCCTTTTCCTTTTCCTCTCCCACCCCACTCTTCGCTTTTAATAGCCATCTCATTTGCCCCGCACATGCATTCCCCTTCTCATCTTCCTCTCTCTCTCTTTCTCTCTCCTTTCTTCCTTCCCTCCTCTTAACATCATCTCCTCCATCTTTTCTCTCTCCTCTTCATACCTTCACAACGGTTGTTCACTTGTCGTATTTTCTTCATCGTCATCCTTTTCTCTCTCTTATTCATAAGGTAACTTGATTCATTGCACTCTCTCTTTCTCACTTCATTTTTCTGTAATTTTGTAGTTATTGTTAATATTATTACGCATTCCATTATCAGATTATATCGATGATTTGATTTATTTCGGTATCACTGTTTGTTTTACGATTATTCAGTTGATTTTGCTTGTTCGTTGTTCATTCTACTGTTTATGGTTGATGATTTCATTTCTGTAATATTCTGTTTGTTACGTCGATTTTTTCAGTGATTTTCGCTTATCAGTCTTATAATCAGTCAGAGAAATCACATTTTATCAAGAAATTTTGATTCTAACAAAATCAGTAGAATCCTACCTACACGAATATCCTATGATAAGCTTTTTGTGAATCTGAAATTTTCTCTCTCTTCTCTTTTTGTTTCTGCAGATTTGATCATCTGAAAAAAATAAACGCTGAATTTAGCGTCAGAGTTAACTTTTCCTCTGCACAACATCCTATTGGCTGAACTGAACTTCTAACTTTTGATCGATAAAAAGGAGATTAACAAAAGAAAATGGAATCATCATCACCATCGGTAGTAGCAAATTCATTAAACAGAGCAAGAGAATCAAGGCGTCGGAAAAAGAAGATGAAAATTCAACAACAACAACAATCATCATCACCTTCTTCCATAAACCCTAACGACATTCAAAAATTCTCCTGGAAATCCGAAACAACACAACAAATCTACTCCTCAAAACTCCTTCAAGCTCTCCGTCAAGTTCACATCTCTCCTCCTACTACATCACCATCAACACCGCGCCCTAGCCGAGCTGTAAGAGAAGCCGCAGACAAAGCCTTAGCCGTAGCAGCGCGTGGGAGAACTCGCTGGAGCCGAGCAATCCTAATGAGCCGATTTCGGCTCCAGTATCTCAACAAGAAGCTCCACAAACGCCAGCGTGTAGCGGCAACCGGCGTTAACCGGTCCCCGCCGCAACGGAAGCCGAGAGTGGAGATTTTGAAGCTTAAAGGGAAAGGTAACAGTTTACCGGCTGTTCAAAGGAAGGTGAAGACTCTTGGCCGGTTAGTTCCCGGCTGCCGGAAGGAGGCTCTTCCGGTAATACTCGAAGAAGCGACGGATTATATTCCGGCGCTTGAGATGCAAATTCGCGCCATGAAAGAGATTCTGTCGCTTTTTAGTAATAGCGCCGGAGATGGTGAGGGGTCTAGTTCTGGACCTACGGAGCCGGAAAACGGTTCGAATTAGTTTGGTTATTATTATTATTATTATTGGTATTGTTATTTTTATTTTTATGTATAAAAATCTTTGATTTTATGTAGATTAGTGGATGCTTTTTTTTAAGAAAAAAGAAAAGGAAAGGAAAAGGAAGTTTTGGCTTCCCCACCCATGTGGAATTGGAAATTACATATACATCTGTTTGTTTTTTCTTTTTTTGAGGTGGAAAGCATTTGGAGGTAAATAATCTAACATCACATTTGAGAGTTTAGATTATTTAGTGGTATTTGTGGTGTAATTCTGTTTTTGTTGTTCTTTACTACTGTTGTCTGTTGGTTGCAATGTGATTGTCTGGGACTCTGGGTTGATAGTTGATTTGCAAATTTGGATGTGAATGTGCGCCTTTAGGACCTGTTTTATTCGATATTATAGAACTGAACTTTAAAAAAAAAATTGATATCTGTTGAAGGAAACTTAAATAAATAGGGAAATGTAGGAGTAAAAAAATTGTTCAAAACTTAACTGAAAAATTAAGTTGGGGGAAAACAACTGAACAAGTCCTTAAAATATTGTTTGAATAGAAGGAAATGGAGAGAAGAAAGAGGGAGGGGATACAATTTCTCGTTTAGGAAAAAGTTCGGGGGAGAGAAGAGGAGGGATCCATTTCCCTCCTCCATGAACATAATCCCTTTAAAATTGGAAAGGTTTGAGGGGAAATGGATCACACCTTACTCCTCCCTTTCTCTCCCCCCCCCTCTTCATTTTCATCCCTCTTTGCTATTCGAACAAAGCGTAATAGTACTAGTGCTAGGGTGCATTTGAATTTATTGACGTTTCTAGTTAGACATATTAACTTCGAAATGTTTTATAATTAAAAGATGAATAAAACAACTAAGATCCTAAGTGACATTTTTGTTTAGTAATCAAGTTGTTTTCTAGGTTGAGTTTAGACTCCTTTTGAGAGTTTTTGGGAAAACTATTTTCCTCTATTTTCAGTTTTACATTGTTTGGTTGCAAAAAGAGTATAAAATTATTTTCCCTTGTAGTAAAATAGTTCTCCTAATGATGGAAAACCATTTTTCCTTCAATTTTTTAAGGGAAGACTACTTTCCTTACCTCCCTTAGTTTGACTAATTAAATTTGAAAACTTACATCAGATGATAAGTTTATACCGGACGATTTTTCATTTTTAGTTTTACATATTAGTGAAAACAAAAAAAACGATAACGAACTAATTACAATAATTTTTCAATAATTTTTTTTAATGTTTTTCATTCCCAATTCCATAAGAATGAATATTATGGTTCAGGTTCGAAACTTCATCACAATTTCTTTCGTATTGAGCCGACATTCATTCCGGTCGTTTCGTTTAAAAGAATCTCCATTCCAAAACCTTACATGAAAATTTCACTTATACGGCTAAGATTTAATTTTACTCATCTCTCTTCTATTCATATCAATTTTTTGTAATAAAAAGCAAATGATTTTATCTATCTTATTCTCGTTTCTTTACTTGATTCAGATTGGGTGTTTTGGAACACTGATGCGAAATGGAGACAAACATTTACTCTCAATGATAAGTGAGAAACTGGTCAGAATGCATTTTCACTTTCAATATTTGGTGTCTTCATATAACATTATGAATGCTATGAATCATAGAAGAGCACCAAAAACCCATATACCTAACTTTTAAATAGTCGATCGAACAAGCCGTCGTATGTGAAGAAAAGTTGTTGGAATTGGTAGAAGATTGAAAAAAAAAAGGAAAAAAGAACTGAGTTTAACTAAGTAGTCGAATTAGCCTTTAATAATTTATTAGAGAGGAGTAAACTACCCCCAACGAGTAAATGTAATTATCCTCAATAAAAGGAGATTATGCATCATATAATCGGGCGTACTATGAACATGGTATGCCTAAGGCTATTTGAGCAAAAAAATAACCTTGGGTATACTATAGTCATAGTATATGTAGGTGTATAATAAAAATTATACGATAAAAAGGCCATAATACTGGCAAATAGGAAGAGATATGGATGGATGATTTGACAATAGGATGTATTAGTATATACTTGTAGGATAAAAGGCCAAGCATAATGGTCAAGTTATTGCTCATTTTTTAATTGTGTTTTTTTATAGATATTAAGGGTAAGTTCACTTTGACTGAAAACAATTAAAATAAATTGCATTGAACCGAGCTGAGCTGTACCAGACTAAATTAAATTATAACTAATAATAATAAATTATTAGATTATAATAATAATTAATAAAGTAGTAATACTCTTGATAAAGATAATATGATACTATATACAATAATTAATAATTAATATAGTAAATATAATAAGAAGTAATTATTTATTGTATTAAAACTTAATGATAATTATAAAAATAAAAATAATATTTAGTAATAATAATGGTATAGCAACAAAAAATTTAAAAGGTAAAGATGAATTTTATCAAAATAATATGTATCAATAATAATAAGTATTATTATTGTTAGAAAAATAAATTAGATTTAAAATTAATAATAATATCAATGAAAATATTTAAATGATGAATGGAGCCGAATTGATCTGAACCAAATTGATTAGAGTTGAATTAGACTGAGCTAAACTGAATTGAACTGACAAATAAGTTAGGGAGGACAGTCCACAAATATTAGAGATTATGTTACTGAAGTTAGGAGGGTAAAAGTGAGAATTAAATATTAACACCTTGTTCAATCATCTTATGATGTTCTTCCATTCTTATTCACTATTTATGTAATCCAATTAGATTTGACCATATCTTTAGTAACTTATGAATAAGCGAATATAGTAATATAAAGTTTTGTAAGATTTTTATAGTTTCGGACGGAGTGTCAAACTGTCAACTACCCTTGCCTCAATAAAGGTTATCCTTTAATAGAAAGGTCATGTCCTTTTGAATCGAAATATATTATCTTCATTTTTTTAGCTGTTAGATATTGACTTTTGACGTTATTTATGTCATCAACTTTGACTTTCTTTCGTTCATTAAACGCTATGAAAAATATAGTGACATAAGGTCATGTTAGATTCGTCTCGGCGTATGGTTTGCATATATTAACTTTGGGAAAATTCCTGAGGTATCCTTGGAGTTAGAGCTAATTCCTCGAGTACGCCTCTGGTTTTCGGCCTGCCTTCGATGACACTGGAGTCATTATATGTGGCTAAAATGCTCTTACTACTAACTGAAGTTAAGTTTTCGTTAAGTTTTTTATATTATACATTACTTTCACTTTTAAACAACAGGAATAAAAATAGAAAATAAAAACAAAAATTAAACCCCCACGCCTCCCACTCTCTCTCATCCCCCTCCCCCCAGCCACCCACCCACCTTTCCCCTTACCCTGAAACCACCGCCCCACCCCTCCCCCTGCCCACCCACCCACCTTTCCCCTTACCCTGAAACCACCGCCCCACCCCTCCCCCTGCCCACCCACTCTGAAACCGCCGGTCCACTCTCCCCCACTCCCTGCCCACCTTTCCCCTTACCCTAAAACCACCGCCCACCCTCCCCACACTCTAAGCCCTTACTACAGTCAAACCCAACCACCACTAACCCTCAACCCTTACAAACGAATCTGAGCCGAACCCACCACTAACCCCCGCCAAACACTCAACCCTTAAACCCCATATCGAACCCACCCCACCCACACTCAGATCGAACTCGCCTAAGTATTGCATGAACAATCACAACCAGTTGTAAGAGATATGGGTGGGTTTCCTGAGTACGCCTAAGGGGGTTCGACACACGCCTGAGCACCCACACTTTATTGCCTGAGTACGCTAAGGGGGTTCGACAACAATGGTGGGTTCGTTGGGTGGTGGCAGAGTAGGAGAGGGTGGGGGAGGAGAGAGAAGTGGGTGGGGTGGGGGGAGGAGAGATACCGGTGGGTTGGGAGGTGGTTTTAATTATTTTTTGAAGTTTTTTTTTGAAGTTTTTAAATTAAAACTAAAGTAAAAGACACACTACTTAATGGAAAACTTAACTTTCGTTAGTAGTAGGGCATTTTAGCCACAAATAATGAACCCAGTGGCATCTGAGCTAGGTCAAAAATCAGAGGGGTACCCGAGAAATTAGCTCTAACTCCAAGGATACCTCGGAAAGTTTTCCATAATTTTTAATAATTTTTAATTAAACATAATTGTAGATAAAAATGTTTAAATTTGTGCGTTGGCAAATATCCCAAGGCCTTTGGGCGCATCTAAAAAACGGAGGAAGGTTGCGTCTTTTCAACTTATTTTCAATCTTTATCAGAAAAATAAGTTCAAATAAGTTAAGTTTAGCAAAAAAATGAGGAGCATGAAGGTTAACCAAGTGCCTTAGTATGACAGTTAAATCCTTTTTATGATTGGCCGTATAATTTTGACCCTTTTACAAATACGATTTTGGCCCCCTCACAAATAAGGTTTGAATAAGTTCATATAGACATATGCTCATATAAGTTAAGATAAGTTCATACAAAAAAAAATAAGTTGAAAAAAAAAATAAGTTGAAAAAAAAAATACAAAATTTATATAGGAAAATAAATTGAAAAGAACGATATAACCCAAGTACCGAACTTATTTTCACCAACCTTGTGAGAAGAAATCAAACTGAATTTAGAGCATCCTCACTCATGATCAAATTGATCATAAGAGTTGTTCATGAGACATGAACAAAAAAAAAATAGCCCTACACTCATGAGTAAAAATAGATCACATTGTGATCAATCATGAAATAGATCACATTGTGATCAACTAGTTCATGAGAAAAGCAAAAACTGACCCAATCACACAGTGACATGTGGCGTCAGTTTTTTGTTTAAAACTTCAAAATAAAATATCTGCAAATCTACTAAGTAAAAATATATATAAAAAATACCAATGGTTATATTTTGTTGAGATCTATAAATAGACATCCACTTTGCTATACTTTTAAATTTTTTTAATTTTCAAGTACATAAGTAATTGTTTGATCATGAGTGGGGTGCATTTGATCAAATTGATCATGAAACATGATAAAAATTTTAAGATGAGTGAGAAATTAGTAGAGAGAGAAGAATGATGTGTTTTTTTATTCATGAGTGGTGATGCTCTTACAAAATTTCCGTCCAAAAATAAATCAGATAATTAGAGGTTAGCACTTGGCACTTTGTACTTGGATTTGAAGTGTGAGTTGCTTTTTTTTTCTCTTGTTTGTTTGTTTGGGTGGGAAATTGGGAATGGGATAATGGAAAATTGGTTACGCATAGAAGCAAATTGGTAGCAGAAAGAATTTACTCGGATAAGCTGGTAGATGACATGTGGGGATTTTACCATTAATGCAATGTATTTCATGAAAGTATTTGAGAGAATCCCTCTGAATCCAAAAGCCAATTTAAGGAAAACAGCCACAAGGCACATGGAAAACTTTCAGCTCTCTGACTCTGCCACCACTCTAGGCTCTAGGGACTAGGGACTTATGTCATTTACCTTTCCTTTTCCTTTTATTATTTTGCTTTGTATTACTCCATATTTTTTGGCGCCATGATATTCTGAGACGTTTTTGTTTCTCTCATGTTATTTTTCGTAAAGGATTGGGGGTTGGCTTGTACTAGTAGATTTTTGGGTGGGACACTTAGGGGTGTTAATGAGATTAGCTTGTTCGCGAGCTGCTCGAGTTCGATTCGAAATTTTCACAAGCTGAGCACAGGCATGTTCGGCTCGAGAAGTTCGTAAGCAGGCTCGAAATATTTTTTTAATTATATTTTTTAACATATTGACCTCAAATATTAGTAGAATATTTTTAATAAGTCTAGGAAAATAAATAAAATTAGTTATAATATATTATATCTTATAAACATACTTTATTTTATCATTATTTTTGAACCCAAGTCGAGTTTTCTGTAACTTGGACTTGATAATCTAAGCTCGAAAAAGCTCGAGATTCGGCTCGAGTTCGAGCAAAGTATAACGAGCCAAGTTTGAGCGACCCCAAACTCGGGCTCGGCTCGGCTCATTAACACCCCTAGGGACACTGTGTGAGGGCAGGCTGGACAGTCTAGAGAATTATTTTTTCTTATCTTAATATAATCTCATATTTATAAATGAGATTATATTTTTTAAAATGTTATTTTCATAGTCCATATTTACTATCTCATAACCAATATTTTTGTTTGTATTGTCTCATTCATTTTTTTTAAACGTTTGAAAATAAGGAAATAGGTTAATCTAACTTTAATTTGTAATTTTTAAAAAAGTATTGTCAAAAACGGGTGGAATTTGAATATATTCTCGAAATAACATAGATTATCTTGATAGAGTATCTTGAGCCATACACACACATATATTAATCGGATCCAAAATAAGAGATAGGATCTTCCTAAGAGACTAATTAATGATAACCCTCCATAGATTCGCCTATATAAGTTGCGGCTGAAGTTGCAAAAATAAGAGCCTGAATACCACTTGTAAATAATCCAAGAAACATGACCCATGTTATGTCCAGATTTTCCTAAGCTAGTTCTGCAGGTTCGCAGGTTCCACGATCATAGGTTCCAGCTATAGCTTCCGAGTATTAGCTTCCAGCTAGCTACTACTAGCTACTGGATGTAAGCTTCTAGCTTTCAGCTCCCAGCTTCTAGGTTCCAGCTTGCAGCTACCAGCTACCAGCTTGCAGCTTGCGGCTACCAGCTACCAGCTTCCAGCTTCCAGCTATCGGTCACCAGCTTGGAACAGGTCAACGTATGACTCAACAACAGCCTAAGATATAGGTTAAATGACTGTTGCAGCTAGGATTCTCCAGCTAGAGCTCTCCATCTATGGAAGGCCAGCTTAGGACCTCCGGATATGGAAGGCCAGCTTTGCTATAAACGTTATGGATCAATTATTGCCAAGGCCTAAAATCTCGCAAAGGCTAAAGTCAAAGATACAGAGCGATAAATGCGGATGAAGACTCATTCAAAGCCATTAAATACGGACGTGGGCGAGAATCAAGGGGCAGTTACAAGCCGTTGTGAAGGCTGATTAAAACGGATACTCATCTCAGTATAAATAGCACAATGATAATGTAAATCAGATAGAGGCTTTTACGCATTCAGCACTTACATTCTAAGTTTGAAACATTGTTCTTAAGCTTACGAATTACATTAGTATGTAAAACACTAGGGCTGTAACCGAGATTATAGTGGATTGGTGGACTCAAAGCCACCCGCGGTTTTTCCCTTATTCCACTGGTTTTCGCGTCACCATCTCTGGTGTTCCCTTCTCTCTTTTTTGCTTGCTTTCGCTCTTCTTTGCCTTGTTCATCTTGATTAGCCATCCATCTTCATTAGCTATTTGTAGGTCTCTAACTAGATTTTACTTGTGTAAAATTTGGCATAAACAACCCACTAAAAGCACTAAAGAAACAAGAACCACAACTACTAATTCATCCGCTAATACATTTCTAAAAAGTCGAAAACTAAGTGATAAAGGTTTTGTGTAAAAAACAATGAATTTGACATAAAATCTGGAAAGATACGAAAAACAAATGCATGTTCGGTTCCGTGTTTTTTTTAAAAAGTCACGAAACGGGATAGGGATTTGGTATCCAGTTCCGTGCACAGGATCAGTTTTTTATTTTTTATTTTCTAAATTTATAATTTTTGGAAACTGATATTTTACCGTACTGGAAACTCCATCCGATTTTGTGAAAGTTTTCGGAACCGAAAATTCCATCCGGTTCCGTGAAATTCGATTTTCAAAAAAATCGAGAGAATGTTCAACATGTATTTGTAGAAAGGGTACAAAATGGTTGAAAAATGGTGGTGGTGGTGAGGGTTGCTATATCTATGATGGTTGGGATGGAAGAAATTTAAATTGAAAGGGTAGAATGTGAGCAAAGGGGAAAGGATTGATATGGACAATTCTACCATGCATTCATACATATACGTGTTGTGAGATGGTAAATACGAGTTGTGTTTAGCCGCACACTTTTTTATAAGGACGTTGACCCAAAGTTTTGAAGATGACTAAAATTATAGAAGAGATACTTATATTTTATTGGTATGTTAATGTTGCAAGGTTGTTCGTT
This sequence comes from Patellifolia procumbens, assembly GCA_947645195.1. NCBI lineage: Eukaryota > Viridiplantae > Streptophyta > Magnoliopsida > Caryophyllales > Amaranthaceae > Patellifolia > Patellifolia procumbens. The sequence continues at coordinate 291,207 of CANSGD010000888.1, read as the reverse complement.
GAAAAACAAAGAGAATACTCGATTCAAGATTAAAGAAAGGAAAATTGTTCATTATTCATTTGATATAATCATAAATTATTAATTTGATGATTATTAGTTAGAACTATAATTACTTATTATTTAATATTCATAATAATTTCTTATTTACTTATTATCTATATAATTATTGTAATTCAATTAAATTCAGTCCAGTTCAGTTTAGGTCCAATAAGTTCAGTTCAGTTCCGTTCAGTTCAGTTCAGCTCCAATAAGTTCAGTTCGGTTCAGCTAGAAATAGACGAAGTGAACAAATCCTTGGTGCCATTGTTTCCAATCAAGGAAGACATCAAGAAACTGTGACAATAGAAAGAATGTGGAGGGGAGGGATGGTCGGCAGCCGGGGGTTCAAGGTTGTTTTTTCAAATTTTCAATCATTTTTTCTAAGTAAAATGTTAGTTTTTATAATTTAAAAATAATTTTTAAATTATAATTTTTTAATAAAAAAGGTTATAGAAAATTAAAATAATAAGTTGAGGGTCACCATAGAGATCAAAAATAAAATTTTCTACCATATAAAATTTGCAAAAACATAGGGTCACCGTCATCGTATTGAATTTTCCAAAATTTTAATTAGATTTTTCTGTTTTACAAAAAATATTGTTTTGATTTTCAAAATCTTATCTTTATATTTTTCAGTCAAATAAAGATTTTTATTTAAAATAAAAATCTCATTTTTGGTTTTTAATAAACTAAGTCAAATTAAACATTTTTCTATTTACATTTACAGAAAATAGTTTAGTTGTTTTTTAAGCGACACTAACACACATTTATTGTTACAAGTTTAATATCAGTTAGTAGGTTAGTGGTTTATTTGTTCCCAAGTCTTAAGATTGAAGGATTGGGGTTGGCTCAAGTGGTGAGTCTTCCCATATTCTCTAGCTTGGTCTAGGGATCAATTCTTACCCCAAGCATTTACTTGGGATTTGGGGGTGGGGGGTTATGGCTTGTGATGGGCCTCTGGGTGGGGGCCCTGAGCGAGGGCAGCCCAGAGGATTATTCTTCTTACCTTAATATAATCTCATACTTATAAATGAGATTATATATAATTTTTTTTAAAAAAAGTCTTAACATTAATGGAAAACATGGTGTTAGTGGACTAAGTAATGGGAAGTTATTGAAGGAGTATTCATGACTTGTTCAAGGAGTATTCATGACTTGTTCCCCTATAAACAGAACGCTTAATCCTAGTTTCAATTGTGCCTGGCATAGCATAAAATTCCAAGTTGTCTAAAGTGTCAGTGCCTTGTTCCCAAGAGAATTTATTACTGTCTTTGGTTTTTACTCTTCAATTTTTTACGAAAATTGTATTTCCTTTGATAAGGAGTTTGATTGAGCTCCTATAATTATGAGAAAGCTTTGAGTAAAGCAAAAGAAAGGAACTTCGATTGAAGTTTGAGAGGAACATCATTTAGTGGGAATTGTTATTTGGAACTGTGGCCTGAGAGAATTATAGGTTTTTAATAAAGTTGTTGGCCTATTACAGTTTAGAGTTTGAGTCAAAATCCATTGTGGTCGAGGTTGTTTTTTCCTATTGAGCCTAGAAAGTTTTTACTCGCTAAAATATCATGTGTTCCCATTGAGTGTTCCCTAACTAGTATTTGATTCCATAAAAAGTTACGCTTATTCTCTTACTATAATTCACCCCCTCTTATAGTGTTCCTATTATATATCAAAGGAGAACAAATAAGGCAGCAACATACATGACTTTGATATAATTGACTATGAAAATTGATGCAAGATTACAAAGTACATAAAAACTCATGCTCTGGTCTCATACCACCTGTTACGCCATGAAATTTGTATAGCTATTGGTGCAGGTTAAGAGTCATTGCAGCTATAAGCTTCCATCTTGGAACCTCCAGCTAAGGAAATCCAGCTTGAAGTTCACCAGCTAAGGAAGACCAGGTAGATATCGCCCAGCTAAAAGAATACAGCTCTATTTTGAAAAGCGTTACAAGTCAAGACATCAAAGTCTGAAGATCCGCATAAGGATAAAGGCCATAAATGCAAAGGCAATAAAAGAGCAAGAATCGTGCTAATTAGCATTAATGGCAGACATAAATAAGGAATTTGGGGCTGTTTCAAGACGTAGCTGGGTTTAAACGGCTATATTCTTCCTAGTTATATATACATTCGAAGCAATTGTAAAAGGACATAAGTTCGTACACTTTAGCAATTACATACGCAAGCACGAGCATTGTTTAATTAGATTACAAACTACGAATTGCTTAGTTACAAAGGCACTAGGGCTGTAATCAAATACATAGTGGATTGGTGGACTCAAAGCCACCCGCGGTTTTTCCCTTATTCCACGGGTTTCCGCGTCACCATCTCTGGTGTCTTGTCTTCATCTTTATTTCTGCTTTACTTGTTCATTTTAGCTGTGTTTGACAACTACCGGTAACCTGGTGGAATCTTAGCTGTAGCTCCCAGCTAAGTTTTGTCCTAGCAGAATTTAGCATAAACAGTTTGGCGCCCACCGTGGGGCCTACAGCTAGATTTCATATCTAATCCTTCAAAATCAAGCCCTTCCCAAAAAGAAAACACACTTAACCCCCAAATGGTTGAATTCACTCTCGAGCAAATGAGAGAAGATCTAGCATCTCTGCAAGAGGCTCAGACAAAATCCAATGAGATCATTGAAAACTTACAAAAAGAACTAGAGTCAGTTAAAAGCAACACTAAGAAGTCCTCACTACGACCTCTAGGTTTGGCACCCCGAATTTTGGAGCTGGATGACGCAGAAGCTAGCGCTGAAGAAGACGCTGAAGAAACGCCAGAGCAACCCCACGAACAGGAGTTGGACCCCACAGCTTCAAAGCTGGCTCTCCTTGAATCCCAGAATCGGAGGATGATGCGAATGCTAGCGAAGATGCCAGGGGCACCAACGCCCGTAGCTGAGGAGACCCCTGATGGCTACACCAAGTCGCCTTTCGTGGAAGAGATAGCTAGAGCTATGATCCCAAAGAAGCTGCACCTGTCTCCATTTGGCAAGCTCTATGATGGGACTACGGATCCATACGATCATGTGAACCAGTACAAGAAAAAGATGTGGACCCTTCCTATCCCAGAAGGCCTCCTTGAAGCTACGATGTGCAAATCCTTTGGGGCCACCTTAGGTGGACCTGCCCTACAATGGCTTATAACCCTCAGAGTTGGTACTATCCCTAACTTCTCTGTTCTTATTAATAAATTTTATCAACAGTTTGCTAGCAGCAGAGTGCTGGAAAAACACACAGGCGACCTGTACCGCATTATACAGAAAACAGGTGAAGCTGTTCGCCAGTATCTAGACATGTTTAACAGGGAAATGATTTCTGTTAAGAACCTGGACATCCCCACAGCTATCGAAGCATTCCGGAGAGGTTTGATACCTAAATCCCGCTTGTATTATGAACTAACCAGGTATCCTTGTAGTACCTTTGAGGAAGTCAGGGCTAGAGCCATGGCTGAGATCCGTGTAGAAGAAGATGATGCTTCCAAATATGGAGGAGAATCCAGCTACGAAAGGAAAACTCAGAATAACAGCAACAACAACAAAAGAAACGATTGGCGTCATCAGCCATACCAGAAGCGTGACCAAGCTAGCAATGTAGCTAGAGAAGCTCCCCGCAAACCTAACAATTCGGATTTCCCTCCTATATCTTCCTATTGCTTTAATGTTGATGCAGGAGGTGTAGTAAACGCGTTGGAGAAGCTGGGCTCAGCAGCTAGGTGGCCCAGGAAGACTGACAAACCTGATGGGCGAAAAGACACTTCCCAGTGGTGCAGCTACCATGGAGATCATGGCCATCTAACTGAGGATTGCAAGGCTCTCAGGAAAGAGGTTGCTTGGTTGCTAAAGAAGGGCTACCTGGAACACTTGATGGGAAAGAAGGGCCAGAAAGATGAACCGAGCAAGGACCGCAACAGCAAACAAGCTGGTCCGCCACCTGATCCAACACATGACAAGGTAGTCAACTTTATCTCAGGAGGCTCAGAAATTTGTGGACTAACCTATTCTGCAGCTAAGCGGTTCGCTAGGGAAGGTTCCAAATCCGCTCCAACCCAGCACAGGAGCAAGGAGGAACGAGAACTACGCAGCATGACCATCAGTTTCGAAGAAGAAGAGGAAGCTGAGAAAGCTGATCATCACGACGGACTGGTTATTTCCCTCACAATCAGCAACTGCTTGATCAAGAGAGTGCTGGTAGACAACGGAAGCTCAGCTAACATCATATTCAAGAATGCCATACAAAGCATGGGGTTACGTGACGAGGACATCATCAGAAAGTCAACAGTCCTATACGGCTTCAATGGAGAACCCGCCATCACCATTGGCGAAATCACACTACCAACCTACGCCAAAGGAGTCAATCTTCAAACCAGGTTTAGTGTCGTTGATTGTCCTTCAGCTTACAATGTTATTATGGGTACACCTTGGATTCACAGGATGAAAGCTGGGCCATCCACCTACCATCAAAGCATCAAATTCCCTACCCAGTGGGGAGTACAAGAGATCAGGGGGGACAGGAAGGTAGCTAGGGAATGTTACAACATCTCTCTCAAACCCAAGAAGGAGGACATCTAGCAATTACAGCAGCATCCCGCACCCAGCAAACCCGAAGAACAGGATATAGAGGAAGTGGTGCTGGATCCTGCAAAACCAGAACAAACGGTCCAGGTTGGAGCGTCCCTACCACCAGAGGAGAAAGCTAGGATAGTCGAGTTTCTCAGGGAAAACATCACCTGCTTCGCATGGACACATGAAGACATGGTTGGCATTGACCCTTCTATATGCACCCACAAGCTGAATGTGGACCCCCATCATAAACCTATCAAGCAAAAAAGAAGGAAATTTGCACCTGAACGCAACCTGATCATCAACGAGGAAGTAGAAAAATTGCTGCAAGCAGGTAAGTTTAGGGAAGTCAAATATCCTGATTGGTTAGCTAACGTGGTTGTGGTAGGAAAGAAGAATGGCAAGTGGCGAGTCTGCATTGATTTCACCGATTTAAACAAAGCTTGCCCCAAAGATCCATTCCCCCTACCTCACATTGACGCCCTGGTAGATGCCACAGCTGGACATGAAAGGCTCACGTTCCTAGACGCTTACTCAGGTTACAACCAGATTTTGATGGACCCAGAAGATCAAGAGAAAACAGCTTTCATGACCGAAAGAGGTATATATTGCTATAAGGTTATGCCATTTGGTCTAAAAAATGCAGGTGCTACCTATCAGCGCCTAGTGAACAAGATGTTCGAAAAACAGCTTGGGGATACGATGGAGGTCTATATCGATGATATGCTGGTCAAATCCAAACAAGCTGGGGATCATGTATCTCACCTACAGGACACTTTTGAAGTTTTGAAGAAGTACAACATGAAGCTGAATCCAACAAAATGCTCATTCGGAGTACCAGCTGGCAAGTTCCTAGGTTACATAGTGACACAAAGAGGATTCGAAGCTAGTCCAGATCAAATCAGAGCACTCATCAACATCCAATCTCCCAAGAACCTGAAAGAGGTTCAGAAGCTGATAGGAAGAGTAGCAGCGCTTAACCGCTTCATCTCCAGATCCTAAGATAAGTGTCATCTTTTCTATCATGTGCTTAAGAAAAATAAAGGTTTTGATTGGACTACAGAACACGAAGCTGCTTTACAACAGTTAAAAGCGTATCTATCTACACCGCCTGTACTTTCCAAGCCGAAGCCAGGTGAGACTTTACAGCTTTATCTAGCTGTAAGTAGCACAGCTGTTAGCGGGGTATTGGCCAGGGAAGCTGACAACCAGCAACTACCCGTGTATTATATCAGTAAATCTTTACTTGATGCAGAAACCAGGTACACCTCTCTGGAAAAAATAGTGTTAGCTTTATATACAGCTTCGAGGAAACTTCGACACTATTTCGAAGCTTATCCTATCTGTGTTATGACTAATTATCCTATAAAAGCTATGTTACGCAAACCTGAATACACTGGCAGGATGAGCAAATGGGCCGTATCACTTAGTGCTTATGACATCAGGTACCAGCCGCGAACGGCTATAAAATCACAAGCCCTTGCCGATTTTGTGGCAGATTTCAGTCCTGACCTAGCTACTTCAGCGGATGAGGAAGTACGACATGTTAATCAGGTAACTCCTGCAGGTAGTTGGAAACTATTTGTAGATGGTTCGTCCAACTTTAGAGGAGCTGGATTAGGTATAGTCCTAAAATCACCACAAGGGGACATGATAGTACGATCTATTTATGTGATTTTAAAGCTACTAACAACGAAGCCGAGTACGAGGCTCTGATTGTAGGTATGACTGTGGCTCATGATCTGGGGGCAACCAGGTTGCAAGTATATAGTGACTCCTTGCTTATAGTCAGCCAGGTAAAAGGAGAGTATGCAGCTAAGGATTCAAAGATGTCTTTGTACCTGGAGCTGGTCAAATCGAAGATGTTGCTCTTTCAAGAGTTTACAATACAACAGGTACCAAGGGACCAGAATACAAAAGCTGATGCATTAGCTAACCTGGGATCCGCACTTAGGGAAAGCAGCTTCAGCAATGTCCTTATCGCTCACTTAGCTGCGCCAGCTATTAACAAAGAGGCAAGCGGCTTACTTAGCGTTGATAACGAGGCAGGTGCTAATAGCTGGACAAAGCCGCTGATAGATTACCTAGAAAGAGATATACTACCAGATGACAAGCTGGAATCAAGAAAGATACGCATGAAAGCCAGCAGGTACCAGGTAATAGCTGGAGTCTTGTTTAAATGTGCAGCTAAGCAAGACATCTTGCAGAGATGCTTGGAGAAAGAGCAGTGGGAAGCTACCCTCAAGGAATTTCATGAGGGAGAATGCGGCTCACATACAGCAGGAAGAAGCTTGTCTAACAAAATCTTGTCCTACGGTTATTATTGGCCAACTATGCGTAGGGACGCCAAGAGGTACATAGCTAAGTGTGAGAGTTGTCAAAAGCACGCAGGTATGGTACATAGGCCTTCCGAACCATTACACCCCACGTTGACACCTTGGCCATTCATGAGGTGGGGCATGGACATAGTGGGAAAGCTGCTAGCTGCGCCAGGTCAAAAAGTGTATATGTTGGTCTTAACGGATTACTTTTCTAAGTGGATCGAAGCTGGTGCATTCCAGCAGGTGATGAGTGAGATTTATCGCACTCATAGGGTAGCTTTTGGTCTATTTTATTGCTTTTTCTTGGTGTTTCTTTACTTCTTACATCTATTTTCATCATCTCCGCCCTATTTGGGGCTTATCACTATTTCCTTTGATTTTCTCTCATTTTTCATGGTTTTCTATCCTTATTTTCTATTCCATATGCTTTGTATTGTATTTTTTCTTGTATATGACTAACATGTAGGAAAAAGATGAGTGCAAAGCAAATAAGATTGGAATGGAAGAAGTTGAGGGTCAACCCAAATGAAGAAAGAAAGAAAGAAGAGAGCCCAAGTCCAAGCAAAGAAGATTGGAGTGGAAGAAAAGAATGAAAGAAAGAAAGAAAGAAGGAAGCCCAAGCCCAAAAAGAAAGGAAGAGAGGAGAAGAAGACAAAGCAACCCGGCAAAGTGATCGCCCGATCCACTTTTGGATCGCCCGATCACAAAAAGTGATCGCCCAATCCAAAAGTGGATCGCCCGATCACGGCTGCGGATTTTCCACAAAGTTCCTGCCTACCTCTGATCGGGCGATCACCACTATGGATCGCCCGATCGCTGCGGGTTTTCGGAAACCGTCTATTTCATTTTCTCTTTCCCTTTTTGCCCTTAATTGGGGGTTGTATAAATACCTTTTTGACCTAAAATTTGGGGCATTCTGATTTCCTTTTTTGAACTCTAGAGAGCTATTGAGAGGTTAGACTTTTGGGTGAACTTTGGATGTTTTTCAAGGTCTTTAATGGTGATTGAAGAAGAATTTCACATTTTTGTGGAGTATTAATGAAGCTTTAGTAACTTTTCTTCTCTTTGCTCTCATTTATTGCTTTACTTTATCGTTTATTCTTGCTTTACTTTGTTAGTAGTTTCAATATCACTTATTCTCATTGAAGTCTTAGTCTTAGTTGCTCTTCTCCACTTGCTTATGCTCTTCTCTATTGCAAACATTAAGTATGAATGAAAAAGCAATGATTTTTGGTTTACTAATCTCCTATTTGCATTGTAGAACTAGTTTAGTTAATATGAGAACCAACTTTGAGTAGTCTTTTAGTTAGGGGGTTGGGTGAAGGTGCAATGGACATTGTTTCATGATATGAGGCCCTAAATTGGCATGTTTGGTGGGTTGGGTTAGCAAATCCATTGATTGGTTGACTAAGGTAAAGTTGAAAGGCCTAACTTTAACTCAATTAGTCAATGGATTGCCCTTTAGGTGTAGATCGTTGAGATATACAATGAAGTTGGAATTGCTATCTCTAAATAAGGTTGAGTGAGAAATCCTACCTTTCTTTGAGTCTTAACCCATCAGAAAGGCTAGATTGGGTTGAACTTAGCTAATTCCGACCTCATGTTCCATCATTGACTATATAATCCCTAATTGAGAGTGTTGCATCACCTTGAGCGTCCTTGAAAGAGGAGTTCATGGTTGCAATGTCTTAATTCAATCCCCTATCACATACTCCTTTAAGCTCCTTTCGTAATTCAATCTCATTGCATTGGATCCCTATCACCCCCTAACGTCTTTTTCCATCGATTTATAACCCTTTTATTTGACCTATTAGTGATAATTGAGTTCGAAATCAATCAACTTCTTCTCTTCGGTTTAGCTTACATGTTCGCTTACGTGCTTAGTGTCTAGTCTAGTCTCTGTGGATCTTGACCCTTACTTGCCACGTACTCGTATTTGGTTAGTTAGGTTTGATTTGGAGTTTTTGTCTAGCGACGAAAAAATTCTCTATCAGCAGGTAAGGGATAAAGAAGTGATTGCCTTTATACATACTAACATCATTTGCAGGTTTGGAGTACCTAGTGAGATTGTATGCGATAATGGATCACAGTTTATAAGTGGTAAAACACGGCAATTTTTCCACGAATGGAACATCAACCTGGTAATGTCAACACCCAGGTACCCTCAAGCTAATGGACAAGCTGAGTCCAGCAACAAGGTGATCATCAACGGCATCAAAAGGAGGTTAAAAGCCAAAAAAGGTAAATGGGTAGAAGAGCTACCTAGAGTTCTCTGGGCCAACAGGACGACACCTAGAGGAGCGACAGGGCGGACCCCGTTCTCATTAGTCTACGGTTGTGAAGCAGTATTACCAGCAGAAGTAGCTGTACCTACTGCCAGGTATGGGCTCCTAACCTCTGAGCTAAATGATTCTGAGTTGTCTTATGATTTAGACACCATAGAAGAACTGCGAGACAACGCACTAGTCAGGATGGCTGCTCAGCAACAGATTGTGGCCCGCAGCTTCAACAAAAACGTGAAAGAAAAATTTTTTAAGCAAGGAGACTGGGTGTTCAGGAAGGTCTTCCAGAATACCCAGGAATTGAATGCTGGAAAGCTAGGTGCTAGCTGGGAAGGCCCCTACTTAATTGAACAGGTAATAGGTAAGGGAGCATATCATCTAGCTACGACAGAAGGGGAAGCTGTACCTAAAAGCTGGAACGCTTCACATCTTAAACTTTATCACTTCTAACGAAGCTAAGTAATCATCTGTTGTACCTAAGACATCAGATGCAAAGCAGTCACACCTGGTAAGGAAAGACAACTGAGCAAAGCCAAGGAACACCAGGTTAGGCCACCCTCCTTGCATTTTTCTGCCTATAAAGATTTTATCTAGAATCCATGCTGACTTAGGCATCGGAGAGTCGTCGGCTATGCCAACGACTATCTTGGCCTAGCCAACACACGCAGGTACCGCAAGACCAGCTTCAAGTGGAGCACTACTCAGCTTCCTAAGCTACCTAAAGGCGCAAGAACACCTAGACACCTTGGAGGACAGCCACCCAAAAATCAAGCTACCAAGGTTGCATCAGCTAAGGGTTATACGCCAAGACAACAGGGCCCATCACACAAGTCATTGGCATCACAAAGCGCCAGGTAAAAACGTAAAAGCAGCTAGCTCATTTGTACTAAAGATCTATGAATATGCATATATCAAAGTTAAAACTGTTCAAAAAGACGCACCAGCCCCTTGGCTGGCGGTAAAATTATCCAAAGCATAAAAAATTAAAATTGTTTGACAAATGCAAAGCAACAAGTTTAAACCAGGGGGGAACTAAGCTATTTCTTCGGCTGGGGCCTCCTCAGCTGCAGGCTTAGACGTCTCAGCTACTGGGGCAGAACTGCTAGAAGGTTCAGCTGAAGCATCAACCGCGACCTTTGCTGAAGGCTCAGCTAGGTCTTTAGCAGATGAATCAGCCGTAGAAACTTCTTGCCCAGGAGGAAGCAAACCCAAGGCCAGGGCTTCAAGATCTGCGATGCTCCCCATGGTAGCTAGAAAAGCATCGGTGTATTTGTGCAGTTCTTTAGTCCCCAGGTTCTTGAAAAGCATCAGGTATGCTAGCTTGGCGGGTTCAACAATCTGGACCTCAGCCATCTTATCTAGATGGATATCCTTCTGATGTGCCAGCTGGGCATCCGACGCCTCCTTCTCCTTCACTATCTTCGCCAGCTTGTGGGTAGCCACCTTAGCTTCCTCCCTAGCCGCAGCAATTTCAGCTTCAGCTGAAGCTGCGAAGAGCTTCTTTGCATCCCTCTCTTTCTCTAAAAGCAAAGTCTCAACCTTACGTTGCTCCTCAGCTATAGCTTGCCCCCTCTTGGCCTTCTCCAGCTCCTCCTTTAAGGCCGCCACCTCAGCTTGAGAAGCCTTAAGCTGAGACGACATCGTGGCAACCTCTCTCAAGTTGGAGCGGCTGCCAGAAAGTTCTGTAGGACCTAGAAATAAAAACATCAAACATATAAGAGGAGTGGATAGTCAAGAGCGTCAAAACTAGAGTAACCAAGGAAAGAATAAGAGTCGTACCTGCAGAGAGTGTTGAACCGCGTGGTTCACAATCACCTCAGGATCCTCAGACCTGAGACGTTTAGCTGCTGCAGGAAAGAAAAGCCTCTCAGCTTGAGGCCATATGCCATTATTCAACCCATCCTCAGATAGGAAGTTCGCTGGCATTGGTAAGTTGACCGTTGAGGTACTAGGAGGAGGAGGAGGAGGGTCTAAATCCAATTTAATTATAGGAGGTAGCATGCTAGGAGCAGAAGTGGCCACCTTGGCAGTAGTAGCTGGCCTAGGTTGGTTAGAACTAGCAGGGACTCCAGATCTCTTTCTTTTTAACCTAGCAACAACATCGGCTTGAGATAACGTACTACCTTTAACTGCAAAATAACAGTAGAACGTGATTAAAAGATTTATATCTAGAAAAACCCTAAAAGTTAAAGTAGAACAGTAAGGTTGTCTTACCAGAAGACATAGAATATGTCTCGGAAGTAGTAGGGGTCAAAGATGAGATAGGAATTGCTTTGAAAGGAGGGTTGTAGGTCCTTTTTTCCAGAGAAATACTCAAGAACACCTTAGCTCTTTCGTCCCGGTCTTCTAAAGTCTCCACAGCTTCAGGCGAACCTGAGCAAAAGCAAGGTTAAAGTCATAGTTAATAAAGAATTCTAAAAAGAAAGAGAAAAAACAAGTAGAATACCTTCAGCAGGCCAGCCAGAGGGGATAAACACCCCAGCTTCGCCAAGAGAGTCCTTGGCAACGAAGAAAAAGCGAGTCTTCCAGAAAGACTCAGAAGCACCAGTTCCTTCGACAGAAGAAGGATATTTAGGTTTTTGCCTAAGAGTGACCTTGTTAGTGTTTAAGGATTTTCAAACTATAGAGGGTTAGTAGATCTTCCAGCGCGAAAGGAGGGTTCCAGTTCCTAGTAGCAGATTCTGGGGTAAAACAAACTTTCCAAAAGCCTGGCATTAACTGACCAGGGGAAAAATTTAAAACCTCTACGAAGGAACGTACTAAGGGTGTGAGACTGAAGCTATAACCTAAGAGGAAGGGGTATTCATAGAAACAAACTAGATCGTCCGGGGTATTCTCCGGCCGATCGAATTCCTCAGGGACAACAAATTCTGTACTTTCTGGGAAACCACCTCTAACCCTAATATTTTCGATGTCTTCCCAGGTGATAGAAGAAGCTACGTCGTCTTTAGCTTTCCCCATTAACGTAGGTCTAGGAATAAAAACCTTCTTCCTAGCAGATTGCTTAAAAGGCATACAAAGAGTCGAAAAGAGGAAAGGAAGAGAGAGAGAGAGTAGACTTACCAAAGAGAGAAGACAATAAACGGAAATATGGATCTTCACGCAATCTTTTTGATTTTTAAACCTACTTTGACATACAAAAGGCTAGTATTTATTACTTGCTTTAAATGAACTTAAGTGCATAAATTAAACTCAGTTCATTAAAGCTACAGTGTGTTCTATTTAATGTCTGCGCCCTTTGAAAAGGCCTACCTTTATAGAAAACGTTACACTAACGCATGATTAACTTGCAGCTTTGCTACGCCGGACCAGCAGCATAATCTACAAGTTAGGGGCAATTGTTACGCCATGAAATTTGTATAGCTATTGGTGCAGGTTAAGAGTCATTGCAGCTATAAGCTTCCAGCTTGGAACCTCTAGCTAAGGAAATCCAGCTTGAAGTTCACCAGCTAAGGAAGACCAGCTAGATATCGCCCAGCTAAAAGAATACAGCTCTATTTTGAAAAGCGTTACAAGTCAAGACATCAAAGTCTGAAGATCCGCATAAGGATAAAGGCCATAAATGCAAAGGCAATAAAAGAGCAAGAATCGTGCTAATTAGCATTAATGGCAGACATAAATAAGGGATTTGGGGCTGTTTCAAGACGTAGCTGGGTTTAAACGGCTATATTCTTCCTAGTTATATATACATTCGAAGCAATTGTAAAAGGACACAAGTTCGTACACTTTAGCAATTACATACGCAAGCACGAGCATTGTTTAATTAGATTACAAACTACGAATTGCTTAGTTACAAAGGCACTAGGGCTGTAATCAAATACATAGTGGATTGGTGGACTCAAAGCCACCCGCGGTTTTTCCCTTATTCCACGGGTTTCCGCGTCACCATCTCTGGTGTCTTGTCTTCATCTTTATTTCTGCTTTACTTGTTCATTTTAGCTGTGTTTGACAGCTACCGGTAACCTAGTGGAATCTTAGCTGTAGCTCCCAGCTAAGTTTTGTCCTAGCAGAATTTAGCATAAACAGTTTGGCGCCCACCGTGGGGCCTACAGCTAGATTTCATATCTAATCCTTCAAAATCAAGCCCTTCCCAAAAAGAAAACACACTTAACCCCCAAATGGTTGAATTCACTCTCGAGCAAATGAGAGAAGCTCTAGCATCTCTGCAAGAGGCTCAGACAAAATCCAATGAGATCATTGAAAACTTACAAAAAGAACTAGAGTCAGTTAAAAGCAACACTAAGAATTCAGGTCTATGCAGTTCAGTTTAGCTCAATAAAAAAGGTAAACACTTTGTTTTGACTTCTTAATAATACCCTTGTGGTTTGGAATCATTTTCAACCGTAACATTTAATTAAATAAAAGGTTAGTTGAGGATGAAAGGTTAGGCTTTTTCCTCGTTTTGCGTGCTTTTATTTTTTCAAGGTAAAGACGTTGTTTTTTAAAAAAAAACAGACGCTTTTTTCAACTTGGTGACTTTCTAAAAAATCCAAGTCAAAGTGTGTGCCCGAAAATCCGACCTGTTTGTACATGTTTCATAGGGATTCTCAAAATTCTTGTCCTTAACAAGTGCACGGTGGTGTCCCTTTCGAAATAAAAAAGTCATCTTCATATTGAAAAAGTCAAAGCACGTAAAACGAGGTGTTTCGGGTACAAGAAACACAGTAAATTTGTAGTTCGAGGGAGTCCAAATCCAGCTAGGGTAGTAACCAGTAACCAGTAACAAGTCCAAGGTCTTCGAATTTCCGGTACCTGCAAAACCGAGCACCGTGAACTACCCCGGGGATGTTCTTAGATCGGGTCTCCGATACTTATGTCAGATCTGATCTCAGAAGTCAGAGAGTAGTACAAGTCAATGCTTTGGAATGTGTGTAAAAACGTACCTGAATAATCAGATGAGAGTACTATTTATAGGTAGTACTGAAGTGACGTCATCTGGTGAAGATGGTGATGTCATGAAAGCCTTTTTGTCAGTGGGCCTGACTGAAGGCCTGTACTTTCTAGCCTGAAAGATCCTTAAGGGTAAAATGGCAATTTTGCCCCCTAAGGGTATTTTAGTCATTTTACCGGTTAGGTGGGCCATGACTGGAAGGGGACAAACATTAGCCCCACGACCCACGCTCTATGTTGTAGTGTCAGATCATGATGAAACTGCGATGTGGAGCGGAATAGTCTGCCTCTGCTGTTGAAAACTCGACGTAACCCAAGTGGGGTTAGCTTTGTCAAAAACTCGAACACCCTCTTAAAGAGGGGCCCTGAAAAATTCGAACGCCCTCTAAGAGAAAGGGTTCTGAGAATTCGAATGCCCTATCTTGAGAGGGGTTCTAAAAATTCGAAGGCCCTCTTTTGAGAGGGGTTCTGAAAATTCGAGCGCCCTCTCATGAGAGGGGTTCTGAAAATCCGAACGCCCTCTCATGAGAGGGGTTGTGAAAATTAGAACGCCCTCTCATGAGAAGGATTCAGAAAATTCGAATGCCCTCCTATGAGAGGGGTTCATAAAATTCGAACACCCTCGCATGGGAGGGGTTCTGAAAATTCGAACGCCCTCCAATGAGAGGGGTTCATAAAATTCGAACGCCCTCCTAGGAGAGGTTCTAAACTTCGAACGCCCTCCTAGGAGAGGGGTTCATAAAATTCGAACGCCCTCTTAGGAGAGGTTCTAAAATTCGAACGCCCTCCTAGGAGAGGGGCTCATAAAATTCGAACGCCCTCCTAGGAGAGGTTCTAAAAATTCAAATGCCCTCCTAGGAGAATGGTTCAAAAAATTCGAACGCCCTCCTAGGAAAGGTTCTAAAAAACTTACACACCCACCATTGAGTGGTTTAAAAACTCGAACGCCCTCCTATGGGAGGGGTTCATAAAATTCGAACGCCCTCCTAGGAGAGGGGTTCATAAAATTCGAATGCCCTCCATAGGGGGTTCGATATAAAATTTTAGACACCCACCATTGAGTGGTTCAAAATAAAACTCGAACGCCCTCCTAGGAGGGGTTCTATGCAAAGCAAAATTCGAACGCCCTCATTAGAGAGGTTCAATATAAAATTCGAACGCCCTCATGATAGGTTTTAGTCGTATCACCTAATCAAAAATAAACCTACAGACCTCTAACTAGGTAGTCAGTGGAAGCAGGGTCGAATCCACAGGGAGACAGAGTTTCTAAATCAATATTCAACCAATTCAGCTACTCTAGATGAAATCAGGGAAGAATTAATTAAACTAATAAATAAACTACAGAAAACGGGATAAATCGAGGAATTGACTATAGACTAAAGACCTAGGGTATTAGGTCGGTCCACCATGCTTATACCAATCAAATAGGGTCAACTACTACCAAAACCTAAGTGAAGAGTCGGGGGATTAGAGCCTATGTTGAGCTATGGTTAAGATCAACGCTCATAGTTCAACATACGCCGCATGGTCACTAACGTAATCAGAACTACTGATGTGTCCTAGGCCTCTAGTCGTAAGACGGATCTGTGCAAACAACTATTAACCACAAGCAACCAATGAAATTGCGCAATAACATTAATTACTCAATAAAGAACAAACCACATCACAATCACCCTAATCAAGCCCTAGAAATTGATAGAAATCTAAATCACAATCATGGTATAAACATGGCTTTCCTATCTAACACCCTAGAAAGAGACTACTCAGACATGATCGAATTAACAACGACAAAACTAATATGAAACCCTAACAATTGCATCATGAACGATTAAATAAATAAATTAAGCAATCAAGAATAACAAAAGAGATTAGGGTAGGAAAGAGTACCAATTGACGGAAAGCAAGAACTTCTATTGAAATCGAAATAGGTTTAATCACCTCTAAATTAATCTAAAGTGTTTAAACTAGACTAAGAACAATGAGAAATAAACTAGAGTAATAGCTAATAAAAGGATGTCTCTCAAATAATGAGGAAAAGGTATTTATAATACCCCTAAAGTTCACTAAAAACGGAAATAAGAAAGCGAAAAAGTGCGATTTAAGCACCAGACCGATCGGGCCCGAGCACAGTACCCGATCGGATCAAACAACACTCTCAGCAATTTGTCTTCTAGGCCTTCGTATAGCAGCAGCGCAGCATTAACCAAATTATACGGCCCACCCGATCGGGCCGTGGGCATCCACCCGATCGGGCCAGGCGACAAACGAGCCCAACAAGCTCCCCTCATCCGCAGCTTCACAACGAGAGCTATGAGCAGCCCACCCGATCGGGTCGGGTGGTGAACACCCGATCGGGCCTGGTGCATGTGTGCTCGCCCGATGCGATCGGGCAAGACTTGCCTGATCGGGTCCGTGACTTTCATACCCGATCATAAATACTTCGCCCGATCGGGCCATTTCTGCCCGATCAGTGCACGGAAACCTCCTTTGACTCCTTGGCTCTCTAATCTTCACGTTTAGGGGTCTTGGGACCTCCTAAACTATCCATAAAGCTCGTGAGCCGTCCTACGTGCCTTATAACATCTCGTAAAGCCGTGGTTGCTTCCAAATGGCTCGGGAATAAGGAGAAAACTCCCTAGAACCTGCAATTCAACACTAAAACACAAAACCACAACTATATACGATAGTTAGCACAAAATAGCTCCTAAGAGCTCCAATGACGCAAAAATTAGCTTGTAAATAAGGGAGAAAAGTCTATATAAATACGTGATATCACCTCATTAGAGAGGTTCAATATAAAACTCGAACGCCCTCATTAGAGAGATTCAATATAAAACTCGAACGCCCTCTATAGGGGGTTCAATATAAAATTTTAGACATCCACCATTGGGTGGTTTAAATTCTTCGAGGTGCCTGGTTAGGGCTAATAGAGTCCTATACTCAATCTGATAATTTCGAGGTAGCCTGGTTAAGGCTAATTGAGTTCTATGTTCAATCTGATAATTCGAGGTAGCCTGGTTAGGGCTAATGGAGTTCTATGCTCAATCTGATAATTCGAGGTAGCTTGGTTAGGGCTAATTGAGTTCTATGCTCAATCTGATAATTCGAGGTAGCCTAGTTAGGGCTAATTGAGATCTATGCTCAATCTGATAATTCGAGGTAGCCTGGTTAGGGCTAATTAAGTTCTATACTCGTTTGCTCGAAGGGGGTGCCTTATATGAAGGGCTTAATATACTTAGAAAATTTTCAAAAGTATGATTCAAAGAATATCCTTGAATTGACTCGAGGTAGCTCAGTCAAAGGGTTGTTCCTTTGAAGAGTTCGAGGTAGCCCCGGCGAGAGGAGAATTGTACAGTTGAATTTTTTCGAAGTAGGCCCGGTGAGAGTCAATGTTTTAAAGTCAACTTTTGGGGTGGTCAACCGTATTTTGACCGGTATTTATACGTTCCAACCGTATACATGACGTATCGCATTAAACCTCCTTCTACTTCTTGGCACGAACTCCATGTTGGGTGACTGTTCATATTAGAGAGGTTACTGTTTAGGGTAGTTGAGATATAAATATTTCACTTCTTTCCTCATTTACTCAATTTGCAACTTCTCTCTCTACTTTCTCACTCTAATTTTATCTCTATTAAAGAAGCCTCTTGCTTCCTTTGTGTGTTACTCAGAGTGCGTCAAGAGTGCGAGGAATCTCCTTCGTGTAATTCGACCAAGGTATGATTTCTCATTCTTTACTCTTTTTATTTCTTTTAATAAATTTGATACGGGTTACCGTAATATAAATAATGAACCATGTTTTCGAACTGAGCGCCTCCTATGCTTTGCCCCTTAATTATATGCCCTGGGTTGAAACATAGGTAGATGAGGCTCCTGTTGTAACAATAGCTTATTGGGCCCCGAACTCTGATTTTTTACTCGACGCTGTTCCTATTGAGGAAGAGGAGTGTGAGGAAAACTTCGAGGGACTCGAAGAGTTTTTAGATCATCCAAATAAAATAACGATAGCCTTCCCTCCTTCTAAGAGGAGTTACTTAGACTCTTTCCTTTCCCTTGGTGTAGTGCAAATAATGGAGGCGACTGGTGAAGGGACTTCGACATCCGATCATTGCGAGCCCTGCCCTTCCCTCAACATGAGATTGGGAATAAGTGGCCACTGGTCAACGGGGAAGTGGCGAAAGGATCTACAAGGTGGGCTGTCGTTCTTGTCGACCTTATACGCCATTAAGCTTCCCTATGTAATGTACCCTCCCCAAGTCACTGACTTGGTAGTGTCGCCACCCCCTGGGTGTATTGGTGTATACAAGTCCTATTTTGAGCTGGGTTTGCGTTTTCCCTTGCACCCACTCTTTAAGGAAATATTAGAGGCGTATAACATTGCCTTATGTCAACTTATGCCCAATTCTGTTGGGACAATTGTATCTTTTTTATGTATTTGTCGCATGCTTGGAGTGCGACCTTCGTTGCGCCTTTGGCGCAACATGTTCAGGATAAACGAAGTGTCCGAGGTTCGCCATGGGCCTGGTTGGTATTCTTTTCAAGCCAGACACCTCATTATGGTTAAGGATGGTCGAAAAGAAGAGAAGTCATATAAGTTTACGACCGAGATGCCAACCAACCATGCTCTTTTTCGAGGGGAGTTCCTCTTTGTGTTTCGAGAGGATCAGCCATGGGACGTGCCCCTTACTCTGTTCGATAGCCCTCCTAATTTCGGTATGAACCTTAATGTGCCTGAAATGGACGCCGAGGAGGCTATTGTGGCCATTCATTGCCAAGCCACGGGGTTCCATGTCGACGGGAAGCAAAGATACAAGACTGACTACTAGCTGCCCAATGACAAGGACCTGGCCAACGAGCACTTCCTATCGGCTATCGTTGTTTAATGCAGCAAAATCAAATTTTATTGCATATTCCATTTTATTCTCGAGAGGGTCTATTATCAATAGCCCTGCTCCGCACCCTGCTTTCAATGAAGAGCCATCTACAAAAAGTTGTCATGTCCCGGTTAGGGTGGCAGTCTCGATCTCTGTCGGACATTCAGCAATAAAATCAGCTAAGGCCTGTGCTTTTATTACTCTTCTGGGTTCGAACTCTAGACCGAAGTCTGATAATTGATTTGCCCATTCGATAACACGACTAGAGCCACTTCTATTTTCGATGAGCTTTCGGAGTGGCTGGCTAGTGAGTACCTTGATTGGATGAGCTTGGAAATAAGGCTTCAATTTTCGACTGGCCATTACCAAGGCATATATCATTTTCTCCGATGGGGGGTATCTACTTTCAGCACCTCGAAAGGCATGGCTGACAAAATACACTGGGTGTTGTTGTTTATCTCTTTCAGCGACGAGGACATCACTTAGCGCGGTTTCTGAAACTGCGAGATACACGAACAATGCTTCCCCCGGTATGGGGGAAACAAGCTTCGGTAGTGAAGCTAAGTGTGTTTTCAGCTGTTGGAAGGCATATTCTGCATCACAATCCCATTCGAAGCATGGCTTCTTCAAGGTATTGAAGAAGTGTAAGCTTTTGTCAGCTGATCTCGATAAAAATCTTCCCAATGCAGCCATACACCCAGTCAGTCTTTGAACCTCTTTGACAGTTCGAGGTGATTTCATGTTGATGATGGCTTGTATTTTATCGGGGTTGGCTTCAGTACCCCTCATCGTCTACCAAGAACCCCAAGCATTTTCCTCCTCGAACGCCGAAAACACATTTCTTGGGATTCAACTTCATGTTATACAAGTGGGGGGTGGATAAGGTTTCTCGGAGATCTTGGACGGGATTTTCGACCAACCTGCTCTTGACTATCATATCATCAACATAGACTTCGACATTGCGCCCTAACTGTTTTTCGAACATTTTATTGACCAGTCTTTGGTATGTAGCCCCTGCGTTCTTAAGCTCGAACGGCATGACTACGAAACAATAAATCCCTGAACTTGTAATAAATGCGGTATGCACCTGATCTTCCTCGGCAAGGGGAATCTGGTGGTAACCATCATTTGCATCCATGAAGCTAAAAAGTGCATGTCCTTCTGTGGAATCGACCAGCTTGTCGAATTTGGAGAGGGGGAAGTCGTCTTTAGGGCATGCCTTATTAAGATCAGTGAAATCGACGCACATGCGCCATGATCCATTGGGCTTTCGAACCAATACTACATTTGAAAGCCATTCTGTGTATTGGCATTCCCTAATCATCCCAGCACTTAGCAACTTCTTCACCTCTTCGGCTGCTGCCTTGTTTCTTTCAGCGCCCTGATGTCAACTTTTGTTTGATGGGCTTGAATTCTGACTTGATGTTCAGCTGATGTTTAGGGACCGAGGGATCTATCCCTGGCATCTCATCAGCCGAAAATGCGAACACCTCCTGATATTCTTGAATGACTTTTACTATTTCTTTTCGAAAGACCTGATTAAGGTCCTTTCCAATTCGAACTGTCCGGTCAGGATCAGGTCCGAGTTGTATTTCTTCATCTTCATCGACTGGCTGAGGTCGATTGTGGTTGGCTGGGTTCTCGTTGTAGAACAAACCCAATGGTGGAGGTGAACTTCTGTTTGTTTCCTTTTCTTCTCTTTCTCTTTTTCCTGAACTCTGCTCAACTGGCTTGCTCCTTCTCAAACTGTTGACATAACATTCTCGGGCAGACCTCTGATCCCCATGTAGCCTACCGACTGTCCCATCATCTGCTTCGAACTGCAGCAAGAGCTGGTAGGTCGAAATCGCCGCCTTTATTCTGTTCAGCGTAGGCCTACCTATGATGATGTTGTATGGGAGGTCGATGTCAACAACAAGGAAGTTGATTAGAAGGCGTCGTCCTTTTCCCTTGTCTCCAAACCGGCTAGGTAAATTGAAGACTCCAAGGGAGTGAGCGGATTGGCCTCCGAATCCAACCAAAGGTTGGTCGATGGCTTTGATGTCCTTCCTCTCGTACTTGAGCTTCTGCAGACATTCCCATGTGATGATGTCCGCTGAACTCCCGCTATTTATCAAAAATCGACCAACCCTGTGATTGGCCACTTTAAGTTCGATGACCAGAGGATCATCATAGGGGGTCTGTATTTCCTTCGAGCTCTCTCCGAACACCATTGTGGGGGTGTCCGACTTCTTCATTCTCTCACCATTTTTCAAGTGGTAAAGGTGATTCTTCCTTGAGTTGCCGGTTAGGCCTCCGTTCGGTTTCATCGCTCCTAGCTTGTTTTCTCTTTTCCCTTGTCTCTCCTTCGATCACCCTGGGGTTCCTTAAGGTACCTGTTCAATTTTCCCTCATCAGCCAATTTGCCGAGTGCTTTCTTCAGCTCTCTACAGTCCTTGGTCGTGTGACCACAATCCTTATGTATTCACACCATAGCTTCTTGTCCCTGCGATAACTCGACGTTTTGATGGGATTAGGTCGAGGTAACACAGATTTCTCTTTTATGTCTAAGTATATTTCCCTGCGATTGATGTTGAAACGAGGGTCATGGCCTCCGTCGGAGGGTCAATGTCTCTTTAGCCTATCTGCCATATCCTTCTGATTCGACGGCTAACTTCTTCTTTTGTTACTTCCCTCATCATGCACATTCTTGCAGATGTCCGACGCTTGGATATACTTCTGCGCCTGCCTCATGGCATCTGCCAAAGTAAGAGTTTCCCTCATGGCGAGTTCGAATTTGAATCGTCCAGGATGGAGGCCATTCATTAAGGCCGTAACAGCGACTCCATCTTGGAGGTCGGAGACCTTGAGGGACTATTCGTTAAATCGCTTGATGTAGCAGCTCAGGCTTTCCCCTTTCTGTTGAGAAACTGACATCAAGTGTACACTAGTCTTTTTGTGGCGTTTAGCCGTTATGAAGTGCTGAGAGAAAAGGGCTTTGAGAGCCGAGAAGCTGGTGATGATGCCAGTAGGCAGACTAGTGAACCAATTGAGGGCCAACCCTTTGAGGGTGGTCGGGAAGTACCTACACCACGTGGCCTCACAAAACATCTGCACGCTCATTTGAGCTTTGTATGCTGCTAGATGGTCAGCAGGATCGGTAGTGCCCGAGTAATGCTCTATCGAAGGGATTTTGACTTTGCCCGGGTTAGGGGTCTCCATGATGTGTTGGCTGAAAGATGATTTATGTGCCACTGCTGAACCAACTCGAAAACCTGATTCAGCTACCTCTTCGGGATCCTCGATGTGTTGCGGGTTCCCTATTCTCAGTGTGTAACAATTGGTCACGGGGTGAGACTGTAATGTGGTTCGTGTGGCTACTGAGTATTTCGAATTCCCTCCTTAAGACTGCTCTCTTATCTTTTCGATGATCTCCCGGGCGTCGAAGTTCTTACCCTCATCTGTTTCTGCTATATGATATGTCGAGCGTCATCTTGGCTTGACGACATGATAGATTTCCCTTTCGAAGCAGCAGGTATCCTCTTCGAGGGGCCAGCAGCAGCGTGCTCGGTTAGGGCAAGTTTTGGTTGTGCTGCCGTTCTATGAGCCTGCGGCTGATCTAGGACTGTCCCTCGGTCAGGGGGAGTAGTCTGTTGAGTCTTCATGACTGAAACGAGCTGTTGCATGACAGCAGTCATATGCCTTTCCATTCTGAGTTCGAGTTGTCGAAGGTCCGAGTAAGTCACTGCTGGTGGTGGTGCTTCGATGGCTGTGTCAGCCTGGCTTCCAGTAATGGGGACGTCAGTCTCGTCCTCCACAATAGCACCTCCTTGATTCAGCAGAGTAGTCTGAACATTCTCAGAAGTAGTCCTTCGAGCAGTAGTACCACGGTTACCTTGTCCTCGTGTCATGGTGTTCGAAAATGCAGCTGCTTTGTTAGATCCCCACAGACGACGCCAACTGTTTCCGGTACAAGAAACACAGTAAATTTGTAGTTCGGGGAAGTCCAAATCCAGCTAGGGTAGTAACCAGTAACAAATCCAAGGTCTTCGAATTTTCGGTACCTGCAAAACCGAGCACCGTGAACTACCCCGGGGATGTTCTTAGATCGGGTATCTGATACTTAAGTCAGATCTGATCTCAAAAGTCATAGAGTAGTACAAGTAAATGCTTTGAAATGTGTGTAAAAACGTACCTGAATGATCAGATGAGAGTATTATGTATAGGTAATACTGAAGTGACGTCATCTGGTGAAGATGGTGATGTCATGAAAGCCTTTTTGTCAGTGGGCCTGACTGAAGGCCTGTACTTTCTAGCCTGAAAGATCCTTAGGGGTAAAATGGTAATTTTGCCCCCTAAGGGTATTTTAGTCATTTCACCGGTTAGGTGGGCCATGACTGGAAGGGGCGCCAAACACAAGGTAAAACCCTAACCCTAATTGACCCCAAATTAGCCTTTAATTTAGCAAAATGTTACGGTAAAACTACAGGGGTACCATTAAGATATTTTTTTTAAAAAGGATACCAACAAGAAAAGCCAAAACCAAGAGTGTACCATTGAAAATTTTCCATAATAAATTAAGTACATAATAAGTACAGACGTGCAGTTCAAGGAAAAAATGTTCAATTTAGGAAAAATAATGTGAATTGAACTGAGTCTAACACCATATAAGGCGAATTCAATAAATTATATAATACGTTCCAGAAAAATATGATGGATAAAAGAATAAACCCATTCTAAAAGTCTATGGGTCTGTTCTCTTCAACTTATTTTCAGTTCAGTTCATTTCACTTCAGCTCAATTATTTTTAGTAAAGTTAACCTCAATTATTTTTGTTAAGCTCAGCTCTTAATGATACTTTTACTCTCTATACTATTCCTTACAATTCAATTTGTTTAAGTTCAGTTTCTTCCATTTAGATCAACTTCCTTTTTTTAGTTCAGGTAGATTTAGGCGAAAATAACATGCCCTAAGAGTTTCAAATAATAGTTTTATATAATGAATCGGGTGTCTTTTATCCACTGAAAGCATCCTTATAACGCATGTGCCATATCTAGTATTGCTTCCGTTTAACATAAATTGTTACACTTCTTGTTTTCACGCATGCCAATGCAAAAATTTGAGCGTTAATATCTCAACTTGTGTATTCATAATAAAAAAATGGATATTAATTAAATACATATCAAGACGAATCCAATAAGATCTCACACGACTATATTTTTCTTTAGATATAAATCACAAACGACGGTCAAAGTGAACTTTGTGAATAGTGCTTACTATATAAATGTAACCTTTTTTTGTGAAACGGATGGAGTATCTATTTACAAGTACAACTATTATGTGGGAATTGATGTTGACTCAGTGGTGAGACTTCCAATCTTTCCTACCGTGTTCTAGGGTTCAATTCTCACTTGGAGCAAAGGAGAATCTGGCTTGTAATGACTAATGAGTCTTTAACTAAGCGCCTTTACGATAGCATACCAAAGAATTTTATACATACCATAATTAATCACATAATTAAGAACAATGAGATTTTTTACTATTGTGTATCTCAAGTCTCCAAAGAATATAACCTAAACCACAATTTTTTCTCCCTTTTTATATTGATATAAACCTTTGCTAAATCTCTTGCAATTAGAAAGAACAAATCTTGATGAATTCACCACACACTAAAGGGATAAAAAAATGAACTTTGCTTTGATCTCAAAGCAAATCAACAGATGAAACAAGAACAATGCCAGAGAGGATTACTTACAAATCTGTTAACAAAGTTAACTGGTAGACACTAAAGTGAACGAAACTTATAAACGTTAGGGCAACAAAATGAAACGAGTGAAAAGATTAGACGCCGAAGTAACGTCAAATTACAATCACCGACCAAAGTACCTCTAGACATTGAAATGAAAATTTTCCTATTTTAAGTACAAAGCCAAAATAGCATAAGATTTTTGAGCTTTTGCACTAGAAAAGCTACTAGCATTACTCGTCCATAAGCCCACTGCCCACTGCCCACTGCCCACTTGACACCCATTTGGTATTGTCAAAGAAGGTGCAGAATATGTCTCAAAATTAGACAGATCTAATCTATTATTGAGTGGATATGGTTAATTAGCTAATGGCGTCAATATAAATCTTTTTTTACCCTTCGATTTGATTCACAGCTTGTGAGACTCCCTACTTTAAATTAAAATTAGACAAGGTCCAAATACAACATTAAAAAGAGAACAAAGTAACTTAATGAAATTTGTGACTAGTTTAATCCATTTTCGTAACCTGTACTAGTTTAATTCATTTGATAAGTATGATGGTTTTATTTAGTTGTCCAAATCTCTCTAAAAATTGTCCAAATCTCTCTTTTTGCCCCAAAACTCTGAAAGTTGTCCAAATCTTTCTTTTTTATGCTTGTTTAGCAATTAGAGTTTTGGGGCAAAAAGAGAGATTTGGACAACTTTTAGAGTTTTTGATTAGTTAACACTCTAATGTGGGTGTTTGGTAAAAAGAGGTTTAATTGACAGTTTTGGAGTGAAAACTCTCAAAATGAAAAAGCTTTTGTTAAGAGCTTTCTCTTGAGAGGATTAGGTAAGAGAATATATAAATTACTTCTTTGCCCATAATTATAATACTAAAATGTCAATTAATATGTCCATAAATCTTAGTGTATACAAACAAAAGACAATCAATTTTTAGCAATCAGCTAAGGTTTACCAAACACATTTATGTGAAAACTTAGTCAACATTACAGAAAAAAAGGTAAAACACTAAACTCTAACTCTAAATACTAATTCTAAACTCTATCCGCTAAACTCTAAACTCTGTTTATCAAACAGGGCCTATACCTACCTTTGATGATTTGATCTAAGTATTGAACGAATCACCATGTGCGGTCTTAATATTTGAATGATCACTGTCATTGCTTTCATTGATACTTGTTTGACTGAAACAGGGTTAAGTTGCAAAACTAATTTTAAATTTGAAAGCTTCTATACCTTAAAGTTCTGCTAAAGTACAAACATGCCAAAACCAGGTTTATACTTCATTCAGCAGAGACAAGGTAGAATTGACTTATCTAGAAAAACATTTGGTCATCTAATCCGAAGTAATAACCCAAATCCCTAGTTCAAGGCGAGGAATGATAAAAAAAAAGAACAGTTATCCTCTAACAATTTTTTAAAAACCAACCGTCATCAACACTAAAATATTTTGTCCCAACAACAGTTTTATGTTGCCCAAAACTTGTAACTTGAAATACTAATATTGTCCTTCATTAAATGGGTTGAAATTACTGGAGTACCCTTGTTAATACAACAGTTGGTTGACGTGTTGTTGGGATATGATATTATATTATTGGTGTAGGACATTATAGTGTTGGTATTTGACAAAATACTGTTGGTTTTTCAAAAATTGTTTGTGGCCTCTAACGGTTATAGATTTATCATTCCTCTGTTCACGGCTCCAATACTGATGGGAGGAGAATAAATTCAATCAACTTTCAAGAAGAATAGTTTGTTCTTTGTAACTTAATTTATATGACCTTATTAAACTTATTCAAGTTTTATTTACGAGAGAGTTAAACCTTATTTTGGTAAAGTGAACATATCTAAACTTATTTTTTCGATAAAGACTGAAAATAAGTTGAAAAGAATGGAGCTGAAGTGTGATTTATAACAAAAATTCACATGATATATGACGTAACTATTGCAAATCTATTTTTTTAGTTGATACAGAAACTATAGTGTAAATCGATATAAAACAGACCTTTTGAATTTTCGGTGATCAATCAAACTTTAATTATGTGGAATAGAGTTTCTTCAACTAGTCCGTGGTGGTGGTGGCGACTTGTTCATGGTTAATTACTCATGACTCATCTAATGAGTGATGGAGCCAATGATGTGAGGAGGAACTCTGTGGTGAGCACGAATCAGGTCCTTGATATTACCAATTTATGATATAGTATATTGCCAATTTAGGAAATTATTATTGCTAACATATCTTTATCAAATTTGAATACTCAAATCCAATTTATTGAGAGTCTCTCACTTTTTAACCAAGGTCTCGAAATTACGCCTTAGATATGTAAAAACTTGAGCCGGATATGATGTAGTCTATCAAATTACTCATGCAAACTTTAGCGGAAGATTAATCTACTCGCCAAAATCGGTGGAAACTCCTTGGAATAGTACCAACAAATATGAATACTCAAAAGTATGTTAGTACACGAGGTGAAAAGGACCACAAGAGATGCAAATGGGTAATAGGATCATGGGAAGTGGCACTCCATGTGTGAGCGAAGTCTGGGTCTCACACGTGCAAGCTGTCCAAATTCAGAGGCCCACCTATGAGTATCAAATGTAATGGATGGGTCATGGGTGCAAAGTGCAATTGGCAGCATTTATATGAAACCCGAATGTGGTAAGTTGGAAATCATAATATATATGCAATGGAAAGGAGAGGCCTGTTATTTTGAATGTAAATGAGAATTGATTGAAAAAACCGATAATAAATTAACTGAATTGAAGATTAGTGAAAAGTGAGAGTAAAAAGTTAATAGTAATGTCCTTAGTGAAACTGCATTGAACTGTACTAAAAAACTGAAAGTAAAGTTGCAGAGAATACTGAAAGTAAGTGTGAGTAAAAGGCTAAAAGTATTGTTCCTTTCGATTGAAGTAATTGGAAACTAAGTTAAGTTTAGTTTAGTTCAGATAGTTTCATGTCACAATTTTCCTCTAAATAATTCCAGTTCAGTTTAGTTTAATACAAAAGAACAGTGCCTTCATACATTCTAGATAGATGTTTTGACTTTTCTCCTTCGTAAACATCATGTCGTTGATATGGACAAAGAAGATTTTATTTAAAAACATATCGGGGTACGATAAGGATAAAGAAGTCTCTGATTGGGACGGTGTTTTTTTAAGTAAAAATTTAAACTCAACTTAGTCTATGATTTCTTTTTGAAGGGCAACTTAGTCTATGATTGGGATGGTGTTTTTTTTTTTAAGTTTTACGTTGGGAGGTATGAAAATTTTATTTGATATTTAATTGTATTTAAGTAAGATTTAAGTAAAAAAAGTATAACAATCTCAACTTTCACTAGTGCTTTTTTAGAATAATCTTAACATTTTATCAATTTAGAATAATCAATGGTTTTCTTTTTAAATTATAGTTTAGTGGGATTTAACTTATTTCACGGGTTAGAAAGACTATTGCCCTTCGTAACGTCTTAGCCCTGGTTCATGGCTTCTTAGTTACAATGAGGTTTGTGTTTGGGATGGTCAGGGCCTCTTAGTTACAATAGGGTTTGTGTTTGGGATGGTGCCGAGGATATATAGTACCGGATATTGCCTTCGTTTTTGTAGTTGTTGCAATTTCCATTTATGTTTTAAAATACTTGTTACTTTTACCATTATTCAATTTTATTAGCCTGTATTATATGATCTTTCATCTACCATCATTAGATTTTTGGCCTACTTTGATTAGGCCCTCCTGTCTTGAAGGTTAATTTGGGTATGCAAATCATATATTGAAAGTGAAATTTTGAACTGAAATGAAAACTGTGATTTATATTAATATAGAAAATAAACGAAAGTTGAGATTAATTGTTTGCTAGAAAAATGGCCAATTAGTCAATCCTGGACACGGACCGAGGATGAACATGCAGCCTGCGCACAGGGAATGAAAATCAGTTAGAAGGGAATAAGCATCATTTAGAAGGGAATGAACATCAGTTAGAAGGGACAAGAAATGAACAATGAGTTCTCCTAAAAGAACGTTGCATATAAAACAACATTATGTTCATCCAAAAAAATACTAACTTATACTTCAAAGAAAATATTACTTTTTTAATAATCAGACTCCAAATTTAATTTCACATGAAAATTTTAAAATAACGTCAACAAATGAACATCGATTTGTGTTAAAAGAACACTAAGTTCACACAAAAGAACAATAAGTTAAATCAAGAACATCAATTCGATTTTTAAATTTGACATGAAAATTTTCAAATTTCCAAAAATTGTAAAAATGGTCTTTTGATTTGATTTGATGTTCTTTTAATTGAAATAAATGTTCTTTTAACTGAACTTGATGTACATTACTTTAAGGTTATATATTTCCAAATTTCAGAAGTTTGAATCATATATTTAAAAATTGTAAATGTTCTTTTGATTTGATTTGATGTTCTTTTAATTGAAATAGATGTTCTTTTAACTGAACTTAATGAACATTGCTTTATGGTTATATATTTCAAAATTTCAAAAGTGTGAATCATTTTAAAAAATTGTAAATGTTCTTTTGATTTAATTTATTGTTCTTTTGTGTGAACTTAGTTTTCTTTTAACACAAACTGATGTTCATTTGTTGACGTTTTCAAATTTTGAAAATTTTTCATGTCAAATCAATTTTGGAGTCTGATCATTAAAAAAATAGATATGTTTTTTGGTGTAAGTTAGTGTTCCTTTTAGATGCGCATAATGTTCTTTTATATGCCAATTTTCTTTTAGGAGAACTGATTGTTCATTGTGTGTCCCTTCTAACTGATGTTCATTCCCTTCTAACTGATTCTTATTCCCTTCTAATTGATGCTCATTCCATGTCCGCGTTTTGAGTTATGTACATGATACTCATCCTGGGTCCGTGTCTAGGATAGAATTTGCGAAAAATGGCAAAATTATCATGTTAGGTTTGTAGTCTTTTTTTCCTTTTGAAAAATACATCAGAACCTTTTTTTTCCTAATATTGCGCTTATTATGCTTTCTATTAGCTATGCTGCTAGACCCTAGTCAATAAACGTTATGCACAAAACAAGAAAATTAGTTCTTTTATGCAAGTGATATGTGCAACGGTTAAAAATTTAATAAATAAAGTGATTAATTATCTAATTAATAAAGCTAGAATATATTTTTTCCTTTATTTATTTTTGGTGTCCACACTCCACCCCACCTCTTCCCTTATATAATAGAGATTATTATAACTTATATTTGAGCTATAAACACAATTAAGTTGGACTCTTGTTCACCGCCCCCTTCATCTCTGTTAAAAAAAACCTAGCCTCCTTTACAAAAAATTAAGTGGGCTACCAATTCTAATCTCTTTCTCAGTTATAGTATTATAGTCAATAAAGTCCACCCTTATGGTGTGCGTTTTCAGTCAACTCTTGTAGGATTTTTGCAGTCAACTATTTGTGAGTTTTCAGTCCCCTTTCGTAGGGTTTTCCAGTTTAATTGTTATTGTAATTTTAGTCAGATGTTTTTGCTAAAGGTTTGTCATGCGTTGCTGCGATAGATTGAAGCAATTCGTCTGCTTTCTTCACAACTAAATATATGGTCCTTCTTCAAGTCGTTATCAAAGGACAGATCCACTCAAAAGGTATATTGAGATAGCGAGAGTTTTATGTGCCAAATTGTTATATCTTTGGTTTAGGATCATTAGTTTTGAAGAAAAAAATCTATCTATATATATATATACTAGGTTTTAGACCCGTGCAAAAGCATGGGAACTTTTTTATTTTATGTTAAAGAGTGTAAGACATTTTTATGCAAAAGTCGCAACACAACAATTAGGTATATTTACTAATGCGATGTACTTATTAAAATAGAATAGCAAATAACCGATAGTTAGATTTCATCTATTTGGATAAAATAAACAAAAGTGTAACACATCTAATTAAATAACCAATAATTTATGTAGATATATTATATTGTCTCTGTTTCTTTTTATTTGTCCTACTTTGATCAAATATGTGAGTGCTTTTTTGGTCATAGTAGGACAAACAAAAAGAAGCGCAGGGAGTATATTCAATTACTTCATATAATTTTATTCAAAAATCTTTAGATTGATGAAAAATTGTTTGGACGTAAGTTGATACTAAGAAAAATAATTGATTGAGGTATATGGGAAGATCTTACATTTAGTTTGTATTCTTTCTCGTATTCCTTTTATTTCCATATTCTTTTTCCGAAGTTAATATCATATGTTCCAATGATATATATTATTAGTATATGATATACTCCGTCATTTTCTTTTTATTTTCATACTTTCTATTTTTGTCCGTTTCTTTTTGTTCGTCCTACCTTTTCATCTTTCTCTATATGGGAAAATTAAATTACCCATCTACCACTACTTTATCACTTTTTAATCCCTCATGTACCTTACAATTTTCTCTAACCTACTTTAATCAACACATTTACTATAAATAAGTTGACTCCTTACTTGTTGTCTCCACCCACATGCTTATGGCATCATCTTCCTTGACATTTGGAACTACAATAAATGGGATAAACAAAAAAAAATGGGGGAGTATATTATTAGTACCGTCCTGTACTTTACTCATATTTTTTCGAAATTCAACTAAGATTTTCCAATGATATGTTTTATACATTCAATTTCTCCTTAGAGCTTTACTGAAAATCCCAAGCTTGATGGAATTTTTAGTGACGGTAAGTTGATAATCGGTTGATGTATATAGGAAGAATACTTTTAAAATATGTATTTGTAAATGATTGTTTTGTTAGTATCTTCTCTCATTCTTTCTCACATTTTTTTTCGTAGTGTAATTTTCAAAATTTTGTATAGAAATTTTTTGTAGAGTTTTTTTAAGTGTAATTTTGTATAGAAACTTTTTGTATAGAAACGGTGTGTATTTTTAAGATAGACCATATATTTTTTCATAAGATGTATTAGTATTATGTTTGTAAGAAACAAACTGATTTTGATTTCATTCCAAAAGAGATAATTGAAAATTTTGTAGTAGTAAAAAATAAATCCAAAATTATGTAATTTATTGTCATAGTTTAACAACATAATTTAAGAGTTGGTTTAATATAAGACGGTCTTAGGTTAACCCTTAACCTCATACCACCCAATAAGCCTTAGAGAAGCCCATGTCGCAGCCCAACCAAGTTGTGTCCTAACTTTTCGACCCAAAATCTTAACTTTTTGCGTTTTTTAACTTTTCGGCCTGAAACCTTAACTTTTGCATGAAAATCCATAACTAATATCATATGTGGAATCGATATCCTTCACTCCATTAGCCCTATTAGTTATGGATTTTTATGGTGTAACCCCACACAAGATATGATCTCTCCTAATTACCTTGGTATGTGTATCTACAATGATTGTAACTAACAAAAATAGAATAGAGGTATATATATAGAGAGATAAACAGATAGACTAATAAAAGATTAATATAGAATCTCCCTCAATAAAAAGGTTAATATAAAAGCACATGTTCTCGCTATCGTATACAACACAGTATTTTAGAAAATAAGAGTTTATTCATCCTACATGCAAGAATATTTTTTTGCTCATTTAGAAGTTAGAACTCTCATATAATGTAAACTTTACTCATTTGGAATTTTTGAAATAAATAATAAGCAAAAAAAAGGTATGTGACGTAGTATGATGAGCCTACACTCGAATATAGGATAAAAGTTGAAAGAAAATGGAACCATACATATAAATTAAATTATTTACAAATATTACCAACTTTCGAAACTCGGTTCAAAGTGCTGAACTTTTTTTTTTAAATACTTTTTTTAAAAAAACTTTGAAATCTATTTACCATTTACATGGATAAGTTCATACTATAAGTTATGCTAACACAAAAAGCGACTATTTCATTTTGCAGAATAAACATTCTTAGTGACTTTCTAACATAGTGCGTGGGCATTTAAAAACTATTATGATATGACTATTAGATAAGTAGTCAATATATTGAAAATACAACTTCTAAAATTTTAGTGCCTAAGTAACCCATTTGAAAGATTCTCCTGTACAAAATCCTTTCCACATTTAGCGTGGCAAATAATTCCATATTTGCAAAGATTGTTCTTTATTTTCTATCTTTATTTAAGTCCATAAATAATTGAATAATATATATTGGCTTTAACTTACATTGTTAGCATGACATGTGTCCATTTAGCATTACACAATCGACATGTGTTCCCCTTTTTGTGGTTTTAACGACACGTGTCCACTATGATTTTGCTTTAGTAATTAGTATAGATTAAAAGCCGTGAGCAAGGACTGCAATCCGCCACGTGTCACCCTTCCTTTTGATGACAATCTATCTACTTCATTATCATATAATAAAAAAATGTTAATATGAATACTCGAAGTCGTGACCTTGAGTATGCAATAAGGATTTTCAACCACCAATCCAACATGTTATTAGTGTTTATTCTATCAAATTCAATAATGATGTATGAATAGAAACCAAAAGTTAAGTTGTAAAACTTTAAAATGCATATTGCAAATGAGATGAATTTTTTTAAATAATTTTTCACACTACATGTCTTTGATTATTTTAACTATTATTAATTTCAATGCACAAAAATCCCGGAGCATCGTCGGGGCCTAATTCTAGTTATTGTTTGGTTTTGTTAGATTATTGCTTTCGTTTTTTATTTGATATCTATTGTAAGTGCCATTTGACTTTCAAATAATGAAATCATCTTCCTTTCAAAAATAAATAAATAAATAAGTTGGACCAGTACCTGTAGACCATTGAGTAAGGTTCAATCCAATCCATTTGGAACACAGCAATTACACTCTTGTTAGGATGTTTCTTAGCACAACCATCTGGCTGATAAACTAAACAGCTATAAACTCAAACATTGTTAGTTGATTATAGCCTAACCGCTTGCATTTTGATGACTTAAAGGATTTTGCAACCTTCATTTGCTTACCTAACTAACATCACTACTTGGGTGACTAAACCAACATGAAATTTTCCATTTATAAAACCAAAATTCAAGGTTTGTTGGAGATTTTCGACAAAGCATGTGATTATATAGGGCAGATGTGATAAGTGAAAAGTATGCAACAAGCGAGAAAATAGCACCAGAAAGCAATGTCTTCTGTTTTTCATACAGAGCTAGGTTTCAAGTAACTAGGTGACTAAAAAATGTTTAGTAAATGACTTTTCATTCAATAAGAAAAGCGGTATTGGATCAACATCTTCTTTTATTTTTTTACTGATTTTTGACTCTTAATCTAGAAGGTTAGTCATATTTTTTTTTCGGTACATCAACTTTTGATAATTATAGTATGTTCGTAAGTAAATATATTAATAGTCAAAATTAGCGGCAAATGATAAGACTAAATTGTGTAGAGTCAAAAGAAAACCAGAGATAAGTTTAGTAAACATTGACAACCATCATCCATGCCAAAATCATTTGTGTAATTTCCCGTATTCACTTCACAATTGTCCAAGGCAACATAAAAATACTTCTATTTAATATTTATCCATTAAGTTTGATCATACTTGTCAAACGAAAGCGTGGAAGAGTATCAAGTGGAAGGTCAATAATAGAACTTTTACCTTCCAACTTGAAAGTCAAGCTTTGTAAATTCCTAGCTATCAATTATGACGGTTATAAAATAATAATATTGAATAAAAATAAGTTCGATTTGGTAGAAATAAGTTCTGTTCAGTAAAAATAAGTTCATTTCAATAAAAATAAGTAATAAATAACGTAAATTAGTAAAAATAAGTTCAATTCATCAAAATTAAGTTTAATATAGCAAAATTAGGTTCCATCATTAAAAATTAGTTTCATTCATAAATTAAACTGAACTAAATAAGACCTTATTTACGAATTGAGATTCCTTAATGTCAAAAAATCTAATAAAATAGCGTCGTCTATAATCCGTTAATTTCCAGATAAAGAAAAGAGGGAATAAATTTAAAAAAAAAGACCTCACAAGGCCACAATAAGGATTAAGGAGTAGTGATGTAACGTAGATACAACGGCTTTAACCACTAAAGGCATGCCACATGGTTGGCACTAACCATTAAGATGCTTTGTGGGTCCCGCTCTTAAACCCCTCCATGTAATTTTTTTCATATAAACTAAACACATTGATTGATGTATGGGGTTTTCAATGAATTAAATGGCATTGTCCACTTTTTCGTTGTTAATTCGAGAGATTATTAATCTATCAATTTTAGTGGCTACCTAATCAAAGTTTTAGTCGAAAAGATGCAATGCCATGTGCTTTGTCACTTTCTAAATTATCACAACTTGTCTTCCTATACAATATTTTAAGCACGAGAGTTCAATTATTATTCATTCTAAAGCCCCCACTTAAATTTTTTTTCTTCTTTTGAGGTGACTTATTCTAGGAATTTGATTTTTTAGAAAAGATAAAAAAAAGAATAAAGGGTGCGCCGTAACGGCGCAACCCATGCTTTCTAGTAATTTTTTCAAGTGGTTCAAAAGGTTCCACTTAAGGAAGGCAGAGGTTTAAAATCCCAAGTCATTGTTCTAATTTGAATTAAAAATTAAGAATTGTTGAAGTCAAATAGTTTCATGTAGGATAAGGATTGAAAAGGGATAATATTCAAAACATAAATTCATAGAGTATATGTATTAGTCTATTACGATGATTGACATTGGTTTCAATTTTAAGTAGATACACCTTAAAATGAAGATTATTTTTTGAATAATTCATTCTTGAGATTTTTTTGAGAAGATCAATCGTATTTGTGACTTTTTTTTCTCAAATATTTCTAAATAATATGTCAAATATTACTACTAATCTATCTATATATCTATCTTCTTTTTATAAGGGAAGATTAGGGCGATATTGATAAGTGAAATTGATACCAATTCAAATCCCTTAAATCCCCCTTGTTTAGAGTGTTGTATCCTCCTTTTTGCATTTTCTAGCTTATTTTGGTTATCTTAGAATGATTGTATAAATTATAGCTCATTTGTAAATACTAGCTATTTTGATTATCTTTCTAAGGTTTACTATTGATTCATTGTGTGTTTGATGTTTTAGGATTGACCTCGAAGGTTTGCATCCTGAACACTGAGCATAGAAGAGTTAATTCGAACAAAATAACGCATTTTGGAGGTGTTTATACACAAGGGTCAACTTCAGATGGACATATCTTCCAGCTTACTTAATATTTTCAGGTGATTCTAGTTGGAGATGAATGCTTATCTCTAGAGCTTTCCAACGACTAGTCATAAACCAAATTCCAATAAAGTACGAGAGAGATATAGTTTTTCGAAGTTGAGCTGTCTACTTAGTGGAAGCGAGCGCTCCAAACTCCCTGGAAGTTTCTGTTTGTGTGTTTTGGGCTCGAATGAAGCTTTTTTGTAACTCTTTAAAAAGCAAAAAAAAACCCAAAAACTTTGAATGGGAATTTTTGGGAGGACTAGCCTCCATTGAGTTGGTGGTAGCTTAGTTAGGATTTCAAAAAGAGGATTAGCCTCCATAGATTAGTCTAGAGAGAAAGTGAGAAAAAGTCAAATTTAATTTGATTAGTCCGAGTGAGGAGCACACCTTAAATAAGTGAGATCTTAATGTACTAGTCTCAGTACATACTTTTTTTAACACTTAGTAAGATTCTTACTAAGATGTAAAGTTGTTTATGAACAAAGGTTTATATAAGAGATTGCGTTTTATAAAAAAATCAAATGGAGTAATAATAACTCAACAACTAAACTCAATCCAAATGAAAATTTTCAATTAAAGCCTATGAGTTTTCATGATTTGGGAACAATTTTTCACACTATCGTCACTAGCTTGCAAGAAAAAGTCTATGTCATTAAATGGACCAATTTGATGTCTTACTATTCACAAATTCCAATTTTAACAAAGCACCATGTATATAAACAAGGAAAAATTACCTCGAATAATGCAACCTTTTGACGATTCGCAGATAATAATGCAACCTTTCGATTATTCTGGAATAATGCAACCTTTATACCTCATTTATTTTAAATGGGGTAAAACCGGATTTAACCTAAAGAATAGGTTAAATAACACACGTGTCATTCAGTTATTGGTTATCATAAATACTTTTTTAAAAATATATATAAACAAA
Source organism: Patellifolia procumbens (assembly GCA_947645195.1). Lineage (NCBI taxonomy): Eukaryota > Viridiplantae > Streptophyta > Magnoliopsida > Caryophyllales > Amaranthaceae > Patellifolia > Patellifolia procumbens. The sequence continues at coordinate 254,425 of CANSGD010000888.1, read as the reverse complement.
AAAATAAAAATAAAAACAAAAAAACCTCCCTCTTTAAGCTACCACCGCCCCACCGGAGCCACCCCACCCCTCTTCCCTCCCCCCAGCCACGACACCACCGGCACCCAGAATGCCGCCGCCGACGAGTCACACCACTCAGAACGCCGCCGTCGACGAGTCATCCCTCCAGACGCCAACGACGACAAGCCACCACAGCCATACGCTGCCGCCGACAACCAAACACCTCCAAATCACGCACCTCCCTCTGTCCACGCACGAAACCACTCATACGCCGCCGCCGCCGACAACCAAACCCCCCAACCGCACCTCCCTCTGCCCGCACGAAACCACTCATACGCCGCCGCCGACAAGCTATCTCACCTAAGCGGCGCCGCCGCCGAGCCAAGCACGGGGGTGGGGGTTGATAGAAGCGGTCATGATGGGGGTTGATAACAGCCACAGGGGGGGGGGGATGACAGCAGTGCGGGGAGGGGGGAGTGATAGGCGTGATAGCAGCAGGGGTGTGGGGTGGGGGATGACAGGCTGACAGCAGCGCGGGGGGGGGGGGCTGATAGGCGTGATAGCAGCAGGGGGGGGGGGGGGAAATTTATTTTTTTAATTTATAATAATATATTAATTAAAATTTAATATTTTAAATAAAAATTACCAATTGTTCAGGTAACCGGTCATTTGTCCTATTTAAAATAAATGGGGTATAAAGGTTGCATTATTCCAGAATAATCAAAAGGTTGCATTATTATTTGCGAATCGCCTAAAGGTTGCATTATTCTAGGTAATTTTTCCTATAAACAACACTAAATCCATGCTTAAGCAATTTTAGCAACAACATATGCTCAACGTTTCACATTTTACAGTTTAAAAGTTACAATATTCTCGATTCCTCCATCACACAAAACCTTAAATTCAACTTTAAATTATACTCCCTCCGTCCCATAATAGTTTGAACACTTTCCTTTTATGTTTGTCCCAAATTAGTTTGGACAGTTTCATTTTCAGCATGGTCCTACTAATACTATATTATTTCTCTTACACTCCTTTGGCCCCACACTTTACCTTTATTACTAAAAACCTACCTAATTTTCTCTCTCCTACAATAAAAAGTATTCCACCAACTCCTATTTCATCTACTTTTACCTTTATCACTAATGAAATAACATTTGGTAACCACACTACAACTTTATCACCTTAAACTACGTGTCCTAACAAGTGTTTAGATCAATCTGGGATTGAGGGAGTATCTAACTTCCTGCTTAGACAATTTTAATAAAAACAATCATCTCTAAATAGTCGAACATTCTCATAAATTAGTGCAAACTGCAAAGTAATTTAGATGTTCCAATTCAGTCCTTATAATCTGTTTATGATGAGAAGAGGAAGGAGCCAATGTGTGCGCTCGTTGATGCGACGACGGTCCCAGTGATATAGATTCACAAGTGTTGTATCAATGATGGTGAGGGCGAGAGGCGTGAGGCAACAAACATGTTGGACTCCTTAAAGGAATTGTTTACTATTGAAGCCGAAAGTTCGAAGTTGATGATGAGCGAGCACGTGTGAGGAGCTCTACTTTAAAGATCTATTTAGTTTTTTTCCTAAACACGGGCTTCAAGATTCCTTAGGGATCATTTTCACGTAATTAAATGATACCTATGCATATACTATGGATTCAGCCTTTTTGTTTCATTTTTGTCTTTGGAGATTGGGGGTACAAATGTAACCCCTAGACTCGCCCTGTTGGAGTGAAGGCATGAAAAGCCTTCTTTGGGTTTTTCCCAAAGGTTTCATATCACCTATGGAAGGAAGTTTTCACTTCTTTATTAACTTCCTAGTTCCTACCTCTCCTTATTGTTTGAGTTGGTTACTTGGTTGGCTTTTGTGGTTGGAGGTCATGCTTGGGCTTGCTACCACAAACACACGCATGCGCGTGCGCCGCCCGCCCGGCCGGGGATCTAGGTTCTGGGTTCTAGAAAGAGTTGAGCTGGAGTTTATCTTTTTGGGCCCGGGCCCAAGTGTGTGTGTGACAGTAACTTGTTACACTGAAATATTTTTAAACGTTACAGTATTAATGACCATTTACTGTCGCCTCGATTTCCTCCATCTGTTTATTGCATTCCTTATTTGGCCTGATTGTCTTGCTATAAAATCAGACCAATGCTGCTATTGTTTTGCATCCAGAAATATTCTTTCTTCCTCTCTTTTCTTCTTCTCTCTAATTCCTGAGTACGTGCTTTATCTCCAAAGCCTTTTCTCAGTTAGTGGTAGCTTAGTGAGGTTGATGTATTAACCTTGGGGAGCTTTCCGGCAAGTTGCGATCACCACCATAGCCGTGCTGTAATTGCTTTCAAGTCAGTGGTCTCCTATCACGTCACAACCTTAAAATCGATTCTAATTCCGCCATTACATATTGTCAGTTTCTAACAGTCCCTATTGTGTAGAACTGTTAGAGAGATATATTAGATCCCACGCAAATCTTAAATATGCAGCCATGGAGGTGCTCCAAACTTAGAAGAACGCACATGGTAATGCACATTATCCTACTTGACTTGCTCGATATCAGCCCTATCAAACTATTAGGTTTTAATACAACATAGTCTCAAAACTTCACCTCAATTCGACACAAACCATCCATGGACGATGAACAAGCATTGAATCCTGATCTCGAGATTCATGAAATCACTCCCTTCCTGAATCGAACATATCATTGCTTATTTATCATGGTTCACAAAAAGAACGCGAAAGAGACTCCTCAGGTGCTTGTACGTGATTGGCAATCAAGCATAGTACACAGCCAAAACACCATGCTTACAAACAAAATGTCCAAGTCATAATAATAAATCATAAAAAGGTAATTTAAAGAAGAGTGCAAAATGCATGGCCTTAAACTACTCATGGGCCACAATGAGATTTGAGAGTCATGGAAGCCTAAAGAAAAAGCTAACAAATTGCGAGACAAGAAAAGGATAGGATCTAGTTAAAGGCTCACAACCTCACAACTAAACAAAGCAAAACTCCCAACTTTAGCTTTGGGCTGTTTGTCATCTTCTATTCAGACAAAACTTTGTCCATTTAGTTTTCTTCAAATTATTTCTCTCTTGGCACTTAATTTTTTTCTTAGGATTTCATCATGTTTATATTTTTTGGTTTGCCTTTTTTAGTTTTTCGAAAATCAAAGAAAAAGATATGTGAAAGAAGGATAATTCTACAATGACTACCATTTTATTGTAGCCACTATAACTATTTAAATCTAAATACTTTATTAGTTGTAGGCTCATCTTGACCATTAAACTAAATAATTTAATAAAAAAAGAAACTCAATTTTTTTTGAAAGTTTATAACTCCCTCCGTAACGCATTATTTGCAACGATTTGACATAAAGTGTGAGTAGAAAATGTCTAATCGTTACAAGTAATCCGTTACGAAGGGAGTAATATATTTAAGGGATAAGATGAATCTACAAAATTTAAGGGTTGAGATTAAAACTATTACAATGGCTACACTTTTAATATAGCCATTGAATAACCTTCCGTAAAAAAATCATACGATGCTACTTACTTCCTCCGTATCAAAAAGATTGCAACAAGTCATTTTGCATGCATTTTAAGGAAGAAATTTAATGGTATAAAAGAGCAAATTAATCAAAATAATTTCAAGGACTAGTAACCTATAATCTCATTTTTGGTAGTATTAAAATTATTTTGTCTAATTTGCTCGTTTACACCATTAAATCTCTTCCTTAAAATGCGTGTAAAATGACTTGTTGCAATATTTTTGATACAAAGGAAGTATAATTTTTTAGTTTTTGTTTTCCAATTTCATAAGTCATATCATATAGAAGTATGTTGTATTCCTGTACCTCCCATCTCCAATTTAAGGGTATTTATAAAGTTCTCCCTATTTTGTTGGATTCCATTTTTATTAATCTCTTTTTCCCTTCCTTGCCCTACCACATGGGTCAATTAGTTGGTCTATTTAATAATACTTGTGTCTTTAAACAACTTTCTCGCTCATACCTAAAAATCAAATAAAGGATCACATTTTGCACAACACCTTGGTTCTTGGCTTTACAATAACAAATAAGTTATAAGAAAATGGAGGGAGTACAATAATGAAAATAAAAATCAATTTCACTTATGCTAATAGTTGTCTGAAAAGTGACAACTAAAAGCTTGAAAAACGAATTTTTGCAGTTTCGAGAGTTTGGTTAAAAATTTCAGAACACCGAAAATCGCAAAAACAATAACGACAATGACTAGGGTTGTAATTTCAAGTTGCTAGTCTTCAAAATTGATATTATTAGCGTAAATAAAAACTAATTTTTAAGTCTATTATGCCACTTAAATCATACTCCCTCCACTCCCATTTGATGTTCCCATTTGGAATATGGGGAAAACCCAATGCAAATTGATGTGGATGAGAATCTTTTGAATTTTATATTGTATAAAGTGTACTTTGATACTTTTTGCTTTTGAAAAAGTAAGAGAGAGAAAGAAAAGTGGATGATTGAGAAACAAGTTATTCTAAAGTGAGTCCATATGTACGACAAAAAGTAAAAAGTGTTGTAAATATTTAATTTGGTTGTTGAAAGGTAAGATGGGGAAATAAATGTTCTTAAAACGGAATAGATTCAAAATGGGAAAAACTTTTAGAAACATCTCAAAAAGGAAAATGGGAACATCAAATGGGATTAGAGAGAGTATGATTTATAAAACTATAAACCAAAAATTGAAAATGACGTCAATGTCGAACAGGCCCAAAAAAGTATTTGATGCTGCTTAGATTCATATTTGCTTGATAAAAAAGAGGCATAATTAAGTTATTATAGTATAAATATATTTATTTATGGAAAAATTGCCTAGAATAATGCAACATTTTGACGATTCGCAAATAATAACGCAACCTAAAGATTATTCCGGAATAATACAACCTTTATACCCCATTTATTTTAAACAAGACAAGTGACCGGTAACCTGAACTATGGGTAATTTCTATTTAAAACTTTAAATTATAATTAATATATTAATAAAAAAATTAAAAAAAAAACTCTCCCCCCACCCCACCCCGTTGCTATCACCAGCCCCCCTCCCCCTATCACCCCCACCCCCTATCACCACCACCACCCCCCCCCCCAAAAACACCCCGCTGCTATCACCACCACCCCCAACTCCCGCGTATATGACAACCCCCCAACCCCCACATCCCGCCGCTATCACCACCTATATCCCGCGTCTATCACCACCCCCAACCACACTACCACGTCTATCACCACCCCCACCCACTCCCGCTGCTATCACCATCCCCACCCACTCCCGCTGCTATCACCATCCCCACCCACTCCCGCTGCTATCAACTGAATAGAGGGAAGAAGGTGGTTTTACGGGCAGTGGAGTGGCGTGGTGGTTTGCGCGGACGCGAGGTGTGAACGGAGAGGTCTTCGCGAATTCGTGGTGGTTGGAGGTGCGTGGTTGGAGGCAAGGAATGTAGTGAAGGTGGTGGTGGTTGGAGGTATTGGGTCTCCGGCGGTGTCTGGGTGTTTTAAGGTGGTGGTGGTGACGGATCTAGTGGTTTCGTGGCTTGGGGAAGGAAGGAGGGGGTGGGGTGGCTGGTGGTTTCGGCGCTGCGGCCCTGCGGGAGGGGGAGGGGGATTAAGTTTTTTTTTTGTTTTTTTTTGAATCTTTTTGTTTATAATTTTTTTTTAAAAAAAATATTTATGATAACCAATAACAATACGACACGTGTCTTAGTTTTACCTCTTCTTCAGGTTAAATCCTATTTTACCCCATTAAAAATAAATGGGGTATAAAGGTTGCATTATTCCAGAATAATCTGTAGGTTGCATTATTATTTGCGAATCGTCAAAACGTTGCATTATTCTAGGCAATTTTTCCTTTATTTATTATTGAAAATTATTTTAATTTATTTTTCGATAATAGTGCTTTAGAAGCTTTGTATATGGTGAATATTTCAAGTGCTTTTGAGAATGATTTACATTTTGAAATAAAAGATTACACATTTATTATCATTTGAAAATATAAGGAAGGTTCAAACAAATTAAGAAAAGTCCAAAATTGTGAAATATCATGAGAATTTTTGAAAGAAAGAGAGATAAGTTCAGAAAATCCGTTGAATAGAAGGGTCAGTTCATTGTTGCTGCTAGTTTCTTATTTTTTATTGTTTATATTTTTGGAAAAATTGATAAGAAAGGTATAAATTATTGGCCATCTTTTATAAAAAATATGTACTATTGATAATCCATAAAAGGTCTGAACTATTACCTCAATTTGACAAAAACAATCCTATTAACTGGTTTAGAGTAATAGTTCAGCCGTGTTATAATAGGTAAACCGGTCAATGAAATTGTTTTTGTCAAACTAGGGTAATAGTTCAACCCTTTTATAGATTAACAATAGTACAAGCCTTTTATAGAAGATGACCAATAGTTCATACCTTTCTTATCCATGTTCCTTTTTCTTCATATGACAAAATTTTATAACAAACACAAAATTAGTCATATGAGTTCGAAACTTATAATCATATTTAACCTGGAAACTGATAAAAAAAACAGAAAATTACTTTATTTGCTTTTCATATTTTGATTTTAATTAAAAAACTGAAAACTGAACACAAACAACAAAAAAAAACAATAGCGAATGGACTTTAGAATTCAACTACTTTAGAGTTAGACCCTTTCTCGATCAGAGTATATGGGTGACCAAAACAAAAAACACACCAAGAACACAAAAGAGGCTGTCTTAGTGTCTTGTGCAATATGCAAGAGCATCAAAACCAAGCAGCCCAAAGACATCAAACAAACATTCAGCCCAAAATCAATCTTTGACAACCTCACAAAAGCCCAACTATCATACTTAAGCCCGCCCATCTTTAGTAGAACAAAGTCCTTCAAACATTCAATCTCAGTTCCAGAAAATCAAAAGCCCGAGCATAAACCTCCTTGGAAAACCCTCAGTTTCTCTCTCTAAATCACCTTACATTTTCTCTCTCTACTGGTGGTAGCAATGGCGGAGACATCGTCGTCGTCGTCGGAGGTGGTGGTAAACGAAAGGAGAGGAATACCAGCGGCTGCATTTGTGGATGATGTTCAAACTTACCTTCATCAATCTGATCTCGATGTTAATTCTGCTCTCGCTTTCTTCCAAGAACGGTATTCTCCTCACCTCTACTTTCTCTCTCTTCTTCTTTATTTAGCGAAAGCTAACGCGCCGTAACCATAAGGTAGCTGAAAGTGGAAATATTAAATTAAAATTGACATTATTTACACTGATCGACGCCTAATTCGTTTAATTTGGATTTGATTTTCTATCTTAAGATTTAATTTACTTATGCAATGAATTTTATGATTTGAGCAATGTTTTTTCTTTGTTTTGTTCGATTAGTGAATTTTGTTTTGTAGATGGACTGTAGTGGCAGACTTGCACCTTGCTGACTGAAATTTTAGCTAGATGAGTGATTGTTAACGTAGCATTAAGTTGGAAATGGAATATGTTTGCGATTGCATCATTTTGATCTTCATTTTGCGGAATGAAAGTCGATAGATACAGATTGTTTGTTTTGGTGATTGTGTTGAGATACCTGGTTAAGTTTCTTGTTTGTGGTTATGATGACGATTGGACGAAGTAAGTGTTTTGTGTTCGACATTTCAAATGATGTGACACTTAGGGTGCGTTTTTTCAGAAAAGAAGAAGTTTCAGGAATAATAAGTTTGCCAGATAAGTTTTCATTAAGTTCTAATATGTTCCAATAAGCTATGATAAGTTCCATATAAAATGAACTACAATAAGTTTCATTAAGTTAATATAAGTTTCAATAAGTTCAATTCAGATTAATTTAGTCCAGGATGAATAGGGTGAAGAGAAATGCATCCTTAGACAATATACACTCAAATTGGGGCATAATTGTGCAAAATGATAGCCAAATCTAGTTCTTCACAATTGTGCATCTTAAGACACTCATGCATGGCCAAGTTTGAATGCTTTGAGTTTGTCTGCTTACTAGATTGTTGCTTGATGAATTAAGGTATTATCAATGGCTTCATGGTTTGTAATTTACAGAAGGCCTTTATACACTAAGCCATATGACAATCCATGTAAGTCAACCCCAAATCATTAGGAATAAGTAAAGACCCGACCTTGACTCAGATCCATTAATTTCTTCCAGCCCCATACCTAGGAGCGTTAATGAGTCGAGCCTGCTCGCGAACTATTCGAATTCGGCTGGGTCAAAGCTTCGATAGGGCTCGACTCAGGCTCGGGCTTGGCTCAAGTTTTAATGAGACGATACATGAGCCAGTCTAAGCTCGGCTCGAAAAGCTCGTGAGCGGCTCGAATATTTTTTATATCTTATATTTACCAAAGTGTTCACTATTCTCTTAGAGCTAAAATCGCACATTGGCTAAGAAAACAAGCACCAACCTTATTTTCTTTATAAATAGCTACTACTCCTTTATTACTTCAACTTAGAGCTTGATTTTGTACCTCCTTGGTTGGTATACAAAATTTATACTTAATTTCCTTCACAAATAACGTATATTTTAAAGTATTTGATTATTTTTTTTTTGAACAGATAAGTGAGCGATTTTATAGCACAAACAAAAGGCATACACCCTAAAGTTTCCAAGCTCAGAACAAACCATTTAGGATGGACTCTTCTTCCCAAGGAAACTACATCAAACTAGGTATTACAAATCATTTCCCACCAATCCTTATCCATATTACTCATCACATCAAATTTACAAGCATTAACTCTAACAATGAGTTCAAATTTCAAAGCTTTAAAGACCACCACAGGCCTTGTCACTCTATATTCAAAAACAACAACATTCCTAATCTTCCAAATATAGTACACAACAGCATTCAACCCAGCATACAAGATCATTCTCTGAAATCTTGACCATTGCTTTCTTCTTACCCATTTGTACCAATTAGTCTGGGATCTTCCATGCATACTTATCTGAAGAAACCAGCTCCAATAATGACCTGTTGAAACAGCACTGGAAAAATAAGTGTAAATGAGACTCAGAACAGCTCTCACACAAAGGGCAATTACTGGTTTGGCTCACACCCCAACTTGACAGTCTATCAAGGGTGTAAAGCCTGTCGTGAACACACATCCAATGCACCATATAGCTTTATCCCAGGCACATCTATTAGCCCCACCTAACAGAAGATATATATGTTTAATTTTATACTCTTGCAACTGCATAAACACATCACTTGTGATCTTGCTCTTGAGCTCATCCTTCATAGCACACACTGATCTCCAATACCAGCTGGAGGAGTTAGAAGGCCTATACTCCCACCACTCTGTTCCTTTAATAGACATTGAATTCACCCACTTTATCCAAAGTGAGTCTTGTTTTTTAGCAATGTCCCAAACATGATTCCCAATAGCTGCAATATTCCACACATCCACTCTTCTAAACCCAAGCCCACAGCAAGTATGTCCCTACTCTATATTACCAAGAATAGTAATCACCACTCCATAAGAAAGATCTACAAATCTGCTCAATATTCTTGATAACTTTCTTAGGGAGGATAACAATCTGTCCCCAGTAAATATGCAAGCTCATCAAAACAGAATTAATCAATTGAGTTCTAGCAGTGTAAGAGAGATTCCTAGAACTCCAAACTCTAATCTTGCTTGTCATCTTTTCACATAGCACCAATCTGCGGTACTCAACTTTTTAGAACACATGTTCATCCCCAGATAGGTGAAAGGAAGAGAGCCTTTTGAAAAGCCATAGACATCCAAAATCCTTTGGACCTCCATGCCACCAGTATACACAGCAGTTTTTTTCAGCTTATTAACTCTGGCCAAAAGAATCAGAAAAGAGCTTAAACCCTTGTAAAATATGATAAACTGATACATAATCTCCTTTACAAAAGAGTAACACATCATCAGCAAATATCAAATGATTGAGCTTGATAGGCTTGCATCTAGGATGAAAGCTGAAACCCCTCTTCAGCCCCACAAACTTTAAAATCCTTGGAAGATATTCCATACAAATCACAAATAGCAATGGAGAAATAGGATCCCCTTGTCTAAGCCCTCTCTTAGATTGAAAGAAACCATGTAGATTTCCATTGATCATTAGAGAGAATTTAGGGCCAGAAACACACTCCATCACTAAATCAACAAATTTACAAGGGAAGTTTAAGAGCAAAAGCATCTCTCTAAGGAAACCCCACTCTACAGTGTCATAAGCTTTTTTCATATCCATTTTGATCAAACAACTAGGTCTACAACTCTTCTTGCCATAGCTTTTGAGAATATCTTGACATATCATGATATTATTAACAATACTCCTACCCTGAACAAAAGCCCCTTGGTTTTCAGACACTAACTTAGGAAGAACCAGTTTCAACCTCATACATAGGACTTTTGAAATAATCTTGTAAATAACATTGCAACAGGCAATAGGTCTAAAATCAGCCACAGACTCAGGAACTTTACATTTTGGAATTAAAGCTAGAACGGTGCTGTTAATTTCTTTAAGAATTTTTCCATGATGAAAAAAAAAGTTGAAACAACTTTTGTTACTTGATCTCCAACAATATGCCATGTATCTCTAAAGAAATGAGAGCCAAAACCATCCAGTCCAGCAGACTTATCACCATGGATGTCAAACACTGCTCTTTTTACCTCCTCAGCAGAAACAGGAGCTAACAACACTCCATGGAGATCCTCATTCACATAGGGGCTCAAATCAACTATCTCCTTTACCACCACTTTCGTGTCACTCACCTCAGTACCAAGAAGCTACTGATAATACTGTAAGAATGCTTGACTAACCAGGCTTGGATTGTCAGCCCATCTACCATCCATATCTTGTATACTATAAACACTATTCTGGAGTCTCCTCTGCTTAATAGCTTGATGAAAAAGTTTGGAATTTTCATCACCATCCTTTATCCAAGATACTTTTGCTTTTTGCTTCAAGAAGTCAATGTACCTCTTATGGACCTCTCTGTAAACCATTGCTGCACTGCATTCTTTTGCTCTCAAATCAGCATTCTGGATATCAAGTTGTAATTGCTGCTGGCATTCAATTAAGTTCTTGTAAGCAATAGTATCTTGAGTCTGTATATCCATATTACTCCTACATAGTCTCTTAATAGCTTGCTTTGTGTCTCTAAGATTAGACACAACCCCAAACATATAAGAGCCACTCACAGAAGTAGACCACACATCCCTCATAGTATCCTCAAAACCCTCCATATCGTTCCAAAACCTGTAGTATTTGAAAGGCCTCCTAGATTGATGAACAATATGAACCATATTTATCAACATTGGAGTATGATCAAAATTTCCTTTAGGGATGAATCTAACTTCGGAATCGGGGAAGAGATCACTCCAACTTGAATTTACCAAAGCTCTATCAAGCTTACAGAACACCCTATTAGAGCCTTCCTGCTTATTATTCCAAGTAAAGAACTGGCCAACACCCTTCATATGAGACAAACCACACTCAGACATACAACTTCTTATAGCAGCAGTTTCTCTAGGAGTAACAGCAATCCAATTCTCTCATCATGGTTCATAATACAATTGAAATCCCCAACAACTAGCCAAGGGTCATTATTCATAGCTGATAATCCAACAAGATCATGCCACAAACATTCTCTCCCCACAACATCATTCAAGGCATAAACAAAGGAACATCTAAATCCCACATTTTGATTCAAGGGAGTTACCACACAATGTATTAATTGACTAGTAACAAGACCAAAATTCACAGAAAAAGATGATGGATTCCAAGCTATTACAATTCTCGCCCCTTTATGGTAACTTGAATTAGAGGTGAAACACCACCCCTTAAACACATTAACATAAAGTGATCCCATATTACATGATTTCACTTTAGTTTCCAAGAGGCAAACAATCCCCAGAGCATGAATAACTCCTCACACTACATTGCTTCTGAAAATTATTCACCCATCTCACATTCCACACTACTATTCTATCCATGAGGAGGAAGGGAGTTTCCACCCCCTTCATCATCCTCCTTGTGTAACTCGTCGTGCACAGGCTCAATCAACTCCACCACAAGATCACCCAGCACATCATATGAATTCTGAACCATCGTGATGAAACAGGAGCCATAACACTCAAAACACCTTTCTTGACAACCTTATCAGGAACAATAAACTGCTCATTCATAGTTTTAGAGGAAACCTCAGGAACAGGAATACTAGATTTGGGAACCCAAACTTGTCTAAGCTGAGTAGAAGCAACAACCTTCTTCCTACACACCTCCTCATCATGCCCCATCATAGAGCATCTCAAGCATTTCACTGATTTCCACTCATATTCAACATCAACATTTACTTCAAAGCTATTCTCATTAATGAAGGAGATTTGATCAGGGAATTCATGATCAATCTGCATTTCAATTAATATCCTAGCAAAACCCAATCTATCTTTATTTTTAGTAGCTTGATGTACTCTGATTGGTTTTCCCAACAATTGAGCAATTTTAAATAAACTTCTTTCACCCCAATATTTAAAATCAAGAGTCAATTTGATCCAAGTTGGAACCCTCTTGAATTCTTCTTTATCAATTTCAACTTCAACTTCAACTTCAACTTCAACTTCAGGAGCCCAAGGTTTAAAAAACATAGGTTTATGATCAAAAAAAGGAACCCCTCTTTTCAAGATTAAGTCCCTCTTCTCCATAGACTTAAATCGAATCAGAAAAACACCATTTCTCACCTGAGTAATCTTAACAGAGAGGGGAGGATTAGCTCCAGCCACAAATCCAATTACAGCAGAAGACCAGTAATCAATCTTAGGTTGAATATCATCAATATCAATTTTAACAGTTTTACAAGATAGAGGCATTTTGTACATTATCCATCACATCAACAATATTATTGAGAACAGCACTTGCACAGTTAAGTTCATCATTCCAATGCAAAATAGGGATAGGAGAGTGAAGCTTATGACGAGAGCTGTCAGCAGCGTTTCCATCCCAATCCAGCTGAGTTGTCGATTGCTTCGAGATGACAGAGAGCCAATCACTGAAATTAAGCTTCAACGCAGAATCTACCATAAACTCCTTTAGAGATTCATCCGGAGTCTGCAATTTCTCCACATCGCCAAACAGAATACGATCATCCTCCAATCTAAGATCACCAATCCCTGTTACTTCATCCACCGATTTCATTTTCAAAGCCTTTGAGTCCGTTGAAGGACCACGAGCTTTAGTCCCCAAGTCCTTCTTCCCTCCAATTTTCCTTGCCATAGCTACGTTTTCAAAAAAAAAAAACAAGAGAGAAACTAGAGAGAGAAAGAGCATGTATTTGATTATTTAATAATTATTTATTTAAATGCACTTATAGTTTTATTGTTCCAAGGCTGAAAGTATTATTTAATACATATGTCAAGTGATTCTTTTTCTTTAGCAAAACATTGAGTCCCACATCGAAATTTTAGCAATGATAAGAGGGAAACCAAGCTATAAAAGCATACATAAGATAAGTTAAACGAAACATGGAGTCTCATATCGAAATCTTAACAATGCTAAGAGAGAAACCAAGTTATAACATGGGTTAGATGAGTTTGTATTTCTTCATCAAACTATGTAGTTCCACATCGAAATGTTAGCAATGCTAAGAGGGAAATCAAGTTATAAAACCATATGATGGGTGAGTGAGTAAACTCACCTTACTTGGTATATACAGTTGGGTCAATCGCCTAAGTGGATATTTAGTTATTGACATGGGCCTATATGTTTGGGCCAATTGCCTAGCCAAAAGTAAGAAACGAGCCATGAGCTCGAGCCACGATTCGTGGTTGTGTTGAGATACCCGATTAAGTTTCGTGTTTGTGGTTATGCTTACGATTGGACGAAGTAAGTGTTTTGTGTTCGACATTTCAAATGATGTGACACTTAGGGTGCGTTTTTTTAAGAAATGCAGAAGTTTTAGGAGTAATATGTTGGCCAGATAATTTTTCAATAAGTTCTAATATGTTCCAATCAGTTGTGATAAGTTCCATATAAAATGAACTACAATAAGTTTCAATAAGTTTCATTTAGTTAAGATCATTAGAGTGAAGAGAATGCATCCTTAGACACTGTACGCTCAAATTGGGGCATAATTGTACAAAATGATAGCTAAATCTAGTTTTTCACAATTGTGCATTGGAGGACACTCATGTGCTTACTAGATTGTTGCTTGATGAATTAAGGTATATCAATGGCTTCATGGTCTGTAATTTACCGAAGGCCCGTATACACTAAGGCAGATGACAATTCATGTAAGTTAACCCCAAATCATTTTAGGAATGAGGCTTCATTGTTGTTGTTTTTTGATGGTTTTGTGGCTTTTGATTGTGTATCATGTTGGCAGTGAGAGTAAAAGTTGGTCTCTTAATCTTAGTTTGCTTTGTGAAGTAATAGCATATTTGTGCCCATTAACCCTTGTCTTTGAGTAACTGGCTTGAAGATAGTGAAATCTTTTGTCAAGAAAGCAGAAAATTAGATTATAAGGATGATTTGCTCTATCATTAATTTATAATACCATACCTCTATTGGTTGATTTTTTTTTTATGGAAACTCTTGTCAGGCTTCAGCAATACAAGTTAGTTGAAATGAAACTTCTTGCTCAACAGAGAGATCTTCAGGTACTACCCTTTTCCGTGACCCTTTTATTATTTGGATTTCGGAATATTGTTATTGTAATGATTTGTCAAATGGGATGACTTATATGTATTTATGTTGATCGACTTAGATTTTTTTGTTGCTCAATAGTGCATATGTTCCTAGTGGGCTATATTTGTTTGTGGGTCTATGGAGTTGAGTCAAAGTACAGCGGTTTGATTGTTCACATCACCACTTAACCAACATATTTATTTCTTTCAATTTCTTTATCTTTTAGGGGCCAGAGTGGAAAATTCAAAGTCAAACTTACTGATTTTGGAGAGTGTCATTTTATTCGGAAAATGGGACGACCTAACTGTTTATAATAGAAATCTGGCATTGTGGATATTGTGGTTTGATTATTTGCTTGCTAGTTCATTTTGTCTTCAACATTTAGATTTTTAAATACGTCTTTGAGACTGCTCTTATTCCATGACACTTACTGATTCACCCCTGTCGCTATTTTTTTCAAATGATAGAAAGGCTCCGAGACTAGTGATTATAGAAATTATGTGCTTTTAGCCTTTAGGGCATAATTACAAAAAGAGTCTGTGTCCTAATTGTCCTCCAGAATTTGTTGGAGCCAACATTTGAGTAAATAATGACATTTTATGACATGAATGTTGCCCCCTTGGTATTATGCTTTGTATGTGAGTTGGAGAGGTTCAATGCTACTTTTTACTGATTATTGATGAAATGGTCGATCTGAGCATAAGATTAGATCGAGAGGAAATAGAGAATCTTTGATTGGTGGTTAACTTGAGCCAAAATTTAGGCAGTCTACCTCAATAATGTGGGCGTCATGTGAGGGCTGAAGATTTTGGATGTCGTGTATATGTGGTAGATTTTTTATTTGATAACTTTTCTCTAGTAATGTTTCTTATTGAATTTTTTTTATCCAAGTATCCAACTTATGTTAACAGAGAAGAAATATGTGAAGCTTGCCAATGTAAGCTCATTTGATGTAGAAGAGTTGGAATCTGTAATGCCTGTAGTGTTTATTTTAGCTTGAATTCTCCAATGCACGCTTGGATTCTTTTTTTGTTTCCCAAATGTGAAATTTGAAAGCGAGAAATTTCCCTGATCCCTATACATTTCTGAAACAAAAAAGAGTGTCCATACTTTTTAAGAGTGTATTGCAAGTTTGGGAGACTTGACTTGTCTTGTTATCTTGACCATCAAGTTATTTTTCTCCTTATTGGGCTCTTGGATCCATCCGTACAGTAGCTCAACAAACATGTCCAAGTTCTAGCTTCATAACCCATCACTTTGAGCCCATGTTTGGTTCAGTGTCACATAATTCGTAGATCGCTCGGGAACGGGGAACGAATTCGGGAACGTAATTCGCTGCATAGAGCTTTGATTTTAGTTAAATTGGCGAATTGTGAATTGCGAATTGGGAACGAATTCGATCGAACCAATTCGAAATTCGCACACCACCCCAGCGAATTATGTGACAGTGGTTTGGTTGCCCAAAAAAAGGGCCTGGAAACGGAATGGATTCAGTGAATCCCTTTCATTTTGTTTGGTTGGGCTGGATTGGAAACCCAATCCGTTACTTATCTTATCTGTTACCGTTCAATTGTTACCGCTCATATAGTTGGGGAAACAAAAACTCACTCCAGCCTCTAACTCTAATGAGAGCATCGTCGTCGCTGTCTCTCTCTCACCTCTCAGTCCGTGATGCTAGCCTCTGTTTGTTCTCATCTCTCATCACCGTTATGTACCTTCCCTCAATCAATTGTCCTAATCTCAAGATGGGATGAATATGATAAGAAGCACATCCATGGTATAAACTGAAGTTTTCATTATTACCGATTGCATGTGCTTGATGGGTGATTGAATTTTTTTTAGTTTTTTTGTTGATGATTATGTGAATGATTTGGTATTGTGAATCACTGAATTGTAATATTCTCTATTTGCTTGGTTAGAAATTAATCAGATATCTATGATAAATTGAGTTATTTAATTGCTTAAGAACATTACTATTAATATTATGTTATATTTTTTTTATATTAGACATTTTAATTAGTGAGCTGAAGAGAGAAGCAGGTAAAGAGGGTAAGTCAAAAAAATGAAATCTGTTTTTTCAACTTATTCTTTTTTTTTTTTGGGATAGTCAAAAAATTTCTTGTTTTGGATTCAAACCTTCACCCAAAATTTGATACCTAAGATTCCATTCCATACTTGATCCAAACAAACAATAACAGTAACATTTATCGATTCCTTTCCATCTCTTATTAGATACCACCCTGTTCCCGTTTCCAGCGTTTGTACCAAACAGGGCCTAAGAGGACGATGGAACTGATTGCTGTTTTTCCAAAGTTTGCTTAATGTCCTTAAGTTTGTAAATTATGGAATACAATAGTACGTTAAGAAAAGCTCATGCAAGATATGGTACAAGTAAAGAGAGGAATGTAAAACTATAATAAAGATATATACATATACCTTATATTTAGAGTTGACAAGCTGGTCTGTTCGAGTTCTGCTGAGTCTATGTTACATGGCTCAACAATTCTTAACCTTAGTTCGATCAGTTTATCAAGCATCCCTATAGACATAAATCAAACGAATCAAAGAGTGTAATTTTCTTAACACACTATCTATATACTCCTCTGTTTCTTTTGTTATCCCACTTCTATTTTGCAGAGTTAAAGAATGGTTTTTTATTTTTAAGGATAACCCTTGTGAGAATAAACCTTAAACAATGAATATTGTTTTTAAACCATTACATTTAATAGTACTATTTTTGATAAGTAAAGGGGTTAGCATGGGTTTGAGTTTGCGTGTTCTACCCTAACCCAACCTTTTTAATGATATGGTTATGTTAGCAACCCACTTGAGAAAACGGGCTGAAAAACTTGGCTAGTTTCTGTTGGGTTTGGGTAAAGTTGTCGGGTAGTTCAGTGTTTGTCACCTTGTTATGAACTATTTGGAGTTGGAGTAGAAGAAAGTGAAAAAAAATGTATGCATAACAAACAAAGAGGATGAAAGAGAAGAGAACGAAAATGATTGTATTGATAATCCATAAATATCAATTTCCGCAACTTGCAAGTTCCAAAGACAGAGAACAATCACTAATATTTTCTGAATGAATTCCCCCTTCCCCTCGTTCTATTTATACCCTCTTAGATTCTCTGCTTCTCCTAACAAACAATTCCGACGTCCCATGCTTTGTATAACTACCTTCCTGTAGTTGCAGTCGTAACCCCACTTTGCCCTTCTTTTTGCTGCATCTGCCTTAGGTTTAGCGTATTGGGGGCTTGGTCGGATGCATGACACATCTCTACGTATAACTCCAAAGAGGAAGGATAAAATGGAGAAACTTGGTCTTGTGTAAACTTAGATAGCTTGCAGAGCCTTGATTAGATAGAACCTACGATATGTTTGAAATTTTAGTGCTCAAGAATAAATTTCATTAGGAGTAGAAGAGGGAGGTAGAGGATGATAACTCTGCAACATGCTCACTAGTTACAGAGCGACGTAGGGTAAAGGAATTGAAATCTTGCATGTAGAAATAAACTTGAACAGTGTTAGCGTTAAAATTATATGGTGACATGTTGTGATGATTAAGGATGTAGACCTGGTGCTATGGGCATGGGATAGGAGGGTCACCACCTATGGTGCAACTTTAAGAGGGTCTAATTCCTTTTTACTCTTGAGCAGGTTTAGTTTAACAAAGCTTCTTGTGAGTTGCTTGAAAATTAATTATCCTTTGTCAAACCTGTGATTGACCTTTTGGCTCTCTCAATCTTTTTGCTCATTCCTGGTCTCTTGTTTAAGAAAGAATTCTTTCAAACTCATCATCTCTTCTTGCTCTTTAACAACTTTCCTTGCACCTTCAAATTTATGCTTTCTCACTGCTTGCCGTTTGGATTCTTTCCTTGTTGCAGATGTAGCATTGCATACCTGCATTTTATTCTGATAAAAAACAAGCCTTGCATATTCGTATAAGGAGAAATTGGTACTAGTGGAGTTAGATTAAGAAAAATACCACGAAGAAAACTCATCTTGTCTTCAACCACTCTCTTCTCTCTTTTATCTTTATCTAATAGTATTAAAAAAGATTCAGAAATAGGCAGTAACCATAAAAAAGATGAAGTGAGATGCTTCCCTCGTTCCAATCAGATATCTTAATGCTTGAACCAGATTGATGTTGCTCTGCTATCTCTCCATCCACCTCTTCTTTCACTGAAAAGTGAATATATCAGTCAGGCAACAATTTTTGGCTTCTACTAGTGGGTACATTGGAGCCTGATATATGTCAGCAAGAGCATGATACATTTTATGTTAAGAAAATGTATAAAACATGAAGAAAAATTGAAGATACAGGACACTGGTAGGCGCACAGAGGGCGTGAAGTGACTTTTCTAGAAGTTGATGCATTGAGGACTATAAATGACCGGGAGAATTATACAATTGATTATACTGTACCCTGTGGGTTTTGCCAATTTTGCCCGGCACACTTTAATGAGTTAGACTAATTCTTCTAATTATTAGGCTTTTCACCGAATTCTGTTGTAATGCTGAACTTATATCCTCAATTCTGTTGACATTTATGTCATCCTTTGCTTTGCTTTTATTAAAGAGAGTAAGGTAGATACAGACATATAATTGATTATCAATACAATCAATTTTTTTAGCTCTGGTTTGTATGCCAAGAAACCTTTGATTTAGCAAACAAGGTTGATGCCTTTCACTAGGTCAAGAGAGAAAGAGAGGACAGGATAATAAAAAGGAGAAGAGAAGATAATCCTTACAGTATTTATTACTTCCTCCGTTTTTTTAAAATGTGACACTTTCTATTTTAGGAAGCTTTAAATTAAATGTGACACTTTCTTTTTTGGTCAGTAAACTCTCTCTATCTCTCTCCTCTCACATGGGTCCCCTTATTTTTTTTCTCTATCTCTTTCCTTCCCAAAAATTGCCTAGGAGTCCGTGAATCTAAAAGTGTCACATTTAAATAAAAACGGAGGAAATATATTTTTGTAGATTATTGCTCTATTCATCTTTGCCAAGATATTTTGATGCACTTTTGTTTTTCATTAAAAACTTCTTGTGCCTTAGAAATTGATAATACCCGGCCTAAGTTAAATTCAAGTCTTTAATATTACATTTTGATGTATTAAATCGATAAGTTGCATGTGTTTACCAGGCCAAGATTCCTGACATAGAGAAGTGCTTGGACATTGTTGCCACATTGCAAGCAAGGAAGGGTTCGGGTGAGGTTCGTTGCTCTAGTTTCATGCTTCTTTCACGTCATGCACACTGCTTTAGATGTCATTGTCTTTTTGTTTATGCTTAAGGTTTCTGATAACTTATGTTTTAATTAGCATAATCAATTTTTATTATAGTAACTCTGTCTCAAAAGTCGAAATATTAGGCTTTATTTTAAAATTTCTTGTTACCTATCTTCAAAAATACCAATGTAGTATTACTTAGTGTCTTGAAATACCGACACAATGTTGCTTTTCACCGAATTTCATTATTGCTTTGCATAATCTTCAAAGATACTCACTAAGTAATTGAAGGAGTAGTTTTTACAATGGTATTAATATAACTAGAGGAAGAAATGGTGCAAGTTGACTCTGTTCTTGCTCACAAGTCACAATAGTCCATATGAAAAAAAAGTGCCTCCGGAACCGTTGTCCTTTTGAGCTAACCTAATGTTTTACGGAGTCGAGACTAGAGATCACTATGCTTTCAAAAGGAACCAAGAGAGAGTCAGAGCTTGGCATGTGTAGAGAGCTTGCACACATTTCTTGGGGTAACTTGATTATGCTCTCCCTGCTGAAAACTACGAGCTACTTGCAGAATTGATGAATCACAATATCTCTTACCAGTGTAGAACTTCTTAAATCACCTATTTAAAGGAACCTAAATGTGTTATTTATACTTCAATTTACTTGACTAACACCCACATTCATGCATTATGCTTGGGAATATCAATTTATGAGTCATGCCTTTAGATTTCCAATTCAATGAGCAATTTCCTTTTGGTTGTCTTCTGGCTTTGTGGAACTAAATTTCGACGGAACCTCATTATCAAATAGTTCAATTAGTAACTTTTATTATTTTGACTTTGAGAAATCTATAAATAAAATGTACAAATACACAAAGGATTCCCCTGGGATAGTTTACAAGAAATCAGGACACTGGTACTCTACTTACACATGCAAATATCTAAAAGTTCCGTTTCGAGAAATAGTTGGAAATACCATGTTTGCTTGGAAATACATTTACAGTAATTTCAATGCAATCGTGGAGACTGGAGATTAATTATGGTTTGAACATTGGATTTGAATGCGAGTTTGATATTAGAATAAAGTGACAGGGAAAACAACTTTGAAAAACAAATATATATGGAAATGGGAAGAATTTTGAAAAGTAGAGAAAACAACCGACTTAAATAACCTTTAGCTACATGGTGCAGCTTAGTGTAGAAAATTAGTTTGTGTTGTCAGTTATTGAGGATCTATATTTTAAGTTGTTTTGACAACGTGCACAGGAAAGTAGAGTATCACCCTTTTAAAACATCTTGATGAAAATGATAGCTTAATCATTTAGATTTTTCTTGGTAATTTTGTTAAGTTTAGCATGCAAATCATTGGTGTTACATTTGATATTTTTTTTCTTTGTTGCAATTAGCCAAGTTAGGAATTGACCCAGACTCCCTTGCGGATGCTTCCCTAGGTTTTCCAAGTTAGGAGTCCTGACCATGGTGACCTGAATCAAATGTTCCATATCTGAAACAAAATTAGAGGCGAATTCCAGTGTGAGCTTAATTAGCAAAGTGTCCTCATAAATGACAAAAATTGACCGATTTCCTTATTATTACTACTTAAACTTTCAAGTTAAATAAAATACCTTTACTTCCATATTAAGTGAGTATAGTCTTGATGGTAACGACTATCACATAAAGTCATCACTTTTACAAATTTTGCTCAAGTGTTCTGCCACTGTAAAACTTCTTCCTTTACAAACTTCCTTGAGCTTGTGAAACTTAACCTTGAAGAGGTACTTGGAATTCTCTTAGCCAAGTAACAAGGACCACTCCAAGATACAACTATAAACAAAGAAAAAAATTAGTATATTATACTCATGCACATTAATCCTTATTTTATATGCTCGAACGATCCCTTTATTACTACCTCTTTAAAAGGACTCTATAGTAGATCATAAAAGTACTTTGAAAACGTTTTAGAATTTAGAAACCATCCTCTGATAGAGAATTAAAAGAGACTGCACAAATCGTGTTTTAATGGTTATATTTTGAGCTATTGTTTATATTGTTTTGCGCATATTATGACATGAGATCCTCGTTTTATCAATTTTTTTTTTCGTACTTTATTCGCAGTTTTGATCCTCGTTTTATGATCCACTCCAAAATGTCTTGGCATAATCTTTGGTTTTATGATTAATTCTTAAAAGTTCACTATCTAGATTGGTGATATTTTCGTTATCCTCCATTTTCAAGGTGGTAATTTGGAATGGTAACCTGTACGAAATTCCTAATGACTGGAAGGATGACAGAAGCTCATCCTAAAGCTTGTTTTTCCCTTAGCAGTGGTCAAAGATGAATTTCTTACCTAGGTGTTGTTAAGAGAAGGAAGTTTTTCATTACTAGTTTTTGCAGTTTGTGTCTTAGGGAGGAGGAATTTGTAAATCATTACCGCCTTAAAGGAGGGGAAAATTTAATTTGTTTTCAAGTTGCCTACCCGGTAAGCTTAAAATAGACATATAACCATTCTAGGTGGCAATCATGTCATTTGGATTGGAATTGGGTTGGGCAATTCGGTTTGGATCATATTTGGGTAATATGCTTTTAGTTTGGAGTGCATCATGTCAGATCAGGTTGGTGTAATATTTGAGTCTATGCCAATACTAAATTGTGGGTTAGGTTGAGTCAGCCGTCACTGTTGGTTTGGATTG
Source organism: Patellifolia procumbens (assembly GCA_947645195.1). Lineage (NCBI taxonomy): Eukaryota > Viridiplantae > Streptophyta > Magnoliopsida > Caryophyllales > Amaranthaceae > Patellifolia > Patellifolia procumbens. The sequence goes on along the minus strand of CANSGD010000888.1, from coordinate 231,840 downwards.
AAATTTTGTTAACTAGTTTCAGTTACAGTTTGTGCAAAGGATGCATTACTTGGGTGGGGCCAATATTTGTTGGCTTTAGTAACCATGCTACCTGGTCAATTAGTGTTTGGTTCTTCTTAACATGGTTATCTCCAATACACAAGGATTCAAACCATCAACTATAACTTTAGGTGCTAGTGTGTTACTATCGAGCCATCTGTCCAATTGAATTTGCTATTAAGCATTGTTTAACTTAGTACCCACCGTTTCAATCTACAGAAATCTCAATTTTCTTATGTGTTCTCCTTGAGCAAATATACTTTTTTCCTTTTTTTAGGAAAAATTATCAGAAACCACCTAATAAAGACACTTATTTTGAGAAAAACACCTAATAAACGTTTTATTATAAAAAACCACCAAATAAAACACTTTTTCTTTCAAAACACCACCACTTGAGACCAAAATAATAACTTTGTTAGCCCCGTAACCACTTATCGACAGATTAATAACTCAAGAAGAGTCACTTGGGGTTGAATGCAAATGGAGGAAACTGATTACAAGGTTAAATGAGTTACTTATTTGGTCTCTATGGTGGTGTTTTGAAAGAAAAATATTTTTTTAGGTGGTTTTTTATAATAAAACGTTTATTAGGTGGTTTTCTCAAAAAAAGTGTCTTTATTAGGTGGTTTTCGACGATTTTTCCTTTTTTTTACTAGAGTATCTTGTGTGTTCCCTTTATTTTGTAGGAATGAAGTTTAGTTATCTGTATGGTACCTAGACGTCAATCTCGACCCAGACCTGCTTTGTGAAGTTGGATCTCATAGACTTGTCAATATGATGCAATTTTTGAGTTCAAATGAGTATTTTTGGTTTTCATATAGATTTAACATCCACACTAGAATTATTGTTGACAAATCAGGGTTTACCATCAGCTAGTCCACCATATTTTTCTTGATAGAAAGAAAAGTGTTCCATGTGCTCCTATTCATTATTTATAGCACTACTAAATTGTTTCAAAGAAGAGTTATCTTGATGTAGGTCTGCCTTTGGCGGTGACTTGTGCGATGGCAATAATGCAAATTAATTCTCTTTACTTGGTGCTACCTAAGCCGAAAAGCTGGGTTCAATACAGGAGTTGAACCTTGTGTTCAAAGCTGGCTCCTTCCAGAATGTCTGTTTTTGGAGTTGACTTCTATGTTAGCTTGTTGAAGGGCATCAATCTTGTGTTGAAAACGACTGAAACTGACTTCTATAACGCATTAAAGCTATACATCAAAAGCCAAGGCTGCCTGGATACCGGTTTATGGAAGTTGACTACGACAATAGACATCAGTTGCCACTTGCCAGATGATTTGCGTAGACTAATTCTTCTTCATGATAGATTTTTGAATTTTCGACTTGAATTGTTGAATAGCACAGTGCTCTAGTATTTGATCCAAAAGTCAACTTATTGTACCATGGTTATGGCATTTTCTATTTTGCACCAGCTATAGAATTATATCTCAGAAGTGGTTTTCTAACCATTCTAGTAACATGCAGCCCCTGTTAGCTGATTTTGAGGTCTCTGAAGGCATATATTCACGAGCTCGAATTGAAGATTCAGATTCGGTGTGCTTATGGCTTGGGGCAAATGTCATGCTTGAGTATTCACGCGAAGAGGTAGCCCATTTGTCCTCATTAGTTTCTTACCATATACAGACTAATGCATGCAAGTCTCACGGCTATATATTTTACAGGCCAACACACTTTTACAAAAGAATCTGGAAAATGCAAAAGCCAGCTTAGATGTGCTGGTTGGTGACCTACAATTTTTGAGGGATCAAGTGACAATTACGCAGGTGCGTGCTATTCATTGGGTGGAGTCGCTTTCCTGTTTGCTGACTTATTTCTGGTTTACAACATTTCACAAAAAAGTAAATTTCTGCTTTTGACATGTCAGAAATGACTAAGTAAAACTGTAACATGTTCTTTTGAAGAATCCCCTGCCTGCTTCCGTATTTCTGTGAAGTTTGAGAACAAAGAGGGCAGAGGACTTTCATAAGCCATTCATGAAGCTATCTTGTTATACCACTTCGCCATTTTTAGAAAACTTGATGATTAGTTGATGAGAGAGACTTAATCTGGGCCCTATATGCTCACAATTTTGGGACTGAACTTTACAGGACTAATATAAAGTGGAACAAGAAAAGAACTGAAAAAACCTTATAGTGAACAGGAACTGCACAGAAGTGAAATTAACTTAAATAAATTCAGTCCAAAATACAGGGCATGTGATATACGAGGGAATTTGTAAACATTCTTTCTGTCATAGAATTGTGCTAAGCTGCATCCAAATCATTTTAGTTAACGCAGTGATGAACTTCCAGGTCACCATTGCCCGGGTTTATAATTGGGATGTTCATCAACGTAGACGACAAACAGTGGGTACTTCTAGTTCCGACGACAAAGATTCATGAAACAGTAGCTGGCAACCTGTGCAAGGAAGTGGCTGCCTTGTTTTTCTGGTTGAGAGTTCACTTGGACCTTTATATTTTAAGGCTGCTCTATGTATTGTATGTTCCATCCAAAATTAAATTAGATACTGTCATATCTTATTACTTGAAATAGTAAACTCGATTTGTACTCTTCCTCTAGATTTTGATTCACTCATAGCTGTGTTGTGAAATAGTCAAATCCTTTTTTGTCCCTTAGTTTTTCATTGGCAGGAATTTGGTTTGATTTATTGACATATATGATGATGAAATTTTGTTCTGGGCTGGACTATGATTGGGAAATACGTTGTTATCATTTTATTAAGCTTTGACTCGGTCGGTCATGCAGCATTCTTTTTTGTGGAGTAGATGATATTGACTTATAGGTCATTGTTCTTGTTTATAGTTCAAACATTGAAAATCAATAGGTCATAAAGTAAATTTGTCGCATCCTTGATCTAACTAATGCGTGAGAGAGATGTCAGCAGCAATTTTTTCTGTTAACGTGAGATCTGCAGCATTTTGATCCTCAGATTATTCTCTCCGTTTCTCAAATATTGTTGCACTTATATCTTTCACGAATGGCAATGCAGAATTTTTTCTCTAATTATGTTTTTTTTAAAATTATAAAAATTAGATATTAATATACTATTCATCAAGAGGAATCTAACAAGATTCTACATGATCATATTTTTATTATGTATAACTTACATATGATGGTCAAATGAAGAGTATAAAATGTCTAAGTGTAACAATCTTAGAAAAATAGGAGTATATGGATATTGTTAAAAGACTTACTCAACTAAAACCACAATTTGTTGGTTGAAGCCAAAAGATGGTTTTTACTCTATAACGCTTATTCACATGAAAGTTTTTGGGTTTGAAGTGTGGATGCAATTTAGCATATTATTATAGCAATACTTAAACTATGCCATTGAACCAAATTTAATCAAACGTCATGATATTCTGTACACTATGAAATGCTATATTTCTCCGTAAATAAGTTTTAGGTGAAATGATTGACAATCTAAAATTACTTTTTAACCAATGACTCCTAGAATCAAACAATTATCTTGGTCTTACGATTAAGTCTTGTGTTCCTTTATTTACTTTTCCTTTCTTTTCACCTTACGGAGATTAGATGATTTGTTATTATATAGCAAGTGTCATTTTAATGTTCATTTTTATACATCTTGAAGTAGTCTAAGAGTGGTCACCTCAGGCTCAAAGGGGGTGCCTAAAACGATATAAAAGAGAGGAGTTTAATTATTGAACTCTTATTATTATTGTAAAATACCACTTGGTCTCTTTTTGACCCGTGACTGGTGGGGGCAGATAAGGTTATGCTAATCTGACTATATTGTAAAAATTGTTAATCTTTGACATTATTTTTATTGAGATTTGCTTATGTTTTGTCATGAAATAGAAGTATTAAAAAGCGGTGATCATGCAATGCTTAAAGTCAAAGCTTTGGACTGTTTTTCCTTGGGCTTCCAACTTATTCCTTCTCAGTTCTGACACCTCCACTTCGTGATCCATGTAGTTGCTATTTTTGTATTATAATTCTCCATTTCTGTTAGTAGCTTTGTATTCTTTGTAAGATTTTGGTACGTTTTTTTCAACTTATTTTCAGTTCTTATGAATTCAGATAAGTTCAGATAAAATCTAATAAGATTTAATAAGGTCGAATAAAGTCTAATAAGGTCTAATAAGATCTAATAATGTTCTTATATATTTTTTTTCATATAACAACATTTTATTATTATTATTATTATTATTATTATTATTATTATTTTTGACAATATTATAATTATAATTATAATTATAATTATTTATTATTATTATTTTTATTATATAATATTTATTATTATTATATTCATTGGGCTATCATTGTTGCTTGTTGTACGCTTGAGAATTTTATTCGTCTACATGAATAAGGGAGTTCGACTTTTATGGATTGTCGTTTATAAATGAACATTAAACTATTGTAGTTGATAGTTGTTCTTGAATCTATTGATATGCATCTTTTAAGTTTACTTCCGTAGAAATTTATAACTAATAATAGCAATAACAATAACAATAAATAATGACTTATAGACCAATAATAATAGATAATTATAGTAATATAATAGTAATAATATAATAATTTGAATAATGATAATATAATAATAGTAGTAGTATTAATGATAATAAAAATTAACATAATAAGAAAAATAGTAATAATAGAGTAATTATTATTATAGTAGAGATAAGAATGATAATAATTATAATGGTAATAGTATAAATAATGATAATAATAATAACAATAATAAAAAAATAAAAAAAATAATAAATAAATAATAATAATAATAATAAGGTTAAGTAAAGGTCTAATAAGGTTAAATAAGGTCTAATAAGGTCAAATAAGGTCTAATAAGGTCAAATAAGGTCGAATAAGGTCTAATAAGGTTGAATAAGGTCTAATAAGGTCTAATAAGTTCAGATAAGTTAAGATAAGTTCAGATAAGTTGAAAAGAACGGACCCTTTATTTAGTTAATCCGTTTTCTTACTTAGTATAGTCTTCACGCTTAGATGATTTTTTCTAGGAAAAATTGATAGGAATAATCCCACCTTTGGCCGGTCTTTCTCACTGGTATCACCTTCAATTAATCTAGCAATAATCCCACCTTTGACACCCATATTCTCTCATTGGTACAAGATGATGGCAACCTGTTTGACCAGCCAAAATGACCGTTGACTTTTTTTTATAAAAAAACTTACAAAAAAAAAGAAAACTCAAATGACATGGATCATTTATAATAGACAGAATCTGACTCAAAACTGCCTAGCTAATCAAGGTAAGAGTTACCACCTTAATAAAGCCAGGCGAAACTGAGTGGCTTTGGTCTTTGGTTTGATGGTTGTACGTGCTAAAAATCTGGTACTGCCAGTCTGCCATGCCACCCCACCCCCATTCCCTCCCCTTCCCCTGCCACCATCCTCTTCCTATTTGATCGGCGTCCGGCGACATGGCGACCGGCGACAACCCTCCCCCCAGCCCACCCCATCCCCATCCCCTCCCCTTCCCCTCTCTTTATAATTCCTCGCCTCCTTCTTTCCTTCCGATTGGTCTAAAATTGATTCTCTCGATTGGTTTAAAACCCAACTCTCTAATTCTCTCTCTTCTCTATGCAGTTGTGGTTGGTGATAGGTCGTGGGTTTTGTAGTGGGTCGTGGGTGCGCCGTGGGATTTGTCACGTTCTTGTGCCTCTCTTCCTAATTCTAACGGTGGGGACAGTGCTACATTTCTCTTCTCTGCCAGATCAAGATGGTGGGGTGTTGGTGGTGGACTGGCTTTGAATGTTGTGGAGCAGTGGTGCATCTCTCTTTTCTCTTCTTGGTGGCGGGTTGATGGGTCTGGGTGGTGGATTGGTTTTGGGTGCGATGGGGAAGGATTGGTAGGTTTGTGGTTATCGGTTGTGGGGGAAGAGGTCTGTCGAGTTGGGTAGACTTATGGTGGCTGAAGGGTGGTTGGGTGGTGGGAAATGGCCGTATTGGTAAGTGGGTTGAGTGGTGGTTGTTAGGAAGTGGTGATGGTTGGTGGGGTGGGGTGCCAGCAGTGGGGGGAAGGGGAGGGGAGGGGGTAGGTTTTTTATTAGTTTTATTAATTAAATTTGATTTAAAACATTAATTAATCAAAATTTTAAGTTTAAAATATACCTAATGAGCTATTAATCATGTAATTAGGAAGATTACCCACAATTTTAGGTCACCAACAGGTTACGGCCCAATGAGAGAATATGGGTGTCAAAGGTGGGATTATTGCTGGATTAATTGAAGGTGGTACCAGTGGTGGAAGACTGACCAAAGGTAGGATTATTCCTATCAATTTTTCCTTTTTTCTATACTTGTTTAACCAATTTTGCTTCCTTATATATTTCTTTTTCGTAATATGTGAGCAAATAATTGACAAGTTAAATAAAACGGACGAAACATATATAGTTTTCGATAACTAAATTAAAAAAGTTATAGCATAATTTTTCTTCTTCTAGAAAGCATAATGTAAGAATCATGCTTACAAAGTTCAAAAACATAATCTTATAAAAGAACTGTAGAAAGTCAAGAGGAAACATATAAGTAGTGTAAAAGTCAAAGTGTCGTATTTATATTGATTTGACACTATGAGAATATCCTTTTCCCTCGATATGGAACGGAAACAAACAAATTATCTAAAAGGAAAGAGGAGAGATATGATTTTCAATAATTGTGTTTGAAATTAGGGTAATGATATACATAAAAGCATTGGATACATTGTCTAAAATGAGAATAAGTTGGAAATTTATTTCAATGTTATACGTGAATCGGGATTTTTAATGTTTGCAAGTTACTTAATTTCCTTATTTATACTTGGAAAAATTGTCAACAATAAGTCAAACTTTTAGCGGTCTTCTTTTAATAAGTTAAACTTTAGATAATCCTGGAATAAGTTAACTTTGATATTACTTAAACTTTTAACAAGTTAAATGATTTACAAATTATTCAACCGGTAATGCGTGAGGCTTTTCTTAAATTTTAATTTTTTATTTATGTGTTCCTTCTCTTCTTCTACTTTCCATCCCCAACCATTTATGTGTTTTTAAACCGGTTTTGACTTGTTAAAAGCAAATACCTTTAAAAGGTTAACTTATTCCAGGTTTATTCAAAGTTTAACTTATTAAAAGAAAACCGCGAAAAGGTTGACTTATTCCCGACAATTTTTCCTTTATACTTTTATCAACAATTCTTATTTTTTTCCTTCAAAATAATGTAAGTATCATGTTTTTCCAGTCATGATCCTCTCCAGTATACGTATGTCTTGTACTCTTATTTAGGGTTTGTTCGGCAATATTAGAGGTAGAGGCACCTGTTAGCGTCATAGTCGATGTAGCGATCGGAGTAGTTGTTAGCTGTCTACTAGTAGCTGCCAGTTGTGAGCTGTGAAGGTAGTTGTTTAAAATTCTAGTGTTTGGTGAAATTAGTTGTTAGACTTATGAAAACAATAAAGACAAATGATATACGTAGCCCTAGGGGTATGTATGACCATTTAATACCTTCCCTGATCAACAATAAATGATATTCTTTTAAGTAAGAAGATCAATTATACTAACCTATATAAATAATTACATATGAGAATAAAAAATTAATGTTTTTTATTCTTTTTTCTTGATCATATACTAACTAAAAGCTCAGGACGCCATTAGTAGACTAACAAAACTAGCTATATTAGATATATCCGTATCTAGCTTATTTTATTGAACACCTTTAAAGTAGGAATTATTCTAGAATAATCTATAGCAAGAATATCGTTTGCAATATTGATTAAAGTTCAGATTATTTTTTTTTATCAATTTTCAAAAGAAAAAGAGATCCAAAAACAAACAAATAAAACTCTTCATAATTTTTGGTACAAGAGCTCTTTATATTTCACATAAAATAATTTTATAAATAAAAAGAAAAATAAAAACATTACAAACCATCACATATCTGATGCAATTTTTTTAGGAAAGAAAATATTGAAAGAAACAAAGACAACCAATCATGATGATCAACGGATGAAGTACTTCACGCCTGCACCACTAGTCTCAAACTCAAACGTTAATACTTAATAACGTTTCAGAGCTTCTACACTACCACTATCTCAAACTCTACCACTACTTCAACCACTATCTTGCCAAACACAAGAACAAAAATTAGAATAGTATTTTGACTTAGTTTAATCTCTATCTCTAACTTAAAAGCTAGTGGCGAAAACACCCTTAAACTAGAAGAGAGGATAATTTAATATAAAATCTCTAAATTATTCCCAATTTTTAATATAATTTAGGTAATTTACTGGAGAGGATGGTGACTTTTTTTCTTCACCCAGATCCGGTGTTCAAAAGTCAAAACGTATGGTTTTACTGTTTTTCCTCGGATATCCAACTTTTCTTAGAGAACTTTCAAGACTCGAGTTTCTTTACGGTGGTCTGACTCTGTGCTTGCCTCACCCTTTTACCATGAATTTTGCAGCGACCATTTCCGACCATGGATGTGATTTTTTGGAAAGTTAAGGATGAAGCCTTTTTCTACCTTTACAAGACATGTCAAAGGATAAATTGGATTGGCTAACTTTTAGGGATCAATTTAAATATCTTATCTTGTCCTAAGTAAAAAAAATAGCACAAACACAATACAAATTAACAATGAAACAATTTTTGTAAAAAAATAGAAGAAAAGTTTTAGGATTTCCTTTCCTTAATTATGTACCCACGAGTAACAATGAAATAATTGTCAGTTTATCATTAATGATTTGGGCATTATTTGGAAGAGAAGCTCGGTAAAGTAAATATGTCTGTGAAGATGCGCACTACATACACATTCTAATCGATTTTGAGCGACTCTAATTTATGATTGTAATACTATCAATATGCAAATTTCGTATTAAAGTGCGCTCAAGCAAATCTAACAGGGGGAGTCATAATGTATTGGTTGATAGAGCATGTTACTATTCTCGGGACTCTAACCATCAGCTTAGACTTTTAATTCGAGTCCAAAGAATAGTTTTATATTCTATCATTGGTTAATTTACATTTCGGTATAATATTGTGTTGATGATCCTAACTTTGTTTGCGAGTTATTTTGACTACTAAAAAGATCCTGATAAGAAACCTAATTACTTGGGTTAATGTTCATAAAACCTTTAAACCCATACTAAGTAGTTTGCTTGTAATGCGCCTTTGAGTAGAGCCCTGTGAGAGAATAATCCAAAGGGTTTTCTTAATATATATAATAACTAACTAGTTTTAGATGTCCAAAAGATTGTAAGATTCAAGTTAGAGATTGTTAAAAAAAAGTAATTTGAAGACCATTAAAGAATTATTTTCTCATTTGTTATTGAGAAGGTATTGGGTTAGACACGTCTGACCGTAGCATTTGGTTGGACGACTTTCAGTTGGTTTCAATTTTTTTCAGTTGGTTTCAATTTTGTTTCAGTTGGTTTCATTTTTTGTTCAATTAGATGTCTTTTAAGTTCAGGTAGTTATCTTATTGTTACATTTACTTATCTTATTGTTTCATTTACGTGTTTTATTCTAACTGAAAACAAAACTTAAGTAAATGAAATAAAATAAGTTCTAAATGAAAGCAAATTAGTTTTCAGTTACTTATATTATCCTTTCATTTAGTTTTCTTATTATTTCATTTAACAACTAACTAAACACATACCTCTAACTGAAAAGAGATTAAAAGCAAATGAAAAAAAAGAGTAACTAAAACATACCTTCGTCATCTGTATCCCTACCGCATTTCTGCTAATTTCCAAACGCTACTCAACTTCCACATCGATTATCGGTATGTCTCTCTCAATTACTATCTCACTCATAGTTTTTTCTTCGTCATTGTGTTGAATTGTCCGAGTCTTTTGTAATCTCCTTTGAATTTGTTCGACGCTGTGATTTGTCTTGAGGATTTTGTTGGTAATCTTTATTTCGTTTTCATCTATATCCATTTCATTTTTTTGCGTTGCTGTTGAGTTCGCTTTCCAAAATTTGAAGTTCAACTGAATGCAAGTGTGTTGGTATTTCGAAATCGATATACGAATGCTAAACTAAGTTTATTTGAAACAAGAGAAATCGCTAGTTGTTATGTACTAGTGTTGATGTTGCGGTTGAGAGTCGCCGGAGAAGCTGATATTCGCCGGAGATCAGTCGGATGGTGGTGGGGCGGCTGGGGTCAGACGGTCTGACCCAATACTTTCACTTTGTTATTAGTAGTTCGACTTTGTCCTTGCATAATTAATTAACTAATCATCACCACAAACACTAATAAATTAAATAAGTGACTATATATATACAACTCTAAACCAAACACTAATAAATTAAATTTTCAATGGACTTGAATATGAAATTTTATTTGAAGGAGAGCTTGATAACATGCACACTTATACAATCAACATCTATTCACTCGCTCATTTTTTATCCAAAAGGAACTACTCACATGATTTTTTTTGTTAATATAAGAAATAATCAATAGTATGAACTTGAATTATTCGGTCTTACATACTTTATGGGGGCTGTCCCTGTCTACATTTGGGACATCTTATAATTGACCTCCAAGTGGAACCCCATGTATTGAATGCTCTAACTAACTGTCCCTCTGTTTGACCCTTTTGCTAATAACAACCAAATCTTTCGTCTCAAGTCTCAACGTACCCTTTTTCTGCTTAACAAAATGTCTAGTACGGCTTCCTCCATATTTTATACCGAGCAATACCAATATATATTAGCAAATATGTTATCTTTATCAAATGGTACTTAATTTGATAACAAGTTTGTATATCACAATCTTAAATTTGTGAAATTAAGTCTAGTCTATTATCAACACGTATTTTCTTTGGCATTAATAAGCAAAAGTGAATTGAACCTAACTTTTCTTAGCTTTGTAATACAACCATTATCATCGAGAGGATGATTAGTCATCATAGAGATCAGAGGGGAATAGGGGACACCTACAAAAAGTCGAGTAAAAACAAAGAGTAATTACGCTAATGTTTAAAAACTTATAAATCCATTGCATTGAGAAGCCTCTTAAAATCAGCAATCCTAACGGTCACCAGACCTATGAGGTTCCGATCTTCAAACCAATTGGTGATAGATTTTTTATCCTCTTTCTCTTTCACCGATGTGTGATCGCATGTGGACATTTCTTTTTAAGACTCCCCCTTACATATATGTGAGCCCATCTTCAACTTTGTAATATGGATTGGTCACAAATATCCTTGTTGGGCCTTCTTTCTAAACTTTCAACATGAGGTCAAATAATCCCATTTTCGGAAAATCACAATATTGTTAGGCTATCTGCTCCAAACAATTTTTCAATCCCTCTCGAGTTGCAATCTTCAAAAAGTTGGGCCCTCCTTACTTGGGACTAATAATGGGGTAGGATCACCCGCTCTGATACCATAATAAACTTCACTAGGTCAGGCCTGCACACCCAAGCCTACGCCTAAAGAGAGTCTGACCACACATAAGCTCATACGAGGGTTCCATCCTAAAACCAATTTGTGATAGGTGGAGTAGCCCACTAAAATTATATTTGCGTTATCCTCCTTCTTCTTCACCTATTTAGGATCTAGAGCTGTCAAAATTTACACGACACAACACGACAACACGACACGAACCAGAAGTGGGTTAGTGTTGAGCATTTTTGACACGTTTACTTAAATTGGTCAACACGGGTTTAACGGTTTAATAAATAGGTCGAGTTAGTGTTGAGATTTTCAACACGAAACTGACACGATTTTATCCGTTTAATTTAAAAACATAGATATATATAAAATTATAGTATGATATGTACTTCATTTTTTAAATTTCAATATGGAAAAAGGTTAGTGGTTAGTCAAACATGAAATCTCACAATGACTGTTGGGACTCTAAGTCCATATTATTTTGATGATGATAAAACTTTGTATTATAACTCTTTGATGTGTGTAACAAAGTTCTAAGTGAAATGATGAGCATGGACTTCATGGAAGCTCAAAAAACGGAAGAAAAGAAGCTTAAGATTAGTTATATACTTCTTTTATTATAATTAACTAACTGTAACTATACGTGCTATTTATGAAATGTGAATACAAGGTGACGAAGTATTTTCTTAAGAGTTAAGAAATAATGAGCCATGTTAAATTCACATTTGTAGGGGATTTGATTTTATTGTTTTTCGAAAAAGAAGTCAAAAAACGTTTTGCAAAATCAATATATATTTTGGTCTTTTGAAAATCATTTAAAGAAAACAAAAGTTTTTGTGTGAAAAAAGGGTTTTGTTAAATAAAGATAGAAGATAAAATCTTTCATCTTTAAGTAACAAAATCAATTTTTTTACAATAAAATATTTAATCAAAAAAGATTTTCGGTTTTAATAGAGAAATCAAAGATTTGAAAATCAGTTTTAAAAAATAGATATTATCTTTTTAATAAGATATTATTCCTTTTGGAATAAGATAAGTTTTATTAAGAAAGATAATATTTTTGCTTGGAGAAGAAGTAGAGGTTGTTTTGTTGTTTAAGAAAATCATACGCCTACTGCTGCATATAGCTTTTCACGGAAAAACCAAATCTTCTTTGTAAGTTCTTAAATTGAAAAACAAATCCCCTCATAACACAGAGTACGGCACTGTGCTATAGCTGGTTAAGTTGTTTGTATTGATCCTCGTATATGCTTATCTAAGAAGCACTTGTTAACGAGGCCTTTGAATACTTCTGTAATTTTATTAGCAACATTTAGAGTTAACTGTTGGGGAGCACTACTAGGGTTAGTAGTGGGGGAAACTAGTTTGTTTCAAACGTTTAATATATTGAGTTAAATACTAATAAGAGAATAGGTAGGGTGGACGTAGATCTCATAGTTGGGATCGAACCACGGTAAATTTGTGTGTCTCACTTATTATTTCCGCTGCTTAATTGTCACAAAGTATTTGTTTGAGTTTACGAGTGGAAAACGAGATTTACGATTAGTGGCACAGTGCTTGGCACAGTGCCATAAAGTTCGTTTTTGCTAAAATTCGATTTTAAATTAACCACTCAATTCAACCCCCCCTTCTTGAATGTTCCCTTGCGTTCCAACAATGACACAACAAATAGGCACGAAAAAATTGATTTAACATCATAATTTTCTAAATCGTATAGCTGAAACTAGGGATGGCAACGGGTCGGACTCGAATCGGAGGTAGCAAACTCCATCTTCGGTCCGGAATATAAACGGAGTCGGTATTCACCTCCGAGTCCGAACTCCGAGTCCGTTTGACAGGGTCCGACTCCGAGTCCGTTTGACAGTGGGACCTCCGAGTCCGACTCCGATATCCGAGTCCGTTTGCGAGTAGACTCCGACGGACCTCCGAGACCCTTTACCTTTATTTCCCTTTTTTTAGTGATTAATGATTATGGATGTTTTCAATTTTTAATATGCTTACTTTATTGGGTTGTATAGAACAAATAAGGCATGTTAACACTAAATTTCCGGATGTAACCTTTTGCCAAATCATTGATAAATACCAAATTAAAGTAAAAAAAATTGTCTTCAAAGTTATGAAATCTAATTGAGCAACATCAAATGTCTTAACTCTTGTAGTTCTCAAACATAACATAACAACCAACCAACAACATTGTCTCTCGAAAATAAATCAAGTTGCAATATTACATCAAAAAAAATCATAAAACAAGAGTTTCCAACAATTTAACTTCCAATGATCTTGATGTCCAAATAGATCCATTTTGAAACCTACAACAATAATAAATAATAACAATAGTTAGAAAAGAAACTAATCAACTTAAAACTATATTTGCATGTAAACTTACATTAATCTAATACTTCTTCTTTAGTCTCCACATCTTCATCCTCAAATATAGATGCACATTGAAGATTATCACCCTTTGTGTTATCTAAAAAAAACAATATTATTAAAAAAAACACATAACAATATAATAGTTGAACATCCAAAAGCTAGACCAATTACCTTTAAATTGAGGAAGCCTCCAACTTTGAAGACACATTAATGCTTCCACGGTGTCCGGATGAAGTCTACTCCGATGCGGACCAATAACTCTACCACCCCCGCTAAAAGCACTCTCCGAAGCAACGGTAGAAATAGGCACCGCAAGAAGATCCCTCGCAATCCTAGAGAGAATAGGATACTTGCTCGATTCCGCATTCCACCAAGTAAGAAGGTTGAATTTAGAGTCTTCAACCACTATCCTTTCATCTTCAAGGTATGTCTCTACTTCACATTTGCGAGACCTATTTGGTGGTTGTGTCATAACATGTTTTTCCCACAAGCCCTCATACTCTTCGGTGTCAACCATAGGCCTCTTACCCTTATCATTTACAATGGAAGAAGGTGTACCACGAGATCTTTCTTTATCAAACATTTCATATTCATAATCCATAGCCAAATCAACTAAGAACATTCTAACCCTATTAGATTCCCCCTCATAACTATTACCATAAATAAGTTGGTAATAAAGAGACACACATTCCAATTTTCTCCTAGGATCCAAAACCGATGCTACGGATAATATCATATTAATAACATCCCAATATTTATCAAACTTGATCATCATCTTTGAAGCCATTATCTTAATTGTTTCATTCTCACAATTCACCCATTTTCTCAATGCAAGTCTAATTTCACAAACCTTTTGAAAATACAAGTTTGCCGTTGGATAGTTTCTTCCGGAAAATGCCTCACTTGTTCTACTAAACAATGCCAACTTATCACATATTTCATTTGCCATTTGTCACTCCTCTTTACTAGGCAAAACAAATTTTTCCTTTCCTCTTTTCTCAACTTTTGTGGCTAACCTAGTAAAAGCATCTTTGTACAAAATGGCAACTTTTAACATGTCATAACACGAATTCCATCTTGTTTTACATTCCAAGTTCAATTTTTTTGTTATTGGAATTCTAACATAATTACAAGCATCTTCAAACTTCTCATACCTCTTTGGTGTTGAAGTGCAAAAAGCTACAATACCACGAACTTTCTCAATTGCACCACTAATAATATCCAAACCATCATTCACAACTAGATTCAAAATGTGAGCACAACATCTCATATGCAAATAAGAACCGCCCAAGATAAGCTTACTCGGTGTAAGTTTCTCACGCATGATATCCATCATCGAATCATTAGTTGTGCAATTATCAACGGTAATAGTAGAAACCTTCTCATCTAAGTTAAAACTCTTTAAACTTTCAATCAATGCCTTACTAATTGTATCTTTGTTGTGTGGGCATGGAACATACATAAACCTAACAAAATTGAAAAACATATACATTACAAATTAAATCTATTAAACATGAATCAAAAGACCATATACATTTATATTATCATCTAAGTAAGGAATAATTGATTACGTTATGAGACGATTTTGCAAAATCCATTCCTCATCAATAAAATGAGCAGTCACAGCCATGTAGCCTTTTCTTTAATTGCTACAAGTCCACATATCTGTTGTGATCGCCACCCTACTTCCACTTGCCGCTAACACCTTCATTAAGTGAGACTTTTCTTCCTTAAAATCTCTCATAATGTCAGATTTCACAGTGTTCCTTGAAATGACCTTGAACTCCGGGTTTAAACTCTGAGAATATCTCTTAAATCCGATGTGATCAACCATAGCAATAGGATATTCGTGCATTACAATCATGTTAACTAATTCATTTCTTGAAACTTGTGAGTTAAACTTGTATTTCCCCATACTCATAGTGGCACTACCATTCCTACTTGCACTAGCTAGCAAAATTTGTTGTTTTACATCTAATGTTCTCTTGACTTTCATACATCTATTCATATGCTCCTTCAAATGTGTAGTTCCACTAGAGCTTTTTCCAACAAAATCTTTCTTACAACCTTTACATCTTGCTTTGAGTTCTCCGTTAATCATTAATCTCTTAAAATGAGTCCATACCGCTGAAGTTAATTTTCTCCCACCACTACCAACAACCATGCAATCCTCCTCACTACTACATTCATCTACATTGTCTTGCACATGTGATACATTAGTGGTTACTTTGTTAGCTTCCACTTGCCTCCTATTTTGAATAGTGGGATCTTTCTCTTTGACGGACTCTTCTAGGATAGGATTAGAAGATGCTTCATTATTCTCCATCCCTATTTTAGACAAAAATCATTGTATAATTATACAAAATATAAGCATTCATGGTGGAAAAGGATGGAGATTACCAACTAATGATTAAAAATGGTGGTAATATATAAGAATAGCACCCAGATCAAGATAAACAAAATGCAATTCCCACATTCTCTTATGAAGAGGATTTATCAGTTACCCTTACCATTCTCTTGTGAGTAAATTTTTTGCAGTTTTGTTTGCTTTTCGTTAATTCAAATCTAGACAATTCATAATTCTTAAGCATTTCCCAAATGTTTAATCTTTACACCATTTTATTGCACCTTGTTAATTTTTTACGTGATTCTTTATGTGGGTTTAATTATTTTTTCTTCATCATCATAACCCATGAATGAAACTCGGAAATTTGTGTTTTTTCACTCTTTTCCTTGGATCTATTAATGGGGGTTTGTCATTTAAAATTGAATAACATCCAGTTCTAGATATAATCAAATTGATGAGCTTTTTCTAGCCATAATTGTGATTTTGTAATATTGTCAAACACCTAATTTATTTGTAGAATTGTAGCTGAAACTTATGTATAATTCCATTGCAAGAAAACAAATATACCAGCAAAACAGAATTGTAAACCTTTAGAGATAAGAGAAGGTGGGAAGTGAAGATTGACCAGCGAACAAGGGACCGGAAGTGAAGACTGACCGGAAGTGAGGCTGAGCAATTGAAACCAGCGACGAACACCAGCGAGCGACTGAAACCGGCAGTGAACAACTGGCAGCAGCGAGCGACTGAAACCGGCAGTGAACAACTGGCAGCAGCGAGCGACCGGCAGCAGCGAGCGACCGGCAGTGAACGACTGAACCGACGAACACCAGCGAGCGACGGCGACTGAAACCGACGAACAAGGGACGGCGGCAGACCGAAGATTCGGTTTCTTTGTGGGAGATGACAGTGAAGGTTGAGCTTGCAAGAGAACCAGAGAGGCAGTAAGGTGGCTGGGAACTAGGAAGTGGGAAATGAGAGTGAAATGTTTAGGGACCTAGGCTAGGGTTTTCATTTCAGCCCAATACAATAGTCCATTTTTTTTTTAAAAAAAGGTTTTTAAAATTCAATGGTAAAAGTAAAACTTAATGAAAGGGCCGGAGTTGGGCTCGGACTTTTTCGGATCGGACTCGGATCGGACTCGGTCGGAGTAATCACAAGGTCCAAGTCCGGTCCAACTCCTATTCGAATTCGAACATTTTTTCTCGGATTCGGATTCGAATTTTTTCCTAGCGGACTCGAATCGAACTTTTTCCTTCGGATCGAATCGGATTCGAATCGGATCCGGGTTGAATTGCCATCCCTAGCTGAAACGGGTTAAATGGGTTGACACGGCTAACCGTTTAATTAAACAGGTCGGATTAATGTCAAAGGTCTTTGACACGATTAGTTAAATAGGTCGGGTTAGTGTAAAGAGTTTTCGACACGTGTATTTTTAACACGAACACGAAATCGACACGACACGAACAATTTAACAGGTCTAGTAAGATCTCATGTTGGTATTTCTTCTTCAACACATAACAAAATTAATTGCCAGGAACACGAACCAGCAACCCAAACAAAACCCAGCCTCTAGCATGAGTGGGCCGGAATTATTTTTAAAAAATAAAAGAAAAACCGTGTAAATTAGGTTTAGGTTTAGAGATGTGAGCGGAAGAGAGAAAAATTTCTAAACCTAGGCTCTGATACCATGTACGAGTATTGGAATAATTGGCTAACCTGTTTAGGTTGCCTGGCACTGTTATATATATAGAGTTATGAAAATCTATCTTTACAAGCTACTAAGAGTCTAATTACCAAATTACCCTAATATTTGAGACAAAAGCAAACCCTGAGGAGTACGTAAAACCTGAATGCCTAAGAAATAATGCAAATCACCCAAATCCTTCATAGCAAACTGGGCAGAGAGAACACTGATAAATTTCTGAAGCAAAGAGGAACTACTACCTGTAAGCACAATATCATCAACATATAGCAAGAGAATGATAATATGACCACTGTGTTTGAGAGTGAACATGGAGGTGTCACAACTGCTGCACTTGAAACCAATAGATAGAAGAAAATTGCTGAAACGCGAGAACCAAGCTCGAGGAGCTTGCTTCAAGCCATAAATGGATTTTCGTAACCGACAAACATGATGTGGTTGAGAAGGATGTTCAAAACCAGGAGGCTGACGCATATAGACTTCCTCATTGAGAAAGCCATGAAGGAAAGAATTTTTAACATCGAGTTGACGAATAGGCCATTTAAAAGTAGCAGCAAGAGTAAGAACTAAGCGAACAGTAGTAGGCTTAATTACAGGACTAAAGGTTTCAAAGTAGTCAATACCTGCCTGCTGATGATTACCAAAAATAACAAGCCTGACCTTAAATCGCTCCACAGAACCATCAGAATTATATTTAATCTTATACACCCACTTACAACCAAGAGCGTTTCTATTGTTGTTGCGAGCCACAAGGTCCCATGTATCATTCTTAATTAATGCTCCATACTCATCACACATGGCTTGTTGCCAACATGAAACTTTAGACGCTTGCTTAAAGTTAGACGGTTAAGACTCAACAATGTCGGTTTTTAAATCCAATAAATTCCTAGTTGAAATGATTCCGTCTTTGAGACGCATGGTCATGGTATGAACATTAGTAGGATCGACACACTTAGACGACTTCCTAGGATGCCTAGGGGGAGGGACGATGGGAGACGGGGACGACTCAAGACCAGACGAAGCTATGGACGAGGAGGAGTGGACCACACACGCATCGTGTGTGGGAGAGGAGACAGCGAGCTGTCTGCGGGCGCAACTATATGCCGCGGGCTGGCAGCAAGTTGGGACATAGACTCATGTGAGGCTGCGGCCGCTGGAGGACACGCAGGGGGAGCTGGGCAAGATGCGCCATCCTGGGGGCGCGGGTGACGCACGCGGGCAGGCAGCAGATATTAGGGGGGATGGGGCTGGCTGCAGGCGCGGGGAAATATGCCCGCGGGCTGCTGTGAGGTTGGCGTCCCTCGGGCGTGCATGCATCCTACGGGCAGGCAGCGGGGTGCTGCATGTGCTCCCGTGGTGCTGCGGGCTCGGGGGATGGAAGATTAGACACAGGAAGACTCGAAAACCAAACTAAGGGGTCAAGAGACTCATCACTAGACGAACCAATGGGTGTGCTAGACACGAGAGAACGATAGGGAAATTTACGTTCACTAAACAACACATGACGACTTGTATAAACTTTGCCAGAAACAAGATCAAGACATCGATAACCCTTATAATGTGACGCGTAGCCAATGAAAACACATTGAATCAACTTAGCTTGTAATTTATTGATTTTAGGATCTAAAAACAACGAAAAACAAGCACAACCAAAACATTTCAAAAACTCATAGGACGGGGGACGATGAAATAGCTTAGCAAACGGGGATGAACCCTGTAATACCGAACTGGGAAGACGGTTTATCGTATAAACCGCCGTATAACACGCATTAACCCAATATCGAGTCGGCAACTCAGATTGAATAAGCATAGTACGTGTCATCTCGATAATGGTTCGATGTTTCCTTTCTGCAACACCATTCTGCTTTTGAGTCCGAGCACAAGACTTTCGAAAATAAATTCCCGAATCACAGAAATGTTGTAGTAAATGAGTGTTATCAAAATTACGTCCAACATCACTTTGAAAAAATTTAATTTTGGAATTAAACAAATTCTCAACAAGTTTCTGAAAGGCTAAGAAGGTCGAATAGACATCAGATTTTAGTTTAAGTGGATATAGCCAAGAAAAACGTGAATAATCATCAACAAAAACGACATAATACGGAAAAAACTGATTCGATTTAACTGGCGATTGCCAAAGATCACTATGTATCAAATATAAGGGATAGGGGCACGATGAGTCACAGACTCAAAAGGCAAACAATGTATCTTTCCTACTTTGCAATGACAACAATCGTCATGAAACTTAGAATTACATGAAATCAAGTTTTGTGAACGTAAACTTCCTAAAACTCTAGCAGAAGGATGACCAAGGCGAGTATGCCAAACATCTCCAGACTCCTTGGTTGCTATAAGAGCAGGGACATGCGACTCTGGGCAGACTCGGGAAGACTCTGAACAAACTCGGGAAGATGACTCTGACTCTAGGATGTGAGGCTGAAAAGGGTAGACACCATTCCTACTGATTCCCCGCAACAGAACTGCCCCCGTGGTCTTGTCCTTAACACAAACTGAAGACTCGTCAAAACAGACTATGCAAGAATTATCCTGACATAACTTTTGAACAGACATCAGATTATGTTTTAACTGGGGAACATGACACACCTTCGTTAGGCGAAGGGGGCGACTAGGGGAAGACATAATCAAATTACCAAGTTTATTAATGGGAAGTCGTGTGCCATCACCAACAACAATAGAACTCGAACCAGTGTAAGGAAGGGCGTTAGATAGCTTATCATCCTGTGAGGTCATGTGGGAGGCGGCTCTAGAATCTGGATACCAAACGGAGTCATTTGTTTCACCACCAATAGACAATGTAGTTAGGGCACGTGTGACACCATCAGGAGAAGAAGGCACAAAGCTATGATTGAAGCGTTGAGGATAATAAGCTGCTTGGTGACCTGGATACCAACAAAGACCACAAGTATCTGAAGAAGGAGTGTTGGCTAAATTGCCGTTAGATGGATTACTTCCTGCTGAAGACAAATCATTAGCAATATAATTGGCACAAGAATAATCAACATATGAAACATCATGAAAATTACCCATACCATTAGCGCGGCCTGCATTGCCACGACGACCTTGACCTCCATTGCCTCGGCCTCCATTGTTACCACGACCACCCTTGTTTCTATTATTGTTGCGATTCTTGTTCTTACCACCCCCTTGACCTTTAGAGTTCGAACCACCCGAAGGAGACGGTTGTGAACCTGTAGAGCCAGATTGAACAACAACTAGAGCTTGATGAGCAGGAGGAGTCTCATCATAAGCAGGCATAGCCTTAATGCGTTGCTCATGCTGAAGAAGCTTAGGGCGAAGATCATCAAACGTCAAAGACGTTTAAAATTGTAACAAAGTAGTAACAAGGGCATCATAATCCCGATCACGATCCAAAGCAGTCAAAGTATACTGAACCAAATCATACGGAGACAGGACACTGAATAGCAGCCAATGAATCAACAATAACTTTGATTTTACGCAAGAACTGTTCCATAAGCTGCTGTTCAGGCTTTTTCATATGACTCAATCTACCCTTCAGTTCACTCTCAAACACAGTGGTCATATTATCATTCTCTTGCTATATGTTGATGATATTGTGCTTACAGGTAGTAGTTCCTCTTTGCTTCAGAAATTTATCAGTGTTCTCTCTGCCCAGTTTGCTATGAAGGATTTGGGTGATTTGCATTATTTCTTAGGCATTCAGGTTTTACGTACTCCTCAGGGTTTGCTTTTGTCTCAAAACAAATATGTAGTTGATCTTCTTCAGAAATTTCATCTTCATACTGTCAAACCCGTACGTACTCCTGTTGTCTCTCGTGTCACTCTTTCTCTCTTAGATGGTGAACTTCTTACTGATCCCACAGATTATCGTAGTATGGTTGGTGCATTACAATATTTGACTATGACTCTTCCTGATATTGCCTATGCTGTTAATTCGGTTTCTCAATTTATGCTTGCGCCTCGTACTACTCACCTTCATGCTGTGAAAAGAATTTTCAGGTATCTGCAGGGAACTTGTGATTATTGGCTGTTTCTTCATAGTACTGGCTCTCCTACTGTGACTGTTGCCTATTCTGATGTTGATTGGGCCGGGTGTCCTAACACTCGGCGTTCTACTACTAGTTATGCTGTCTTCCTACGGAAGAATTTGATCTCCTGGCGCTCTAAGAAGTAACCTATTGTTTCAAAGTCTTCTACTGAAGCTGAGTATCGTGCTGTTGCCTACACTGCAACCGAAACAATTTGGATTCGTCAATTGTTGGCTGATTTAGGGTATTTTGATCGACGGCCTACCATTCTCCATTGCGACAATGTTTCTGCTATGTATCTTACTGCCAATCTTGTTCATCATGATCGTAGTAAGCACATTGATGTTGATTATCAATTTGTTCGTGAGATGGTTTCTAAAGGTGGACTTCACGTCAAGCACGTTCCGACACAATTGCAGGTTGCTGATATTTTTACTAAGGGTCTTTCTTCTGAGTTGTTTTGTAAACATCGTTCCAATCTATCCGTGATTCCTCCCCGTAAAGATTGAGGGGATGTATTAGGGTAATTTGGTAATTAGACTCTTAGTAGCTTGTAAAGATAGATTTTAAATATCTAATGCAATGTCTAATAGCATGGATTTTAAATATCTTATGCATCTAGGTAAGTAAAATCCACGTGGTTAGTCAGTTGGGTAGAAGTTATGAAATAATCAATTTCAATCCACATTATCGGCTAATAGGGGATAGTCATATTTCTTAGCAAGCTACGGCTGAAAAGCTTAGTTTCAAATTGGGATCCATAGAGTAAGTGGTTCAATTTTCAGACGACGCGTGCCCTTAATGCCATTTGATGGAGGAAAAAAGTCTTGATGACTTGTTAGGACACATGCTACTCAACTTTTGCATTACCGTAAAATTCCAAGAGTATCAAATAGTTAGTGGCTTAAACGTTTCGTATTGTGCAAGTCAATTTCTATCATAAACCTGAATGTATCATGAGCACGATACACCAAACATTATACTTATGGTCAATTCTCATTTTAGAAGGTTCAAAATAAGCATATAATAACTCCAAATGAACATATAAACAAAATATATCTCAAGTTTTATATCATGTTGCAATTCCTTTCTAATATACTATGTACGAGTACTGGAACTAGTAGTAGAACGCCGAGTGTCAGGACACCCAGCCCAATCAACATTAAAGTAGGCAACAGTCACAGTAGGGGAGCCAGTACTGTGAAGAAACAGCCCATAATCAGAAGTTCCCTGCAGATACCTGAAAATTCTTTTCACAGCATGAAGGTTAGCATTACGAGGCGCATGCATAAATTGAGAAACCGAATTAACTGCATAGGCAATATCAGGACGAGTCATAGTCAAATATTGTAATGCACCAACCATATTACGATAATCTGTGGGATCAGCAAGAAGTTCACCATCTAAGAGAGAAAGAGTGACACGAGAGACAACAGGAGTACGTACAGGTATGATAGTATGAAGATGAAATTTCTGAAGAAGATCAACGACATATTTATTTTGAGACAACAGCAAACCCCGAGGAGTACGTAAAACCTGAATGCCTAAGAAATAATGCAAATCGCCCAAATCCTTCATAGCAAACTGGGCAGAGAGAACACTGATAAATTTCTGAAGCAAGGAAGAGCTACTACCGGTAAGCACAATATCATCAACATATAGCAAGAGAATGATAATATGACCACTATTTTTGAGAGTGAACATGGAGGCGTCACAACTGCTGCACGAGTAGAAAGTTGCTGAAACGAGAGAACCAAGCTCGAGGAGCTTGCTTCAGACCATAAATGGATTTTCGTAACCGACAAACATGATGAGGTTGAGAAGGATGTTCAAAACCAGGAGGCTGACGCATATAGACTTCCTCATTGAGAAAGCCATGAAGGAAAGCATTTTTAACATCGAGTTGACGAATAGGCCATTTAAAAGTAGCTGCAAGAGTAAGAACTAAGCGAATAGTAGTAGGCTTAATTACAGGACTAAAGGTTTCAAAGTAGTCAATACCTGCCCGCTGATGATTACCAAAAACAACAAGTCTGACCTTAAATCGCTCCACAGAACCATCAGAATTATATTTAATCTTATACACCCGCTTACAACCAAGAGCGTTTCTATTGTTGTTGCGAGCCACAAGTTCCCAAGTATCATTCTTAATTAATGCTTCATACTCATCACGCATGGCTTGTTGCCAACGTGAATCTTTAGATGCTTGCTTAAAGTTAGACGGTTCAGACTCAACAATGTCGGTTTTTAAATCCAATAAATTCCTAGTTGAAATGATTCCGTCTTTGATACGCGTGGTCATGATATGAACATTAGTAGGATCGACACACTTAGACGACTTCCTAGGACGCCTAGGGGGAGGGACGATGGGAGACGGGGACGACTCAAGACCAGACGAAGCTATGGACGAGGAGGAGTGGACCACACACGCATCGCGTGTGACATCGTGTGAGAGGGAAGGGGGCAGCAAGCCTCCTGCGGGCTGGCAGGTTGTTATGGCGTGCGCGCATAAGAGCCTGCGTGCGCGGGATTGCGGGCCTGCAAGCAGCTGCTGCTCGGCCGATAACCTGCGGGCGCGGGGTAAGGCTGCGGGCTGGCAGCTTGTAGCTGCGTAGGCTCGCCTACACCCGCGGGCGCGGGGTTGGTGGTGTGCGGGTGAGCAGTTTCCACAGACACTATAGGGGAATAGGAGGCAATAGACGCGGTTGGAAGCCGCAGGTGAGAGGGAGGACTCATTGAACTTGACGTGGACACCAAAGACACGCTAGGAGACCTAACCGAGAGCAAGCTAGACCCACTAGACGGACTAGAATTCGGACGCAAAGACAAAGGGTCAAGATACTCGTCGGAAGACGAAGTAAGGGACTTGCCAGACATGATGGTACGATAAGGAAACTTTCGTTCACTGAACAAGACAAGACGACTCGTATACACTTTGCCAGAAAGAGGATCAAGACATCGATAACCCTTATAATGTGATGCATAGCCAATAAAAAGGCATTGTATCGACTTAGCCTGTAGTTTATTGATTTTAGGATCTAAAACAGAGGAAAACAGGCACAACCAAAATATTTCAAAAACTCATAGGAAGGGGGACGATGAAAAAGCTTGGCAAACGGGGATGAACCCTGCAAGGCCGAACTCGAAATACGATTAATCGCATAGATAGCCTTAAGCACGCATCGACCCAATATCGAGTTGGCAACTCAGAGTGAATAAGCATAGTACGTGCCATGTCAATAATGGTTCGATGTTTCCGTTCTGCAACACCATTATGTGCTTGAGTTCTAGCACAGTCGAAAATAAATTCCCGAGTCATAGAAGTGTTGAAGTAACGGCGTGTTATCAAACTCACGTCCACCATCACTTTGGAAAAACTTAATCTTTGAATTGAACAAATTCTCAACAAGTTTTTGAAAAGCTATGAAAGTCGAGTAAACATCAGATTTCAGTTTAAGTGGATATAGCCAAGAAAAACGCGAATAATCATCAACAAACACCACATAATACTGAAAATATTGATTCGATTTAACTGGCGATTGCCAAAGATCACTATGTATCAAATATAAGGGATAGGGGGCACGATGAGTTACAGACTCAAAGGGCAAACGATGTATCTTTCCTACTTTGCAATGAACACAATCGTCATGAAACTTAGAAGTACATGAAATTAAATTCTGTGAACGTAAAGTTCCTAAAACTCTAGCAGAAGTATAACCAAGGCGAGGATGCCAAACATCTTCAGACTCCTTGGTTGCCATTAGAGCAGGGACTGACGACTCTGAACATACTCGTGAAGACTCGAAACTGACTTAGGAAGACGACTCTAACTCAAAAATGTGAGGCTGTAGAGGGTAGACACCATTCCTACTGATTCCCCGCAACAGAACCGCCCCCGTGGTCTTGTCCTTAACAAAAACAAAAGACTCGTCAAAACAGACTATGCAAGAATTATCCTGACATAACTTCTGAACAGACAATATATTATGTTTCAATTGGGGAACATGACACACCTTCGTGAGGCGAAGGGCGCGACTAGGGGAAGACAAAGTTAAATTTCCAAGCTTCTTAATGGGAAGTCTTGTGCCATCACCAACAACAATAGAACTCGAACCAGTGTAAGGAAGAGCATGAGATAGCTTACCATCCTGTGAGGTCATGTGTGATGCGGCTCCAGAATCTGCATACCAAACGGAGTCATTCATTTCACCACCAACAGACAGTGCAGCTAACGTGTGACACCATCAGGAGAGGAAGGCACAAAGTTGTGATTGAAACGCTGAGGACAATAGGCTGCTTGGTGAACTGGATACCAACAAAGACCACAAGTATCGAAGGAAGGAGTGTTGGCTAAATTGCCGTTAGAAGGATTACTTCCTACTAAAGACAAATCATGAGCAATAGAGTTGGCACAAGAATGATCAACATATGAAACATCATGAATATTACTCATACCATTATTTTGGCCTCCATTGCCACGACCACCCTGTCCTCCATTGCCACGACCTCCATTGTTACCACGACACCCTTGTTACGATTGTTGTTGCGATTCTTGTTCTTACCACCCCCTTGACCTTTAGAATTCGAACCACCTGAAGAAGACGGTTGTAAACCTGAAGAGCCAGACTGAACAACGACTAAAGCCTGATGAGCAGTAGACGTATCATCATATGCATGCTTAGCCTTAATGCGTTGCTCATGCTGAAGAAGCTTGGGGCGAAGATCATCAAAAGTCAAAGACGTTTGAAATTGTAACAAGGTAGTGACAAGGGCATCATAATCCCGATCTTGATCCAAGGCAGTCAAAGTATACTGAACAAGATCATACTGAGAGACCGGACACTAAATAGCACCTAAGGAATCAACAATGATTTTGATTTCACGTAGAAAAACTTCCATAGTCTGTTGTTCAGGGTTTTTCATATGACTCAATCGATCTTTAAGTTCCATAGACCTAGCCATACTAGTATGCAATAATCTAGACATCAAACGATTCCAAATCTCAACAGAAGTATGCAACTCATGCACATCAAGTATAACATCACGTGATAACGTAGCATACAACCACAATTTAATTTGTTGATCTAATCGTAAATACTCGTAATTGCGGATTAGGTGTGGAATTGCCAAGGTGATCAACACAAGTAGAAGAAGATATATAAACTGTACCTTCGACAATACCAAGTAATTGATGCGTTAACATAAAACATGTAACCTGAGTTTTCCAGACGAGAAAATCCTCTGGTGTGGTTAACTTGATCGTAACAAAACGTGTGATGTCATGATTGTTGAATTGCTGTGCAATAGGTGGCGGAGGAGGAACCAAAAACAGATGAGTGATGTGAGACGGAAGGGTCTTTGCAGTCGAGGGATGCGATGAAGGCGTAGAGGAGGCAACGAGGTCGCCGAAACAGGGTGGGAATCGGCCATAAGGGCTCCTGGAGGGTGAACCACCAAGAGACAAACTCGACGAGGCCAGCAAGGAAGGCTGGGGAACCGCCGGTGTGTAGGCGGTGGGCTGGTGTGCCAGCTAAGACGAACCACCGAGATTCGACGCGGCGGAGACAAGGCCAAAAGACGAGTGGCCCTGCGTTGGCTGCTGGTCACTACCAAGGAGACACGCGGGTGGTAGACCGGTGTGGAGGGGCTGACGGCAGCCGTGGAGGTGCCGGTACTGGCCGAAAATTCGCTGGCCATAGAGGTGGTGCCGGAAAATAAAAAAAACTAGGGTTAGGGTTTCTTGAAAACCGTGAGTTTAAGGAGTGTAGCGGAAAAAATTCTTAACCTAGGCTCTTGATACCATGTACGAGTATTGGAATAATTGGCTAACCTGTTTAGGTTGCCTGGCACTAATATATATAAAGACATAAAACTGTCTTTAGAAGAATATAAATCTAATTACCATAATATACTACTTCATATATACAAAACCCTTCAAAAAAGCTTATAAAGCGACCTATAACGTATAGGTCTGGCTATAATACCACCTCTAATATGTTAATAATGGTAGAAGCCTACAAGGTAGAACTCTGATCATATACTCGGATGTTTGGATCCTAACATAAGAAAACCATACTTCCTCTTTTTTTTTTCAAATGTGACACTTTTTTTTTGGTCAATAAACTCTTTCTATCTCTCTCCTCTCACATGGGTCCCCTTATTTTTTTCTCTCTATCTCTTTCCTTCCCAAAAATTGTCTAGGAGTCCATGAATTTAAATGTGACGAAGGAAATATTTATTTTACTTGAGCAATTTCGTTTATATCTTTGGTGCACTTACAAGTAGATAAATTTGCAGTATTTTAACTAAAGTCGTGCACGAAAACCCAGGCGGATTTGTCTTCACCTTAATGAGAGGTTTACCGTATACTTCTGTTCATTACTTTTGTAGAAGCAAATTTGTCTGCTCCTGTGTTGACGCGTTAAACCTTTATTTCTCTTATTTTATGTGTTTAATTTTATTGAACCTGCAAGTTATGCTCTTGACTTTGACTTATCACAAGGCATTTTTTTGGCCCTGGTCCAAACTGGCCCAAAGTGGGCTCCCAACCGATCCCAGATGGGCTTTTTTATTGTTTATTATAGCAAGAAATGTAAAAGGGGCTATCAAAAAAGGATACTAGTATTATTTTTTAAAATAATTTGACATCAATAAGGCACATTAATATAATGATCCAGCTTAGATTGGAGATCTATAGATAGCCGTAATTACCGGATGATGTTCTCACAAGGGGTCAAACATCTAGAATAAGAGAAAGAGTCAACGGGTTGGAGGAGATGCAATTAATACAAGATAAAGAACCTGTCAATTGCTCTTCACATCTGACGCCATTTGTATTAAGTAACAATGACTTTAATTTAGTAAAAATAAGTTTTTCTACTAAAAATCAATAGTATAAAGAAAAAAAACAACTTCAATTCATATAATAAGGCCAGTTCAACAAAAATAAGTTCCGTCCAACAAAAACAAGTTCAATTCAATAAAAACAAGTTCAGTTTATTATTTGTACAAATTAGTAGAATTGAAGTGAAATAAAGTCTCGTTCAATTGATCTTATTTTTACTGAACAAGTATTATTTATAGTGATTCATGTTTTTTCATCTTTGCTTTACTGATTTTACTGAAGTGAACTTATTTTTTGTTGAACGGAACTTATTATAATTGAACTGGACTTATTTGCTGAAATGATCTTATTTTTAAAGAACTAAACTTATTTTTACTGTGAAAATTATAATTTTAAGGTGAATTGAACATGGTCTAAGTACCTAAAGCAAACAAGCTTTACCGACCCAATAGACCATCTGACAATATATAGGTTTTGAACACGAAAATATGAGCTTGAAATCGAAGATAGCTGAATTTAAAAGCGTAAATAATGAGTTAAATCGACCCACCATTTAAACACCGACTCGACCGACCTTTTTGAGTTTCATACTTGAATTTTGAAGCCTTTTTGTGTTGGACTTGAGCAAAATATAAGTTACATTGTGCTTGTACACCTTGATGTTTGTCCTGTACTCATATGTCCCACATATGTATTCAATGTTTCTTTTTCTATCTTTACCTTTTATCCTCACATGGCAATTACATTAACTTTTTTAATAATTGGAGTTACAGTAAAACAGACAAAAAAAAGGAAGGCGTACATCTTAAATGAATAGGGACTAATAAAATATAAATTGTGACAAATAATTGGGAGTCACAATTAGTTTAGGTTATAGCCCATGCACATTACCTGTAATATATATATAATATAACTAATATGTTGACTTAATACTACCATTAGCTAAAATTAAAAAATAAATTAGTTAATTGGAGATTGTGTAAATTAGCACTTGAATAGAGGGACGTGAGAAAGTGAACTTGGGGTGAAGGGAATAAACATCTACTTTTCCAGGCCCAAATTACATAGAGCATTTTGTCTGATTATATCCCCCATACTTCTCGACGAAGCAAAACCCAGTCAACTATCCCATATAAATACTTATACTAAGGTAGTAAGGTGTAACTTGTAAGGTCACATATAATATAAGTCAAAAGGGCTGGGGGTTTTATGTTAAAATTAATAGGGCTGGGGGTTTTATGTTAAAATTAATTGGCCTGGTGCAGATAAAGTTTTAGGTTTTAGACACGTATAAAATGTATAAAAAAATCTTATTTATAAATTACTAAACTGTAGTACTCCCTCCGTCTCATTTTGTTATACCATTTGAAAAATGGGGGAAAACCAAGGCAAATAAAATCATAAGATAATCTTATGTTTATTTAAATTATTTCCATGTACTTTTTTTGTCTTTATTGCTTTATGCTAAAAGTAAGAGAGAGAAATTAATTAAAGGATTAGGAAAAGTAAGAGAGAGAGAATCACGCCACTTTCATTGCTTTGCCAGTACATACAATCTGCTTTCATTAAAAAAAAAGGAGGGAAAGCTTAAACATTTGACTTCCCTCCAATTTTTTTAAAGCTTACATACAAGACTCTTTAAACATAAGCAATACACATTACTGTTATGTAGTAAACTTTCCAAGAGCCCAAAAAAATTTATTTACTTTCAACAGTTAAAAAAAGGTGACTTTTTTAACAAAAAAAGAATTACAGTATCATTGCCTGTTAATGGCTTCAGACTTGGACTATGTAGCATTTGTTCAGGATGATTTCATAGAGATTGGCAAAACCGTCTTCATTGAGGTTGATGGAGATGAAGAGAATGAGGGTGGAGATGAAGAGATGAATGAAGTACAAGAACAGGAGTTGAATGAAGTTCAAGAAGAGGAGAAGAATGAAGTTCAAGAAGAGAAAAATGAAGTTCAAGAAGAAGAGAAGGATGAAGATGGCATAACTTACCTGTTGGACCTCAATGAAGCACCCCCACCAACCTCTCATATAGACGATGGTCATCATCAGCCCAGGCACAACAATTTAAAGAAGCAAGAAATTCTTCATTGGCTCTTGGACAAAGCAGTGGCAGGAACTCTTCCACACGGGTCAATCAAGTTGTGTTGTCAAACTTTTGGATACAACCGACAAACATTCGGCAAATTGTGGAATGCAGCAAAGAAACAAAAGGTGAAGGGTTACCATATAATGTTAACAACAAGTACACCAACTGTGAAAGGAAACGAATAAGTATTGCTTACGATGACATAATAGGAATACCAATGGGAAAAAGAACTTGCATAAGGGACCTTGCAAGCTGCTTGAACATTACACACTCTACAGCTTGGAGATTAGTTAAGAGAGGAACTATTAGGCCACATACACTCTAACCAACTACGTCCGGGTTTGACGGAGCACAACAAAAGAGCAAGGGTAGATTGGATCATAAGTTTGATTATGGAAGAAAGCATACCACAGGAACCAATTTACTACGGTATGTATGATTTTATACACATAGATGAGAAATGGTTTTATCTTATACAATAAACACAAAAAGTGTATCTTGCTAAGAACGAACCAAGTCCATATAGATGCATGAAGAACAAGAAACTGATTCCCAAAATAATGTTTTTTTGGTGCCGTTACAAAACCAAGGCGGGCAGAGGATGGTAACTGCTCATTTGATGGAAAAATTGGAATTTTTCCATACATAAACAAAGTTCCAGCAAAGAGAAAGTCCATCAATAGGTCAAAGGGGACAATTGAAATCAAACCAATTGATTCAATTACACAAGATGTCACCAGGGAAATGTTAATTAAAAAACCGATTCCGGCCATTATAGAAAAGTGGCCAAAAAATGAATTGCATTCAATGAATTGCACCCGAAAACGTTAAGTAATGTATGGATGACATTACAATAACTTTCAATGGTAAAAGGGTGAAACTGATACAATCAACCTCATATTGGAAAGAAGGTCCTAGAAGACAATGGCACACTTCCAAGACAATTTCAAGTCCCGAAAGAAGCATTAGCAGAATGCATAGAGATGATGGCAGAGTATGAAGCGACTTTGGCATGAATTGCATTAGAAAAGAAGAATTTGGCATGAACAACTAAAACTTTTTTAAGTAAAAGCATATATCAACTTTTTGTACGAGAAAAAGCTAATGAAAATATTACTTTTTGTATGTAAAATCATATATGAAAGTATTGCTTATATTTTCATTTTTCAAAAGTTATTTCTCTCAGCTCATCATTATAGGGTGTTGATCACAATTGAGCATAGCTTGGTGAATCAATGTCGTTGAGCATACCCAACAGGTTCCCTCAACATTCATTGACATCACCTAGATTCCTCAAAAATTGTGACCACATTGCTCTCAGATGTCCCCATTCATCGTTTACATCTATGTAAGAATAACGTTTTCATCATCACAGAGCATAGCATGCCAGTCAATAAAAGTGCCTCAAACATCAATTAGAATTGCATTTTAACACGTTGGAGTAGCATTCATGTGACATACTAAGATTACTAAGATGAAGCCTCATAGATCAACTGAATTTCGAACATAACAGTTGAAGTGGCATCCAATTTGTAAGGTCACATAAGCCTCAAGCATCAACTGAATCATGCAAAACAATATATTGGAGTGGCTCTGTAATTGACTATACATGCTTTTTTGAACAACGAAAACACATACATGAATGAAAGAAAGGAAGAGAATACATACATTGAATACATGAAAGCAAGAAAGAAAGAAAGAAAGAAAGAGAATAGATTCATTCATTTCATAATGTAAACATGATTCATACAACGAGAATACATATATGAATGAAAGAAAGGAAGAGAATACATACATTGAATACATGAAAGCAAGCAAGAAAGAAAGATAGTAGATTCATTCATTTCATAACGTAAACATGATTCATACAACGAGAATACATACATGAATGAAAGAAAGGAAGAGAATACATACATTGGATGAAAGAAAGGAAGAGAATACAAACATGAATGAAAGAAAGGAAGAGAATACATACATTGAATACATGAAAGCAAGAAAGAAAGAAAGATAATAGATTCATTCATTTCATAACGTAAACATGATTCATACAACGAGAATACATACATGAATGAAAGAAAGGAAGAGAATACATACATTGAATGAAAGAAAGAAAGAGAATACATACATTAAATACATGAAAGCAAGAAAGAAAGAAAGATAATAAATTCATTCATTTCATAACGTAAACATGATTCATACAACGAGAATACATACATGAATGAAAGAAACGAAGAGAATACATACATTGAATACATGAAAGAAAGAAAGAGAATAGATTCATTCATTTCATAACGTAAATAAAGAGAATAGATTTATTATTAAGCCCTAATGATCCTCACTTATGCTAAACATTTGATTAAAAGCCACCATAATGTCATTCAAAGAAGGAAGAATCAAATTGCAAACTTCCCCTAGCATTCACTTTATTTCTCACTCCTAAAATAAGCCATGAACATACAAGATGTATCACTTATGCATTGCATCTTAAGCTTGTTGCACTCGAACGAAGTTTGCAGAAATTTTCTGTTCGTATGTGAAAAAAGGCTCATAATGGACATAGAGATGTATATTCACTCCTAAAATGATTCATTTCATAACGTAACAAGAAAGAAAGAGATATGTTCAATGAAGTAAGTAAGCTCTTAACACATCAAGAACAGTGACACCAATAACTGATAGTCCATTATATTCTAACTCATCAAACACAGAAACAGGAATCATACATAGTCATATGCAGACCATTAACAAAGAAACTACAAAAGCAAACAGGAGTACACTAACATTAATACATGAATCATACATAGATCATTGACAATGTAATCACAAAATCAGCAGCATCCCAGCGGTATCCCAAAGGGGCCTAAACCGCCCTTTAACTAAATCCTTGAACAATCATCTCCACTAAGGGGAAAGGGGATTTTTAACAAACATCCTCGAACAATCATCTCCGACTAATCTAAGAAAAAATAAACACACAAATTACTGAAATTAAAGAAAGAGATTAGAGTTACTCCTTAGACTCGGATTCAGAGTCTAAAGCCGCTGCACAAACAGGATCCACGGAACATTCACCGGAAACCAAAATATTTGGTTTATTTTCAGAAGAATCAGGGGACGGAGCATCAACAATAACACCTTCCAAAGATTTCGCTGAAGATGATTTATCACCGTCAGTTACCACAGGAGCAACATCATCAGTTTTTTTGGGGGGTTAATAGGTCCCCATTTGTTATCATCATCGGAAAAACCCAGATCCGTTGAGTATTCATGGTCGGGTGTCCACGAGTGTTCATCATTGGGACAACCACAGTAAGGACCCCATTCACAACCCCATGGGTTGGAATCCGTTGAGTAGTCACTCGAGTTAACTTCATCATCAGAAAAATCACTCATGCTTACCTTTTTCAACAAAGATTTACGGTTTCACTCAAATTTTTGGGTGTTAAAGAACAGAGAACATAGAACAGGGAAGAAAGAACAGAGGAACAACGGCTTGATGCAAGAGATGCGAGAAATGCGAGAGATCGAGAGATCTAGATGAAAGCCCAGAGAAAGTGAGAGAGAAAGCGAGAAAGAGAGAGATTGAGAGGAGCAGATTTAGGGTTAGGAATGGCGTTATGATAGGAGTAATTGATAAAGAGATGAAGATGGGTTGAAGATTCTAGAACACTGATTAGGGTTATGGTGGGAGGATTAAAAGGGGGTAGTTGGGAGTATTTAATATAGTAGTTGGAGGTTTAAGTAAAAATTAAAAATGATGATTATTATAGTAGTTGGAGTATTATAATAGTTTAAAGATTCAAAGGTGGGGACCATTAAAGTACAAATGATTAAAAAGTAGGTAAATATTTAGATATTGAAGGGTAAATTGGGGATAAAAAATGTATATAAATGAAAAAGATTCTATATGGGTATATGTTTTTGAAACGGCCTAAAACGGAAAATGTGTATAACAAAATGAGACGGAGGGAGTATATATTAAATGGATAACGATCGTGTTAGAAGTCTGAAAAGTTTCAAATAATCTATACCTTTACGATATTATTCTTATAATTATGGTGTAGAAACAACAACAACAACAACAACTAAGCCTTATTCCCAAAGTGATTTGGGGTCAGCTAACATGAATCGTCAACTGAAACCGTTGCCAAAGGAGATGGCATCGACAAGAGTGATAAAATTTTTTTAAAAAGGGTTTGAGTTTTAAGAATTTTTAAAAAGTTATTGAAAACAAGATTTACACCAAAAAGTTTTAAAAGAGGTATTCAAAAGGTTTTAAATACCAACACAATAGAGAAAAACAAATAAATGTAGTAATCACACCCCTTCCTCCACATGGATAGTGCTCCTCCACCCACTTCTATCCAATGACTTGCTCTCCTCAATCCCAAGTAGCCTCATATCACTTTCAATTACCTTCATCCAAGTCATCTTAGGTCTTCCCCTACCCCTTACAATTTGATTACTCCTCCACTCTTCAATTCTTCTCACCGGTGCATCCCTTGATCTCCTTTTCACATGACCAAACCATCTTAACCGATTCTCCCTCATCTTTTCTTCAATTGATGCAACTACAACTTTTTCCCGAATCACTTCATTCCTTAATCGGTCCTTCCTTGTTTGGCCACACATCCACCGCAACATACGCATCTCCGCCACGTTCATCTTATGAAAATAAATAATGAAATATTATTCACGCAAAAATTGTTATCCTATAGATAGTTATACTCACTAATATAAACTAATAGAGTATAACAAAAAAGAGCATATACATTGTAGATACTTATATTCAGATAAAAGAAAAAAGTTGATACAATCATACTCCCTCCGTTTTTACGTGATAGGGACATTTATACTTTTGTTACTATTCACATTCTACGAGTACTTTGACCATCCTATGCTAATTATATATGAGGAAATACATAGTCATGTGTGATCTTGTTTGTATCATTTTAATGTGTAGTTTTTTAATATTAACTTTGTATATTTTTTAGTCATGCGTAATTAGGGCTATTCATGGGCAAAAATATGCATTGGCAAACGTGAAAAATACAAATGTCCCTATTAAACAAAAGCAGACAAAGTATTAGATAGTCAATCACTGTTGCATATTTATTGTACATCCAGTTGCTCAATAGAAATTGTTGCAAATATCTTGTACATCTAGTTGCTCATTAGAATTTTATTTAAAAATTTAATCATGATAGGAAAGTTTTTGGGTGTAGATTGACATCTAGCTTGATAAATGATTGATGTATATGGGGTGATCTTTATATTAAATAAATCATTTTCTTAAAATTGATCCTTATTAGTATCAAACAATATCCTATTCTTCAAAATTTTGTTAAAACAAAAACTAATTTTCAATAATATCCTCCCAAACTATTTCTCATATTCGTTTTAAAATTTTTCTTTACAAAGAATATGATTTTCCAAAATATTAATATATATAAAAACTGAATATCATATAAACTTCTCATTTCTCCCTAAATGGTTGTTCAAAATAAATTTTTTATTTCTCTAGGGTAAGGTTCGTATAATAAAATAAGAATATCTTTGTTTTTAGGTTCACAAAATACTCTCAAAAGTTAATATGAATAATAGTCTATTATATAAATAATTATAAAGGAATCACTACCAACTATGTCATTTGTCTCAGTTTTGTTTGCTACATATGGAATTTGAGCACTATTCACAATCTATACCTAAAAACAACCCAAATTGTATAAAAAAAATTAATGTAAAAAACGTAGTAATGGATTACTTTTGAAAGAGTTTGGAAAAATAGGCTCATTGGTTATTCTATTACTTCCTCCGTTTTTTTAATGACTACACTTCTCATTTCACGAACTCCTAGACAATACTTTGAGTGAAAGTGTGTAAGAAGAAGTGGTAGGAGAGAGATAAAGAGAAAAAGTTACTAATAAGGGAAAAAAAGAGAAGTGTAGCCATTAATTTTAAACTTGCTGAAAAGGAAAGGGTAGTCATTTAAAAAACGGAGGTAGTACTATTTTCTATTATTTAACTTATAATAGTTTGAATATAGTTTTAGTTTTCAAATTTATGTTGATTAAAAAGTATTGTTTCGGAATTCAAGAAACACAATGAATCTGTAATTCGGGGGAGTCCAAGTCAAGCTCGTGATAGGTGAAATGACTCTTCGAGGTTCGTGGATCGAGGTCCTACAAAACAACGATTGTGAGCTACCCCGGGGGTCACATTGTACCCGGGATCGTACCTTCGAATCTTAAGTCATATCAGAGCTCAGAGCTCATGTAGTCAGAGCATTGTAATTGCTTGTGTATTGAAATGCGTGTAAAAACGTACCTAACTGATCAGGTCCAAGTACTGTATTTGGATGATGTCACTTTGCG
Organism: Patellifolia procumbens; assembly: GCA_947645195.1. Taxonomy (NCBI): domain Eukaryota; kingdom Viridiplantae; phylum Streptophyta; class Magnoliopsida; order Caryophyllales; family Amaranthaceae; genus Patellifolia; species Patellifolia procumbens. The sequence goes on along the minus strand of CANSGD010000888.1, from coordinate 194,661 downwards.
AGGGTGATGATGTCATGAAGGTCGTTTATCAGTGGGCTTCACTGATGGCATGTACTTTTTGGCCTGTGGGAGCCCCAGGGGCAAGATAGTAATTTTATGCCTTACATTCATTTCGATATTTTTGTCAATAAGGTGGTCCAGGACTATACTGGGCCCAAGCATTATCCCCATGTTGTACGTCAGAGTTTAGCATCCTGATAAACCTGTGATGTGGAGCGGAATATCTGTTACTTCCTCCGTTTCAAAAAAATAGTTACACTTCTAGGCACTTTTTGTTTGTGTGAGATATTGTGGGGTAAGATATGTGGTAGGAGAGAGATAAAGAGAAAAAGTTCCCAAAAAAGGAAAAATGAGAAGTGTAGTCATTAATTTGAAACTTCTTTAAATGGAAAGTGTAGCTATTTTTTTGAAACGGAGGAAGTAATTGAAACTCGACCAAGTAATTTACTTTGATTAACCTCCAACTTCGAGTGATTTATTCTTCGACTGACAACGAATGCGAATAAGTCCATTTTTGATTGGGATCAAAACATGGATAACTCGAGACTTCGACTGCCATAATCTTTGACCGACCTCAGAAATTCGAATGACCATGAACTTCGAGTGAGGTGTTTTGGGTGTTGCATAATTAACTTCGACATAGTGCATATCTGAACTTGACCAAATTTATCCGAAGTCGGCTTTGATGCATGGTCATCTAAGTCTTTGAATAACTGACTTCAAATGGCCTCTTCGTTTACTTCGACTGGCCTAACTCGTGGATTTCGAGAGACTTATCTCGTTGGCTTCGACTGACTTAATAACTCGAATGGCCTCATTCGAAGAATAGTTTTGTTGTGGGGTTATTTTAGAACTTTGACGTATTTAGTGATTTCATTTGAAGAACATCAACCTTCTTTGAACGACTTTGCTTTGAAGTGATCATTATTAAATCTTTGATTCTAAACAATATTTCGATCCACCGCTGATTTGATTTACTATAGCATCTTCTTTTGGATGGTCTTTCGACTAAAGTCGGTCAAAAGGATTTTTCGAGTAGCCTCATTCGAAGAATGTTTATGCTATGGGCTTCCTCATTTATTTCGAGGTATTGTCATACTTTAAATGAGTGACCCATCTAATTAGCACAATTAGGGCTAATGAGTCCCATGGTTCTTCAAGAGGTAGGTGCCTTGTTGAAAGGGCTTTATTTGCTCGAGGTAGCCTGGTAAAGGCTAATGAATTTGTACCCACCCATGCTCGAGGTAGGTGCCTTGTTGTGAAGGACTTTTTACTTAGAAAATATTTATAGTACCAATCGAAGAAGTCTTTGACGGGGGCAGCCCTGATAACCTTTCGAATTTCAACCCTTTCGAGGTGGTTCATGTTAGGAAGTTATGGGCGTTTTGAAATTTCAAAGTACTAGTTAGAGAAATGAAGATGTTCCTGCAATACTCGACGCAATCCTTGTAGGGAGATTGAGGCTTGTCCAACTTAATTCGAGGTTGTCCCTGTTAGGAAAAATGGAGGTGTACCAATTTGATTCGATGTAACTTATGAGTCAACTTTCACATTTAACTAAGCTTTAACCGGTCAACTGTATTCTTTGATCGTAATAAATACATCCCGTATTTATATAGGATTGTACATCAAATACACTGGCACGAACTCACATAACCCACCTACCGCCAACTGTTTCGGTATTTAAGAAACATAGTGAATTGGTTTTTAGGAGAGTCCAAGTCTAGCTCGTAATAGGTGAAATGACACTTCGAGGTCCGTGGATCGAAGTCCTGCATAGGGATGTCAATAGGGTTGGGTGGTTGCCGAGAACAGTCCCTCCACATTCATACCAACCTAAAAATTTCATCCCAATCCTCGCCCCATCACCCATGGTGGGGAATTTTTTATCCGCATCCCCGCCCCAACGGTTACGCAATAAAACTATCACCACCTTATCACACATGTGGGTCTCCGCACCCGTTTCACACCCACCAAATTCACCCCAACATCCATGATACCCGTCATAATATACATCACAATTTTATTAAAATATGTGCTAATTATTTTTTCTAAAAATATGTTAAAATAAAATAACTCTATTTAATATAGTTTTTATTAAAGACCTATAAATAAGTACTTAGAAGGCGGGGATGAAGTGGAGCGGGCGGGTATGAGGCCGGCGGGTGGGGATGGGGCAGTTACATTCTAAACCCCATGCACGCCCCATCATCTATAGCAGGGATAATTTTCATCCCCATCCCCGTCCCATCACCAACGAAACCTTCCCCCATCCCCACCTAATTAGGGCGGATGTGGGGCGCGTCTCCACGAACCCCGCTCACTGACATCCATAGTCCTGGAAAACAATGACTGTGAGCTACCTCGGGTTGTACTCAGGATATTCCCTCCAACGTTTAAGTCATATCAGAGCTCAAGTAGTCAGTGAATTTTACTTGCTTGAGTATTAAAATGCGTGTAAAAATGTACCTAACTGATCAGGTCCAAGTACTATTCACTTGGCGAGGGTGATGATGTCACGAAAGTCGTTTATCAGTGGGCTTCACTAATGGCTTGTACTTTTTGGCCTGGGGAGCCCCAGGGGCAAGATGGTAATTTTATGCCTTAATCAATGAGGTGAGACAGGACTGGACTTGGCCAAAACAAGTATATATAGCGATTTCTTCACTAAATTGTTGAATGCATATAAACGCGACTCATGACATTGTTGTTTAGAGCTCGACATGTGACAAAATCTTAAGGGACGAATGACACATGGTTGTTGTATTTTGTTTTATTAATTTATTATGATTATGATTATGAATATTATAGATTATAGTTATAGATTCCAACAAAATTATATGTTAGTCGTCTTTTCTCATTTCTTTCGATGTGCGATCACATGTGAGTTTATCTCCCTAACACTCCTCTTTGCACATTAATCATGAAGGAATGCCATTCTTTACAAAAATCCACTTTTTTTTTATATTTATTTTCAACTTTCCAGGGAGCTCCGTTTCTTCGAATACTTGTGAGAATTAATCTTCTAATTTGATACCAAAATAAATTTTATGTTGGGCGCAGACCACGACTAAAGAAGAAGAGTAAGTGTCCATTTCACAAAATTAAAGGAGATTCCAACAAAATATCAATTGGTAATAACTAGAGTAGACTCACAAGTACGTATCAATCTAAGTGCCCATTTCATTATCGGACTCACATGTACGTATCTATCTTAAGTGCCCATTTCTTGTCGGACTCACATTTATGTATCTATTTTAAACCTTCCCCTCACATATGAATCCATCTTCTTCTCACAATTTATAGAGGTCATACCATCTTCTTTTTTTCTCTTCCAATACTGGGTCAATTGGCTCCTTCTTGGGACAAATAGTTTTTTGTTCTTTGTGCTTAAAATAGATCTTCAAATCCTCTTCATCTTTCGTTCTTCAAGTCAATGGGCCCTTCCTTTTTTCACTAGCGATGGGTTTGGATAATCCGCTCTGGTCACGTAAACTTTAAAGGGCTTGCACACATATGCCCTACTAGAATTCTGGATGGGAGTCTGCTTACACACAAGCCATGTGGGGTTCCGTATAGGATGGATCCATAATGAACTTGGTTGGTGACTCTCCGCTCCAGCTAGGGGGAGTAGAAAAGTTTGGTACCAGGTGCCATATATGTTGTGTGTGGTTGCTCAGCTGAAACTCGTGCTCACTTGTTCTTTCATTGTGTCTTCAGTGCACAATTGCTTCATTTGGTGTTGGACTGGCTGAGTATCAGGCGGAGGAACAGAGATTTGATCTGTTGGTACAGTCGGATTAGAAGATCAAAGCTCTCAAAGTTCAAAAGACAAGTGGTGGTTGCTAGTTTGGATGCTGTGGTATATAATGCTTGGAGAGTGAGGAATGAGGCTGTTTGGGATGGGAAAGTGACTAGGGTAGAGTGTGTTTTTTAACAGCTCAAAAATGTGTTTATTCGTAAAGTTAAATCTTGCTTGCTTTATTTGGCTTGGTTTCAGTTGTTATGAGTCTGTACATGATAAGAGGTTTTTAGTGTGTTGTTAAGGCACTAAGAACCGCTTTCCAAACTATATTTACAATCCTAACGAGCAACTACTATGAATGCAGTAATGGCAAGTCAAGGGTCGAACCACAGGGAAAAAAGGATTGACTAAAGTCTATTAAGTCTGAAACCACCTAAGTGAAGGGTATTTGGGGGGTGTTAAGGATTGATTCAACTATCAACTAATAACTAGCTAAGGAATAACAACTAAAAATTAGGTATGAGAAGTAAATATAATAGGGAAAACACTAGATTTCGGGCTACTCGTATGAATCCGGGCTAGGCAACAACTACCAGTGCAATTAAAGTTCACAGGCGAAAATCATGCAAAGTTAAGTTCTCCTCTAAATTACCCAAGTCCTCTCTCAAATGACCCTCAAGAGTTATCAACTAATCAATCAACTAGACCCTCTCTCGAATGGTCTCTAGTTAATTGATTAATGGATTCAATAAGCAAGGAAACCCCTAGTACAAGGATCCTCTTAAAATCTACCCAATCTCTTGGTCTAGAAATCAAGTTGATTCAATTGAATGACAAAGAAATCAATATTCAATTAAGAGGAATTGAAATCTAAAAGCCCTAGTACAAACGTGATCAGGATCCACCCTAGGGTGTCAAAACACCAAGATCAATGCATAAAAATCAATAGGAAACACAACTACATGAACATCATAATTAAGCCCTTCATTCATACTTTCTCCCTAACCCTAGATAATGAACTACTCACTAATCATGGATTCAAAGCAAAAAAGATTAATAAAATTTAAACATGATTAACAAAGCAATGAAAATAGAAAGAAGGGATAGAAAGAAATATACTTGGATTAATTGAGCGATTGAATCTTCAATAAGAGTTAAGAGTTTTTAAGTGTTTAGAGAGAAAAACCAAGTAATTAGAGTCTAAGAGTCGAGTTTTTTTTTACAAAGAAAAATGCAAAAACCTATTTATAATAATCCATAAATAAAGACGGAAAATCGGGAAAAACCCGAATACAGGTCGACACGGGCGTGTCCAAAACGACACGGCCATGTAGACCTGCTCTTCAGAATTCTCAAGTCTTCATAAAAGTTAATGCCTCCGTAGAAATTAGCCAACACGAGCGTCGCAAAATGGACACGGGCGTGTTAACCTGACTTTCTCAGATCAGTGGGCAAGCAGAACAGGACTGTCTTCGTGGAAAAAGCTTAACACGGGCATGTTGACTTTTGGTCAACGGACAGCTCAATTTCAAACGATCATATCTCTCTCGTCTTTTATCGGAATTAGGCTTATGACCAGTCGTTGGAAAGCTATCAGAACAAGCTGACACCTGCCACCGGATGGAATTACCTTAATCCGGTTTATGAATCAAAATTTATGTCCATTTGAAGTGTAAAATTCAACAACTATTCTTCCAATGATGACTTCGGAAACCTGCTAGTTAGCCTGAAAATCATCCAAAAACAACTAAACAGATAATGAAACGACAATATAATTCAAAAGTGATGAAAATCATTCGATGCTAGGCTTAAATGCTCTAAACTACATGCAAGGACATTAAAAATGACCTACAATTAAGCACAATAAAGTGATTATCAGTACCTAGATTTGGTTGAGGTGTATCCCTCTCTAGGTTATACTAGATTAGTACTCGTGCGATGCACGATTATGATAGATACTACTTTTTAAAAAAGATGCTTAATTGCCCTCCCGCAAAATAAATTCAACTCATTTATTTTGTGAATATCTTGGCCTAGAACAATGGCCACAATTTGTTTATTAAGAAATTTAAACCTATAATTTAACCTAACTTGCCGTAATCTATGCCATCTTATTGTATATTTTGCCTATTTCTGGTCTCCATCAATATTAAAAGTTGGATCGATAAAAGTAGTACTCCAGATTGTGTCCATAATATTCCAATTAAAATGAAAGTATAAATCGAAGGGCATAGATTAAACCTCCTACTTAGAAATTAAATAATCTGGTATCAAATTATCAACATCATATTCATTTGACCAAAACAATAGAAAATAAAAGGTCATAAATCTTTTGCTCAGTTGACAGCTATACAGCAAGACTACAAATAGCAGTTCAATGCCGAATTTTTCAAAAAAAAAAAAATTACTTAGCATCCTTAGTAATTAGTTAGGCGGTGACATCACATGAGAAGCTCTTTAGCTTTCCAACACAATATACAATAAAAACCTAAGAGCAATAAATGACATTTTTTTGTAGGAAAAAGCAGATGGATGGCTGAAATTTTTTAGGCGGGATAAGGGAGCATGAAATGCTGCCACGTAGGCAATCTTTTGGAGGGAAAACTGAACATGTATTCTACTTTAGTAATAGTTATAGATTGTGATTTGGCAGCTTAATTGAATTTTCCTTACTTGCTTAAAAAAGAAAATTCGGGTACCCTGTTTAAGACCCAAAACCGGTTGGAACTGGCGGTTCCGGAACAGAAAATGAAACTACTGGGACTGAGTCTGCGTCCAAATATTAGGAATCGGTTGGAAGTAGGTCCAATTCTGGGTAGTAAAATTGTAGACCTGGTACCTACTAGGTACTCGGTTTAACTTCGAAAACTTTGTTGTTTGTGGAATATTTTGTGCAATGAATGCGTGTGTAATGTATGCTTAAAACTTGAAGGTGTTTAAGATGAACTTGTCAATGGAAGGGTCAAATTATGTTATGTATGATGCTTAATTTTAGCTAAACAAGAAAATTATAACTGTTGAATGCAATTGGATATCGGGTATCCGGTATTTAAACCGACAGAATAGACTAAATAATAATCAGTTTTGTAGGACTGGGTACCGGTCATGGAACTGGTGCCGATTGGTTTTGGTTGCAATTCCAAAAATTCAGGAACCGATCCAATCGGCTCCAGTTTCAGTTTTTGGGTACACGGTCCAACTGGTTCCTTACCTGTACCGAGCAATATGACTGGGTACCCGATTGTGCTCACCCCTAACTCCAATTAAGGCTTGTGTATTTAAGTCTATCAAGAATTTTTTTTAATTTTTTTTTTATGTTTGCACCCGGTTCACCCTTCGGGCTACATCCGGATCGAGGCCAAGTTCGGGGTGGTTAGGTTCCATTCCTCTCCCAAGGGTGTTGCAGGGATTCGAACACGAGTCCGTCCTACTAAAGCCAGTCTCCATCACCACTAGACCAACACTTACTTGGTAAGAATTTATTATGATATTAGAGAGAAGATGCTGGAGGACCACGAAGGCTCAAAAGAAATGACGTCTCTTGTACCCTGTAGGCACATGAGGGTTCCATCCTAAACGCTCAATTATATATGTACACTTTTAAAAAACATATTATTATCTATCTTTTACTAAAATCGGGAATGAAATAGATTATCAATGAGAGATAATGGAAAATTAATTTTTTAAGAAAACTTATGTCATTCTAGTCTAAAATGCTTGAATATCTTATAAACAACACTTTTATTGACTTTTTATGACTACAGATGGCTATCAATACCATTATTTCAAGTATAACCAATGTTCAAGGCTATATATAGAGTTGGCTTCTGCTAGAAACCTATACTTTGATGAAAACTGAAAATTAACAGTCCTGATTGAAAAGGGGGGTTACATATAAGATTTAGAAGGGAACATATTAGGATTTAAGGGTACGCGTGCCTCTAACATCAAAGTTGTGCTGGTAATATCAAAGTTGATAATATTTACAAAAGTGTCATTAATGAATGCAAGCATTCCCCTTTATGTTAACATGTATCCTCTTTACTTGGTTTTCACGGTGAAAACAGTTTTCACTTGATCCTATTCCTATATACATACATATATATATATATATATATATATATATATATATATATATATATATATATATACTAGCCTTAAAATGAACGCAATACCTACGAAATCATATAAAATTTTGTATGAAAATATAAAGTTTATGGAAGAGAGAAGGAAAAGAAGAATATGGGAAGGCTGGCTAATTTGGATTAGAGCATTTTGTAGTTTTTTTCAAAAATAAAACTGTAGAAACAAAGAGAGAATTATGTTATTTAATTAGGAATTTAAAAAAAAGTTAATTTTTAGTGCCCCCTCCTCTTCCCTTAAATATACATATATAAAGATTCTTAAAATGAGAAGGGTGAGAAGAATTTATCGTGCATATTTTTTGAACTAAATGTGCATATATTTTGAGCTAGATGTGTAACCTTTTATCATGTGTATTTTTCTGAACTGAATGTACATTTTATCTTTTAAGATCATATAGTTACAGGTCGAAAAGTGAAATATGCATATCCAGTTTAAAAAATATGCCATTCAGTTCAAAAAATATGCACATCGATCCTTCTCGCCTTTCTCATTTTCAAAAAGCGTAGACAAAAATTACAATCCACCATGTGTCTTATCTTTCAATAGCATATTATCCATGTTGTCATACATTAAAAATACAAACATTGTTGATGCAAATATTTGAACCTACATCTCAAGTGTTGAAGATAGAAATCTATTCATTTTTCTACTATATTAGTGTTGCTTATTCTTTGTTCAAGATAGATTCTTAATGATAATATTACGAATTTTCAATGAAAACCAACAATTACATTGTAATATTGTAAAAGAATAATATGTATGATGTAAATTAAAAGACCTATTTTCTACTTGAATACTAGTTATCTTAAAATACTAAATTGTAGCACACAAAATTCCGTGACATCGCCCAAGCCTAAGCATTAGTTTTATATGTACTTCCTCCGTTTTAGAATAAGTGATAGAGTTTCTAAAAATGGGTGTTTTGGAATAAGTGATACACTTTGGGTTTTTTCCTTTTTGGTAAGTTTTAATGTGTTATTTTACAATTTTACCCTTAATTAAACTACTAAACCATGTTTAAATGATCTTAATAAAAATTAATTATTACTAACTTAATATTCTCTTTCCTCAACCTACCACCTTCCCCCCACTTCTCTCCACCACCTGACCACCATAACCACCCAAACTCCATTACCCATAAAACTAAAACCTTTCAACCACCACCCAGCCACCCACCAAAACCAAACCTAGCCACCCTCCCCTCAACCTACCACCAAAACAAAACCCTAGCCACCCTCCCCTCGACCTACCACCAAATGAAAACCCTATCCACCGGAAGGACGACGACGAGAAGTAAAAAACCTAGGCCTTCAAGAAATCGACTGATTAGGGTAAGGATTTGCAGAAATTTAGGGCTTCGAGCAAGAAGGAGGAGAAATCGAGCAAGAAGATGCAGAAATCGAGCAAGAAGAAAGAGAAATTGAAGGTGTTTTCGGCCAAATCTGAGTGGTTTTCGGCCGGCTGTGGGTTGTTTCTGGTGTTAGGGTGGTCTTCGGGGGCTGGGATTGGTTTTCTGTGCGGTGGGGGTGGGTTTCTGATTGGGTAGAGTAGTTTTCAAGGTTTATAGATGTTGTTTTTTGAGAATGTGTTGGCTTTTCAGGAAGGAGTAGGGAGATTGTTCGGTGGATTTGAATGGGCTATGGGGGTGGTTCCAGTGGGTTTAGGTGGTCTGGGGGTGGTTTCGATGGGGTAGGGGAGGGTGCGGTAGTGTGCCGGTGGTTTTAAGGGGGTCAGCGCTGGTTTTTGCGGTGGTTCAGTGGTGGCAGAGGTGGGGTTGTGGCAGTGCTTTGGTGGTGGCGAAGGTATGGTGGTGGTGGTGGATTGGATTGGCAGAGATGAGGTGAGGGAGGTCGGTTGTTTTGATGGAGGATGGTGTTTTGGCAGGTTGGTGGGGGCAGGCCCGTAGCTGGGGCGGGGCAGGCAGGGCGCTCGCCCTAGGCCCAACCTCAAAAAGCCCAAAATAGTTTTCTTCTCATTACGTTTAACCCAAAGTCAGCATCTTCAACCTCCTGTTATCACGTTCAAATTAGTTTCCAGGACAAAAAACCTCCCTAAACCTCCGCATATCCTTTCCGTTTTCTCTGTTGAAAATTATCTTCTTTCCAAATTTAATTCCCATCCATATTTTATCAAATCAAAATCCTAAAACAATGTAATATGAAATTTCTCATAAACGTTCATATGAATCAGAATCACATATGATTCTCTATCTTCAATCTTCAACGGATATGTGTTTACCTATATATAATGAGCCTTCTATGTCCTTCTTAACTCATCAATATCTCCTCTTTCTATTGATCTCAATTGGAAACATTGGGTATCTCTTTTTTCTTCTGAATTTCACTCAATTGCTGAAGCCGATTAGCCGAATTGTTAGGTTTGTGTTTATCTTTCCCAATTTTTTTGCGAATTTTCGTTTTTCTTTGTTGTATTTCTTAATTATTAATTTATATTATTGAACTTATGAATTGTTATATTAGATTTTTGTTGAATTTATGAATTGTTATATTACGTTTTTGTTGAATTGTAGCAGGCGTTCTGTGCTCCTGTTTAATTGTAGCAGGTGTTCTTATTGTTGACTTGTTGAGTTTACCAATTTGTGACCTCTGCATTTTGTCATTTTAATTGTTAAGGTTTCAACTTTCAGGTTGTATTTTGTCATTTTGTCAAGTCCTAATTCACAATTTAGTAGGGAAGATCCCTGTAAATTAATTCTCTGCTTTGTTTAAGTGCTCGTGTTTGTGTTCATTTTTATAAGGAATTGTTTTGTTTAAACAATTGAGCATTTAATTTAAAATTTTTCCATATCAAATTTGATGCAACTTATAGGTCGTTTTTAAGCATAATAAAAGGTATTGTTACCCTAATTTTTTTTTCCATTTTGTTTACCCTTGGAATTCAATATCTTTTTTACTACTGGTTAATAGGGCCCCAAATTTTAGGCTCGCCCCGAGGCCACCAAAATCTCAGAAACGGGCCTGGGTGGGGGTGGTTAATTAGGTGTTGTCGATGAGTGAGGGTGGTTTCTGGTGAGGTTGAGTGGCAGTTGGGACGGGTCTGGTGGTGGAGTTGGAGGAGAGAGAGTGGGGCAGTGGTGGTAGGTGGGTGGTGATTATTGGTTTAATTACATGCACTATCCCTCACTTTTCATTGCTTAATTATACTTGAAATTTTGCCTCAAAAAACGTAAAAGTGACAATGTATCACTTATTCTAAAACGGAGGAAGTATAAAATTATGGTCTCCAATAAATATTCTAAAAGTTTGTGAATTACAGATGATATGAGAGCGTATTGGGTCAGACGCGTCTGACCATAATATTTGGTCAGACCGCTACAACTAAAACTCAGACCGCTTCAACTGAAATCATAAATTTATTAACTGAAACACTGAAATCCAAAATTCATTATCTGAAATAATAAGTTCATTAACTAAAATCATAAATTTATTAACTGAAACAATATGTTCATTACCTGAAATACGGAAATAAATATCTGAAAACCAAAATTCATTAACTAAAATTATAAATTTATTAACTGATATAATAAGTTCAATAACTGAAATCAGTGAAATGAACAACTGAAATTCAACTTAAATTTTAAGTTCCCTAACTAAAATCGTCGGACCAAATATTCTAGTGAAACTGTGACACAATACTTTCACCAATTTTTTAAATGCAAAACTCTAAAATTGACAAGCAACAATGAGCGGGACCCGCTTTTGAGCTAACCCACCTGTTTATTTCTTTACTGAGAAAATTCTAAAGCAATTTCTATGATGCATGTGATTACGACGGCACTGATATCACAGAGGGGATATAATTATGATTGATTATATAAGAAAAATTATTAAAATAATCAAATCTAAGGTGAGTGTAAAATGTAAATGGAAATTGGATAAAAACAAAGCTGGATTTAGTGAAACACTAAAAATGACGGTGACTGGATTTTATGTCAGAAAGGGCGCACAATGCCTGATGCCGCGCCCAATCCCAATCTTTTCCGACATTTTGCATGATCTTCCCACGCGTTTTGAGTATATTTTTTAGTTTCAAAATTTTGATCTTTCTTCATAGAGCATCCTTCATGTGGCATGAAGTTTTGTTGATTGATGTAAAATTTTGAGTTGATTCATGTAAAATTTTGAGTTGATTCCTAATAAAAATGAAAGTAAAGTTTGGGAGTGATAATGCGGTGAGTTGGGAATTTAAAATAAAATCACAATTTTTAGTAGGGCTGATAATATCACTCTAATTTAATCGAGGTAGATCTATCTGACTCGAAAAAATCGATGAAAACCCACTGAAGCATGGGTTCTTAATAGATGGTGGGTGGGTCGGATGATGGTTCAAGTCGGAGGTGGGTTGAGCTTCCTCCAACCCATCACCCGACCCACCATCCATCAATTAAATTAATTAAAAAATATATGTTTAAATGATTGTTCCCTATATTTATGCTTGTAATAGTTTGTTAAACTCTTAGATTTGTAGCACTTATGCAACTTATGCTATATTGATGCTTAAATTATTGTTCTCTATATCCTTAGTTATAAAAAATTATGTTTGACATTGACATATATGTTAATTCTTGTCATTTTTTCAATGTCTTTAACCCATTAGTCACCCGTCTCACCCAAATCACCCGTGGATGATGAGTGAGTTGGGTTGGTTTTGGGTGGATGATGTGTGAGTTGGATGACTAATAGAGTACTAGTAGGTGGAGGCGGGTTGACCTACCTTCGACCCATCTCCGACCCATTGCCAACCCTGATTCTTAGGCTCCAATCCCTAACAAGTTTAATGCGTAAGACCACTCTCCAATACACTGAGCTTCCTCTAAAACTAACGTAGCTTTTGGAGGACATATTGTAAAAAAATTGCAAATAATAGTCTATGACGTGCGTGTTAAAGGCCAATGGCAACCTGCCACTTGTCAGATGCTGATTGTAAAAGAAAAATATTATCATTGCAAATATTGCAATCGACATATTTTTAAAAATACAAACCAAAAAAATAATAATTAATGGCTCTATTTTTGAAATCTATCAATAAAAAACCCATTTTGATATATTTCAAACACATTTTAAGTTTTCTATTTCCACTAATTTTTTTTTTCCAAAATCCTTCTTTTAAACACAATACTTTCACATTTTATATAAATCAATCAATCTTACAAAATATATTTGTTTCTCATCAATTGGTTAAAAAACATTGTTAATATTGATCATTAAAAATTATTAATATGTACTCTCTGTTTTTTATGCATTGCAACATGTAGAGTTTCACACTCGGCAATACACAAATTCAACGTTAATATCTCCAATTTTGCTTTAGTAAAAACTATAAAATAATTAATAATTTAAAAGTATATATGTCGAGATGTGTCGTCTGTCAAGAACCTATATGACTATATTTTTATTAATGTAACATAAAAGATGGTTAAAAAGAGAATGTGTGATAGTGTAAAATTTGAAATATTGCGATAGAGAAAACGAAAGGAATATACTTTATATTTAAAAAGCAATAAGACAAATAATTTTAAGTGGATGACGAGAGAGAATGTATGGTGGGGATAGAGTCAATTGGTAATAGAGACAGATGAGCTTTTATGTTAAATTCGTTGTCAAAGGAAGCTGTTGGAAAAATATTGTAGTATGATTTTTCTATAGACTGGAATTTAAGAGAGGTAAGGATGAACTTTTTCTTCCTATTCATTAATTTTTTTAAAAAAAGAGTTCTTGCTACAAATTTTTTGATATGTTTTGTGGCAATGAAAAATCGTAGCAAATTTTACAACGGAATTGTGTTCCGTTTCAAAATTTGCAAAGGAACACAATTCCATTATAAAATTTACTATGGAAAATATCATTTGTTGCAAATTTTAATATGGTAAACTAAACCATAGCAAATTATTTGCTTGGAATATATTCTGATTCAAAATTTACTATGGACTTTAAAAACCGTTGCAAATTTTGCTACGAAATATTATTCCGTTTCACAATTTACTATGGACTTTAAAAAACGATGCAAATTTTTCTAAGCAATATAATTAACGGTACAATATTAAGAAAAAATATATAGAACATGAACCATACTGGAATCGTTCCCGAAAAATCCTCTTTCATTACTAGAATCACGAAGATTATTGGGGGGCAAATTGGGCACGGTGACCTCACAATCGATCATAATAAAACTAGAATATTATATGATTCGTCATTTTAATAGGCGACTCCTTATTGTTTTTAAAGAACCTTCATGTTTAGTAAACTTTTTTGAAATATTTTCGTTTAAACTTTTAATGAATAAACTTTTAATGAATAAACTTTTAGACAATTCTAAGAGAATTTGTTATGTTCACAACAATATTTTCATGATCACAAATTTACATGTTTACGCACAATAGGAAGTCAGTGCATCATTTGGCTTAGGAAAAGCGCTACAAAGCAAACTGTCATACTTGCATTGCATACCTCAAAAGAGCAACTTTTGAAATGTTTCCAAAAAAATTGAAAACTAAAAAACAAAATCAACAATAAAAAGGAGAGGGTGAAATCGATTAGACAAATAGGTTGAGCTTCTATTTTGTCTCAATTGACCTAGATATTGCTCAATTTCCTTTAAATTTAATTGTCTTTTGACATTCGAAAGCTAATGTATAGGGTAAATCTTAAATCGATCACATGTTAAGGAAGCATACATACTTACTAATATTACTATGACTACTTCGGATTTTAGGAAGATGTTGTCAAGATTTTGGCTACGAGTTGCTCATTTGTTTGATAACATAAGGTTTAATTTATACAACTTTTTTTACATCCTCGTGAAAAATGCTACTTAATAGAATGTCAAAATATTATCTTATGTTTTTTGATAAATATTTATATGAGGATATCTTTATAACTTTTTTTTTCTGAATCAGATTTAAGACAAGATTAAGAATTTCTCTCTCAAGGAATGACCAATAGTCACGAACTAAGTATATTTACAATAACGAAAATAAAGACAATAAAGATAAAACTTGAAAACAAGAATATTTAAACTAAATAACAAGAACTTCTGAAAGAAGTAGACGACTTCGGTGAACTTGATCGGGAAAAAGACGTTGTGGTGGTTCCAAAGGCATCCTCCTCGACAAGATTAGAGGGTAAAATCTGGCCAAAAGAGAGCTATAAGGGTGGTGAAGAGGACCACAACAACTGGCATGGCCTCTTTATCGCAGATATGCAAGGCTCAAACCTCAAAACCAAAGCAACCGCTCCTCTTCGCAGCAGACAGGATTCCCACACCTTCTCTTACAATAACACATGCCAAGAAGAGAGATCGGTCCATCGCAATGAGAAGTCGCGTTCGAAAAAGAGGGGCGGTGTCAGGGTGTCCCATTCGTTGATGCGAGTTAATCGGTGGCGACATGGACACTAGAAATGGCAATATCCAATGGATGATTCATCACCCGCTCTACCTGAAATATAAAAAAGAATGAAAAACCGAGTTAAATGGATGATGGACGGGTGGCGGGTGAACGAGTGATGGGTGATGGATGAAATTAGGGTGAGAAAGTTTCATCCGCCACCCGACTCATCACCCGTCTATGACCAACTCCATCACCCATTTCTTATTCTTTTAAATGTCTATCATTTTATTTACAATAGTAGAATTTTTTTCCTTTTGATTATTATCGACATGTTTTCATAAACTTAACTTATCTTAATTTGACATGAGTTAATATATAGATCGTGATTTTGCAAGTTTGATTTAACTTTTCTTGTTTAATTATCTTAAATGGATGATCATCCTTTCCACCTTGTTCAACCGCGGGTGGTGGATGAATGGAATACGGGTGATGGTCTAACCGGGTGATGGATGGATGGATGAGAGTTGGTCTAACCGGGTGATGGATGCAGGTGATGGCTCACCCGACCCAAATTCCACTTGTTGCCATCCCTAATGGACACCCTCTTCATCTCATCTTAACACACTGCCGCCAAGGGAAATGCGTGGCGGTGGGTTGTCGATAGAGTGACGGTTGTGGAGAATAATTCAGAAGATTCGTATAAAGATCTCGTGTGGAGATGAAGAAAAAGGGCTTCATCTAGGCACCATAAAACTGAACAGAAGTGAAAATAAACTGAGGAGAGCAGGTTTGACACTGGTGTAATTGGAACCCGGACATGCCCCCTAAGATTTTATACAACACACTTTTTTGGAGCTTGTATGCTTAGTGGATTTAGTGGAAACGAAGATTTTTTTTTCCAAAAGTGTGTTAAACAGAAGATATAGAGGAGGTTTTGTAACTCATCACCGACTCTTAACGTGTCATTAACTATGGCTTAAATCGTGACAACAATTACGATACTATAACGTTAGTTGCAAATGTTTAAGTTTGTACTAAAACATAACTGATGTATATCGTAAGATTGGACAATCAACTACGCAAAAGGCCAGAAAAGAAAGCATACGAGTGCCACAAATACGTACACAAACCGGTAAGTCGTGCTTGTGTAGGGATTGTCCACTCCTAGCACAATCCACTGTGTGTCAAAAACACTGTAAATAAGTGTCTCGCATAAGCTGAACTAATGAGTGACTTGTTGTTCAGCCTTACTTTATAAGTCTGCTCTATTCAACTTATTGACACTTATTTAAATTTATCTGAACATCTTAAATCATTAATACTTATTTGAACTTAGCTGAACTTATTAGAACTTATATGAGTTTATTCAAACCTTTTATGTGACAGAGTCAAGCTAGTTTGAACTCATTAGAAATTATCTGAACTAATCTGACTAATAAGTAAATATCTTAACTCATCTGAATTCATATCTTATGAGGGGAATAAGTTGAGAAGAACTTATCGGTATATATTATAAGATTTGAAATAAATTTAACAATTTTTTGAAGATTTCTTCTCACATGAAATTTGTTTAACATTGTTCATCATACTTTGTAGAAATAGATTAGATATGCATGTCATTTATTTGGGTGTGTACGGAGTAAGAAAAACGCAAAAAAGCAACGAGATTCAATGCTAAATCTTGAGTATTATGAGTATAAAACAATACAGAAACATCACTAACTAATTTAGTTGACATTCATTAATATCCATACGTCACTAACTAATCTAGTTGACATCATATCCATGCAATATCTTTTGGCAAAAGTGTAAATTTTTCTAAAATTGACGAAGTCTTATGTTCCTATAAAAAGTTACAAAAAGGTGAACCAATAAAAAGAATTATTAGGTGGGGTGGGAAATGCACAAAGGCAAGGCCTTTTGACGAGCCACGTGTAGATCAAGATCCCGTTTACACGAAGCCGGTTAAAATCCCGCGTTATTTCTTAGTACTCTGTTGTAATAGCAGTACTCCACAAATCCATTCACAATATGAAAACGTCGACAACAACTTTTTTCCATATAATTTTTGTAGGAAAAATTTGATTGCACCGGTTTAATTACATACTCCCTCTATTTTTATTAGATGTAATATTTGACATTTTCAATTTATTGAGACACAACTTTAATTTAGCATATCTCTAATTGTAAATATTTTAAAAATATCTATTTGAAAAGTGTATATTGAGACGAATCAAACAAGATCGCACAAGATTACATTTTCCCTTGTGTACAAGTAGCTATTTATTGACAAAGTGGATTAAATAAATTATACTCAAAGTCAACATGTTACGTCTAATAAAAAATGGAGAGATTATAACATTTTGAAAATAGTTTTAACTATTGATAACTAAAAACACCAAATTATAAGGGTTTTCCCTCACAACAGTCCTAATTATGTACATGATACTATATACTCCCCTGTCTCATGATATAAGTGGTTGTTTGGTTGATAAGAGAAAACACAGAAAATAAAAAATATTTAGAATTTGAAAACTAGGTAAGTTGTTTGGTTGACAATAAAATGACAAAATGGAGGAATTAGAATTTCTTAGGAATTTCAATACAATTTTTGTTATACACCCAATAAGATTAGATGTACCATCATGAGCATGGTACACCTAAGACTATTTTTTGCTCAAATAGACTTGGTGTACTATGCTCATGGTACACCCGTGTGTATGAATTGTAAATTCCCATGAATTTTATTAGGGAACTTATTTCCTATAAATTGCAATTTGATTGGAATTTTGATTGTCCAAGTAAACCAAACAACCACTAAATCCAAATATTCTTATTCTTATTCTTATTCTTATTCTTATTAACATATATACAAAGAAAATACTCATGTGAAATTTTGTAAGATTCATTTAATATGTACTTTCATAATATCATTCTTTATATTTTTTATTGATATAAAATTAAAATTTAAAAGGTCAAAGGTGCGCCTGGGAGAATGTGCAAACCAATACAAAACTTATATTTTGGGTTGAGGGATTAGTTGAAACTATTTTGATAAGCAACTCCGATATAATTAGAATTGTTGTTGGTTAATCAATAATTAAGACTGTTAAAAAAAAGAAGACCGCATATAGTTGAAACCAATGACATCGATTATTCTTTTGTTTAAAAACTATGGAATAGAGCCAATGAGAGGGCGGTCCAAATTGCAATAAATGCGGCAGAAAATGAAAAAAACCGTCCAATTTATTCACTAGACCCGTACTTTGGAAGCCAACCCTTCACAAAAACACCGGCATTTGCCGGTCACCATCTCCTACCTGTTTCCCACACATAAAATCCCCCTCTTTCCCCCTCTCTTTCTCCTTTGTTTCAAACCAAACAGTCCTTCCCCCCTATTCACACTCTCTCTTTTCCCTTACTCAAATGAAAGAGAATCTCTTTTTAAATTAATGGATGATAAGAAGATCAAGGTTGAAGAAGATCACATGGCAAATTCCAAAATGCTAGAGCTTATTAACAACAACAACAACAACAACAACAATCGTCGTCATAATATTACTGATAATAATAGTAATAATAACTACTCTGCTATATTCTCCGATCAAATGATGTTCGGCTACTACAACAACAACAACAACGCCTTATTCGACGTTTCAGCATCGCCTTGCGAGATGGCGATGCTAGGTGGTGGTGGTGGTGGTGGTAGAGATATCGACATCAGCGGATTAGACAAGAATAATACTAGTAATTACATGGGGTTTATAGATATGCTAGGAATCCAAGATTATTTAACCCCAAATTCTTTATTCGATCTACTCCCACCCACTACTACTACTACTACCCCAACATCAACCCCATTGATGTTATCATCATCATCATTACCAACATCAACAACAACATCAGATGTCTTGGTGCAGCAACATAACGTGCACCCTCAAACACTAGATCCTTCTCCTACTAGCTGCTCTACTATCCCTGGAGAATCATCTGAAGTTGTTAACACCCCTGCTACTCCTAATTCTCTTTCCATTTCTTCGTCGTCGTCGGATGCTGTCAACGACGAGAATCATCACTCTCATGAGCAGCATCAACCTCAGCAGAGTAACAACGCTGCCGAGGTTGTTAACGATGAAGAGGACAAGTCCAAAAAACAGTAAGCATCTTCTTTATCATTTTTCAATCTATTCAATAGTATCATAGTTTTATTTACGGATTTTTTCAAAAGGTACCCCGAGGTCTAAAAATGTAGAGGTGACCTCCTAGAAATCCATAATACGTCTTTTTGTAAATCTTAAGGGTACCTGGTGAAAAATCCGTTTTATTTATTTATTTATTTATTTATTTTTAAAACTATGTTATAAGTATATTGGAAAACAAGGAATTAAAGGAGAAATGTGGGAATAATTTTCTTTCAATCAAATATGTGTATTATCTCATGCTCTGTTTACTCTTGACTAACAACTTAGTCAATAGCCAGATATTATGGGGTTAATATTAAATAAATGAAATGAAGAGATAAGTATATGAGGAATGAAACATTTGGTCAATGGGTTTTGGTTTTTTTTTGTTGGTTTAAATTTATGAGAGGATTCTTTAATTATTAAGGAGTTGGGTTTATATGATTATTTATTTATATGTTATTATAATTTATTTAATTGCATTTGTGTACTATTGGGGATGTTGGGTATGATAGGTTGAAGCCGAAAAAGAAGAACCAAAAAAGGCCGAAGGAACCAAGATTTGCGTTCATGACAAAAAGTGAGGTTGATCACCTTGATGATGGCTACCGTTGGCGCAAGTATGGCCAAAAAGCCGTTAAGAACAGCCCTTTTCCCCGGTACTTTCTAGCTCATCAAACAACTGTTTTTTTTAGTGTTTCTGTACTTTCTTCTGCTAAAATCAATTTAGTTGTTGATCTTATTTTCCCCCTTTTTTTAAAAAAAAAAACTATAGGAGTTACTACCGTTGCACCACGGCAGCATGCGGAGTGAAGAAGCGAGTGGAGCGCTCTTCTGATGATCCAACCACCGTGGTGACCACTTACGAGGGACAACACACCCACCCGTGTCCGGTCATGACACGGGGTGGCATTGGCATCGGGTTGGGGATGGGAATCATCCCGACGCCAACCCATATGGGTCAATGCAGCACCGCTCCCACCGCCCCATCCGCCTTTGGTGGGAGCGGTCCTGCATCATCCAATCCTCTCTACTTCCAACACCCACAACACTTCCATACTAATCATAGTAATATATACCCTCATCATCAACAACAACAATTTCCATATTACTTTCTTAACCCAACTCCAACTTTCTCACCTAGTGATGGTGGTGAACAACCTAACACAATTGCTCTTCAGAGAAACATGCGTCCTCCTTGTTCTTCCTCATTGAACCAGGTTAGAGATGATGGACTTCTTCAGGATATTGTGCCATCACAAATGAGAAATGATCAACCCACTAAAGAAGAGTAGATAAATCGATCTGAATTACATATATATACATATTATTCTATATTCAGATGCTTATAATGTGGGATTTTTTTTACATAATGTTAGTACTAGTACTGTAGTACGTAGTATATTTATTTTTTTGGTTAATTTGTTTTTGCCTAAATAGTATTTAGTAGTTATTAGTGCTAACTTTTGAGGATCATTAAGCTATTTTCGCCGTGGATCTTTAAAGGAGGAGGAGGAGGAGGAAGGAAGAAACCCAATCTTCATCATTTCTCAGTAGGAGACCTTCAGCAATCCTAGTTTATGGGTTGTGCTTATTGAAGGGTAATTTTCATTGATTTGGGTTTTTGTGAATTTCCTATATTCTTTTCTTCTTTTTTGATATATATTTCTGTATATATATCAAGCTGTTTCCTATTTGTTAATTAATGGAGAATATTCAGTAGCTTTTAGCTTTTAATGATAGAGTATATCATCTCAATATTTGCTGCAATATAAAGTTATATGATATGTATGTATATTGATTTTTGATTCAATGGCGTTATAATACTATCCTCATTATCTTTAGGGTTAGGGTTTTTGGTATAATGTTTGGGTGAGTGCAAGTTTCAGAAGAGCTTCTTTTTTTGTGTGCCTGACACTTTAGAAGTGCTGCATTGAGGAAAATAATGAAGACAATTGCATTATCAAAGCTTTGGAACTCGAACCAGTATGTGGCTTTTCTTGTACAAAGTATACTTGGATAAGAATAAAGGAAACCCTAAAGATGATGGAATGTGAAAGTAGTTCTCCTTTCATGGTTTGAAGTATATATTATTCTTCGTAACTATTTCTCCTGTAAGTGCTGTTAAGATTTCATACCCAAAATAATACGTAGTTGGTAAATAAATACTTATACAATTTGACATTTACTTTTGTTTATGTACAATTTGATTAATAATAATTTTAATCAAGATATTATAAAAACGTTAGATTTTCGAAAATATACATGAGAGTTCCTTTTCAACATTTGACAATTTTTGTATTTATATGAACATGTGGTCAAAGTTATATGTGAATAGTATTAAAGTTGAATTGTTATACCAATTTAAAACATATCTTGATGTAATATATAATCATAGGTAGCCATATACATTTGTACCTCTTCTTGTGCTAAATATTTTTGTATATATTCCAGTTTAATTGATGAAATAAATAATTATAGGATAAGAATATTTAATTTATTATTGGTCCATAATATAGATGGTGGGAATAATATTACCTTTTAGACATGATATAGAAACAAAATATTTTAAGATGGGTATCACTTTACAAATGCAATGTGTGTATACATATATATACTTTCCTTTGTGTTTTTTTTTGTTTTCTGCACTCAGAATTTAGTGGTAGGATTTTTGTTAGATGTGTATTGATATCTATTATATACCAAAATTTATTTGTCAAACTTTTAATAATACATTTATAAAAAGATTGATACTCAAATGTGTACATCGAAGGTTGTAAAAAGCAAAGTGAACAGGGAAAAAAAATACACCAAGGAGGTATATACTTGTATGTGTTTCTTTTTTCTGGTGCTAAAGCAAAAGGAGGTATATATGTGTGTGAACACCTCTTAGCCGGCATTAACATGTACTTAGTCAGAGTTTTTGGTACTTTCGCATGATGTTTTAATTTATGCATAGAAGTCAATCACACCAATGTCTAAAAGGCTAAAATTAGATGGAGTATATTGAGAACTAAAATTGAGAAGATAAATTTTTGCATGAGAACATAGTCTTATTATTCAGTAGTAGTTCCTTTTTAACAAGAAATATATAAATTATCTCCATAAGATTCTTGGTTTATTTAAATATGTATGTAAATGCGTAAATTGTACAACAGTTTCTTGCTTGCAAGTGAATTACTTCCTCCGTTTTTTTAGCTGCAACAATTGGGATTTTTTGTGAGAGGTAAAAAAATTAATTGTTGCAGACCTGTCAAATGGGTCGGTCGGGTCGGTCAAAATAAAATATTTCCGGGTTCGGGTCGAATAAACCTTGTTCAAGACCCATTGTGTTCGGTTTCGGGTCGACCCAACGGGTTAAGGGATTTGTATTTGCTCTTTCTTTCAATTGGTTTTTTAGTCATATATGTAACAAAATGTACACAACATACGTTGGAAATAGTAAGTTATATAAAATATAGTCATTTATAGTTGAATTCAACCATTAAAATTACATCCACATTTAACAAAATTCATTTTTGGAACCAAATACTCTAGTTGAAGCTATTTTTAGCAATAAAATTCCCATAATTTCATATTATTTCTAAAAATATAATGATTTTTCGGTCGGTCGGGTAAAAAACGGTTTTCCCGGGTTCGGACACAATCGGGTTCGGGTCAAAAAGTTGTGTTCAAAACCCACTATTTTCGGGTCGGTTTTGGGTCGGGTTTCAGGTCGGGTCGAATTTTGACAGGTTGCAGCTAAAAAAACGGAGGAAGTATTAGAATAAACTAGTTTTTTTTTGTCCCAGGCGATGCCCTGGGAAAATTCTTCTATTATCTTTTGTATACTGTTTTCTTTTTTATATATATAAAGTATAGAGATAGGATAAGGTAGAAATAAGGGCAGAATTGGAATGAACAAACAAATTACAAATTGAAAAGGGATTGTAATAAGAGTTTTTTTAAATATAAATTGTAAAAAGAAAATAAGGTAGAATATTTAATGTGAAATTAGATTGAATAACTAAACCATACACGCATTAGAGAAAAAGTTTGAGGAGCTTATTTTTCTCATAACAAAAATTAAGGTGATGGGATACATAACTTAAAAGCAAAAGTAGATCACAAAAAGAGGTGTAGCCTAGTGGAAAAGTCTTAGAATTCTACTTGATAGATCACAAGTTCAAATCTTGTTGTATACATTTTGTAGGCATTTCCATATTCTGCGCAATAAATGACATGGAGTGACACGTGTCAGATGGCAATGCTTGATTACGCGTTTTAATATATATATAGATAGATTCGGAGTATAGTTAATTTTTTGTGTGTTATGTAATAATTGCAAAATGAGAAGGACACACAATATGTAAGGAGCTCAATCATGTTATGAGAAGAAAGATAATGAGACATAAAATTAGGTGACGAAAAGAGCCGTAGAAGAATATGTTGATCAAATAGGGTAATCTTACATTTTTTCCATTTTTAAAAATTACAATAAATTTGACTTTTTTTTCTGAGGAGTATAATGAATCAACTTTATTAACACTATTTACTTTACTTTGACTATTTTTAAACTAATATTTTCAAAATATTATTTTTAAAAATAGTTTGACTAAATAGTTAATATTGTGATGGTCAAATTATGCTTTGACAATTATAGAAGCCAGATGTTTCAATATATAGAAGAAAAGAAAGTAATAACTTTTTTTTACAAAACTTCACAAAAAAGTGTTTCAATAATTCTAATACTCACAACATCTATCATATGCCTCATTGGCAGAAGTCTAGAAATCATATGGTACGTGTCCCCCCCTTCCTATATCATCTTTTTTCCTTCTCATTAAACTTGGCATTAATTAAATTGGCCAAAATCAATGAAACCAAGCTAATATATAGTATCGTGTACGTAATCTATATATAGTAATTAGTAAGTGTATACCATTCATATGTATCATCTCGTCCTATGGTATAGATGCGGTGTATATGATCAAATAAAGTTCATTGTGTATGTTTTAATGCATTGCACTTATGAGTTTGCTTTTTATTTAATTGAGGAATGGTCTAAACCTTCGTTTGGGATTTTATTAGTTAGCTCACTAGCTAGCTCGCTAGTAGCTAAGTATAGCGTCTTATTTATGCATTATGAGTGATGTTGATTCTAACATGTTGCAACCAATTGTTTATTAATTTTGTACGAGAATAATGTAGAAGTAATTATATTTTTCGGGTATTTTTGATGATCAATAAATATAAAAAGTTGGTTAAATACTTAAATAGATGCATACCGAGAGTAAAGAGTGAGAAAAAACTTTAGTTGTTCTCAACATCACTCCCGATTTGCAAAGGTTTTAGGATCAACTAGTTTTAGGCCCCGACGATACTCGGGGTGTTTAGAGAATATTTATCATATCTGGGTGTACCTTGAGCATGATACATCCAAAGCTATTTTTTGCTCATTGCTTATAACGTCTCCAAATAAGCAAAAACTCGGCGTCCAAATGAGCAATGAGCAAAAAAAAACATTGTGTGTACCAGTCTCATGAAAAAAAAATGTAGGGTTTTTGCGTGTTATTACAATCTAGTGATTTTAATCAACTAATATCACTTTGTATGGACACATACAAGTTAAAAAAAATGAATCATTTTATTCATAATATACATTAAAGTCATGTACTTTAACTTGCGGTTAAGAAAAAAAGGCTAAAAGTTATAAAAATTCATCTTATTCATATCAATTGTCATTTAAACCCCATAATAACATCTTTATTTGTGATAAGTGAATCAGCAAGAGTGTGGTGGAGTAGTGGATAAAACACTTTCTTTCATATATTGAGGTCATGAGTCCGAAAATTCATGTTGACAATATTCGCGGCTTTTGTTTTATGCCCGTGATATGGGCAAATTGAAGAGAGGAGAATATCATGTGGCGGCCTGCAATTGTTGTCAACATCTTTTAAACCCGATGCTCCAGAATTATTATGCATTACAATTTACTAACAGTTGAAAAGAATTAATACCATTTAGCATAAAAAACTTATCATTAAAAAAAAGATAAAAAATTGTCTCATTTAAAATATGGATTTTGAAAGTTACAACTTATAACTCTTAGTTTTCAATTATATATCATCATTGATTTTGAAAGAAGAAGCAACAATATTACGTTGGTGTAGTGGTTGGAGATATTTTCTTGCATACTCAAGGTCGTGGGTTCAAATCTTCATGTAGACAATTTTTTTAAATATGAGAAAGAAGTGGATAGAATGCTCTCAAAGAGGGATAGTGACACGTGGCGAATTGCAACGTTTGGCTACACTTTTATATATATATAGATTCTCTTCCCATCTTTGTGGCTCTCTAATCTTTATGCACACAAATAATTCGACAAAAATCCAAGTATTTATAATAAACTTATAGGAATTGAGCTTATTTTTATATGCCCACTACCTTTCAATTAATTATTTTTCATCAAATAAAGATTCTAAAATTGTCACTAATTGATTTTAAACAATTGGAATCTCATCAGACTTTTTCATTTTTTATTGCTTTTACGAGTAAGGGCTTGGCATAGGCCTAATATAACTCAAGTTGAATCATAGCCGATTAATAATTTGGTTGAGCAAAGACATGATGACGAAAATCTCCTATTATAAGAGCCAAAATTGCAAGTTTAGATGTGTGCTACGGCTGGTCGTGCTAGTTAGGAAGCTATGCTTGTAGTCTATGTAGACGCAAACCATTGAAATTTCGAAAATAAAAACGCTTCTGAATTTTAAACCTTAGGATTTTTGAAATTCATATTTTAAAAACTAGAAAACCTTAAGTATTAAAAGTTACCATGTTTTATAACCTATAATATGTGGAATCATATGATACGAGAGAAAGTCAAACTTTATAGAGGCTCATAAGAGGGGAGTAGGACATTTAAGCATATCTTAAGTAAATACGCTTGTAAAGGGTCTAGAAAGGGTTTGAAATCCCAATGTTGGCAAAACTAAAAAAAGAGTAATTTATGTTGGAATAGATAGATGCACATACAAGTTATATGAAGTCATTGGAATCAGCGCAACCCTCAAACTCCCTTGAAAGCTATGGCTCTCTCCTGCAAAAGGAATAACCCTGTCGATAGCTATCGACTTTTTTGTCGTTTTCTGGCCAAAATTCCCGACAATGGTGGACGATCTTGCTGAAAGATGCTATGTGCTCCAATTATCAGATGAGGATTCTAATGTTGTAGATATTGGGAACATAATACAATCGAATGATGATGAACAAATTGCCCTAACTGTGGTGGGAAAACTCTTTACTGAGAAACCTTATAATATTAAGGCGTTCAAGAGAACGATGCAGATGGCATGGGCTTTAGTAGACAGAGTGGTAATACAGAGGATTGGTAAAAATACTTCACGTTCCAACTCTTGCACTACCGAGATAAAGAGAAAGTTATCACTACAAGAAAACCAGTTTTTAAAAACTGTTTGTCGTTGCAATACATATCTTTTGCAACGACATTTGTCGTTGCAAGGTCGTTGCGGGTGTGCCCGTCACTAAAAATTGGAGCAACGAGATTAAGTCGTTGCAAAAAAACATATAACGCAACGACGACCGCCGTTGCAATAGATGTGTCGTTACTATAATTGTCGCATTTGGTCTTAAGAAAAAGGTATATGGCAACAACTTTTCTCGTTGCCAAAAAAGTCAAGTTATTTGCAACGACTTCTGTCGTTGCAGAAGATATAAGACTAAATGCTTCTGCAGTATAAGATTTTTTTTTTGCAACGACTTTTGTTGTTGCTAAACACTAATTGACCTGTTACAAAAACATGCCTAATGAGTCGGTAACTAAGCTATTAACCTGTGAAAACAATAATGGAATCCACAAAAGGATAAATTTTTGATAATATAATTTTTCATTAATATAAACATGTTCGTTACATTCACAATCATCACATCTAACTTATACATTAATCATTCTACCAAAAAATTACATTCATCATCGCTTCATAGTCCCAAAATTAGCATCCATCAATGTTCCAAAATCATTCTATGATCAACATTCTCTTAATCACCATAACAACATCAATTGCTCATTCATCCATGATCATTCAAAAAAATCATACCCAATGTCTAAAAGGTCATTGCACAAAAACTTTTACACTTCACGTACATATTTCTTCAACGCTTACCTGCAAAATGAAGATTACCTCTTAGTGTATGTGTTTACGAATTTTTTTATAAGCATACAGAAAAACAATACACAAGCAGAAGTAGTATTTAAATTAAAGTCAAACTCCGAAAAAACATAGAACCAAGCAGCAGAAGTATGGTAAACAAGGTTAAGACACGATCACCATTTATCGCTCATATCCTAATAATAAATGAATATTAGCGTAAATAAGTTGCATAAAATAAATCTCAGTTAATAAATATACCTTTAAATATTTTAACGCCTTAGCTTGTAACTCTAGCCGCAAGTTGTCGAAATAATTCTTCCTTCATGGCATCCATTGCACGTTGTGTCTCCTCCTTTTGTTGAAGTAATAGTTTTGTTGTTGTCTCTTGAGACTCTTCAAGTTGTTTTGTTGTCCTTTCTTGATTTTGTTGCAACTCTTTAATTAATTGTTGTTGCTCCTGGATTGTTTTTTGGTGGTCATGAATTAAGTTTTGGTGTTCAAGTAGTTGTGTTCCTTTACTATAACTTGGTAAAGCGGTTCCCTTGCCACGAAAATAACCAGATCTAGGTTTTAAAACCTCTAGAAGTATCTCCTCTTGGGTCATTGAATCACCGTGTGCAGCAACAACCTCTTTCAATTGTCCCTAATCAGAAAAAATCATAATTATACTAACACAACTACAATAAAGCATATCACATAACCTCTTTAAATTGTCAACATACATGAACTTCCTTTGAACGTTCATCAGCCCACTCTAAATTTCCCCTTTCATTTTCTGTTGTGTGCTCAATAAGCCAAATCACATCAGCCGGTGGTTTCACTCCATTATTTTCTTGAGTCTAATCAACAGAAAAGTGCATAAAAAGTTAATAGGTATTTTTTTCATGTTATAAATGTTAGTAAAAGTCAAAATAATTTACCAGAATATGTTCAACTTCCGCAAATGACAAGTTTCCAGTGGTCTGTGTTGTTCTGTTCTTCGACTAACTGTTTCTCGAATTCCGTTCACTCATTATCTACATAATTAGTAAAATAAAATAAATTGGAAATCCTAGATAAGATATGTACATGCTTTCAATTTAAAAACAGAGCAAGTGAAACCTTGAAATAATCAGACCCAAATCGCTTAACACAATATTCCCATTGTTCTTTCGGTAAGTCTGGAGGTGGATTGTCAAGCCTCTCTTTATCATCATTACCACAAATCTTATAATAATAGTGCAATCGACTCTTTCATAACCTGTAAAGGCGTTGCATAGTATCGATGGAAAAGGCTTGCATCTTCATGTAAGAACTACCCTCCTTGATTTCAAATTTGTTCTAACAAAAAAAAATCCAAGAATAACATTAAGGATCATTCTACAGAACAAAATTGCTAAAACAAAAAACAATGTAGCATGTAAAAACCTGAATTTCTCGCCACATTGAGTCACCAGACTTTGCAAATGCTTGTTTCCATGTGTCTACATTCAAAGGAGCCTTTTTTCTTACAACACGACCACATTCATTCACCAAATGACGAGCATTCTCACCAATTGCACGATCAATGTCATCAGGAATGTAGATTTTCAATTTAGATTTCTGTCCTTTTAGTTTCATATCAACTACATAACTTTTGTATTTTCCCCTGTCTCCACGTCGTTTCACGTTGCTTGTAGCTTAAAATAGCAAAAAAAAAAAGTAGGAATTTTAGGGGGGGTACGAAAAGGAACTGGTTTATTGACATTGTAAACCTTTTCAAAAACATTGTCATTAACGGCCATTTGCTTAACCAAAAACATTGTAAAGCATTTCAAAAACTTATCTCTTATATTTACCTTCACCGTTCTGAGGAGTATCGTCATTAATTGCTGAATGTGCTGAACCATCATTTCCTCCTAGTCCTTGGTTATCCCGCAGTCAATTAGTATTACGAACATTCTGGGCATTCAACTCTTCCCTTCTATGGATGGGTTGATCTTCTACTGCAACATCTACTTGTAAAGCCTTTGAGATCCTTGTGTTTAACTTGTTTGCTCTTTTCCTCTTTCCAAGTTGTGCAGGTACATCTTACACATGCACATACAAATGAAAAAGTCAATAAAGTGTTTTACATAAAGCAGATAAAGTATTTCTAATTCATAGCTACAAAGCTTTACTATATATATTCAAACGATACCTTCATTTGATGAAATAAATCCTGACGAAAAACCATTGTTCATGTTTGGGTTTCCCATATCCTATCGTGTTGCTCGACCTCATGTGAAGTAACTCTGTTACGGGGAGTAGTCAAATCGAAATTCTCATCAACTTGAGGTGGATTTACAAGGGTATGCGGTCTCGGGACGAACTTGTGATGACGTTCAACTTGAACATGATTTTTTGATCCCATGACTTCTCGATTACCTCCACCATTTTCTGCATCATTTAAACACCTGTAAGGCAACAAAAGATATAAAAAGGAACCAAATTGCACTATATAACACATACCTCTTCCATCATTATTGCGACTTCTCACATTCTTTGCTCCACCTCTACCGACCATATTTACTTATCTTCACCCATTGAGATAAATAGGCAAGAAACATTAATATATATACAACGAAACATGAAAAATAACATAAGACATTAAAATAAAAGGCTAGAAAATTTACAACGTAAAAATTCAATATTGACCATTACGTAAGACAAAAATTAGCTAATCTACGTCAAATTACAATAAAATGTCAAACATCAAAGCACATTAGATTAATGAAAAAAAGACTGAAATTTTATCTGGATGGCTCTGTCAAGTCTACTGGAGGTTGTGAGTTACATCAGTTCTTGCATATATACTTTGACTGATTTGTGAGCCCCCATATATAGACTTTGACTGATTTGTGAGCCCCCATGTCTGAATCAATTTCCTAATGCTTATGAGTGTAAAGAGATCTTTACAGAAAGCTTCTGATAAGCAAAAGTTGACAAACATATTTTACTGTATTAAATTTCTAGTAAGGTGCCCTAAAGCAGCGCCTATCAGATTGCATATAATTACTCTGCTGCCAACAGAGGACATCTGCTCAAGAGAACATTCCAATTCCTCAGTGATAGCAGACGAACAAAAACAACTATCTTTGTCTCAAACATCATACAATGTTCACCCCTAAATAAGCAAGCCAGTTTTCACTCAAAACCAGATCCAAATATCAACATTCTTCAAGAGTAGATACATTTTGTAGTTTCGTACACAATTTTCTCGTGTCTCAACATATTTGCACATGTGCATGTAAGTAGTTAATCATAAGGAAGCTGGGTGATCATAGCAGTTTGAATTTCTGAAGTCACAATACTCACAAATGATGAGCACGTAGTGTCAGTTTATCATTTCATTATCTGATATCTGTTAACTGTTGTACAGATACAACACCAGTATGTCTACCCTATCAGATATCTCCATAAAGGATGCAACAATAGTGAATCAACAAGAAAACTCATTAATGACAAATTTGGATGTAAGCATCCATAAATCTGCCATGGATGTCGAAAAGAAGATCAAAATGCCAAAAACCACTCCAGCTCGAACTTCTCATTTCATTCACGAAATTAAGTCACGAAATTAGCAGAAGTTTTCATTCAAAGAAAGCTATACTAAAAAAAAAGTTTAATAGAAGAAGCAAGTAAGCCCAGAAAGAGATAATTCAGCATTATTGGAAATTCAAAGTTGAAATTAAACTACAAAGGTGAGAGATTTAGAGAAATAATAATACAGAGGAGTGCGAAGCAGTGTTGAACACGAAGACCTCCAGGGCTCCGGCAGACCAGCACCCACGATAATTGCTGACAATGGCGATGCACAAGAAAGAATTGAGGATGACGGCAAACCACTCGAGCGGCAACCCTTTGGCCGGAGGAGTAGCAGAACACCGCTGCGTTTTTTTTTTTGAGGGAACCGCTGGGTTTTGTTTTAGGATGAAAGAGAATTGGTGGGAATAGAGATGGGTTTTGTTTTAGGGTGAGATTTTCATTTTTGACTATTTTATTTCACTAATTTTTGGCAACAGAGAAGTCGTTGCAAAAAAATTCGGAAACGTATTGCAACAACATAAGTTGTTGCTATAGACTTGTTCTCACAACAACAACGAAAAATGTCATTGTCAAAATTATCAATAAATTAGCAACGATTTTTATCGTTGTCATAAAAGGACCCAGAATATTCCACAGCCTGCCCCAATGTCTTTGGGGGAGGGAAATGAATTTTTTTTTTGGTAACAACTATGTCGTTGTTAAAGGGTGTTTTTAGCAATGATAACAAAGTCGTTGCCAAAACTTCGTTGCGAAAAATGGATTTTCTTGTAGTGTATATATGGAAGGAAGACCCTGGTGTTATGATCAACAACTTCTCATTTTGAATGATATTAAGGGCGACGAACAACCAAATGATATACCTATGCGGCTCTCCCCTTTTTGGATCAGGGTTTATAATTTACCCTTTAATTGTAAATCAAGGGAGGCTGTTTTGGCAATTACGGCAAACCTTGGCGAATGTTTTGACACATGGAAGAGGATGAATTAGATCGGATATAGGAGAATGATTGTGATGTTAGACGTGACAAAACCGCTCCGCAAAAATCAAAAGGTGAGAGGCAAGGACGGTAGAGTGATTGTGGTGGATTACAAATATGAGCGCTTACCTTTCTTTTGTCGTAAGTGTGGGATCATAGGGAATTGGGAACGTGATTGTATCAATGTTGCTGATGACGGGAAGGAAGTGGAAATACAATGGGGTCTTAGCATCAATGCTTCACCCCGTAGAGGCCGTATGGATGAGTTAGTATTGCGGCATTGAAAACAAAGAAAAAACTTTTGTTTGTGACGAAGGAGAAAGCAAAATCCTCTTCAACTAGTAGTAAGGGAGACAATCTGGAGGTGGGTGTGTCCACACAGAAGTGCAATGAAAGTGGTAACAAGGAGTTTGCTGATTTAGGGGGAATGGGGAGAAGCATGGGATGGAGAATGTGACGTTAAAGGGAAAGGATGGGGGGTGTTGTTCCTACTAATACACAATAGGAAGAGGTGGGTGAGCCACTCCTTTTCTTTGTGGGAGTTAGCTCATCAACCTAACATTCGAAAAGCCATTTCAAGAGGGCTGAGCGTGTGTCGAAGAACCTTAATAGGAAGGCTGGAGAGGGGTGTGATGCAGGTGTAATGGGGAAAATGAAGGGTGATGATGATGGTTATGATGTGATCCTGTTGGATGTGGAGGGAGGTAAAAGAACTAGAATGGCATATGCTGAGGATGAGGTGAGCAATGGTATCAAAGTAGCAGAGGTTGGCGCGACCCAACCCCGCGAACAACCATGAAAATATTCAGTTGGAACTGCCATGGACTAGGCAATCACTGGACAGTTAATGCTCTCCGCACGTGGTGTTGGAGGGTTAGTCCCAACATTGTCTTTCTTTCAGAGACAATGATAGATGGACGTCAACTTAAACGTATTCGCAATAGAAGTGGTTACACATAAGGGGTTTGTTTGAGTAGTGATGGACATGCAGAGGTATGGGGTTTTGGTGGAGGGACTGTAATGTGGTGACAAAATCATACCCTCATCATCACTTTGATGTGCATGTGTGTAATGAGTCGGGGGTGACGGAATGGAGGGCGATCGGTATTTATGGTTGGGCGGACACTAACTGCAAACACTTGACATGGAGCCTTATGGAATCACTTTGTTTGGACACTGTGACTCCAACGATCATGTTTGGTGATTTTAATGAGATCTTAGCTACATGGGAGAAAGAGGGGGGTGTCGTTCGAGAGGAGAGGCTCATGAATGCATTTCGAGAAGCAATAGATAAGTGCGGATTACTGGATCTGGGCTACAAGGGTAACGTTTTTACATGGCAACGGGGCTTATCTTTGGCTACGTTTATTAGAGAATGTCTTGATCGCTTTCTTGCTAGCGAAGAGTGGTGTGGTCTCTTTCTACACAATAAAGTCAGACATTTGCCGAGGTACCATTCTGACGATAGCCCTATCTTACTTACGACTGATTGTTTGCTCCCCCGTGGTAGGCGAGACAAACTTTTCAAGTTCGAGGCTCTTTGGCTTTCCAAGGATGAGTGTGGTGAAGTGGTGCAAGAGGCGTGGCAGGGAGACTTGATGGCTAACGTCAATGAGCGTATAGCACACATGGCTCAGAGATTGTCGGGGTGGGCAGCGAAGACTTTTGGGAACATAAAAAAGCAAATTAAGGAAGCGAGAAGCATCTGGAAGAGCTGCAGGGATGTATGGCGGATGCCTATGTACTGGAGCAATTTAGCAGCGTTGCAACAAGATTGGATGAGCTTCATCATCTCGAAGAATCTTATTGGCACGCAAGAGCCCGCACAAATGAGATAAGGGATGGGGATAGTAACACCAAATATTTTCACCACAAAGCCAGCCAGAGACAAAAGAGAAATTCGATCAAAGGGATGTTTGATGAGAATGATATATGGAGGAAGGAAAAGGAGGAGATTGCGGAGATTGTTGCTAAGTACTTTGATGAGCTCTTTACTACTAGCAATGCTAATACGATGGAGTCAGCTATTGAGGGGGTGCAAATGGTTGTTATACAACAAATGAATGATGCGCTGGAGATGGAACCAACGGGGGAAGAAATTCGTGAGACCCTTTTTCAAATGTACCAAAACAAGGCACCCAGACCTGATAGTATGCATGCTTTTTTTCAAAATTTTGGCATATTGTTGGCTCTGATATTATTATGATTGTGAAACACTGGTGGAGGGGAAAGTTAATTTGGATTAGGTGAATAAAGCGTGCATTGTGCTTATTCCAAAATGTGTTGAACCGAAGAGGGTGAGTGATTTTCGGCCTATTAGTCTTTGTAACGTGGTTTATGAAATTGTCTCAAAAACTCTGGCTAACAAACTTAAGCCATTTTTGGACTGTATTATTTCCACAAATTAGAGTGCTTTTGTTCCGTTGAGACTCATTACTGATAATGCTTTGATTGCTTTTTAGATTTTCCATGCTATGAAAAGAAAGGGGAAGGTAAAGATGGCTCGATTGCGTTAAAGTTGGACATGAGTAAGGCATATGACCGAGTGGAATAGTCGTTTTTAGAAAGGGTGATTAGCGATGTCAATTGGGGGGAGGGGATATTGGCATTCCTATCCCTGTCCCCACCTAAAAAGCTCATCCCCATCCCCACCCCCATCACCCATGGCAGGGGAAAATCTTATCTCCATCGCCGCCCCAACGGGGACACACCAAAAACTCTCCCCGCCCCATCATCCGCGTGGATCCCCATACCCGCCCCAACCCCCTTCTCATCCCCGCCCCATCACCGTCCCAATGTCGGTTTACTAAATTTTTTGTGCCTATAGAAACAAATGGTAAAAACTTTTAAAAAAAAATTATATTTAAAAATAAATTTCTTCAATACACGGGGTTAAAGCGGGTGAACGGGGATGGGGCGAGGCCAATCCAACATCCACACCTGCCCCATCACCCACGTTGGGTACCATTTTCATCCACATCCCCGCCCCATCACCCGCGGAACCTTTCCCCATCCCCGCCTAACTAAGGCGAATGCGGGGCGGGTCTACACAAAACCTGCCCCACTGACATCCCTAAGGGTGATGATGAAAATGGGTTTCTCTCTGAGTTGGATACAACGTATCATGTTGTGCTTGTCTAGTGTATCATGGTGTGTGGCAGGTTCAGTGGTTCCTTCCCGAGGACTCAGACAAGGAGACCCCATATCTCCCTATCTGTTTCTACTTTGTGCAGATGCATTCTCTTTGCTTCTATCTAAGGTTGCCCGGGAAAATGATATTCATGGAGTGCGTATTTGTAGGGGTGCCTTGAGAATTTCTCACCTCTTTTTGCAGATGATAGTATTCTCTTTGCAAAAGCCACAATGCAAGAATGTTCGAAGCTTGCTTATATTATCAGTACCTATGAGGGAGCATCGGGTCAAAAGGTTAATCTAAGCAAAACTGAAGTGGTTTTCAGCAAAAGTGTGCCATTGTCGAGAAGAGAGGAAATTACGAGTATTCTTGGAGTTCGGGAGGTGGATAGGCATGAAAAGTATCTTGGTTTGCCCATTATTATTGGAAGATCGAAGAAGGCAGTGTTCGCTTGTTTGAAAGAGAGAATATGGAAAAAGTTGCAGGGATGGAAAGAAAAGCTTCTCTCTAGGCCCGGGAAGGAAATTTTGATCAAAGGCAAAGCTGTAGCCCGAGCAATTCCGACCTATATGATGAGTATATTCCGAATTTCGGATGGTCTGATCGATAAAAGACACTCGCTCTTGACTCGCTTCTGGTGGGGTGCTCGAGGGTCAGATGGGAAGATTCATTGGCATAGTTGGGAAAATCTTTGCCTTCCAAAATCTCTTGGGGGTATGGGGTTTCGGGATTTGAAGTGTTTTAATCAAGCCCTTCTTGAAAACAGGTGTGGAGATTGCACCAAAAGCCTAATTCACTGGTGAGTTTGATATTGAAAGCTCGGTATTTAAAATCTTGCAGCGTTATTGAAGCAAGCTGTGGCTATGATCCAAGCTTTTCTTGGCGTAGTATATGGGGTGCAAAGTCTTTGTTGCTTGATGGTCTTGGATGACCAGTTGGCAATAGGGTGGATATTGGTGTTTGGGAAGATAGATGGCTGCCGGATAATGACACTTTCTGGGTTTTAAATCCAAATGTCAACAGTGATCCGTGCCTTAAGGTGTCAGATCTAATTAATTGGGAGATAGGAGATTGGGATGTTGGTGTGCTTGTGAATTTATTTACGGAGGAGGAAAGGGCACTTATTCGAGATATTCCACTACCGGTGACGAGTCAATCTAACCACCTCTATTGGTGGCCTGAGAAGAGTGGAGAATACTCGGTGAAGTCAGGTTATTGATTAGGGAGGTTGGGGAAGGTTAGTATGAAAGCTGTGAGGGTGTGTAACCAAGAAAAAGAAGCTTGGAGTCTGATTTGGCATGCGAATGCTCCTCCGAAATTGGCTCACTTTCTTTGGCGTATGTGTAAAGTTAGCTTAGGGGTTAGAGAGAGATTGGCGTTTCGCCATGTTACCCAGGAGCAGGGTTGTGATGTTTGTGGTGCGAGCTCGGAAACATTGATGCACACATTGTTTGATTGCAGGTACGCGTAAATTATTTGGCAGCATAACTCACTTGCTGCAGTGCTGGCAGACGCTCCAAATCGGGTAATGGTGCTGCGCATTTTGTGGCTGGAGACTAAGGTTGAACATGCTAAGTTTCTGCACATCTGTGCCCTTATGTGGGCTGCGTGGAGGTGTAGAAATATTAAGGTGTTTGAAAATCAGGAGCCAAATGTAATGATCGTTGCTCGTGGTTTTCTGCGGCCGGTCGAGGACTTCCTAGAGTATAAAGCAAAGATTTTTGATAGAAATGTGGGACAGCAGCGTGAGCTGGTGACGAGATAGACACGTCCAAATGAAGGTATGATCAAAATTAATTTTGATGCTCATGTAAGCGAGGGAGGTTGTGTGGGGTTAGGTGTGGTAGCGAGAGGTGAGGATGGTAAAATCTTGGCGTATAGGGTTAAAATTAAAGAATGGTTGTACTGTGGAATGTGTGCTTAGTGGAGGCTGCGGCAATGCGTTTTGGTTTGATTTTGGCTCGTGGGTCGGAGTATAGGCGTGTGGTTATGGAATGTAATGGTCTTGAAGTGGTGAATGCAGTAAGGAAGAAGAGACAAGGTTGAGCTCCCATATTTCTTATGTATGATGACGTTAATATGCTAGCACAATGCTTTTATCATGTTTCTTTTAGTCATGTTAAACGAGGAGGGAATACCTTGCTCATTTAGTTGCTAGGCAAGAGGTTGACATTAATAATGAATTTGTATGTTTGTCGGATTTTCCCCAAAACTTGTTGGCTTTGGCGGAACTTGATTTATGATATTCCTTCCTTGTTTTCCAAAAAAAAATAAAAAAATAGATGCACATGTACTAATTATGTGATGCACAAATTATCTAAAAAGACTGCCTAATTTTAATGTTAAAATTTGGTAGCCCGGGCCCAAATAACAGGGCCCTAAGAATTTTAACCCAGCTGTCATCTCCTATTCTCCTCCAACACGTCATCTTCTTCATTTTCACTTAAACTGGTGCCACAATAAATTAAACAAGTGCCAAAAGAAATTAAACTGGTGCCAAAAGAAATAAAATGACCACAATAATTTAAACTGGTGCCAAAAAATTAAACCGGTGCTAAAAGAGAGTAAACTAGTGTCGAAAGAAATTAAACTGATGCCAAAAGAAAGTAAACTGACCCAACAATATTGGAAGCGTCGGTCTGGGAAGGAGAGAGTGGATGGACTATTGGGCCTGCCTAATTTTATTGGGCTTGAGCCTGCTTAATTTTAACATTATAATTAGGCGATCTCTTGCAAGACAAGTTGTCATATGTGTTAGTGATTTTTTGTTATTTTGAATAATTCTGAAATAAAATATTAACAAAAATTATCCAAAAAGGCTGACTAATATAACATTAAAATTAGGCAGTGTAGGCCCAAATAAATTTACAAGGCCCAAAGAATTTTAACCCAGTTGCCATCTCTTGTTCTCCTCCAGCACATCATCTTCCTCATTTTCAGTTAAACTGGTGCCAAAAGAAATTAAACTGGTGTCAAAAAAGAGTAAATTGGTGCCAAAAGAACGTAAAGTGACGCAGCAATAATGGAAGCGTTGGTCTGGGAAGGAGGGATTAGGTGGGTTGTTGGGCCTGCTTATTTTATTGGATGTGGGCCTACCTAATTTTAATATTGTAATTAGGCGCTTTCTTATAAGACAAGCTATCTTAATAAATGAAAAGTTGCTAAATATTATAGTTATAACAAATAACCTCCCATCCCTCTTTTTAAATGTGACTATTAACGACTAGAGGGATCCGAACAGGAAATTTTCCGGTTTCTAGAGGCATAATTCATTTCACATTAGAAATAACTAAGTAAGCGGGAAAAAAAAACATTAAATTATGTATTTTCAACCTTAGAAATTTAAAACTAAAAAGTACCTGTTAGGTTTCTAGTTTCTTTTTGTCTCCTTCTGAGTTCATACCTCAACTACTTAAAAGATGAAAGTTAGACCGCAAATGATAATTTTCTTTTTTAATCTTTGGGAATCAGGAGTAATAACCTTACCTCCCTTTTTGCTCACATGCATTGATGTACTTATAAGTGGATTCTTAACTTCCAAAAATTAATATACTTTCTCGATTCCAATAATTATACTTTTAGAAATTCACACATGCGTTAAGAAAAATTGGGAAACACATAAAAATAGCCTTATTTAGATTATGTTGAAAATGGAAGATGTTTAGGGTAATCCTAACAATTGAGAATATTTTTGTAGAAATATAATTTGTTGAGCAACATAATTGACATAATTATAAGTAAAATAAAAAATGTACTATAATATTTAATAGATATGAAATAAAATGGACAATGAAGTAGATATGGTAATGATGTATCTTGAAGTAAAATACATTTTTCGTTTGATAGATATGAAAGGATGGTAACGATATTGAAATCATGTATAATTTAGTAAGGAAAAACGACCCCCTACTAATTATGGTATTGAAAATCATCCAAAACATGTGGTTTTACTTGTAATTTCAATACGACTCAATAGTCAATACTAGTATACCACCCTAATTAGTGGTATCAATTACCAATATCTACTACTATCTACCAAAGGAATGTTAATCAGTGTTCAGACTATTGTGGCAAATGACGATGAATCAATGATGGTAGTTTGAATTTTTGAATTATTGTTTCTCAAAAGCTAACAAAACTAACTTTTAACATTGTGTTTGACAAATGATGTACCAAATTTCGTATGTGTCAAATACCTAACATCTAATGTAACGATCATGATACTAAATAGTTTATAGCTAATAACTACTTCTATAGCTAATAACACCATCAACATCAAGGGCAAACCCAGACTTGGTTGAGAAAGAAGACCGGTCTAATAGATTTGGAGCCGCTTCACTTACTAGAATATACTGAACTTTCTTTTATAACAAATGAGTCTCATGAGCCTCATAGATCCGGCCTAACTATGCTTCAACTTGCTTCCTCCTTATGCCCTGACTACTATAACGATTAATTTTGTTAAACGAACCTTAAATTTATGGAATTGGCTATGATACTCAAAAGTTTTATCAGCTAGCTATTTGATATCTAAAATATTACTACTTACTTTAATTACAAAAAGTATGTGGATTAAAGGAATTGCTCATTATCCATTCAAAATTTGGGGGGAGGACCTTAAGCATATTATTGTTGATGAAAATGATAGTTTGCTACCACCACATATAAGGGCAGCTTTTGTAGAAGATGACTACTCTAAAAAGGTACTCCTAACTTTTAAAGATAAAATTCTTTAATAATGCTTTTAAGTCTCCTCCAAAAAAAGTTAAGCTTATGTTGCTCTTTAGGCCATGTCTATCTTTTCAAATTTTAGTCATTGTAGACAGGCTCAAACTTTTCAGACAAATGATTGTTGTTGATCTAATAATATTCCAATGAATAACTAGCTGTACACGCTTCCTTATATACCCAATATATCATCCCTTCCCTTTCAAACTTTTCCCCCTCTTCCTATAGGAACTCCTAGTGTTACCTTTCATTGTCCTACCCAAAATCAATAGAGTAATAGTTATGATTATTATTGTATCTATCATAATTTAACACATTGCAGTACTATGAAATTCTCTTCTAAGTTAGTTCTGGCTACTAGTGATTGTGGGTTCCATTTTAAGAATATGACCAAATTTCTCAAAACATAATAAATGTCTAATTTATAACTATTTTTAAGATAATTAATAAATAATATATTGAATCAAAAAGTAGCACGTCAAATTTTTAAGATTGTTCTTCTTTTAAATTAACATACTATTTTTTTTGTTACCTAAGTAAATAATAATTGTCTATGCACAACACAAATTATTAACGAAATCTTCACTAAAATATTATTAAAAAAATTTATTTGAGGTGATTTCTTTATTAAATCTCATAATTTTAAATTTTGCCTTCTTTGATAAACCAAATAAGCATGTTCTCAATCTATTTATATGAAGTTCTCATTTCCATATCGGTAACTTGTCAATTTTTCAAATCAATAGCTCACATAGTGCTTTGAGTGCTTTTGGATCCACCAATATTATTAAATTGGATCAGGAATCATCCATATGTACAAAAAGAAGTTCATAGTGGTAGTACTCAATCCACATACACTATATCAAAGATTATACTCAATTACTCACTACTCCATAAAGATTGATTGGTAGGAGTAGAGTAGTAGCCAATTAACTTAATTGGATGCTGGAAATGTTGATTCCTCTGGAGGGAGAGCATGCATCAGGTGATATACATGAGTGTGGGAATTAGATCCTTTCACTGCTACAAGTGTATCGGTAATGTACGTATTGCGGCGTTAAAGTTCACAAAATTCTTAATTTGTGCTTAACCAGTTACCAATCCCCAAACACTCCTTAACATGATATGAGAATCAATTTGGTTTGTAGTTCCCAAACATTTCCTTCATTCCCAAACCTCCATCCCCTCACACACACAATTAACCTCCAAAAAACCCCTCCTAGTTTCAAGTTTATCCACCATGTTTAGTACTTCATCCGTTTTAAATTAAATGCAACAGTCAATATTTTGCACTATTCACAATATGTACTTTGACTAAAATTTGAGCTTTACACATAATGAAAAACATAGTCAAGTGGGATCTTGTTAGATTCGTCTCGTTAAATACTTTCGTAATATCAACTTTATATAATTTTTACTTGTATATTATAGTAGATATTAACCGTCAAAGTTATGTCTCGACAAGCATGAAAAGTGAATTGTTGCAATGAAATTGAAACGAAGGAAGTATAAACTAGGATGATTTTACACCGGGCATTTGAAAAATGTCCACTACAACCTCTAAGTCAAGGATGAATTATCTCCAATCATTTTGCCCCGTAAGATAGTGAATTTTAAAATATAATAAATAATTTTGTTACAAAAATTCAAAAATCATAATTATTGATTATTATCTAGATTAATAGAAAATATAAAAATGAAAATTTTTTATTACTTTTGCAATTTGAAAAGAGGTAAAATTCATCTATATATTATTTTTATTATTATTTCCTTTTTCTACTATCGTTATATATATATATGGATTATCAAACTAACGATAGTAGAAAAAGGGAAAAATAAATATAATCGTGTATAAGAACCTAAGGAGGAACTTTAAGTGACATTTAAACATTAAGAACACCAGCGTGTAATCATAAAATTCCCAACTTAATAGTTCTATTATAGGAAATGATCTTAATCTATTGGCTAACATCTCAAC
The DNA here is from genome assembly GCA_947645195.1 of Patellifolia procumbens. Taxonomy (NCBI): domain Eukaryota; kingdom Viridiplantae; phylum Streptophyta; class Magnoliopsida; order Caryophyllales; family Amaranthaceae; genus Patellifolia; species Patellifolia procumbens. The sequence continues at coordinate 152,726 of CANSGD010000888.1, read as the reverse complement.
ATATATTCATATCAAGGTCAAGAGAAGTCAAGATTGTAGTAATTTTGTTGATTCCAATTACCCCTTTTCCTTCCATCTTGTTCCATCAGGCATTTATTTTCCTTTCACCTTTACAGTCAAAATGTATGATATGTTGATCAAATTATTGAATATATATATGAACTCTGGCCTTTTATTAATGAAGATTTTATTTTCCATAAAAAAGGAATTAATGTGGAAAGTGCGACTTACATAGGAAAGAGTAGGTAAACTAGTTTCCATGTTTTATGAGCTTTTTAACTTCTAGGTTCGTATGTAGATATACTAGATTTCTATGCACGCGATGCGTGCAATAACAATTTTATTATGAAATTTCATAATCTACAGTAGATAATTTTATGGATAGTCACATCTTACCACCTAAACTTTTCATGTTTTTAGAAACCCCCACCTTAATGATTCTTTTTTTTAAATTCCACCTACCATTTACGATTTTATTAAAAACTCCCACCACTTGTTTTTGTCAAATTTCATTAACAAAACCGTTAAGTGGGTCCCACATATACATTTTGTTAACAAAATGGAACTTGAAATAGTTGCAATTTTTTCCAAATAGTTATAATATGTTCCAAATTTGCTCTAAATTTGTTGAGGATTTGCCCTTAGATTGATGAAATTGACTTGACTTCAATTTCAGCGTAAACTAAAAATAAATTGCATATGTGGGGCCCACTTCACAGTTATGTTAACGAAATTTAACAAAAATCATTAAGGGGTATGTTCCGTCGGACGAAGCTACCGCCGGAAAACCACCGGCTTTCCGTTCGACGCCCCCAAACGCAGCCCATACCCTCCCCTGTTTTCCCCCTTTACTCGCTGCTCTCACTCACTTTTTCTCCCTCTTCTCCCTTCTTGGTTGTTGCCACCACCACCGAGCGCAACAACCACGCCAAAAAAACCACCTAGAACCGCCCCTAAGCCACCATAAGCCTTGCCTTTCCTCTCTTTGCTTTCTCGTCCTCCTCTGCTGCTCCTTTTTTCCCCGTTCGCTGCTGCCGCTATTGTGCCGCAGCGCCACCGAAGTTCAGCTCCGGCCTCCCCTTTATGCTCGCCGGCCGCGCAGCCAACCGCCAACCATGACCTCCTCTTTTGTTGTAAGTATGAGCAGCATATATGCCATTGAAGAAGCAGGTGAGAAGAATAAAAGGTGAGAATGGTTTTCCGTTGGAGTTTGTTTTGTATCAGTTGGAGTTTGTTTTGTTTCAGTTGGAATTTGTTTTGTTTCAGTTGGAATTTGTTTTGTTTCAGTTGGAGTTTATTTTGTTTCAGTTGGAGTTTGTTTTGTTTCAGTTGGAGTTTGTTTTGTTTCCGTTGGAGTTTATTTTGTTTCAGTTGGAGTTTGTTTTGTTTCAGTTGGAGTTTATATGTCTACATCAGTTGTATTTCAGTTGGAATCATTTATGTTTCAGTTGGAGTTTATTTGTTTCAGTTGGAGTTTATATGTCTACATCAGTTGTATTTCAGTTGGAATCATTTATGTTTCAGTTGGAAGGATTTGTGTTTCAGTTGGGAACAAAAATTGAAACCAAAGTGAAACGAAAATGAAACCAACTGGAAAAAAATGAAACCAACTGAAAGTCGTCCGACCAAATGTTATGGTCGGACGCGTATGACCCAATACCTAAGGTGGGAGTTTCTAATAAACTTGGGAATGATAGGTGAAAATTTAAAAGAAAAATTTATTAAGGTGAGAGTTTCTAAAAACGTGAAAATTTTAGGTGGTTTTGAACAAAAGATCCTAATTTATTTGCATACGATGTGTGTTTTGCCTACTGTAACATGATATAATGTGAATGTACACAACATATTTTGTTTTCAAGTTAAATTCATTTTAGCTCATTTTCTTTGAAAACCTCTTTTACTCCCCACCATCAACTACAACTTTTGTTATATAATACCCGGTAAGGTATTTTTTGCTCATTTTCCAGATGAGAAAAAATTCAAAAGTACTTGAAAATGCTTTATCATATTTCTTACTCATGCTAAAATACTTTATCATGATCAATTTAATCAAATGTTCCTTCACTCATGAACAATCAATTACTCATATATTTCAAAATAAAAAATTTCAAACGTATATAAAAGTATAGCAAAGTGAGTGTCTATTTATAGATCTCAAGAAAATATAATCGTTGATATTTTTGTAATGGTTTTTACTTTGTAGGTTTTTAGATATTTTAGTTAGAAGTTTTGAACATCTTTTATTAAAAATCTGATGGCTAAATTTGGAAATAAAACTTAATTACTTAATAAGCTCATTGATTTATTTTATTTATTTTTCTTTTCTTTTTGGTGTCCACCCCCACCTCTTCACTTATATAATAGTGATATATGGGTTAGTCGAATTCAATGATCATGAATCTATGAACAAAAAAATAAAATAAATTAACATCAAAATGTATAAATATCCTTCAATGTATGGGAATGAGTTTAAATTGCTTAATCAATCTTTTAAAACTAATTACAAATTTACAATCAACAATCAACATAATGCGAGGAAGCCACGCCGAGCCCTTAAAACTAGTAGCAATAAAAAACACCATCTAACCATATATAGGAAGTGGTGAAAAACCAATGGATCAAATTTTTTTGGCACAGGAGGGAAACTTCGAAGGATCTTACTTTTTGACTTAATTGGGAAATTATAAAAAGTATTCCCACTCATCATGATTTAAAAAATCCCCTTTTCCAAAAAAATCAAGGATTCCAATATCCACCACACAAAAGATTAAGGAAAAAATTATTTATACTCGAATGAAATACTTGTAAATGCTCAAAAAGATTGAAAAGGCTAATAGAAAAGAAAGATGATGGCAACCGTAGAGCAATTACTTGATAATCTCCAGCTATTGTGAATATTCTTCTCAGCAGTTTTTACATCATTTATGATGTTGAATGTACAAGTTTTTATTCTGATAATATTATTTTTTAGATCAAATTGAATTTAAATTATTCTTTCCATGTAATATTAGATGTGGTCATCCACTAATTAGGTTTCTGATCAGTTACGTTATTCATAAAATAGAGTTTCGATACGTATAGTAGTGTAGAAGCATATATTCGGGTCGAAGTGTTGATGTGATACAAGTGGCGATCACGAATGTGTGTGTCTCATTAGAATCCCAATCTTTTGTCATATGATTTCTTGTACCATTTATGTGTCACTATTTTATACTGGTTCTTAATATTATTTACCATATAATTCTAAATGCATAATGCTAAAATAGAATTCTGTCAAAAAAAAATAATAGTAACTTATAAATGCTACAAGAATGACAAAGTATTTGGACTCGGCCCAAGAAACATTTGAGTTCAGAACCAAAGAGAAAAATGGAAGGTCAGTAGTAGAAGGGAAGCCCAATAGAAAAACTATAACTAGTACATCTCTAATCCGTGCAAATCTTCGATATTGGGCTTAATGATTATAGAGTCTTCAGAATGATTGAGAAAACAATTTCCTTAGTTGACTTGAGAGGCCCGATAATAGAAATGGTAGGCGGGTAAAATTTAGTGGGTTTCGCACCGCATTCATTTATATCTCTATCAATTAATACGATAAAATGATCAATTATATAATAAGAGTATCAGTTTATATAATATAATAATCCGTTTATAAACATAATCTATCAACCGATAACACAATAATATGAGTTAATAAACAAAATCTATCAGTTGGAGCTTATAGACATCTCGTACATCTTCTTGTTCAACCATGGAACACATCGCCCTCTTCAATGTAAAACCCAAAACAAACTCCCTGCCATGCTCAATGGCTCTCTTCCAACGGTCCTTCACCTTGCTCCCAGAAAACTCCATCAAACGACTCTCCATGCTCACCTTCAGTCGCATGCTCCACAATAGGTACAACACCAAAAGAAATCTTCAATTGAAGATTCCTTACCAGAAACGAACTCAAATTTCTACAACTCGATTGAAGTAATCAGTCGGTGGGAGAAGAGGTCGTCGAAGCGTTGCTGATAAGGGTAGCGTTTTAGAGAGGACCATCTCAATAAATCTAATTTATCATAATTTTTCGTTTTAGTAAGCATTTTTTTTTTTGTATTGTAGTGAGGATCTGTTAATTCCCCCGTAATGCGCCTAATTCGGGTGATTTTATTTTTTGACAGATGATTCGGGTGATTTTCGACAATGCATGTTTGTACACGGGGATGCTTGGTGTTCACATAGTGTAATTAACGAGATACCATGCACACCAATAGCCGTTCTATTACTGCTATACTTCTCTCCATAAAATGAAAAGCAAGAAAGTTGTGGGATTGTTAAATGTGATATGTATCGTCCTATTATAAGAGAATATTTAATGCTAATTAGAATCCTCTTGATAACCCGGACTACATTGAGGTAATTGTAATGAGACCAGGTGTATTTTAGAAAGAAAAAAAAATCTCCCTAGTACATTGTTATGGTAATGAAAATTTAACACAAACATGTGATGTTCATTACAATTTTCATATCGTAGCACTCGATACTACATTTAAGATGTTAATGGATGATAATGAAATTTTATGAAGAAAATCACAAATTTTAAGGGTGTACAAGATAATGATATGATACTTGCAGAACAAAATTTTATATATAAATTTATTTCCAATACTATTATTTTTTATCATCTACCAGACGAGCTATTAAGATTTTGCTATTTATATACTTACAACTTCTTTTACAATTCCTTAAGAAAAAGGGTAGGACTTGCTGAATATTGAGATATTGAATGCAGAATAGTGGACTTAGTAGTTGATTGCCAACTTTAAATTGTAGGTTTGGTGGCCATTATTGCCCGTTAGCATGTCACATGTGCAGATACATTACCCATGCAACAACATGCATTGTCGTCCAAAATGACCTAATTTACAATCCTATACGTACCCTTCATCCTTAACGATATTAGTCACTCAAAAACTCATTATCTTCAAAACAAAAACAAAGAAGAGACAAGAGTAAGAGGAAAAAAATCAGAAAAATGAAGAACATGAAGAGTTGTGCAATTATAATGGCGATCATGGTCCTGATAATGGTGGAGACAACAATGGGAGAAGGCGAATGCGTCCAGGGCAGATGCCCCGATGGACTGTGCTGTAGCCGGTGGGGGTTCTGTGGTACCGGGCCTGCATATTGTGGGGGTGGTGCAAGTGCTGCTGAGCACCATGTTGATCATCCAAACCTCGTCTTCATTGGGAGTCCTCCTGGGTCAGTGGGAGCTCCTTGAACCTAAAAAAACTCACCATATCAATGATGAACAAAGTTAGTACTGGCTGGCTTTGTTACTATGAATAAGCTCTTCCTAATAGGGCAGTGTTGTTTTTATTTTAAAGTTATTATCTTAGCTTTCTTGTGAATAGGATGAACTTGTTACTTCTTACACCATCCATTCTACCGTTTTATAATAATATGTATTGTATGAAATTATGCAGGTCATACTATCAACAGGAATAATATTAGACTATATAATTTTTGTGGATTACATAACCTAAACCCCAAATTTTAAGAATCCAGAGCATAAAGTCCTATTTTTTTATTTCGATTAAAATATATCATGAAATCTGAAAGTCACGAAACTATCAATTTTGAAGGCTCCAATACATGCCTTACAAAAAATTTTGCGCCATGGGGGAAAAACCCTATGGGATTTTCATTAGAATTGTAGGAGACCATTTGGAAGAATATGCATTATAAACTAACATTGCCCTTTTCGAATTGTTTTCACATAATCAATTTTGAAAACACAAATACACGCCATCAGACAATTTTTTAAGTGTGCAAATTAGCTTTACGAAGACATACTTTAATCCCTATTAGGTTATTACAAGACAATTTAATTCAATGCGGAAAGTTTAAACAACACTAGATTCATCCAACCAAATCTTACAATGTCGCTTAGTCTGAAAAGTCTTGACATGATTAACTTTATTTGAAGACGCTCTTGGACATTTGCAAAGAGCCTGTAAATAAACCTAATGAGATACTACGTCGAAAAATTTGATATCGTTACTGGGTTTTAAGAGTCTCAACTACCCTTAGTCAAACTCAGAGTCTAGAAAAAAAACATTTGACAAAAAGATGTTGCAATAAGTTATAAAGTAGTCATGAAATTATCAATTTTGATGGTTTCGTTACACGTTCGACTCTGTGGCGAATCTTGGGATTCTTCTTTGGGGGACCAAATAATATTTTAAAAAATAAATTTAAAAATTATATATAATAGTAATAATTTTGCTAGCTAATAAAAACTTCAATTAGTTCCTTAACCTAAGTCATTACTTATTTAGTAGAAAGTATGAATATAGGACTTCTAATTATATTATATCTTCTATAACTTATGTATGATTAAAACTAATATTTGACAAAATTATGAATTTATTATAATTCTTACATCATTATGTTACAATGTAATTCATAAGTGTCTAAAAGAACCAATACTATAAATAAACAGAAATAATATAAGCATATGATACAAAAATATTTAGAAAAATTGACTGGAATAATTACAACTATGCTCATTCCACTCAAAATACTCCCAACCATGAGTTATTCTAGAATAATCCAAACTTTAGGGGCACCTTTCCAAAATAATCCAAACTTTATTTTTCTTTCCTTCAATGATCCATTTTGGGACTACTATACATAGTAGAATTAAGAATTGGATTGTTTTGAGAAGATATCACCAATAGTTTGAATTATTCTGGCATAACTCATAGTTGGGATTATTTTGAGCGAATGGTAGTTGGGATTATTCCAATCAATTTATCCTTATTATTTTAAACTCATTTTGATCATACACAAATTATAATTTTCGAATTTTTATATATATAACCCCAAATATAGATTTTAGATGATACAAGTTATTACTTATTTAATCATATAGTAAAATTTATGTATGCTCTGCTAAAATACATGGAATAAATAAAAACTCCTATAGCCCCTTATCTTAATTATGTACTTAGGCTATTTTTTGTTGATGTAATGTTTCTTTGTGAAACTTTGTGTACATTAGCTAATTTTGCCCCAGTAGCTACTCGTTTAGGTTTTCCTCGTTATCGTGGCATAGATGTAATGAGTCGTAGTGGGGGTTTAGTAGTTTGTTGGAAACCCTCGGTTGATCTCACCATCTTAGGTTGTACTCCAAATTTCATTTTGTGTAATGTTAATATGTTGGGTTTGGAGTATTTTCTGGTTTTCGTTTATGGTGCTCCTAAACCAGAACACCGGAAAACTATTTGGGATGCCCTCTCTTTGAACCCTATTTTACATAAACAAAAACTGGTCATTTTGAGTGACTTTAATCAACTTGAATATTTAAGTCAAAAAATGGGTGGTAATAACCAAATCAAAGGGGCTATGGACTTCTCTTTGTGGCTTTTGCAACATCGCCTTCTTGAACTCCCCTTTCATGGACCCCCATTTACTTGGACAAATAATCATTCTGGATCGGATGCTATTTTTGAACAGCTAGATCGTGCGTATTGTGATGACGCTTGGCGTCTAGCTTTGCCTGACGCTCGGGTATGGCATTTACCTATCTTCCTTTTAGATCATTCCCCCATCATCCTGGATTGTATGCCATCTCCTAGTCGCCTCAAATGCCCATACAAATTTGAAGCCTGGTGTCCTCCATTTTCTGACATCCAACATATTGTTACAACTGAATGCAATAAGGGTTGACAGGGTTCTCCTATTTTTATTTTTTTACGTTACCTCTGCGACATTAGGGATAACTGTCGTGAGTGGTGTCTCAATTACCGGCGTCAAAAGGGCTTACGTTGGAGTGTCATTCAAGATCAACTTTCACATACTCAATCTACTCTTACGGAGATCTATGTGCATCAAGAACTTCGTCTTCGCAAATCTTACGAGGACGTATGCCATATGACTCCAATGGCTTTATTGGAAACAACACTCCAAATCTAATTGGGATAGGTTTGGATCGGAGATCAGTCTACTGGACTGTTCTTCCGTAGCGTTAATCAACGTAGAGGGTTTAATCTTCTAAAAGGTATCACCTCGGGAAACAATGTTCTGGTCACGGAACCCCCCGCCATTGCTGATGTTTTTGTGTCCTATTTCTCCTCCTTTTTCACCCAGCCTCCAAGGACCCTTACAAATGACCTTGCATTGGATTGGCTGACTGATTTACCGCAAATCTCCTCACAACAGCAATTGGATCTTGTTAAACCAATATCGCGTGAAGAAATTAAGTCATCCCTTTTCTCCATGAAGTCCCTCAAAGCTCCTAGACCTGACGGTTTCCCTCCCATTTTATTTAAGCATCAATGGCTTATTTTGGGCGACAAGCTGGTAGTGACGGTTATGTCATTCTTTAATGGGAACTTCATGCTTCGAGATCTCAACCGTACTTTTATCACTCTCATCCCCAAGAATGATAGGCCGACAGAACTTGCCCAGTTCGGACCTATTAGTTTATGTAATATTGTCTATAAGGTCATCTCCAAGATCTTAGTCAATCGTTTAAAACTTGTCCTACCTTATTTAGTCTGTATGGACCAATATGCCTTTGTCCCTGGACGATTGATGAGTGACAATATCCTAATGAGTCATGAGGTCGTCTCCTGGCTTAACCGTCACCACACTGGACGTAAGTGCTATGCCGCTCTGAAAATTGACCTTAATAAAGCCTATGATATAGTTCGTTGGGATTTTCTACAAGCCACACTTTCTCCCATGAATTTCCCCCCTACCTGGATCCAATGGATCTCCCAATGTGTTACTACAGTCTTATTTCGTATTGATCAATGGAGTTCCTTCCCAACAATTTACCCCTTCTGCGGGTTTACGCCAGGGGACCCTCTTTCCCCTTATCCCTTTCTCCTGTGTATGGAAGTCCTCAGTCGGCATATCAATAAGGAGCAGCAGGACGGGATGATTCAGGGCATTTGCATCAGTCGGCGTGCACCACCCATTTCCCACCTATTTTTTTGCTGACGATGCATTATTATTTTTTCAGGCCAATCCAGATTCTTGTTCTCGTGTACGATCGATTCCGGATGCCTTCTCTCATATCTCAGGCGAAATGGTAAGTTTTGCTAAGTCTGCGGTTAAATTTAGCCGCAACACTCCTACCCATCTCCTTGATCATTTGCGTATTCCTTTGGTCATTTCTTCTACTGCAAAATTGGGTCAGTATATCGGCTGCCATTTGGAATTAACAGGTAAGTCTCTTGCCCTATTCCATTTCCTCATTGAACGCGTGCAACAAAAAATATCTTCCTGGAAGTTTTTAATACTTTCTCCGGCAGGACGTCTTCTTCTTATTAACTCCGTCCTCGCTAATTTGGCTTCTCATATCATGGCGGTCTTCATTATCCCTAAGTTTGTTGTTAAGAAATTAGGTTCCTTATTGCTTAAGTTTTGGTGGACCGGAGTTGGTGATCGACGACCTATCTATTGTGTAAAATTTCTGAGCTTCATAAACATAAAACTAAGGGTGGTTTAGGCCTCCGTAATCTTGAGGCCCTTAATTCAGCATCTCTCGTGCGCACTGTTTGGCGAATTCACCAAAACCCTCGAGTGAAGGTTAGTCAACTGCTTTCTGCTAAGTACGGGAAGTCCCCCTTGCGACATACAGGTCAATTCCCTTCCCCTCCCTATTGGCGTTTCCGAGGCTTGGTCACAACCTCTCACAAATTCCTTAGGGGCTTTGCTTCCCGTATCATTAGTGGCCAATAGACACACATTCTAAGTCCCGGTTGGATTGGGGACTTTCTAGTTACTCTTAAACCCTCTGTGCCTACTTCTTTGTCTTTGGTTAGTCATCTCATCACCACTCAATGAACTTGGAATGCTCCGTTAATTTGGCAATCTGTTTCACCTCCTACTGCTCAACGTATTCTCGCCATTCCACTTCCTTCTGCACCATCTGACAATGAGGATCAGTTGTTCTGGCATTTCACTAAAGATGGGGACTACGTGACCCGATCCGGGTACTGGTGGCTCATTCATGGAGACCTAGAGGCTCCTGTCGATACTTTCTGGCGTGTGTTCTGGAAGCAGAAACTTCCTCCCAGATGGCAAATATTCTTGTGGCGCCTTCTCCATAATCTCCTCCCTACTACTGATAATTTACGAAAGCGACAAATGGATATCGCTCCAAATTGAATATTGTGTGGCTCAGGGGCTGAAACGTCAGCACACTTGTTTCCGGATTGTGACATTACTATACGGTTATGGGCTTCTTCTCTGTTAGGTATCCGCAGCAACATTAGTCACATGGGCTTGTTTGATTGGATGAAATAATTCTTCATCTACTTTTCCAAGCATTCAAGGGATCACTCATACCCTATTTTTTACCTTTGTCTCTCTACTCTGGGCAATCTGGTGTCACCGTAACTCCATCATATTTCTCCATTCATCACCTTCCCCCACTGGTATTCTTGAACACCATTAGACGTTACTTCACAGTTTCTCTGTGTTTTCCAGGAAACTACAAAAGTTGGATTCCGGGTGCGGCCGTCTTCCACCTCCGACTTATGTAGCAGGGCTGCCTATTCATTCGCCGTTTCCCCGTTTACTTGTTGATGGAGCATGGAAGCAACACACTACTGGTTCAATTCACGCTGCTATTGGTTGGAAATTGATTCTTTTCGATCAATGTTTACAAGGCTCGTACCGTGTTTTCGCCTTATCTCCCCTCCATGCGGAATTACTCGCTCTGTCAGCTGGTCTCCATGCTGCCCATTCGCATTGCTCCTCATTGCGGGTTGGGGTCGACCCTCCGACTTTGTCACCGCGCTTTCTTATCCTACTTCTACGCAACCTTTGCTACAAAAGCTATTAAGCAATATCCTTGTTTTAATTTCTAGATTTCAGTCTTTTGTTTGTATTAAGGTTTCTCGTCTAGTTGTTAAGGACGCACATGTGCTTGCTACGCAAGCCCGTCGTGCCTCTTAGCCTTGTTGTTATATCGTTTCTTTGTCCAAAAAAAAAATTACTAAAAAAGTGAAAACCTTAATTTTACACAAAGGCTTGCCGCTTACCGCTTACAATTACCAGTGAACAATTTGCAAAAATGCTAGCGGAATTTTCCTTCGTTTGCAATTCAATATTGTTTTTATATAGTACATCAAGCATAATGGAAAAGTAACAACAGTTGAAAGTAGAATGGTAGGTGGACAGTAACAATGCCAACAACTAAACATTACTACATAAGACATAGTTTAGGCTATCAAAAAAAAAAAAGAGTTTAGGTCTTAACCTCTTAGAGCATAACTATTGGGATTATATTGATTATTGTATTTACTAGTTGTATTACGGGCTGTTTTTTTTGACAGAATATTATTATGAGCTGTTTAGTTAGTCTTGTTAATCTTAAGCCCGTTTAGCTATACTCTGTATTTTGTATATATGCCTTAAGCCTAATGAGAAAAGCTAAGCCTCAACATTCACTAAATATTAACAATAATCGGTAGTTGATCTAGAATATAAGATCGTCAATTAGTTTATTTTTTTCTCACTCTTGCACTTCACTAAAGATATACTTCCTCTGTTTCTTTTTAAGTGCTACTTTTCTTTCCACTTCTCGTTCGAGACACATTTTGTATGGGGTTTTTCTTTAATTATGCATTTGTAAAATTATGACAACAAGATATTAAAAATGTATACAACAAAAAGAAAAAAACAAAATCCAACAAGACAATATTTTTTCTTATGCATAAATTGTAAAAGTCAGTCAAACTATAATGGATGAATAGTAGCAAAGTCAATATGTAGCACTTAAAAAAGAAACGGAGGAAGTATTATTGATGATCCCATTATTTCTTCACCCAATAAATGATCTACAATTTTGGATCTTGACATTCTATTTCCTACTTTTTTCCATACCCCACCATACATTTGCTTTCCTCAATTACATTTCCATCAATATTTTTTTATTAATTAAGAACAATTAATGACTTTATATTTAATTAATTTATGTATTTATGATTAAATAATATGAGCAAACTTAATATCATTAGTATGGTTAATGTTAATATCATACAAGTATTAATCATATTATATTTTGAATAATATTGGTGTTTTCTATGAGAAAATATATTTTTAGAGAGTAAATAAGTGTTTTAAGGAAATTATTTTAAAGATGAAATGTATGAAAGTAAATCAATATTGGTATCTTTTCATAGAGGGGAAAAAACCCATTGCTAAATTATTTTTAAAAATGATAATTATTCATTACAAATGATAATTATTCATTAGCCATTGGTTGAAGTGTGACCAATGGTTGCAAATGGAGTAAAAAAGGAAGTGGGTCCCGCGTTATAGTCTCTTTGTCTAACACATGGAAAATGGAGGTGAAACTTGGATGAATCCTCTGGCAGCGTGAGTGTGGTGCAGGGAGGAATGGGCGAAAATCTGGATAGTGGGATTGATCAGATTTTCATGCTCTCTCATTTTTTTTCTCTTTTTTATCGTCTCTTTCCGGGAGATCTAGTCTTTACATCATCTAGTGGGTATGCTCTTAGGATTTTAGAGATACTAATATAACCCATTGGACGATGGTATGTAGGTTGATAATTCCAACAGTATACAATAACTTTTATTAGGTCATATACTTTCTCCGTCCCATATTACATGATACAATTTGACTAGTATAAAGTTGTAGAAGTGTTATTTGACTAACTTATATTATTGAGAGTAATTAAATATTAGTACATAAAGTACATGTTAGTGGGGCATATCATGGGGTATGGGGGTGGGTGGAGTTTTAAAATCAATTATATGTGGGCCCCATTAATATTTAAAAATAATATTTCTATTGTACTCACATACCATTTATAGAAGTGTATCAAGTAATGTGGGACAGACGAATAAAGAAAGTGTATTATCTAATATAGGACGGATGGAGTGATATTTTACGCATGTAAACTTATCAGGGGCCATGCCCCCACCAGCCTTACTGAGGCGTTTCTGTACACGTGGACATAACCTCAAGAGACTTATTCTAGAGTCTTAGGAAACCATTTGAAAGCATATGCATGATACACAATAGACTCAATTCTTATTCCTTTTAGAAACCTAGCTCAACTTAGTACTTAAACTAGTTCTTAGGTTCGGGCTATGCCCCGGGTTTTGCTTGTAAAATATATTAATTTTAAATAACTAAAAGCATTTTATTTGGACATATGTAAGTTAAAAAACAAAATAATTCATATTAACATATACATTTAAGTAATGTACTTTAACTTGTGGTTTAAGAAGAAAAAAAAAACTAAAAATTGAAACAACTTATCATATTGATATTATGCAATTAGTTTTAGTTTGATTCTTGATTGTCATTCAAATCCCACAATAATATATTTAATTGTGATAAGAGAAGCACCAATGAAGTATGTGGTGGAGTAGTGGTTAAAAACTTTCTTTCCTGTGTTGAGGTTATGAGTTCGAAACTTCATGTTGACAATATTTATGACTTATCTTTTATGATAATGACACAAACAATATGCATTTAAAGAAGGGGGAAGTTCCTTATGGCAACCTGCAGTTCTTGTCAACGCCTTTTAATATATATTTATAGATAGATGACTCCTTCCGTCCTTTTCTTACTAGCTCAGGGATCCATGATACGTAAAATAAATTATAACTTGATTCCAAATACTAGTGGGCCCTTACTAAATAAATTCTCTTCATAGTAAGTCCTTTCTTAATAAATTCTTATGCAAGCTATATATTCAAGAGCAACTTTAAATAAATACTAATAATGCTCAAAAACAATAATAGTCAATAATGTACTTATCGAACATCGAGATAACTCAAAACTTTCATATCTACTCCATTTTCTAAGTTCACAACATAGTTCAAACCATTATAAGGCATAAGCAACCTCTCCTTATTTCACATGCTCAACAAAGGATCCTTAATTAAAACTATTAATGTCAAAGGTCAAGTTGTGTGTGTCTTGCTAACACACATAAATAACCAATAAGAGCCTCAACTGCTTCTGTTATGCTTCAAACCTATCAATAACAAAGTACAAACAATTAGTACATCCAACACACTGCAAGGCTAATAATATACTCTCTCCATCCCAGAAAACCTTATATACTTAATCGAGCACGTAGTTTTAGATGATAAGTTATTGTTTGGTTATCAATTCTATTTTATTTAAAAGGTAGATGTGATAGAAGTTATGATGCTATTATTTTATTTGGATGTAAGAGAGTATTGGGTCGTGGTTGAAAAGTCAAAACAATAAAGTAGTAGTGGTTCATGTCCAAAAATAGAAGTGTATAGAGGTTTTTGGGACGGGTGAGAAAGGAAAGCTGTTTGAGCCTTTTGATTGGTAATAGCACCCGTAATTCTGATTATGTTAGTGACCATACGGCATATGTTGAATTATGAGCGTTAAGACTTAACCATAGCTTAACCGTGCTCTAATCTCTCGAATCTTGACCTAGGTATTGAAAGTTGTTTGAGCCTTTTGATTGGTATAAGCAATGGTGGACCAAACTAGTGCCCTAGACCTTTAATGAATAGTTTAATCCCACTTTTATGTTGCTTCCTTTAGTTTAATTAGTAGTTCATCTGATTCTTGACCGATTTCATCTGAAGTAGCTTTTTAATTGAATATTAAGTCTGAAAAATTGTCTTCCTGTGCATTCGACCCTACTTCTCTAACTACCGTTTGTTAGAGGACTTTAGGATTACTTTTGATTAGATGATACGACTTTAGCCTGTCAGGGAACATCGAGTGTCTGTTTTAAGAGTTTTCTTTAGGATTACTTCATGCTTGCAAGGTGTTAGCCTTATAAAAGTTTATGGTTGTGATACCACTTGTTGGAACGCAAGGGAACACTCAAGAGGGGGTTTGAATTGAGTTGCTATTTTAAATCGATTTCTCGCAAAAACAAACTTATTTATGAGTTGTGCTGTACACTGTGCCACTGACACTGTTGTTTCACTTAGAACTATGTTACACACAGTAAAATGTTATAATACAGAGTGTTTGTCATCATCAAAATAATACGAACTTAGAATCCCAACACTCATTTTTTTTTTGTTTTCTCTAATTCAATCTTATTATCTCCACAATATTATATTTTCTTTGATCAAACTATCTTTAAATCCTCTCTTTCTTTATATGTATACATAAACACTTTTTGAAAAATATATATTAACTCCTAAAAAGATCCCATATCAAAATAATGATAACTTGATCGAACTCGTGAAAAGAATTAAAGTTCATATTTCTTAAACTTCATACTTCAATCTCGAAGTATTCCATCAAAATATTTATAATATAATTCACTAACGAGATATAATTCCCTTTTCCGCAAATGTACAATCAAATTTATATTTATCTTCACTTGATCAGGCTAATAATTCTAATTACCAAGCAAGAAAACCCTCTTAAAACGAGGGCTATTACACTATTATTCAAATACAACACTTATAGCCTCCACGTCAACGATCCGAGAGCAATATTGACTGGCTTGTTGCTACGTGAGACGGTTTTACCCCCATAACTAATATCATCGTTCCATGAAAACTAACGGTTAGAATTTTATTTTCAAAGGGAGGGAGGGAGGTAGGAGAAACTGCTTTGTATTAACTTTCTTGTGGTAGCAAGAAATAATTATTTGAGAAGTTTTAGCTAAGTAGAAAAGAGGCTAACAAAAAATAAAAATGTAGTTGTCAATTGTTCAGAATTAAGACAATTTGGAAGTGTACAATACAATGACACATCACAGTGATCAAACATATATATTCACATATAAGAAGTAGTATAAACCTTCAAAGTTCAAACATATTCGATCTCCAGGCCAATATTCTAGTATAGGAGGAGTACATTTAGTTAGATAGCAGTAAAGAAAGCAAAGCACACAGACATATTATTAGTTTATTACATAAGTGGTAACTTGTAATATGTAAATAGCTTCCGAAGCTACTAAACGCATTTACCCGTCAATCCCATGTAGGGCATGTCGCAGCTTAAACCATCGCAACACCTATCCAAGGCACCGCAAGAATCTCCGGTTCTGGGGCACCATTTGCAATATGGTGGTCCCAGGAAAGGTAGAAAGCCGGACGGTGTGCAGCGGTACCCAAAGCAACATGGTTGATCGGAGCACGAAGAATCACCTGATGCGCAAGTCAGAATTCCTTCTGCCCGGGTTGCGGCAGATTCAAGCACAATAATGTCAGAAGTGGGAAGTTGCTGCAGGAGAAATTCCTCAACATATTTACCGTCAACTGCCTCAGTGCTTACCATTGCAATGGTTGCAACGGTAAGGACCAGGATAATCTTAACTATTTTTTCCATGAATGATTAATTTCACTGATCTTTTTGGTAAAGGTATTACTAATTTGTAAGGAAGACTGATGTGAGAATAAAACTTGGGTAACCCGCCCTTCTTATAACCCTTCAAAATTCATGCATTCTTAAACTAATGACTCTTTAGATTATCATTATTAACAAAATTATTAATATTAAGGACGAGGTATGGCAACTTGGCCACTTGGGAAACCACGAGAACCTCGTCTTCCCTGTCATTCTCATGATCGATCATCATGTTAGCATCTCCTACTAACTTTCATTGTGACACTTTACATATTTTATCGCTTAAAGACTAATATGATGTACTATACATATACATATACATATATTAATAACTCAACCACTCTTACTATTTAAACGATTTTCATATTTATTGTTGACTTTTTGCATGGGTGAAGAAATTGCTTATTATATTAGGTAGAGATGGCAATCGGATTATTCAAGCAGGGTAAATTTTCTGGTCCTTTTCGCTTGGGACTTTTTCTGTCGAGTCCAAGCATTCGGGTCCGATGTTTGTATCAAGAAATATTTGAGAGTGTTATTTATCTTAAATTTAAATGATTATGGTGTGGGCAAAGTTTGCAATGCGCCACGTGTCACTTACTCTTTGCTTTCAATAGCATGTTCATCTCATACATCAAAAATTTGTAAACATTGGTGATGAGAAGATTTGATTTAATACCTTAAATGTTGAAGATAGAAAACTATCCATCACTTCACTACACTATTCTGACTTCTTTCTTCAATATTAGATTATTAATGGTGATGTTATATGTTTTCACTGCGAACAAAGAGTTATGCTATATTATTGTGGCATGGTCAGAAGCTATTCATGAACAACTTCATGGATGGCTGCTTTTTCTTGGGTTACATGAGAGACATCGATGCTCTGTCATTTTTGGTGACCCGTTCGGGTCGGGTCGTCTAGCCCGGTTTTTGGGCGTAGAGTGGGCTAAGCTTTAGCTCCTTTTAGGTTGTGGCTTCGCATCATCCATGACTATTAAATTTTTTTTTTTACATAATCTAATAATGCAAATTAATTATAAATGTTGATTAATTTTATAGTTAACTTTTTATTCAATTAAAATAATGAAAGGTTCCTTTATTAGTGTTTCTTAAATTTGTTAAATTGACTAATTTTACGAAAGTTATTAATATGATTAGTATTTCCTAAATAATTTCTAACTTAAAGTTGTTAAGTTTTATTATTATTAATTTGGAAAGTACTCATTAATGGTGAGTCCAGTATAAATATTGGGTAAATAAATATTAATGCTCATATATATATACATTCATAACTCAACCACTCTTACTATTTAAACGATTTTCATATGTATTGTTGACTTTTTGCATGGGTGAAAAATTCCCTATTATATTGGGTGGAGATGGCAATCAGATTGTTCGAGTAGGGTAAATTTCTGGTCCTTTTGGGTTGGCACTTTTTTCTTTCGGCCCCAAGCATTCGAGTCCGGTTTTATGAATCCAACAATACTTAAAAGTGCATTTATCTTAAATCGTAATAGTAACAAATATAAAATTTGAGTAAATAATTATGGCGCGGGCAAAGTTTGCAATGGGGCCACGTATCACTTACGTACTCTTTTCTTTCAATAGCATGTTCATATCATACATCATATACTTATAAACATTCTAGATGTTCATTCGAAGTATGAAATTTTGGATGTTTTGTGCCTTCTTTTTTATAATGCCAAAAAGGAGAAGATTTGGTTTATAGCTCTATATTAATGCATGCTAGATGTTCATTCTCATGTAATCATATCATGTTACTTGTTGTGTTGATATTTTACCATGTTTTGACCCCCATTTAAAAACTGAAACGATGCATTTCATGCATGGTTCTGCTATATTCCACTAGATTTTATGCTTGTTTGTAGTTTGGTGTCTTTTTGAGTTAATTCAGAGAGATTAGAGCTATCTGGAGGTGGAATGGACCATTTTGGAGCATGTAGATGATCGTTAGAGACTCATGATCGCGTTCGAGTTCATTTGGATGCATTTAGAGAGTCATTTGGGATCCGTTCAATCAGGACCCGATCGGGTTTGACATGGGTCCGATCGGGTTGGACCCTGTACCTGATCGGGTTGGACTAAAACCTGATCGGGGTTGTGTCAAATTTAGTCCTTTTCAGACTCCTATCTTTATTTTATTAGTAGAGTATAAATAGGTTTCGTTTAGCAATTGTAACCTAATCCGAATTACTCAATTTTAGACTCTTATTATTCATAGTTTAGACAAAACACTTTTAGTTTCCTTCTCAATTACTTTGTTATTATTTACTTTTGAAGATTGAAGACTTCGGATTCATCAATTAAATTCAAGTTTGATTTCTCTATTTCCTCTTTCTATTTCTTAATTATGTTTTCGATTATACTTTTTGTTGCTACCACCATGATTAGTGAGTAGTTCTAGTTCTAGGATTGAGTTGAGCCTTAACATGAATTGATCGCTTTATTTCTATTAATTTCATGTTATCGAATCGTTCGATTAGGGTTTGATAGGTTTGTTTTCATCTTCATTTTGCCCTAGTTTTTATTATTAATGAAAGTTGGAATTGAAATTGGGATTTCATTGTAGCAATTTGTTATTTTGTCGATTGAGTTCATCAATGAAAGTTGGGATTCAATCTAGTTTAACTTGTCATTGGTTGAGATTCGCACATGAAAATAGTGGGCATCGAGGTTGAGATTTTCATTGGCATTGATTCTTAATACATCTAATATTGTATGTTAGCCATGAAAATAGGAAGCATGCATATTAGTTAGGCCTTTTGTAGTCACAAAAGTGGTCTTAAGGTAGTTCTTATTTGAAAGAATGTCATCTCGCCTAAGTTTCGATTCATTGACTGGAATGTAAGTTGTGTCTAATCAATTCATGTTAGTGGTGACGCTCAAACTTAGTACTTTATTATCATAGTAATCATCATCATTTTATGCTACTTATTAGTTTAGAAAGTAGTTTAATAGACTTTACCATCGATATAGAATTGTCTAGCTATTTCATAGTCTAGAGTCAGCTAGTGTTTAATCTTGCAGCTCCCTGAGTTCTACCCGTTAGTACTACGACACCGTTCACTTGCGGCATTAAAATAAAACACTAACAATTTTTTGGCACCGTTTTCGGGGAGGCTAAGGATTAGAATTAGTTTGATTATAGATTTAATAGACTACACCTTTTGCCTTTGTTTTTCTTTTCCTTTTGCTGTTTGACTTTTTTCTTCTAGTCGTTGTTTCTGAATGCACAGACGCTCGAGATTAGTAGATAATCTATACTTCGACCCTGAAATTGAAGCCACTGCAAGAACGGGCAACGCAGAAAGAAGAAGAAAACAGTTAGAGGAAAATCAAAGAGAGACAATGGCTCGTCCTCTCAAAGACTATAATATGCCTGGGTGTTATATCATCATCTAGCATTGCCAGGCCTGCTGTAGAGGCTAATAATTTTGCGATTAAGATCGAGTTGATTCAGTTCATTCAGCAAGATCAGTTCAGTGGCAATCCTACAGAGAATCCAAATGATCGCATCAATTCTTTTCTGGAGAAGTATGATACAGTGAAGATAAATGGGGCCTCTGAAGAAGCAGTTCGACTTCGTTTATTTCCCTACTCATTAAGGGATAACGCGAAGGAGTGGTTGAAGAAACAAGAAGCTAATAAGTACACCAACTGGAATGCCTTGGCCACTGCTTTCTGCCGCAAATATTTCCCACCAGGGAAAACTGCCATGTAACACCCCGTACTTTTATATATTATCAGTAAATATCTATGTTAAATTATTTTATAAAAAAATATTTTAACTGTCTTTTATGAAATTATTTTTCTTTCCCATTTTGACTTTATCTTAGAAATAGCCCAAAACCTATATGTAGTTGGATTAGGTGTAATACCCATACCCATTAGGTTTAGTGATACAAAACTATAAATAAAGAGAGAGAAGAAAACAAAAGAAAAATCTAGGACTAAATAAAATCACATACCTGCAATTGCAACCAGCGGACTCCTGGAGCGGATAAGATGTACAAGGATCTCAAGCGGACTTTTTGGTGGCCTCATATGAAGACAGATGCCGCTAAGTACGTCTCGAGATGCCTGACTTGTCAGAAGGTCAAGAGTGAGCATAAGAGGCCTCAGGGAATGATTCAGCCTTTAGAGGTTCCACAGTGGAAATGGGATTCGATCTCTATGGATTTCGTTTGTGGACTTCCAAGGACACCGAACGGGAATAATATGATTTGGGTGATTGTGGATCGTCTTACCAAGTCTGCTCATTTTGTTCCCATGAAGGATACTTGGAAGCATGAGCATTGGCCGCTGCTTAAAGAGAGCACGTGATTAGACTTCATGGTGTTCTGAGCGATATTATTTCAGATAGGGATCGTAGATTTTTGTCTAACTTTTGGCAGAAGCTCCAGGAAGCTCTAGGGACTAAGTTGAAGATGGGTACAGCTTTTCACCCTGCTACAGATGGTCAGACAGAGCGCACTATTCAAACATTGGAGGAACTGTTGAGAGCGTGTGCCTTAGAGTTTCAGGGTTCTTGGGAGGATAAACTTGATCTGATAGAGTTCTCGTACAATAATAGTTACCATTCTACCATTCAGATGGCTCCGTATGAAGCTTTGTATGGTCGTCGATGTCGTACTCCTTTGTGTTGGAGTGATATTGGTGAGACTGTTGTGATTGGAGCAGAGATGATTCAGGAGACTAATGAGCAAGTAAAGCTCATCCAGCTGAAAATGAAGGAGGCACAGGATAGACAAAAGAGCTATGGAGATAAGCATCGTCGTCATGAGGAGTTTGAGGTAGGAGAAAAGGTGTTGCTTAGAGTTTCTCCTATGAAGGGAGTGATGCGATTTGGGAAGAAGGGCAAGATGAGCCCTAAGTTCATTGGTCCTTATGAGATTTTGGAGAGGATAGGAGAAGTTGCTTATAGATTGGCGTTGCCACCAGGCGTTGATCGTGCACATAACGTATTTCGTATTTCGCAGTTACGTCGATACATTAGTGACCCTTCACATGTGCTACAGCCCGAGTCTCTACAGTTAGATGATAACATGACTTATGAGGAGTTTCCAGTTCAGATTCTAGATCAAAAAATTCGGAAAACTCGCAAAGGTGAGACAAGGATCGTAAAGGCGTTATGGTCAAATCACAACTCGGAGGAGTGTACTTGGGAAGGCGAGGATGACATGCGTCTTAAATATCCCCATCTCTTCACCGAGGTAAACTCCTAGTTACGAGGACGTAACTCCCTTTTTAGGGGGGTAGAATGCGTACTTATGTCGCGTTTTTAGTGTCGAAAGTTTTTATAATACAAGTTTAGTTGTTAATTTGTTATGTCTTTAATTCTCTACTTGTTATATTAGGATGGTAAGATTTAAAGTTTTATATTTCAATTGTCTAGTAGTTGTGTAACCCATAGAGTTAATGAGCTATTTTGAAAAACAAGAGTTTAAGTTTGCATTGTTTGATTGTGTGATTTATTCTTTAAGTTTCGGAACGAAACTTATTTTAAGGGGAGTAGATTGTAACACCCCGTACTTTTATATATTGTCAATAAATATATATATTAAATTATTTTATAAAAAAATATTTTAAATGTCTTTTATTAAATTATTTTTCTTCCCCATTTTGACTTTATCTTAGAAATAGCCCAAAACCTATATGTAGTTGGATTAGGTGTAATACCCATACCCATTAGGTTTAGTGATACAAAACTATAAATAAAGAGAGAGAAGAAAAAAAAAAGAAAAATCAAGGACTAAATAAAATCACATACCTGCAATTGCAACCAGCGGACTCCTCCTCGACGCCATACCATACTTTCCACTTCAATGCTCTTGTTCAATTAGATAAGTTGTTGAATTTTGCTAATTCATCATCCATCATCACACATACTACCATTCATCATCCATCACCATAGCACCTCTATTTTGTTAAAAAAAAGGCCCTTTTAGGCGTGCATTCTTCGGCTTGAATTCCGGGTCAAAGGAGGCGAATTTCGGGTCTTTCTACACTCTTCTATATTCCAATTACTCTAATAATCAAGTAAGGTTCTTTTCCATATTTTAATTTTTGATTTGTATCGATTTTCAAATTGGGGTTTTTATTAAATTAGGGTTCTTGAGAAAATTGATTTGGGGAAAATTTATACTATACTCAATTTGTTTAATTGGTTGATGTTTGTATATGTATTTCGGATTAATTAGCATATCTATGAGTTTATTTTGCAAAGATTAATACTTTTGAAATTATTATGAATTCTTGTTATATTAGATTGATGGGTAGTTTCGTATTTTGAGTTATTAGTTGAAATATAGTTTACATTATTATAGTTATTGTGACTTTAAATGTTATTTTAAAATTATTGAGTATATTGGATTAGTTGTTAGTTGTTAATTTTAAATCCTAAGTTGAAGTTTTGGCATATAGTTAGTGTAGGTTATTGTTGTTGTTGTAGTCATGGTTGTAGGGAATTGTTGTTGGTATAGGGTGAATGAGAAGGAGTTAGTTAGTGGGAAAATAAAATGGATGATATTAGAGTCAAAATCAGTTTGACTTTTGTTCACCAATTTGAGTTTTTGTTGACTTTTGTGTTCTATTGACGTTGAGTCGTTTTCAAAATTAGACAAATCTCATTAACTACGTTAGGTTATTTGTATGTGAATTACGTGAAGTATAGTCAAGTGACTTATACTATATTATATTATATTGTAGATTGTGGGTTCGTAGAAGAACCTTATTGACGTGAGATAGAGTTTGGTTGATTGTGGTTGCTGAAGAGGTAAGATTTCTTACTAAGACTTGTACAGTGAATTTTAGAAAATGGTTTATATTGGTTTGAAAGCGATATTGAGATTCAAAAAGGTTTTATGTGGCTTATATCTTGAGATTTGAAAGAGGTTCTACATTGTTTATATAATTAGATTTTAATTGTTTTGACGATATTTATTGTGAAAGAAATTATGAGATTATTTATGAGATTCAAAAGGGAGGAAGTTCCTCATATGCTAAGTGGAGATTTAAAAGGAGGATGTTCCTCATTGTTACAGGTTTTGAGTAAACTAGAATGTTTCTGTTTACTTAATTATGATTTATCATGTTTTATAAGAATGTTTTTGTGGGGTTGCCGCTAAGCGGTATTCCTCGGGTTTGGAAGTAGGTTGAGTTTTGTCTCAACCATTATTTAGTAGTTGGGTGTATGTTGATCAATACACTTGTCATTTGTCTTCCTTCTTGGTTCGTTATCAAGTTAGGGGTATGCATACTAGGAGCTTTGGTGTTTACCTGTCTCGTGAGCCTAGCTAGCTCATTGGACTTTAATACTTCCTACTCACAAATTTCAAAACAGTTACATTTTAAATGTATTTAAAGAATTGCTTCAGAAAGACAAAAAGATTGAAAGTTGAGTTTTATTGGAAAGTTGTTTTATTTTGTATATTTAATTTGTACAGGTTGGAAATGAATTTGTAAGATATTCCTATATATCTTACCTGCACATTGGATAGTTTTGTTTTAGTACAATATGAAATCTTGCTCAGCCTTTTGGCTGATACTATAGTGTTCAATATGCAGGGACTTGAAGGTGGTTAGCTCAAGGTTGGGTTAAAGGGTGCGATGGTTTTATTTATGCTTTAGTAGATTTAATAAGACTTCCGCTGTTATTCTTTTGACTTTAGTATTTTTATTTCAGTCTGTAATAATTATTTAGATTCTAGTTAGTTTAATTAGTTAAACCTTATTGACTATGTTTTTTAATTAGAACCTCTTGCCTTGCGGTGATTATTTAATTATCGCGGCGTAGCACCTTTGGAATTTCCTTAAATTATTTACTCCCTCCGTCCCCCAAAGGATTTCCCATTTGCTTTTCTTGAAGTCAAACTTTGTAAACTTTGACCATAAATTATAACTAATATATAATATAAATAATTGTCATAGGTGATCTTGTTAGATTTGTATTAATAGGTACATTCAAAATATCAACATTTTATCATTTTTATTAATAAATAATAGGAGATATAAGCGGTCAAAGATGTGCATTGGAGACAGCGCAAAAAGCAAATGGGAAATCCTTTGGGGGACGGAGAAAGTATTATATTACCTTTTTTTTAAAGTAGCGAAATTTCATGGGTGTTACATGCCAAGCTACGAAATGCAATCACATCATTCACTCAAATGGATGGTGAAACACTTTATGAAGCTTGGGAGAGGTACAAAGACTTGCAGAGGCAGTGCCCACATCATGAGATCCCTACTTGGCTTATCATTCAGACATTCTACAATGGGTTGGCTCATGAGGACCGCACTTCTATTGATGCTGCTGCTGGGGGTGCTCTTATGGCAAAGACAGCTGAAGAAGCCCAAGAATTGATAGAGGAGATGGCTGCTAACAATTATCATTGGTTCAGTAAAAGGTCATCAACAAAGAAAGGAGGCAGATATGAGGTCGACGCAATAACTTCTCTCTCTAGTAAAGTTGATGCATTGACTCAGCAAATCAAGCAGATGTCTGGCGGTGCTAGTGTGGAGATGAATGCCATGCAAGGGAATAATGCTCATGGGTCCGCTGAGATTAGTATCATGGAACAAGAGCAAATCAATGCTCTATATGGTAATGTTAGACCTATGAACGACCCATACTCAAATACTTACAACCCTGGTTGGAGGAATCATGAGAAATTTTCTTGGAGCAACAATCAAAATCATGCACCACAACATTCCACTCCTCTAGGTTTTCAGCAAAGGCCACAAGGTCAATCCTCTCAACCATCTCCTCAGAAGTCTTACACGGATACTTTATTAGAAAAGTTGCTCGCTAATTCAAACGAGACCAATAAGAAGTTTGGCAGAATAGACGCCCACAATAAAATAGTTGACACTCAGATATCATAGCTAGCTCAGCAAATGTCCCATGTGACCCAACAGATAGCCCAACTTCAGAGGACACCACCCCAATTTTCGGGACAACCAGAACTGAATCCAAAGGGTCACCAAAATGTTAGTGTAATCACATTGAGATGTGGGAAGACTTTGAAGGAACTAGAAAAGAATTCTGAGGGTTTGAATGATTTGGTTGCTAAGGAAGATGTCATGAAAGAAGTTGAGAAAGAACAATCGAAGCCAACTAGAGAATATGTGAAGCCGGCACCTTTCCCTCATCTTTTGCCCAAGGCTCGAATTGAGAAGAAATATGGTAAGTTCTTGGAGTTATTGAAGGGAATGCATCTCAACATCCCTTTTCTTGAGGTAATTGCTGAAATTCCTGCCTTCGCTAAGTTCTTGAAACAGCTTGTGTCGAGTAAGAAGAAAAACATTCAAGAAGCATCTATAGTGGAGCTATCTAAGGAGTGCAGTGCCATACTACTGAACCATCTCCCTCCTAAACTGGGCGATCCTGGAAGTTTTTCTATTCCTTGCTCCATAGGAGATGTGAAAATCGAAAGGGCACTCTGTGATCTTGGGGCTAGTGTCAGCATTATGCCTAATAAAATATTCTAGAAACTGAATTTGGGTACTCTAAGCCCCACTCGTGTCTCCCTACAATTAGCTAATCGGTCTGTGAAATACCCTTTGGGTGTTGTGGATGATGTACCCCTCCAAGGTGGTGAACTTACTATCCCTTGCGACTTTTTTGTCTTGGATATGCCAGAGGATGCAAAGACCCCAATCATACTTGGTCGACCATTTCTTGCCACCGTGGAGCTTTAATTGATATGAAGAGTGGAAAATTATCTCTGACTGTGGGTGAAAGCAAGGTAGAATTTGAGCTCCATACAACACTCAAAGCTCCTTCTTTGGGAGATACTTGCAATAGAATTGATGTTGTGGAGAAAGGGGAAGACAAGGCCCCTGGTCTATCGTTAGTGGTGCTACAGATGGATGTCATGGCTAAGGGGTACTCTAACCCCCCCCCCCCCCCCCCGACGTAAACCCTGGCCAGAAATGGTATAAGAAGTGGCTTAAGAAATGTTCCGATAAGCAAGTAAGGAGAGGTGAATTTCATAAGGGGAGTAAGCAAGAGCTTTGTATATCTCGCCCTTCAGACGCTGACTAATTAGAATGATAGTCGAGCTCATTGACTCTAAAAGAGTGCTTCTTGGGAGGAAACCCAAGCTTTGTAGGTAGTCTTTTCTTTCTCTTATTTTTCCTTACTTTTGTATCTTTTGGAGTGTGTGTGAGGGAGTGATCTAATGCATTGGTGTGAGAGAAAATAGTGTGCAGAGACTTAAACATGTGAATTAACGAGTTTTGATAGCAACTTAGTTGGGTTACTGAACACCCTATTAAGTTTGATGCAGCAAAAGTGAAAAATAGGCAAATAGGAGAGTGAATTTGAGAGGATTCAGAGGAAAAACGAGGAAAACTAGGCAAACCCGATCGGGGCCAAAGCCAACCCGATCGGGTCAGGGTGCCAAAATTACATCAGTGGGACAATAACTTTTTACAGAGTGAAACTTGATCGGGGCTAAAGCAACTCGATCGGTTCATGTTCGGGCAAAGTACAACCTGATCGGGGCCAATGTAAACCCGGTCGGGTTTTTCGTCAAAGTTTTTTTCCAAAGAAGCAGTAACTTTTACATAAGAAAAACCGAACGGTCCAATCCCAACCCGATCGGGTTCTTGTCGGGGGAACTGTAGGTTTTTAGAGTCGAACTAAGACCCGATTGGGTTTGGAATTTTTTTCGGAAGAAATAAAAAAAAATTAAAAAATTTATTTAAAATTTATTTTTTTTCGAAAAAAAAATTGCCAAGAAAGCATGAACTTTTGTTTCTCCATCTTCTCTCGTTCCCCACTTTCTTTCTTCGCACTTCCTTCTTTTTCCATCACTTTTCTCTCCACCTTCCTCCCTCTAGAATTCCCCCACCTTCTCTCTATGTTTACATCACCTTGCTCTCACCCGGTGGTGGTACTTATCGCGATGGTGACGGCCAGTGATCGTTCACGATCTTCTCACAAGCACTAGGGATAGTGCTTGGACTGGCTTGGGGGAGGCTTGATCACTGCCCTTGTATACATACACTCATAGAGGTACATTCTTTTTTATTTTGAGTCTTCATATTTAGTTATTTCTTTCATTTCATGCATTGTCGAGTCGTGCATATAGCTTAGGTTTATTTTTGCATGCATTGAAAAAAAAAAAAATATGCTGATGATGTTGGAGTGGATTGGTTGCTTCCCTGTGCTCCATGATGTTCTAAAAATGATGAATTTGAGTCTTTATCTGGATAGTTGGGCATTTGGATTGTGATGTTGTGATCTGACCTTTGATTACCTGGACACTGAGCGAATTTTGATGATACAACGCTTACTTTGACTGCATACTCGATTAGGTTAGATTGTGAGGCCTTGTTCATGCCATGGATTCACTTGTCATCCAGCCTATTCTTGTGTGTTAGTTCCTCGTAGCATTTTGATCTTGATTTTGACAATGTACTTGTTGATTTCTGATGACTTTTGGATATATGTTGTGATAGAGGCGTTTCTCTTGTTTGATTCTTGAGCCCCAGAGTTCGCTTTGTTGTGGATTATATTCTCTCTTAACCCCGCTGAGCCTAATGACTAGTTATTGATATTAAGCCACATTACTAGCCTACGGCCTTTACATTAGTTATTTTTCCCAAACCTAGCTTGGGGGAGCATTTGTTAGGTTGGTTTTGGGTTGTTTGATTGATTGCAGGGACGAGTTGGAAATAATATGTTGGTTCAAGGAGTTTGAAAAAAAAATGAATTGAAAAAAATATATGAGAAAAAGTGTGAATACAAATTGGAAATTTTCTATTTTCTTCTTCCGCACTACATTCAAGAAAATGACAGAATTGTGCTTTTACAGAAATGGTCGCTTGGTTAACCTATGAGATTATACAGTTGGGTTTGTTTTGGTTTTGATGTTGATGCCATGGGAGTTGGTTAGACCACATTGGTCTTGTTACTAGTGTTTTATGCTCCCCCTCTCTTGGCTTTTGCACCACAATTCCTAAATATTTCTCTACCTTTACCTCGAGCCCCATTAAAACCTCTAAATGACCTCTGGAGCATGTGTTTAAATGCTTATTGGATTGATGTCGAGTCAATTTGCCAAATTTAAAGAGTATATTTGCTATCGAGTCGACTTGACTAGGTTGAGCGATATTGCACCCCCTAAACACATGAGAGTGTGAGTTAGGAAGGGTATTATGGTTGGCTTGGTGAGTGTTCGGGCACATCTTTTGCCTGCCACAAAATGAGAGGAGCGGCAGCCTTGTGAGCACCTATTCGAGACTTGTATGTCATGTGAGGCAGTTGCACGTGACTATTTGCTTGGGTGATTGGTGGTTGGAGTGTTTTGAACAGTGGAGCTTGAAACTTGCATACTTGAACGATTTTTGAATATTGAAACTATTTTGAGCCTTAACTCTTATCTCAGGGGTGAAGCAATCGTATTCATATTCACATCATGTTTTGCTTGAAGACAAGCAATAGTTCAGCTTGGGGGAATTTGTTGTGTTGATATTTTACCATGTTTTGACCCCATTTCTGTAATGGAACAATACATTTCATGCATGGTTCATCTATATTCCACTAGTTTTATGCTTGTTTGTAGTTTGGTGTCTTTTGAGTTAATTCAGGAGATTAAAACTATTTGGAGGTGGAATGGACCATTCTGGAGCATGTAGATGATCGTTAGAGACTCATGATCGTGTTCGAGTTCATTTGGATGCTTTTAGAGAGTCATTTGTAATTCGTTCAATTAGGACCCGAACGGTTTTGACTTGGGTCCGATCGGGTTGGACCCTGGACCCGATCGGATTGGACTTAAACCTGATCGGGTTTGTGTCGAATTTAGTCCTTTTCGGACTCCTATCTTTATTTTATTAGTAGAGTATAATAGGTTTCGATTAGCAATTGTAACCTAATCCTAATTACTCAGTTTTAGACTCTTATTATTCATAGTATAGACAAAACACTCTTAGTTTCCTTCTCAATTACTTTGTTATTATTTACTTTTGAAGATTGAAGACTTCAGATTCATAAATTAAATTCAAGTTTGATTTCTCTATTTCCTTTTTCTATTTCTTAATTATGTTTTCGATTATACTTATTGTTGCTAGCACCATGATTAGTGAGTAGTTCTGATTCTAGGATTGAGTTGAGCCTTAACATGAATTGATCGCTTTATTTCTATTAATTCCATGTTATTGAATCGTTCGATTAGGGTTTGATAGGTTTGTTTTCATCTTCATTTTGCATCATTATTTTGCCCTAGTTTTTATTATCAATGAAAGTTGGAATTGAAATTGAGATTTCATTGTAGCAATTTGTTATCTTGTCGATTGAATTCATCAACGAAAGTTGGAATTCAATCTAGTTAACTTGTCATTGGTTGAGATTCACACATGAAAATAGTGGGAATGGAGATTTTCGTTTTCATTGGCATTGATTATTAATGCATCTAATTTTGTATGTTAGCCATGAAAATAGGAAGCATGCATATTAGTTAGGCCTTTCGTAGTCATGAAAGTAGTCTTAAGGTAGTTCTTATTTGAAAGAATGTCATCTCGCCTAAGCTTCGATTCATTGACTGGAATGTAAGTATTGTCTGATCAATTCATGTTAGTGGTGACGCTCAATCTTAGTACTTTATTATCATAGTATTCATCATCATTTTATTCTACTTATTAGTTTAGAAATTAGTTTAATAGACCTTACCATCGATATAGAATTGTGTAGCTATTTCATAGTATAGAGTCAGCTAGTGTTTAATCTTGCACCTCCATGAGTTCGACCCGTTAGTGCTACGACACTGTTCACTTGCGGCATTAAAATAAAACCCTAACATTGCCAATGTAATGTCTCATATTATTGCTTTCCCAATTGAACATATATATATATATGCTCTTGTTAAGGGGGAAGTATCATGTGTTTGTCATCATTAAAAGGGGGATTTGTTGCAATTCTTAGTCCGTATTATTTTGATGATGATAAACACGTTCTATTATAAGAGTTTGATGTGT
The DNA here is from genome assembly GCA_947645195.1 of Patellifolia procumbens. Lineage (NCBI taxonomy): Eukaryota > Viridiplantae > Streptophyta > Magnoliopsida > Caryophyllales > Amaranthaceae > Patellifolia > Patellifolia procumbens. Next base: position 122,374 of record CANSGD010000888.1, on the reverse strand, counting down.
GTAACGGTATTCTAAGCAAAGTGATAGCGCATACTTCATGGAAGCTCAAGTGACGGAAAAAGATGATTAAGATTAGTGATTTATCTCATTTATTGTAATTAACTAAATGTAACCTTTCAAAAAAAAACTAAATATAACAATGTGCTATAACATAATGTGAGTTTAAAGTGACAAATTATTTCTAATGTGTTAAGAAATAAAGAGTCATGATTAAATTCACATTTGAGGGGGATTTTGGTTTTATTAACAATTGTTTTTCCAAAAAAAAGCATAAATGTTTTGTAAAGAAAAATCGGTTTTAAGCTTTTTCGAAAATATTTAAAGAAAATAAAAGTTTATTTGAAAAAACCTTTAATGTGGAAATTTGGTTTTATTAGATAAGGATAAAAGGTTTCATCTTTTATCTTTAAGTAATAATATAAGATTAGTTTCATAATAAAAGATTTTGACAAAAAAGTTTTTTCGGTTTTTAAAATAAAAATTCTGATTTTAGTTCTTAAAAGATAATTTAATGATTTTAGATATTAGTTTTTAAAAGATAAAAACTTATCTTTTAATAAGATAATTCTTCCTTATTTTTAAGGATAAGTACGATTGGGTTTACCCCTTTAAATAGGCTCACGCCTACTACTAGCAAACATACGTTTTCAAGCATCATCAGTCTTGTGAGTTTTAGAAAAGATGAAAACGGATCCCCAGTAGGCCAGTACCATAGTTAATTAAAATGCTCTTATTGATCCTCATATATGCTTATCTAAGAAACCATTGTAAACGAGGGTTTGAATCTTTCTTTAATCGATTTTTAGAGAGTGTCAAATTGGGTTTAGGAGTGTTTTCAATTTGATTAGCAACATTTAGGGTTAAGTGTTGGGGAACACTACTAGGGTTAGTAGTGGGGGAAACGAGTTTGTTTCAAACGATTAATATTATAATTTAAATATTAATAGATTTCAGAGTTGGGATCAAACCACGATAAATATGTGAGCTTGACTTATAATTTCCACTGTTTAATTGTGTCACTATTGTTGTTTGAGTTTAAAAGGGAAAAAATGAACTTTAATAGTTGTGGCACAGTGCTAACACAATGCCGTAAAGATCGTTTTTGCGATAATTCAATTTTAAATAGTCACTCAATTCAACCCCCTTTCTTTAGTGTTTCTTGTGATCCAACACACTTCATCTAAAGCCAAAATATCCAAACGAGAGGTCATTAAACTTGAATTTTGCCTAACATAGGTACCCAACATGGAATATTCTACTTATTACTATCCGCTCTATACCGGATACGAAAATAACAATATTCAATTATCAATTGTTCCTAGCAGAAAGGATTGAGTACAGATTTAAGCTAGGAAAATTTGACGCCAACAGTCCAAACTATTGGCCATCTTCTATAAACAGTCCAAACTATTGATAATCCATGAACAATCCAAACTATCACCCCAATCTTCCATAAACAGTCCAAGTGACCTGATAACCTGTTATGATAGGTAAATTAGAGAACATGTGACCTGCACATGACCTTTTTAATGATTTTTTTTCCTTTTTTTTCTTATGCTTGACTTTTTAACTTGATTCTAACTTTTTTTCATAAGAAGGTGAGACCCCAGCTTCTTCCTACTCTCTCCACCAGGCAACTCCCAGACGAAATTGAAAGCGACTTAATAATCAGCAAGAAGATCCCACCATCTCTGGCAGTAGTAGAAGGCATAGCAGGAGCAACAAGAGCTTCACAGATAGTCAACCCATAAGACAACCCCAATGTACACTTCCCCAACCACTTAACAAAGTAAGTAGCAATCTGATCACCCAATCTGGTTTTAACAAACCCACGGGCAAAGAAGAAGGAGATAACAGTCAACCACATTACTTCATTGGTGAAAGCGGCGAACGCGGTGGAGAAAGGGAGTGTTATAGTGGCGACGAAAGTGGTGAAGCCGAGAAAAGCCCAAGCGCCGACGGGGAGAGGGTTGAAGACAAGACCGGCGATGGTGGAGAGGAAGATGGAGAGGAGTTTCCATGATTGGAGGCCGACTAAGAGGGAGAGGAATAATGGGCTGAGTTTTGCGCCGGTGGTGGGTGGTGGTGAGATGGTGGTTGAGGAGGAGGGTGTGGCGGCGTTGAGGGGTATGAAGAGGAGGGGTTTGGAGGAGAGGGGATGAGAGTGGAAGGTTTTGAGGAGAGGGAGAGGTTGGGACGGCGGTGGTGGAGGATGGTTGTTGTGGTGGTGGTGCGAAGGAAGGTGGTGGTTGTGGTGGAGAGGGAGAATGGGGTTGGTTTGGATGAGAGGGAAAGGGAGAATGGGGAGAGGAATGTAAACTGTAAAGTGATTTTTTTATATATAGTATATATCTAAAAAAAAATCTAGATTTTTATTAAAAAGTTAGTGAAAAAAAGGGTAAAAATCAAGTTAATAAAGTTAAACAGAAGAAAAAAAGAAATAAAAATTAAAATTCATTATAAGGTCACGTGCTGGTCATGTGACACCTAGTTTACCTATTATAACAGGTTAACAGGTTACTTGGACTGTTTATGGAAGATTGGGGTGATAATTTGGACTGTTCATGGATTATTCATAGTTTGGACTGTTTATAGAAGATGTGCAATAGTTTAGACTGTTGGCGTCAGATTTTCCTTAAAGCTATTGCACACGCTTTCATAAAAGCGTACGATTTTCCCATCTATCAAGTGAGTTTTACATGAAGACAATTGTCTCAACATATATATTCAATTTGGTATAGGTAAGAGAAGAACGTGGCTCAATATTAGAAAAAAGATAGAGTAAGCAGAACCAAGTTAAGACGATAATCAACCTCTTGCACCAAAGATCTTACCCTTTTCCCATCTTTCATCAATTATTCCCAGCTTGAATTGATACCATTTTAATAAGTAGAGTTGTCAAAAGTTTATACGACCAACACGAACTGAATACGAAATTACTGAGTTGGTGTTGAGCATTCTTGACATGTTTACTTAAACTGATCAACACGAGCGTAACCGTTTATTAAATAGGTTAGGTTAGTGTTGAGATTTCCGACACGAAATTGACACGGTTTCATCCGTTTAATTTAAAAACATATATATTTTGTTAACTTAGAATATGATATGAAGGTAACAAATAAAAATTTTATAATTCATTCTTTAAATTTCAATACGAAGAAAGGATACTGGTTAGCCAAACATGCATTTATACAATCACAGAATAAAATTATGCACGAAAAAATAATTTATTATCATAATTTACTAAATGGGTTGACACGACTAACCGTCTAATTAAGTAGGTTGGGTAAATCTTGACACTATTAGCTAAATTGGTCGGATGAGTATCAAGGGTTTTCGACACGTTTATTTTTAACACAAACTCGAAATTGACACGACACAACCTGTTTGACAGGTATAATTATAGATAATGTACATATATAATGCATATATATAATTTTAACGGCTGTATATATCATTACCATTATGTATTAGGAAAGTGTATATCATAGTTCCTTAATTGCAGCCTTAATAATACCATAGTAGATTTTATATACTCAATGCTATCAATTTATCCATCTTCGACATCCACCCTTATTTCATGCAATCTGATTCCATATCAATGAACAAAACATGTGGTAACGAATATCCACTTTGTCAGACAAAAAGTTGCTCGTGGTGTAGTTCGAGCTCCCCATGTCCCGACGAGACATATATCTAATAGATCGAGGATATTTTTGCTAAAGGTCTCCCCTTGGTCCATTTTGAAGATTTTTGAGACAGTCTCACCAGTCACAAACCTCCTATTTCGAGAGAGGCGGTATAATAGAATATACGTAATTACCTTATGATTAATCATCTTATGTACTTGGTTGTATTACCCTAGTACCTTAATTATAGCCTTGATGATAGCATAGTAGGTTAAAGATACATGTATACCTTAGAGTTATATGTAAACGTAGAATACATCACACATAATGATATTAAGTTGAAAATTTATGCCAGAATAATCACCATCAATCGATATTATTAATATTTAAATGGTACTTATTTCCTCTTTTATGCATGTTATAAACACTGCCTAGGAGTGGTACTAATTACCATTTTGCTTCAAACAACGCATGTTTGTGCATGGGGGATGCTTGGTGTTCACATCGCCCAACGAGCTACCATGCGTTCATGCCCACTAATAGCCATTCTATAGTCTATTCTTCTTCTCTCTATAAAATGAAAAGCTAGGGAATTGTGGGGTGGTAATGTGCTATGTATCGTCCTTCCCGCTCTACATCTCCGGCCATTTACTGATGTTAAATGACGGTAATGATAATGAATCATACATAATTTGAAAAGAAAGTTCACAATTCATGGCAATGAGAACCCATGTCCAAGTGACCAAGCATGTGAATTTATTATTATTATTATTATATACACCACTTAAAAACCACCTTGGTAATGCATGATAATGAAATATATGAAGAAAACCACAAATTTAGGAGTGCGGAAACGTTACCAAGGTCAATGATATGAAACTTAGTACTTACAATACAAAACATCATATAAATATATTTACCATTATTACCATTTATTATCATCTATTAAAGGAGTCGTTATTAGGACATTAAGATTACTTAATGCTATAGCTTCATTTACAATTTACAATTACATGAGAAAAGGTAGAACTTCCTTATGACTAGCTGATTGCCGACTGTTGGTACATAGCTTAAGAAGTATAATTCCTTGTAACAACCTAGTTAGTTTGTTATAAAGTTAGTTAAGTTTGTTATTTGGTTGTTAGCTAGAGGTGAGTTAGTTATGCTCTCCCTCTCTTATCCTTGTATGTATAAACACTTATGATGTATTCATATTCATTCATTCAATAATAACGAGATCTCTCTTTCTCTTTCTCTTCACAAACTCTCTCTTTCTCTCAGCATTCTCATAATGATTTCAATGAGTTCATCTTCATTTTATGAACTCTGACACCGACCCTAAATTAAAGATTTACTGGCCATTGCCCATTAGCATGTCACATGTGCACGTACATCTCCCATGCAACAACATGCGTTGTCGTCTAAAATGGCCTAATTTACAACCCTATAAGTACCCTTCATCCTTAACCATATTAGACACTCAGAAACTCATCATCAACTGTAAAACAAACAAAGAGCCAAAGAGTAAGTAAGAGGAAAAAATCAGGAAAATGAAGAACATGAAGAGTTGTGCAATTATAATGGCGATCATGGTGCTGATGATGGTGGAGACAACAATGGGAGAAGGCGAATGCGTCCAGGGCAGATGCCCCGATGGACTGTGCTGTAGCCGGTGGGGATACTGTGGTACCGGGCCTGCATATTGTGGGGGTGGTGCAAGTGCTGCTGAGCAACATGTTGATCATCCAAACCTCGTCTTCGGGAGCATTGGGAGTCCTCCTGGGTCAGTGGGAGCTCCTTGAACCTAAAAAAAACTCACCATATTAATGATGATTTGATGAACAAAGTTAGTACTGGCTGGCTTTGCTACTATAATAAGCTCTTCCTATTAGGGCATTGTTATTTTTATTTTCGAGTTATTATCTTGCCTTTCTTGTGAATTGGATGAAGTAATCCTACCATTTTATCATAATATGTACTGTATGCATCTCACGCTATCGTTGAGAATAATATTAGTAACTATGAGTCTGACATTATTCTTGTATGGATTACATAACCCAAAAAACTAAGGTTTCAACCATCATAATCAACTTCATCGTCCGGAAATTTTAATTTGATGAAAATGAAAAATGTTATGAGTTTTGAAATAGTAACGGGATTACTAAACTTATTCTTGGAAAACCTTATAAGATACTAGTATATACTAAAGACAATTTGAAAGCACATGCAAGCATGATAAATAAACATTATGAGTCCAAAGTGTTTTGACCGATTTTAGAGACACACGCTACACCATCAAGACATATTTACACATGTGAATTAACCTTATGAGACTCTTCCGTAGGGTCATTACGAGACAGTTAAAGTCAATATGCAAAAGGTTTCCAACAAACCCAAGAGTAATCTTAATGAAATCTTAAAGTGCCGTGAAAGGTCCATGATAAAACGTCGCAAAGTTTGCAAAACCCGACCTATATAATTTGTTTGGATGACCCAAACCTTATAAGATACAAAATCATGCACTTTGGTACCGTTACTTGGTTTCAACACCAAGACTCAACCCATTATTCGCATGCTCCACAATAGGTACAACACCAAAAGAAATCTTCAATTGAAGATTCCTTACCAGAAACGAACTCAAATTTCTACAACTCGATTGAAGTAATCAGTCGGTGGGAGAAGAGGTCGTCGAAGCGTTGCTGATAAGGGTAGCGTTTTAGAGAGGACCATCTCAATAAATCTAATTTATCATAATTTTTCGTTTTAGTAAGTATTTTTTTTTTGTATTGTAGTGAGGATCTGTTAATTCCCCCGTAATGCGCCTAATTCGGGTGATTTTATTTTTTGACAGATGATTCGGGTGATTTTCGACAATGCATGTTTGTACACGGGGAATGATGATAATGAAATTTTATGAAGAAAATCACAAATTTTAAGGGTGTACAAGATAATGATATGATACTTGCAGAACAAAATTTTATATATAAATTTATTTCCAATACTATTATTTTTTATCATCTACCAGACGAGCTATTAAGATTTTGCTATTTATATACTTACAACTTCTTTTACAATTCCTTAAGAAAAAGGGTAGGACTTGCTGAATATTGAGATATTGAATGCAGAATAGTGGACTTAGTAGTTGATTGCCAACTTTAAATTGTAGGTTTGGTGGCCATTATTGCCCGTTAGCATGTCACATGTGCAGATACATTACCCATGCAACAACATGCATTGTCGTCCAAAATGACCTAATTTACAATCCTATACGTACCCTTCATCCTTAACGATATTAGTCACTCAAAAACTCATTATCTTCAAAACAAAAACAAAGAAGAGACAAGAGTAAGAGGAAAAAAATCAGAAAAATGAAGAACATGAAGAGTTGTGCAATTATAATGGCGATCATGGTCCTGATAATGGTGGAGACAACAATGGGAGAAGGCGAATGCGTCCAGGGCAGATGCCCCGATGGACTGTGCTGTAGCCGGTGGGGGTTCTGTGGTACCGGGCCTGCATATTGTGGGGGTGGTGCAAGTGCTGCTGAGCACCATGTTGATCATCCAAACCTCGTCTTCATTGGGAGTCCTCCTGGGTCAGTGGGAGCTCCTTGAACCTAAAAAAAACTCACCATATCAATGATGAACAAAGTTAGTACTGGCTGGCTTTGTTACTATGAATAAGCTCTTCCTAATAGGGCAGTGTTGTTTTTATTTTAAAGTTATTATCTTAGCTTTCTTGTGAATAGGATGAACTTGTTACTTCTTACACCATCCATTCTACCGTTTTATAATAATATGTATTGTATGAAATTATGCAGGTCATACTATCAACAGGAATAATATTAGACTATATAATTTTTGTGGATTACATAATCTAAACCCCAAATTTTAAGAATCCAGAGCATAAAGTCCTATTTTTTTATTTCGATTAAAATATATCATGAAATCTGAAAGTCACGAAACTATCAATTTTGAAGGCTCCAATACATGCCTTACAAACAATTTTGCGCCATGGGGGAAAAACCCTATGGGATTTTCATTAGAATTGTAGGAGACCATTTGGAAGAATATGCATTATAAACTAACATTGCCCTTTTCGAATTGTTTTCACATAATCAATTTTGAAAACACAAATACACGCCATCAGACAATTGTTTAAGTGTGCAAATTAGCTTTACGAAGACATACTTTAATCCCTATTAGGTTATTACAAGACAATTTAATTCAATGCGGAAAGTTTAAACAACACTAGATTCATCCAACCAAATCTTACAATGTCGCTTAGTCTGAAAAGTCTTGACATGATTAACTTTATTTGAAGACGCTCTTGGACATTTGCAAAGAGCCTGTAAATAAACCTAATGAGATACTACGTCGAAAAATTTGATATCGTTACTGGGTTTTAAGAGTCTCAACTACCCTTAGTCAAACTCAGAGTCTAGAAAAAAAACATTTGACAAAAAGATGTTGCAATAAGTTATAAAGTAGTCATGAAATTATCAATTTTGATGGTTTCGTTACACGTTCGACTCTGTGGCGAATCTTGGGATTCTTCTTTGGGGGACCAAATAATATTTTAAAAAATAAATTTAAAAATTATATATAATAGTAATAATTTTGCTAGCTAATAAAAACTTCAATTAGTTCCTTAACCTAAGTCATTACTTATTTAGTAGAAAGTATGAATATAGGACTTCTAATTATATTATATCTTCTATAACTTATGTATGATTAAAACTAATATTTGACAAAATTATGAATTTATTATAATTCTTACATCATTATGTTACAATGTAATTCATAAGTGTCTAAAAGAACCAATACTATAAATAAACAGAAATAATATAAGCATATGATACAAAAATATTTAGAAAAATTGACTGGAATAATTACAACTATGCTCATTCCACTCAAAATACTCCCAACCATGAGTTATTCTAGAATAATCCAAACTTTAGGGGTACCTTTCCAAAATAATCCAAACTTTATTTTTCTTTCCTTCAATGATCCATTTTGGGACTACTATACATAGTAGAATTAAGAATTGGATTGTTTTGAGAAGATATCACCAATAGTTTGAATTATTCTGGCATAACTCATAGTTGGGATTATTTTGAGCGAATGGTAGTTGGGATTATTCCAATCAATTTATCCTTATTATTTTAAACTCATTTTGATCATACACAAATTATAATTTTCGAATTTTTATATATATAACCCCAAATATAGATTTTAGATGATACAAGTTATTACTTATTTAATCATATAGTAAAATTTATGTATGCTCTGCTAAAATACATGGAATAAATAAAAACTCCTATAGCCCCTTATCTTAATTATGTACTTAGGCTATTTTTTGTTGATGTAATGTTTCTTTGTGAAACTTTGTGTACATTAGCTAATTTTGCCCCAGTAGCTACTCGTTTAGGTTTTCCTCGTTATCGTGGCATAGATGTAATGAGTCGTGGTGGGGGTTTAGTAGTTTGTTGGAAACCCTCGGTTGATCTCACCATCTTAGGTTGTACTCCAAATTTCATTTTGTGTAATGTTAATATGTTGGGTTTGGAGTATTTTCTGGTTTTCGTTTATGGTGCTCCTAAACCAGAACACCGGAAAACTATTTGGGATGCCCTCTCTTTGAACCCTATTTTACATAAACAAAAACTGGTCATTTTGGGTGACTTTAATTAACTTGAATATTTAAGTCAAAAAATGGGTGGTAATAACCAAATCAAAGGGGCTATGGACTTCTCTTTGTGGCTTTTGCAACATCGCCTTCTTGAACTCCCCTTTCATGGACCCCCATTTACTTGGACAAATAATCATTCTGGATCGGATGCTATTTTTGTACAGCTAGATCGTGCGTATTGTGATGACGCTTGGCGTCTAGCTTTGCCTGACGCTCGGGTATGGCATTTACCTATCTTCCTTTTAGATCATTCCCCCATCATCCTGGATTGTATGCCATCTCCTAGTCGCCTCAAATGCCCATACAAATTTGAAGCCTGGTGTCCTCCATTTTCTGACATCCAACATATTGTTACAACTGAATGCAATAAGGGTTGACAGGGTTCTCCTATTTTTATTTTTTTACGTTACCTCAGCGACATTAGGGATAACTGTCGTGAGTGGTGTCTCAATTACCGGCGTCAAAAGGGCTTACGTTGGAGTGTCATTCAAGATCAACTTTCACATACTCAATCTACTCTTACGGAGATCTATGTGCATCAAGAACTTCGTCTTCGCAAATCTTACGAGGACGTATGCCATATGTCTCCAATGGCTTTATTGGAAACAACACTCCAAATCTAATTGGGATAGGTTTGGATCGGAGATCAGTCTACTGGACTGTTCTTCCGTAGCGTTAATCAACGTAGAGGGTTTAATCTTCTAAAAGGTATCACCTCGGGAAACAATGTTCTGGTCACGGAACCCCCCGCCATTGCTGATGTTTTTGTGTCCTATTTCTCCTCCTTTTTCACCCAGCCTCCAAGGACCCTTACAAATGACCTTGCATTGGATTGGCTGACTGATTTACCGCAAATCTCCTCACAACAGCAATTGGATCTTGTTAAACCAATATCGCGTGAAGAAATTAAGTCAGCCCTTTTCTCCATGAAGTCCCTCAAAGCTCCTGGACCTGACGGTTTCCCTCCCATTTTATTTAAGCATCAATGGCTTATTTTGGGCGACAAGCTGGTAGTGACGGTTATGTCATTCTTTAATGGGAACTTCATGCTTCGAGATCTCAACCGTACTTTTATCACTCTCATCCCCAAGAATGATAGGCCGACAGAACTTGCCCAGTTCGGACCTATTAGTTTATGTAATATTGTCTATAAGGTCATCTCCAAGATCTTAGTCAATCGTTTAAAACTTGTCCTACCTGATTTAGTCTGTATGGACCAACATGCCTTTGTCCCTGGACCATTGATGAGTGACAATATCCTAATGAGTCATGAGGTCGTCTCCTGGCTTAACCGTCACCACACTGGACGTAAGTGCTATGCCGCTCTGAAAATTGACCTTAATAAAGCCTATGATATAGTTCGTTGGGATTTTCTACAAGCCACACTTTCTCCCATGAATTTCCCCCCTACCTGGATCCAATGGATCTCCCAATGTGTTACTACAGTCTTATTTCGTATTGATCAATGGAGTTCCTTCCCAACAGTTTACCCCTTCTGCGGGTTTACGCCAGGGGACCCTTTTTCCCCTTATCCCTTTCTCCTGTGTATGGAAGTCCTCAGTCGGCATATCAATAAGGAGCAGCAGGACGGGATGATTCAGGGCATTTGCATCAGTCGGCGTGCACCACCCATTTCCCACCTATTTTTTGCTGACGATGCATTATTATTTTTCCAGGCCAATCCAGATTCTTGTTCTCGTGTACGATCGATTCCGGATGCCTTCTCTCATATCTCAGGCGAAATGGTAAGTTTTGCTAAGTCTGCGGTTAAATTTAGCCGCAACACTCCTACCCATCTCCTTGATCATTTGCGTAATCCTTTGGTCATTTCTTCTACTGCAAAATTGGGTCAGTATATCGGCTGCCATTTGGAATTAACAGGTAAGTCACTTGCCCTATTCCATTTCCTCATTGAACGCGTGCAACAAAAAATATCTTCCTGGAAGTTTTCAATACTTTCTCCGGCAGGACGTCTTCTTCTTATTAACTCCGTCCTCGCTAATTTGGCTTCTCATATCATGGCGGTCTTCATTATCCCTAAGTTTGTTGTTAAGAAATTAGGTTCCTTATTGCTTAAGTTTTGGTGGACCGGAGTTGGTGATCGACGACCTATCTATTGTGTAAAATTTCTGAGCTTCATAAACATAAAACTAAGGGTGGTTTAGGCCTCCGTAATCTTGAGGCCCTTAATTCAGCATCTCTCGTGCGCACTGTTTGGCGAATTCACCAAAACCCTCGAGTGAAGGTTAGTCAACTGCTTTCTGCTAAGTACGGGAAGTCCCCCTTGCGACATACATGTCAATTCCCTTCCCCTCCCTATTGGCGTTTCCGAGGCTTCGTCACAACCTCTCACAAATTCCTTAGGGGCTTTGCTTCTCGTATCATTAGTGGCCAATAGACACACATTCTAAGTCCCGGTTGGATTGGGGACTTTCTAGTTACTCTTAAACCCTCTGTGCCTACTTCTTTGTCTTTGGTTAGTCATCTCATCACCACTCAATGAACTTGGAATGCTCCGTTAATTTGGCAATCTGTTTCACCTCCTACTGCTCAACGTATTCTCGCCATTCCACTTCCTTCTGCACCATCTGACAATGAGGATCAGTTGTTCTGGCATTTCACTAAAGATGGGGACTACGTGACCCGATCCGGGTACTGGTGGCTCATTCATGGAGACCTAGAGGCTCCTGTCGATACTTTCTGGCGTGTGTTCTGGAAACAGAAACTTCCTCCCAGATGGCAAATATTCTTGTGGCGCCTTCTCCATAATCTCCTCCCTACTACTGATAATTTACGAAAGCGACAAATGGATATCGCTCCAAATTGAATATTGTGTGGCTCAGGGGCTGAAACGTCAGCACACTTGTTTCCGGATTGTGACATTACTATACGGTTATGGGCTTCTTCTCTGTTAGGTATCCGCAGCAACATTAGTCACATGGGCTTGTTTGATTGGATGAAATAATTCTTCATCTACTTTTCCAAGCATTCAAGGGATCACTCATACCCTATTTTTTACCTTTGTCTCTCTACTCTGGCAATCTGGTGTCACCGTAACTCCATCATATTTCGCCATTCATCACCTTCCCCCCACTGGTATTCTTGAACACCATTAGACGTTACTTCACAGTTTCTCTGTGTTTTCCAGGAAACTATAAAAGTTGGATTCCGGGTGCGGCCGTCTTCCACCTCCGACTTATGTAGCAGGGCTGCCTATTCATTCGCCGTTTCCCCGTTTACTTGTTGATGGAGCATGGAAGCAACACACTACTGGTTCAATTCACGCTGCTATTGGTTGGAAATTGATTCTTTTCGATCAATGTTTACAAGGCTCGTACCGTGTTTTCGCCTTATCTCCCCCTCCATGCGGAATTACTCGCTCTGTCAGCTGGTCTCCATGCTGCCCATTCGCATTGCTCCTCATTGCGGGTTGGGGTCGACCCTCCAACTTTGTCACCGCGCTTTCTTATCCTACTTCTACGCAACCTTTGCTACAAAAGCTATTAAGCAATATCCTTGTTTTAATTTCTAGATTTCAGTCTTTTGTTTGTATTAAGGTTTCTCGTCTAGTTGTTAGGGACGCACATGTGCTTGCTACGCAAGCCCGTCGTGCCTCTTAGCCTTGTTATATCGTTTCTTTGTCCAAAAAAAAATTACTAAAAAAGTGAAAACCTTAATTTTACACAAAGGCTTGCCGCTTACCGCTTACAATTACCAGTGAACAATTTGCAAAAATGCTAGCGGAATTTTCCTTCGTTTGCAATTCAATATTGTTTTTATATAGTACATCAAGCATAATGGAAAAGTAACAACAGTGGAAAGTAGAATGGTAGGTGGACAGTAACAATGCCAACAACTAAACATAACTACATAAGACATAGTTTAGGCTATCCAAAAAAAAAAAGAGTTTAGGTCTTAGCCTCTTAGAGCATAACTATTGGGATTATATTGATTATTGTATTTACTAGTTGTATTACGGGCTGTTTTTTTTGACAGAATATTATTATGAGCTGTTTAGTTAGTCTTGTTAAACTTAAGCCCGTTTAGCTATATTCTGTATTTTGTATATATGCCTTAAGCCTAATGAGAAAAGCTAAGCCTCAACATTCACTAAATATTAACAATAACCGGTAGTTGATCTAGAATTTAAGATCGTCAATTAGTTTATTTTTTTCTCACTCTTGCACTTCACTAAAGATAGTATTATTGATGATCCCATTATTTCTTCACCCAATAGATGATCTACAATTTTAGATCTTGACATTCTATTTCCTACTTTTTTCCATACCCCACCATACATTTGCTTTCCTCAATTACATTTCCATCAATACTTTTTTATTAATTAAGAACAATTAATGACTTTATATTTAATTAATTTATGTATTTATGATTAAATAATATGAGCAAACTTAATATCATTAGTATGGTTAATGTTAATATCATACAAGTATTAATCATATTATATTTTGAATAATATTGGTGTTTTCTATGAGAAAATATATTTTTAGAGAGTAAATAAGTGTTTTAAGGAAATTATTTTAAAGATGAAATGTATGAAAGTAAATCAATATTGGTATCTTTTCATAGAGGGGAAAAAACCCCATTGCTAAATTATTTTTAAAAATGATAATTATTCATTACAAATGATAATTATTCATTAGCCATTGGATGAAGTGTGACCAATGGTTGCAAATGGAGTAAAAAAGGAAGTGGGTCCCGCGTCATAGTCTCTTTGTCTAACACATGGAAAATGGAGGTGAAACTTGGATGAATCCTCTGGCAGCGTGAGTGTGGTGCAGGGAGGAATGGGCGAAAATCTGGATAGTGGGATTGATCAGATTTTCATGCTCTCTCATTTTTTTCTTTTTTATCGTCTCTTTCCGGGAGATCTAGTCTTTACATCATCTAGTGGGTATGCTCTTAGGATTTTAGAGATACTAATATAACCCATTGGACGATGGTATGTAGGTTGATAATTCCAACAGTATACAATAACTTTTATTAGGTCATATACTTTCTCCGTCCCATATTACATGATACAATTTGACTAGTATAAAGTTGTAGAAGTGTTATTTGACTAACTTATATTATTGAGAGTAATTAAATATTAGTACATAAAGTACATGTTAGTGGGGCATATCATGGGGTATGGGGGTGGGTGGAGTTTTAAAATCAATTATATGTGGGCCCCATTAATATTTAAAAATAATATTTCTATTGTACTCACATACCATTTATAGAAGTGTATCAAGTAATGTGGGACAAACGAATAAAGAAAGTGTATTATCTAATATAGGACGGATGGAGTGATATTTTACGCATGTAAACTTATCAGGGGCCATGCCCCCACCAGCCTTACTGAGGCGTTTCTGTACACGTGGACATAACCTCAAGAGACTTATTCTAGAGTCTTAGGAAACCATTTGAAAGCATATGCATGATACACAATAGACTCAATTCTTATTCCTTTTAGAAACCTAGCTCAACTTAGTACTTAAACTAGTTCTTAGGTTCGGGCTATGCCCCGGGTTTTGATTGTAAAATATATTAATTTTAAATAACTAAAAGCATTTTATTTGGACATATGTAAGTTAAAAAACAAAATAATTCATATTAACATATACATTTAAGTAATGTACTTTAACTTGTGGTTTAAGAAGAAAAAAAAAACTAAAAATTGAAACAACTTATCATATTGATATTATGCAATTAGTTTTAGTTTGATTCTTGATTGTCATTCAAATCCCACAATAATATATTTAATTGTGATAAGAGAAGCACCAATGAAGTATGTGGTGGAGTAGTGGTTAAAAACTTTCTTTCCTGTGTTGAGGTTATGAGTTCGAAACTTCATGTTGACAATATTTATGACTTATCTTTTATGACAATGACACAAACAATATGCATTTAAAGAAGGGGGAAGTTCCTTATGGCAACCTGCAGTTCTTGTCAACGCAATTTAATATTTATTTATAGATAGATGACTCCTTCCGTCCTTTTCTTACTAGCTCAGGGATCCATGATACGTAAAATAAATTATAACTTGATTCCAAATACTAGTGGGCCCTTACTAAATAAATTCTCTTCATAGTAAGTCCTTTCTTAATAAATTCTTATGCAAGCTATATATTCAAGAGCAACTTTAAATAAATACTAATAATGCTCAAAAACAATAATAGTCAATAATGTACTTATCGAACATCGAGATAACTCAAAAGTTTCATATCTACTCCATTTTCTAAGTTCACAACATAGTTCAAACCATTATAAGGCATAAGCAACCTCTCCTTATTTCAAATGCTCAACAAATGATCCTTAATTAAAACTATTAATGTCAAAGGTCAAGTTGTGTGTGTCTTGCTAACACACATAAATAACCAATAAGAGCCTCAACTGCTTCTATTATGCTTGAAACCTATCAATAACAAAGTACAAACAATTAGTACATCCAACACACTGCAAGGCTAATAATATACTCTCTCCATCCCAGAAAACCTTATATACTTAATCGAGCACGTAGTTTTAGATGATAAGTTATTGTTTGGTTATCAATTCTATTTTATTTAAAAGGTAGATGTGATAGAAGTTATGATGCTATTATTTTATTTGGATGTAAGAGAGTATTGGGTCGTGGTTGAAAAGTCAAAACAATAAAGTAGTAGTGGTTCATGTCCAAAAATAGAAGTGTATAGAGGTTTTTGGGACGGGTGAGAAAGGAAAGCTGTTTGAGCCTTTTGATTGGTAATAGCACCAGTAATTCTGATTATGTTAGTGACCATACGGCATATGTTGAATTATGAGCGTTAAGACTTAACCATAGCTTAACCGTGCTCTAATCTCTCGAATCTTGACCTAGGTATTGAAAGTTGTTTGAGCCTTTTGATTGGTATAAGCAATGGTGGACCAAACTAGTGCCCTAGACCTTTAATGAATAGTTTAATCCCACTTTTATGTTGCTTCCTTTAGTTTAATTAGTAGTTTATCTGATTCTTGACCGATTTCATCTGAAGTAGCTTTTTAATTGAATATTAAGTCTGAAAAATTGTCTTCCTGTGCATTCGACCCTACTTCTCTGACTACCGTTTGTTAGAGGACTTTAGGATTACTTTTGATTAGATGATACGACTTTAGCCTGTCAGGGAACATCGAGTGTTTGTTTCAAGAGTTTTCTTTAGGATTACTTCATGCTTGCAAGGTGTTAGCCTTATAAAAATTTATGGTTGTGATACCACTTGTTGGAACGCAAGGGAACACTCAAGAGGGGGTTTGAATTGAGTTGCTATTTTAAATCGATTTCTCGCAAAAACAAACTTAGTTATGGGTTGTGTTGTACACTGTGCCACTGACACTGTTGTTTCACTTAGAACTATGTTACACACAGTAAAATGTTATAATACAGAGTGTTTGTCATCATCAAAATAATACGAACTTAGAATCCCAACACTCATTTTTTTTTTGTTTTCTCTAATTCAATCTTATTATCTCCACAATATTATATTTTCTTTGATCAAACTATCTTTAAATCCTCTCTTTCTTTATATGTATACATAAACACTTTTTGAAAAATATATATTAACTCCTAAAAAGATCCCATATCAAAATATTGATAACTTGATCAAACTCGTGAAAAGAATTAAAGTTCATATTTCTTAAACTTCATACTTCAATCTCGAAGTATTCCATCAAAATATTTATAATATAATTCACTAACGAGATATAATTCCCTTTTCCGCAAATATACAATCAAATTTATATTTAACTTCACGTGATCAGGCTAATAATTCTAATTACCAAGCAAGAAAACCCTCTTAAAACGAGGGCTATTACACTATTATTCAAATACAACACTTATAGCCTCCACGTCAACGATCCGAGAGCAATATTGACTGGCTTGTTGCTACGTGAGACGGTTTTACCCCCATAACTAATATCATCGTTCCATGAAAACTAACGGTTAGAATTTTATTTTCAAAGGGAGGGAGGGAGGTAGGAGAAACGGCTTTGTATTAACTTTCTTTTGGTAGCAAGAAATAATTATTTGAGAAGTTTTAGCTAAGTAGAAAAGAGGCTAACAAAAAATAAAAATGTAGTTGTCAATTGTTCAGAATTAAGACAATTTGGAAGTGTACAATACAATGACACATCACAGTGATCAAACATATATATTCACATATAAGAAGTAGTATAAACCTTCAAAGTTCAAACATATTCGATCTCCAGGCCAATATTCTAGTATAGGAGGAGTACATTTAGTTAGATAGCAGTAAAGAAAGCAAAGCACACAGACATATTATTAGTTTATTACATAAGTGGTAACTTGTAATATGTAAATAGCTTCCGAAGCTACTAAACGCATTTACCCGTCAATCCCATGTAGGGCATGTCGCAGCTTAAACCATCGCAACACCTATCCAAGGCACCGCAAGAATCTCCGGTTCTGGGGCACCATTTGCAATATGGTGGTCCCAGGAAAGGTAGAAAGCCGGACGGTGTGCAGCGGTACCCAAAGCAACATGGTTGATCGGAGCACGAAGAATCACCTGATGCGCAAGTCAGAATTCCTTCTGCCCGGGTTGCGGCAGATTCAAGCACAATAATGTCAGAAGTGGGAAGTTGCTGCAGGAGAAATTCCTCAACATATTTACCGTCAACTGCCTCAGTGCTTACCATTGCAATGGTTGCAACGGTAAGGACCAGGATAATCTTAACTATTTTTTCCATGAATGATTAATTTCACTGATCTTTTTGGTAAAGGTATTACTAATTTGTAAGGAAGACTGATGTGAGAATAAAACTTGGGTAACCCGCCCTTCTTATAACCCTTCAAAATTCATGCATTCTTAAACTAATGACTCTTTAGATTATCATTATTAACAAAATTATTAATATTAAGGACGAGGTATGGCAACTTGGCCACTTGGGAAACCACGAGAACCTCGTCTTCCCTGTCATTCTCATGATCGATCATCATGTTAGCATCTCCTACTAACTTTCATTGTGACACTTTACATATTTTATCGCTTAAAGACTACTATGATGTACTATACATATACATATACATATATTAATAACTCAACCACTCTTACTATTTAAACGATTTTCATATTTATTGTTGACTTTTTGCATGGGTGAAGAAATTGCTTATTATATTAGGTAGAGATGGCAATCGGATTATTCAAGCAGGGTAAATTTTCTGGTCCTTTTCGCTTGGGACTTTTTCTGTCGAGTCCAAGCATTCGGGTCCGATGTTTGTATCAAGAAATATTTGAGAGTGTTATTTATCTTAAATTTAAATGATTATGGTGTGGGCAAAGTTTGCAATGCGCCACGTGTCACTTACTCTTTGCTTTCAATAGCATGTTCATCTCATACATCAAAAATTTGTAAACATTGGTGATGAGAAGATTTGATTTAATACCTTAAATGTTGAAGATAGAAAACTATCCATCACTTCACTACACTATTCTGACTTCTTTCTTCAATATTAGATTATTAATGGTGATGTTATATGTTTTCACTGCGAACAAAGAGTTATGCTATATTATTGTGGCATGGTCAGAAGCTATTCATGAACAACTTCATGGATGGCTGCTTTTTCTTGGGTTACATGAGAGACAACGATGCTCTGTCATTTTTGGTGACCCGTTCGGGTCGGGTCGTCTAGCCCGGTTTTTGGGCGTAGAGTGGGCTAAGCTTTAGCTCCTTTTAGGTTGTGGCTTCGCATCATCCATGACTATTAAATTTTTTTTTACATAATCTAATAATGCAAATTAATTATAAATGTTGATTAATTTTATAGTTAACTTTTTATTCAATTAAAATAATGAAAGGTTCCTTTATTAGTGTTTCTTAAATTTGTTAAATTGACTAATTTTACGAAAGTTATTAATATGATTAGTATTTCCTAAATAATTTCTAACTTAAAGTTGTTAAGTTTTATTATTATTAATTTGGAAAGTACTCATTAATGGTGAATCCAGTATAAATATTGGGTAAATAAATATTAATGCTCATATATATATACATTCATAACTCAACCACTCTTACTATTTAAACGATTTTCATATGTATTGTTGACTTTTTGCATGGGTGAAAAATTCCCTATTATATTGGGTAGAGATGGCAATCAGATTGTTCGAGTAGGGTAAATTTCTGGTCCTTTTGGGTTGGCACTTTTTTCTTTCGGCCCCAAGCATTCGAGTCCGGTTTTATGAATCCAACAATACTTAAAAGTGCATTTATCTTGAATCGTAATAGTAACAAATATAAAATTTGAGTAAATAATTATGGCGCGGGCAAAGTTTGCAATGGGCCACGTATCACTTACGTACTCTTTACTTTCAATAGCATGTTCATATCATACATCATATACTTATAAACATTCTAGATGTTCATTCGAAGTATGAAATTTTGGATGTTTTGTGCCTTCTTTTTTATAATGCCAAAAAGGAGAAGATTTGGTTTATAGCTCTATATTAATGCATGCTAGATGTTCATTCTCATGTAATCATATCATGTTACTTGTTGTGTTGATATTTTACCATGTTTTGACCCCCATTTAAAAACTGAAACGATGCATTTCATGCATGGTTCCGCTATATTCCACTAGATTTTATGCTTATTTGTAGTTTGGTGTCTTTTTGAGTTAATTCAGAGAGATTAGAGCTATCTGGAGGTGGAATTGACCATTTTGGAGCATGTAGATGATCGTTAGAGACTCATGATCGCGTTCGAGTTCATTTGGATGCATTTAGAGAGTCATTTGGGATCCGTTCAATCAGGACCCGATCGGGTTTGACATGGGTCCAATCGGGTTGGACCCTGTACCTGATCGGGTTGGACTTAAACCTGATCGGGGTTGTGTCAAATTTAGTCCTTTTCAGACTCCTATCTTTATTTTATTAGTAGAGTATAAACAGGTTTCGTTTAGCAATTGTAACCTAATCCGAATTACTCAATTTTAGACTCTTATTATTCATAGTTTAGACAAAACACTTTTAGTTTCCTTCTCAATTACTTTGTTATTATTTACTTTTGAAGATTGAAGACTTTGGATTCATCAAAATTCAAGTTTGATTTCTCTATTTCCTCTTTCTATTTCTTAATTATGTTTTCGATTATACTTTTTGTTGCTACCACCATGATTAGTGAGTAGTTCTAGTTCTAGGATTGAGTTGAGCCTTAACATGAATTGATCGCTTTATTTCTATTAATTTCATGTTATCGAATCGTTCGATTAGGGTTTGATAGGTTTGTTTTCATCTTCATTTTGCCCTAGTTTTTATTATTAATGAAAGTTGGAATTGAAATTGGGATTTCATTGTAGCAATTTGTTATTTTGTCGATTGAGTTCATCAATGAAAGTTGGGATTCAATCTAGTTTAACTTGTCATTGGTTGAGATTCGCACATGAAAATAGTGGGCATCGAGGTTGAGATTTTCATTGGCATTGATTCTTAATACATCTAATATTGTATGTTAGCCATGAAAATAGGAAGCATGCATATTAGTTAGGCCTTTTGTAGTCACAAAAGTGGTCTTAAGGTAGTTCTTATTTGAAAGAATGTCATCTCGCCTAAGTTTCGATTCATTGACTGGAATGTAAGTTGTGTCTAATCAATTCATGTTAGTGGTGACGCTCAAACTTAGTACTTTATTATCATAGTAATCATCATCATTTTATGCTACTTATTAGTTTAGAAAGTAGTTTAATAGACTTTACCATCGATATAGAATTGTCTAGCTATTTCATAGTCTAGAGTCAGCTAGTGTTTAATCTTGCAGCTCCCTGAGTTCTACCCGTTAGTACTACGACACCGTTCACTTGCGGCATTAAAATAAAACACTAACAATTTTTTGGCACCGTTTTCGGGGAGGCTAAGGATTAGAATTAGTTTGATTATAGATTTAATAGACTACACCTTTTGCCTTTGTTTTTCTTTTCCTTTTGCTGTTTGACTTTTTTCTTCTAGTCGTTGTTTCTGAATGCACAGACGCTCGAGATTAGTAGATAATCTATACTTCGACCCTGAAATTGAAGCCACTGCAAGAACGGGCAACGCAGAAAGAAGAAGAAAACAGTTAGAGGAAAATCAAAGAGAGACAATGGCTCGTCCTCTCAAAGACTATAATATGCCTGGGTGTTATATCATCATCTAGCATTGCCAGGCCTGCTGTAGAGGCTAATAATTTTGCGATTAAGATCGAGTTGATTCAGTTCATTCAGCAAGATCAGTTCAGTGGCAATCCTACAGAGAATCCAAATGATCGCATCAATTCTTTTCTGGAGAAGTATGATACAGTGAAGATAAATGGGGCCTCTGAAGAAGCAGTTCGACTTCGTTTATTTCCCTACTCATTAAGGGATAACGCGAAGGAGTGGTTGAAGAAACAAGAAGCTAATAAGTACACCAACTGGAATGCCTTGGCCACTGCTTTCTGCCGCAAATATTTCCCACCAGGGAAAACTGCCATGTAACACCCCGTACTTTTATATATTATCAGTAAATATCTATGTTAAATTATTTTATAAAAAAATATTTTAACTGTCTTTTATGAAATTATTTTTCTTTCCCATTTTGACTTTATCTTAGAAATAGCCCAAAACCTATATGTAGTTGGATTAGGTGTAATACCCATACCCATTAGGTTTAGTGATACAAAACTATAAATAAAGAGAGAGAAGAAAACAAAAGAAAAATCTAGGACTAAATAAAATCACATACCTGCAATTGCAACCAGCGGACTCCTGGAGCGGATAAGATGTACAAGGATCTCAAGCGGACTTTTTGGTGGCCTCATATGAAGACAGATGCCGCTAAGTACGTCTCGAGATGCCTGACTTGTCAGAAGGTCAAGAGTGAGCATAAGAGGCCTCAGGGAATGATTCAGCCTTTAGAGGTTCCACAGTGGAAATGGGATTCGATCTCTATGGATTTCGTTTGTGGACTTCCAAGGACACCGAACGGGAATAATATGATTTGGGTGATTGTGGATCGTCTTACCAAGTCTGCTCATTTTGTTCCCATGAAGGATACTTGGAAGCATGAGCATTGGCCGCTGCTTAAAGAGAGCACGTGATTAGACTTCATGGTGTTCTGAGCGATATTATTTCAGATAGGGATCGTAGATTTTTGTCTAACTTTTGGCAGAAGCTCCAGGAAGCTCTAGGGACTAAGTTGAAGATGGGTACAGCTTTTCACCCTGCTACAGATGGTCAGACAGAGCGCACTATTCAAACATTGGAGGAACTGTTGAGAGCGTGTGCCTTAGAGTTTCAGGGTTCTTGGGAGGATAAACTTGATCTGATAGAGTTCTTGTACAATAATAGTTACCATTCTACCATTCAGATGGCTCCGTATGAAGCTTTGTATGGTCGTCGATGTCGTACTCCTTTGTGTTGGAGTGATATTGGTGAGACTGTTGTGATTGGAGCAGAGATGATTCAGGAGACTAATGAGCAAGTAAAGCTCATCCAGCTGAAAATGAAGGAGGCACAGGATAGACAAAAGAGCTATGGAGATAAGCATCGTCGTCATGAGGAGTTTGAGGTAGGAGAAAAGGTGTTGCTTAGAGTTTCTCCTATGAAGGGAGTGATGCGATTTGGGAAGAAGGGCAAGATGAGCCCTAAGTTCATTGGTCCTTATGAGATTTTGGAGAGGATAGGAGAAGTTGCTTATAGATTGGCGTTGCCACCAGGCGTTGATCGTGCACATAACGTATTTCGTATTTCGCAGTTACGTCGATACATTAGTGACCCTTCACATGTGCTACAGCCCGAGTCTCTACAGTTAGATGATAACATGACTTATGAGGAGTTTCCAGTTCAGATTCTAGATCAAAAAATTCGGAAAACTCGCAAAGGTGAGACAAGGATCGTAAAGGCGTTATGGTCAAATCACAACTCGGAGGAGTGTACTTGGGAAGGCGAGGATGACATGCGTCTTAAATATCCCCATCTCTTCACCGAGGTAAACTCCTAGTTACGAGGACGTAACTCCCTTTTTAGGGGGTAGAATGCGTACTTATGTCGCGTTTTTAGTGTCGAAAGTTTTTATAATACAAGTTTAGTTGTTAATTTGTTATGTCTTTAATTCTCTACTTGTTATATTAGGATGGTAAGATTTAAAGTTTTATATTTCAATTGTCTAGTAGTTGTGTAACCCATAGAGTTAATGAGCTATTTTGAAAAACAAGAGTTTAAGTTTGCATTGTTTGATTGTGTGATTTATTCTTTAAGTTTCGGAACGAAACTTATTTTAAGGGGAGTAGATTGTAACACCCCGTACTTTTATATATTGTCAATAAATATATATATTAAATTATTTTATAAAAAAATATTTTAAATGTCTTTTATTAAATTATTTTTCTTCCCCATTTTGACTTTATCTTAGAAATAGCCCAAAACCTATATGTAGTTGGATTAGGTGTAATACCCATACCCATTAGGTTTAGTGATACAAAACTATAAATAAAGAGAGAGAAGAAAAAAAGAAAAATCAAGGACTAAATAAAATCACATACCTGCAATTGCAACCAGCGGACTCCTCCTCGACGCCATACCATACTTTCCACTTCAATGCTCTTGTTCAATTAGATAAGTTGTTGAATTTTGCTAATTCATCATCCATCATCACACATACTACCATTCATCATCCATCACCATAGCACCTCTATTTTGTTAAAAAAAAGGCCCTTTTAGGCGTGCATTCTTCGGCTTGAATTCCGGGTCAAAGGAGGCGAATTTCGGGTCTTTCTACACTCTTCTATATTCCAATTACTCTAATAATCAAGTAAGGTTCTTTTCCATATTTTAATTTTTGATTTGTATCGATTTTCAAATTGGGGTTTTTATTAAATTAGGGTTCTTGAGAAAATTGATTTGGGGAAAATTTATACTATACTCAATTTGTTTAATTGGTTGATGTTTGTATATGTATTTCGGATTAATTAGCATATCTATGAGTTTAGTTTGCAAAGATTAATACTTTTGAAATTATTATGAATTCTTGTTATATTAGATTGATGGGTAGTTTCGTATTTTGAGTTATTAGTTGAAATATAGTTTACATTATTATAGTTATTGTGACTTTAAATGTTATTTTAAAATTATTGAGTATATTGGATTAGTTGTTAGTTGTTAATTTTAAATCCTAAGTTGAAGTTTTGGCATATAGTTAGTGTAGGTTATTGTTGTTGTTGTAGTCATGGTTGTAGGGAATTGTTGTTGGTATAGGGTGAATGAGAAGGAGTTAGTTAGTGGGAAAATAAAATGGATGATATTAGAGTCAAAATCAGTTTGACTTTTGTTCACCAATTTGAGTTTTTGTTGACTTTTGTGTTCTATTGACGTTGAGTCGTTTTCAAAATTAGACAAATCTCATTAACTACGTTAGGTTATTTGTATGTGAATTACGTGAAGTATAGTCAAGTGACTTATACTATATTATATTATATTGTAGATTGTGGGTTCGTAGAAGAACCTTATTGACGTGAGATAGAGTTTGGTTGATTGTGGTTGCTGAAGAGGTAAGATTTCTTACTAAGACTTGTACAGTGAATTTTAGAAAATGGTTTATATTGGTTTGAAAGCGATATTGAGATTCAAAAAGGTTTTATGTGGCTTATATCTTGAGATTTGAAAGAGGTTCTACATTGTTTATATAATTAGATTTTAATTGTTTTGACGATATTTATTGTGAAAGAAATTATGAGATTATTTATGAGATTCAAAAGGGAGGAAGTTCCTCATATGCTAAGTGGAGATTTAAAAGGAGGATGTTCCTCATTGTTACAGGTTTTGAGTAAACTAGAATGTTTCTGTTTACTTAATTATGATTTATCATGTTTTATAAGAATGTTTTTGTGGGGTTGCCGCTAAGCGGTATTCCTCGGGTTTGGAAGTAGGTTGAGTTTTGTCTCAACCATTATTTAGTAGTTGGGTGTATGTTGATCAATACACTTGTCATTTGTCTTCCTTCTTGGTTCGTTATCAAGTTAGGGGTATGCATACTAGGAGCTTTGGTGTTTACCTGTCTCGTGAGCCTAGCTAGCTCATTGGACTTTAATACTTCCTACTCACAAATTTCAAAACAGTTACATTTTAAATGTATTTAAAGAATTGCTTCAGAAAGACAAAAAGATTGAAAGTTGAGTTTTATTGGAAAGTTGTTTTATTTTGTATATTTAATTTGTACAGGTTGGAAATGAATTTGTAAGATATTCCTATATATCTTACCTGCACATTGGATAGTTTTGTTTTAGTACAATATGAAATCTTGCTCAGCCTTTTGGCTGATACTATAGTGTTCAATATGCAGGGACTTGAAGGTGGTTAGCTCAAGGTTGGGTTAAAGGGTGCGATGGTTTTATTTATGCTTTAGTAGATTTAATAAGACTTCCGCTGTTATTCTTTTGACTTTAGTATTTTTATTTCAGTCTGTAATAATTATTTAGATTCTAGTTAGTTTAATTAGTTAAACCTTATTGACTATGTTTTTTAATTAGAACCTCTTGCCTTGCGGTGATTATTTAATTATCGCGGCGTAGCACCTTTGGAATTTCCTTAAATTATTTACTCCCTCCGTCCCCCAAAGGATTTCCCATTTGCTTTTCTTGAAGTCAAACTTTGTAAACTTTGACCATAAATTATAACTAATATATAATATAAATAATTGTCATAGGTGATCTTGTTAGATTTGTATTAATAGGTACATTCAAAATATCATTATTTTATCATTTTTATTAATAAATAATAGGAGATATAAGCGGTCAAAGATGTGCATTGGAGACCGCGCAAAAAGCAAATGGGAAATCCTTTGGGGGACGGAGAAAGTATTATATTACCTTTTTTTTAAAGTAGCGAAATTTCAGGGGTGTTACATGCCAAGCTACGAAATGCAATCACATCATTCACTCAAATGGATGGTGAAACACTTTATGAAGCTTGGGAGAGGTACAAAGACTTGCAGAGGCAGTGCCCACATCATGAGATCCCTACTTGGCTTATCATTCAGACATTCTACAATGGGTTGGCTCATGAGGACCGCACTTCTATTGATGCTGCTGCTGGGGGTGCTCTTATGGCAAAGACAGCTGAAGAAGCCCAAGAGTTGATAGAGGAGATGGCTGCTAACAATTATCATTGGTTCAGTAAAAGGTCATCAACAAAGAAAGGAGGCAGATATGAGGTCGACGCAATAACTTATCTCTCTAGTAAAGTTGATGCATTGACTCAGCAAATCAAGCAGATGTCTGGCGGTGCTAGTGTGGAGATGAATGCCATGCAAGGGAATAATGCTCATGGGTCCGCTGAGATTAGTATCATGGAACAAGAGCAAATCAATGCTCTATATGGTAATGTTAGACCTATGAACGACCCATACTCAAATACTTACAACCCTGGTTGGAGGAATCATGAGAAATTTTCTTGGAGCAACAATCAAAATCATGCACCACAACATTCCACTCCTCTAGGTTTTCAGCAAAGGCCACAAATGTCAATCCTCTCAACCATCTCCTCAGAAGTCTTACACGGATACTTTATTAGAAAAGTTGCTCGCTAATTCAAACGAGACCAATAAGAAGTTTGGCAGAATAGACGCCCACAATAAAATAGTTGACACTCAGATATCATAGCTAGCTCAGCAAATGTCCCATGTGACCCAACAGATAGCCCAACTTCAGAGGACACCACCCCAATTTCCGGGACAACCAGAACTGAATCCAAAGGGTCACCAAAATGTTAGTGTAATCACATTGAGATGTGGGAAGATTTTGAAGGAACTAGAAAAGAATTCTGAGGGTTTGAATGATTTGGTTGCTAAGGAAGATGTCATAAAAGAAGTTGAGAAAGAACAATCGAAGCCAACTAGAGAATATGTGAAGCCGGCACCTTTCCCTCATCTTTTGCCCAAGGCTCGAATTGAGAAGAAATATAGTAAGTTCTTGGAGTTATTGAAGGGAATGCATCTCAACATCCCTTTTCTTGAGGCAATTGCTGAAATTCCTGCCTTCGCTAAGTTCTTGAAACAGCTTGTGTCGAGTAAGAAGAAAAACATTCAAGAAGCATCTATAGTGGAGCTAACTAAGGAGTGCAGTGCCATACTACTGAACCATCTCCCTCCTAAACTGGGCGATCCTGGAAGTTTTTCTATTCCTTGCTCCATAGGAGATGTGAAAATCGAAAGGGCACTCTGTGATCTTGGGGCTAGTGTCAGCATTATGCCTAATAAAATATTCTAGAAACTGAATTTGGGTACTCTAAGCCCCACTCGTGTCTCCCTACAATTAGCTAATCGGTCTGTGAAATACCCTTTGGGTGTTGTGGATGATGTACCCCTCCAAGTTGGTGAACTTACTATCCCTTGCGACTTTTTTGTCTTGGATATGCCAGAGGATGCAAAGACCCCAATCATACTTGGTCGACCATTTCTTGCCACCGTGGAGCTTTAATTGATATGAAGAGTGGAAAATTATCTCTGACTGTGGGTGAAAGCAAGGTAGAATTTGAGCTCCATACAGCACTCAAAGCTCCTTCTTTGGGAGATACTTGCAATAGAATTGATGTTGTGGAGAAAGGGGAAGACAAGGCCCCTGGTCCATCGTTAGTGGTGCTACAGATGGATGTCATGGCTAAGGGGTACTCTAACCCCCCCTCCCCCTCCCCCGACGTAAACCCTGGCCAGAAATGGTGTAAGAAGTGGCTTAAGAAATGTTCCGATAAGCAAGTAAGGAGAGGTGATTTCATAAGGGGAGTAAGCAAGAGCTTTTTCTATCTCGCCCTTCAGACGCTGACTAATTAGAATGATAGTCGAGCTCATTGACTCTAAAAGAGTGCTTCTTGGGAGGAAACCCAAGCTTTGTAGGTAGTCTTTTCTTTCTCTTATTTTTCCTTACTTTTGTACCTTTTGGAGTGTGTGTGAGGGAGTGATCTAATGTATTGGTGTGAGAGAAAATAGTGTGCAGAGACTTAAACATGTGAATTAACGAGTTTTGATAGCAACTTAGTTGGGTTACTGAACACCCTATTAAGTTTGATGCAGCAAAAGTGAAAAATAGGCAAATAGGAGAGTGAATTTGAGAGGATTCAGAGGAAAAACGAGGAAAACTAGGCAAACCCGATCAGGGCCAAAGCCAACCCGATCGGGTCAGGGTGCCAAAATTACATCGGTGGGACAAGAACTTTTTACAGAGTGAAACTTGATCGGGGCTAAAGCAACTCGATCGGTTCATGTTCGGGCAAAGTACAACCTGATCGGGGCCAATGTAAACCCGGTCGGGTTTGTCGTCAAAGTTTTTTTCCAAAGAAGCATGAACTTTTACATAAGAAAAACCGAACTGTCTAATCCCAACCCGATCGGGTTCTTGTCGGGGGAACTGTAGGTTTTTAGAGTCGAACTAAGACCCGATTGGGTTTGGATTTTTTTTTCGGAAGAAATAAAAAAAAATTAAAAAATTTATTTAATATTTATTTTTTTTCGAAAAAAAATTGCCAAGAAAGCATGAACTTTTGTTTCTCCATCTTCTCTCGTTCCCCACTTTCTTTCTTCGCACTTCCTTCTTTTTCCATCACTTTTCTCTCCACCTTCCTCCCTCTAGAATTCCCCCACCTTCTCTCTATGTTTACATCACCTTGCTCTCACCCGGTGGTGGTACTTATCGCGATGGTGACGGCCAGTGATCGTTCACGATCTTCTCACAAGCACTAGGGATAGTGCTTGGACTGGCTTGGGGGAGGCTTGATCACTGCCCTTGTATACATACACTCATAGAGGTACATTCTTTTTTATTTTGAGTCTTCATATTTAGTTATTTCTTTCATTTCATGCATTGTCGAGTCGTGCATATAGCTTAGGTTTATTTTTGCATGCATTGAAAAAAACAAAACAAAAAATATGCTAATGATGTTGGAGTGGATTGGTTGCTTCCCTGTGCTCCATGATGTTCTAAAAATGATGAATTTGAGTCTTTATCTGGATAGTTGGGCATTTGGATTGTGATGTTGTGATCTGACCTTTGATTACCTGGACACTGAGCGAATTTTGATGATACAACGCTTACTTTGACTGCATACTCGATTAGGTTAGATTGTGAGGCCTTGTTCATGCCATGGATTCACTTGTCATCCAGCCTATTCTTGTGTGTTAGTTCCTCGTAGCATTTTGATCTTGATTTTGACAATGTACTTGTTGATTTCTGATGACTTTTGGATATATGTTGTGATAGAGGCGTTTCTCTTGTTTGATTCTTGAGCCCCAGAGTTCGCTTTGTTGTGGATTATATTCTCTCTTAACCCCGCTGAGCCTAATGACTAGTTATTGATATTAAGCCACATTACTAGCCTACGGCCTTTACATTAGTTATTTTTCCCAAACCTAGCTTGGGGGAGCATTTGTTAGGTTGGTTTTGGGTTGTTTGATTGATTGCAGGGACGAGTTGGAAATAATATGTTGGTTCAAGGAGTTTGAAAAAAAAATGAATTGAAAAAAATATATGAGAAAAAGTGTGAATACAAATTGGAAATTTTCTATTTTCTTCTTCCGCACTACATTCAAGAAAATGACAGAATTGTGCTTTTACAGAAATGGTCGCTTGGTTAACCTATGAGATTATACAGTTGGGTTTGTTTTGGTTTTGATGTTGATGCCATGGGAGTTGGTTAGACCACATTGGTCTTGTTACTAGTGTTTTATGCTCCCCCTCTCTTGGCTTTTGCACCACAATTCCTAAATATTTCTCTACCTTTACCTCGAGCCCCATTAAAACCTCTAAATGACCTCTGGAGCATGTGTTTAAATGCTTATTGGATTGATGTCGAGTCAATTTGCCAAATTTAAAGAGTATATTTGCTATCGAGTCGACTTGACTAGGTTGAGCGATATTGCACCCCCTAAACACATGAGAGTGTGAGTTAGGAAGGGTATTATGGTTGGCTTGGTGAGTGTTCGGGCACATCTTTTGCCTGCCACAAAATGAGAGGAGCGGCAGCCTTGTGAGCACCTATTCGAGACTTGTATGTCATGTGAGGCAGTTGCACGTGACTATTTGCTTGGGTGATTGGTGGTTGGAGTGTTTTGAACAGTGGAGCTTGAAACTTGCATACTTGAACGATTTTTGAATATTGAAACTATTTTGAGCCTTAACTCTTATCTCAGGGGTGAAGCAATCGTATTCATATTCACATCATGTTTTGCTTGAAGACAAGCAATAGTTCAGCTTGGGGGAATTTGTTGTGTTGATATTTTACCATGTTTTGACCCCATTTCTGTAATGGAACAATACATTTCATGCATGGTTCATCTATATTCCACTAGTTTTATGCTTGTTTGTAGTTTGGTGTCTTTTGAGTTAATTCAGGAGATTAAAACTATTTGGAGGTGGAATGGACCATTCTGGAGCATGTAGATGATCGTTAGAGACTCATGATCGTGTTCGAGTTCATTTGGATGCTTTTAGAGAGTCATTTGTAATTCGTTCAATTAGGACCCGAACGGTTTTGACTTGGGTCCGATCGGGTTGGACCCTGGACCCGATCGGATTGGACTTAAACCTGATCGGGTTTGTGTCGAATTTAGTCCTTTTCGGACTCCTATCTTTATTTTATTAGTAGAGTATAATAGGTTTCGATTAGCAATTGTAACCTAATCCTAATTACTCAGTTTTAGACTCTTATTATTCATAGTATAGACAAAACACTCTTAGTTTCCTTCTCAATTACTTTGTTATTATTTACTTTTGAAGATTGAAGACTTCAGATTCATAAATTAAATTCAAGTTTGATTTCTCTATTTCCTTTTTCTATTTCTTAATTATGTTTTCGATTATACTTATTGTTGCTAGCACCATGATTAGTGAGTAGTTCTGATTCTAGGATTGAGTTGAGCCTTAACATGAATTGATCGCTTTATTTCTATTAATTCCATGTTATTGAATCGTTCGATTAGGGTTTGATAGGTTTGTTTTCATCTTCATTTTGCATCATTATTTTGCCCTAGTTTTTATTATCAATGAAAGTTGGAATTGAAATTGAGATTTCATTGTAGCAATTTGTTATCTTGTCGATTGAATTCATCAACGAAAGTTGGAATTCAATCTAGTTAACTTGTCATTGGTTGAGATTCACACATGAAAATAGTGGGAATGGAGATTTTCGTTTTCATTGGCATTGATTATTAATGCATCTAATTTTGTATGTTAGCCATGAAAATAGGAAGCATGCATATTAGTTAGGCCTTTTGTAGTCATGAAAGTAGTCTTAAGGTAGTTCTTATTTGAAAGAATGTCATCTCGCCTAAGCTTCGATTCATTGACTGGAATGTAAGTATTGTCTAATCAATTCATGTTAGTGGTGACGCTCAATCTTAGTACTTTATTATCATAGTATTCATCATCATTTTATTCTACTTATTAGTTTAGAAATTAGTTTAATAGACCTTACCATCGATATAGAATTGTGTAGCTATTTCATAGTATAGAGTCAGCTAGTGTTTAATCTTGCACCTCCCTGAGTTCGACCCGTTAGTGCTACGACACTGTTCACTTGCGGCATTAAAATAAAACCCTAACATTGCCAATGTAATGTCTCATATTATTGCTTTCCCAATTGAACATATATATATATATGCTCTTGTTAAGGGGGAAGTATCATGTGTTTGTCATCATTAAAAAGGGGGATTTGTTGCAATTCTTAGTCCGTATTATTTTGATGATGATAAACACGTTCTATTATAAGAGTTTGATGTGTGTAACGGTATTCTAAGCAAAGTGATAGCGCATACTTCATGGAAGCTCAAGTGACGGAAAAAGATGATTAAGATTAGTGATTTATCTCATTTATTGTAATTAACTAAATGTAACCTTTCAAAAAAAAACTAAATATAACAATGTGCTATAACATAATGTGAGTTTAAAGTGACAAATTATTTCTAATGTGTTAAGAAATAAAGAGTCATGATTAAATTCACATTTGAGGGGGATTTTGGTTTTATTAACAATTGTTTTTCCAAAAAAAAAAAGCATAAATGTTTTGTAAAGAAAAATCGGTTTTAAGCTTTTTCGAAAATATTTAAAGAAAATAAAAGTTTATTTGAAAAAACCTTTAATGTGGAAATTTGGTTTTATTAGATAAGGATAAAAGGTTTCATCTTTTATCTTTAAGTAATAATATAAGATTAGTTTCATAATAAAAGATTTTGACAAAAAAGTTTTTTCGGTTTTTAAAATAAAAATTCTGATTTTAGTTCTTAAAAGATAATTTAATGATTTTAGATATTAGTTTTTAAAAGATAAAAACTTATCTTTTAATAAGATAATTCTTCCTTATTTTTAAGGATAAGTACGATTGGGTTTACCCCTTTAAATAGGCTCACGCCTACTACTAGCAAACATACGTTTTCAAGCATCATCAGTCTTGTGAGTTTTAGAAAAGATGAAAACGGATCCCCAGTAGGCCAGTACCATAGTTAATTAAAATGCTCTTATTGATCCTCATATATGCTTATCTAAGAAACCATTGTAAACGAGGGTTTGAATCTTTCTTTAATCGATTTTTAGAGAGTGTCAAATTGGGTTTAGGAGTGTTTTCAATTTGATTAGCAACATTTAGGGTTAAGTGTTGGGGAACACTACTAGGGTTAGTAGTGGGGGAAACGAGTTTGTTTCAAACGATTAATATTATAATTTAAATATTAATAGATTTCAGAGTTGGGATCAAACCACGATAAATATGTGAGCTTGACTTATAATTTCCACTGTTTAATTGTGTCACTATTGTTGTTTGAGTTTAAAAGGGAAAAAATGAACTTTAATAGTTGTGGCACAGTGCTAACACAATGCCGTAAAGATCGTTTTTGCGATAATTCAATTTTAAATAGTCACTCAATTCAACCCCTTTCTTTAGTGTTTCTTGTGATCCAACACACTTCATCTAAAGCCAAAATATCCAAACGAGAGGTCATTAAACTTGAATTTTGCCTAACATAGGTACCCAACATGGAATATTCTACTTATTACTATCCGCTCTATACCGGATACGAAAATAACAATATTCAATTATCAATTGTTCCTAGCAGAAAGGATTGAGTACAGATTTAAGCTAGGAAAATTTGACGCCAACAGTCCAAACTATTGGCCATCTTCTATAAACAGTCCAAACTATTGATAATCCATGAACAATCCAAACTATCACCCCAATCTTCCATAAACAGTCCAAGTGACCTGATAACCTGTTATGATAGGTAAATTAGAGAACATGTGACCTGCACATGACCTTTTTAATGATTTTTTTTCCTTTTTTTTTCTTATGCTTGACTTTTTAACTTGATTCTAACTTTTTTTCATAAGAAGGTGAGACCCCAGCTTCTTCCTACTCTCTCCACCAGGCAACTCCCAGACGAAATTGAAAGCGACTTAATAATCAGCAAGAAGATCCCACCATCTCTGGCAGTAGTAGAAGGCATAGCAGGAGCAACAAGAGCTTCACAGATAGTCAACCCATAAGACAACCCCAATGTACACTTCCCCAACCACTTAACAAAGTAAGTAGCAATCTGATCACCCAATCTGGTTTTAACAAACCCACGGGCAAAGAAGAAGGAGATAACAGTCAACCACATTACTTCATTGGTGAAAGCGGCGAACGCGGTGGAGAAAGGGAGTGTTATAGTGGCGACGAAAGTGGTGAAGCCGAGAAAAGCCCAAGCGCCGACGGGGAGAGGGTTGAAGACAAGACCGGCGATGGTGGAGAGGAAGATGGAGAGGAGTTTCCATGATTGGAGGCCGACTAAGAGGGAGAGGAATAATGGGCTGAGTTTTGCGCCGGTGGTGGGTGGTGGTGAGATGGTGGTTGAGGAGGAGGGTGTGGCGGCGTTGAGGGGTATGAAGAGGAGGGGTTTGGAGGAGAGGGGATGAGAGTGGAAGGTTTTGAGGAGAGGGAGAGGTTGGGACGGCGGTGGTGGAGGATGGTTGTTGTGGTGGTGGTGCGAAGGAAGGTGGTGGTTGTGGTGGAGAGGGAGAATGGGGTTGGTTTGGATGAGAGGGAAAGGGAGAATGGGGAGAGGAATGTAAACTGTAAAGTGATTTTTTTATATATAGTATATATCTAAAAAAAATCTAGATTTTTATTAAAAAGTTAGTGAAAAAAAGGGTAAAAATCAAGTTAATAAAGTTAAACAGAAGAAAAAAAGAAATAAAAATTAAAATTCATTATAAGGTCACGTGCTGGTCATGTGACACCTAGTTTACCTATTATAACAGGTTAACAGGTTACTTGGACTGTTTATGGAAGATTGGGGTGATAATTTGGACTGTTCATGGATTATTCATAGTTTGGACTGTTTATAGAAGATGTGCAATAGTTTAGACTGTTGGCGTCAGATTTTCCTTAAAGCTATTGCACACGCTTTCATAAAAGCGTACGATTTTCCCATCTATCAAGTGAGTTTTACATGAAGACAATTGTCTCAACATATATATTCAATTTGGTATAGGTAAGAGAAGAACGTGGCTCAATATTAGAAAAAAGATAGAGTAAGCAGAACCAAGTTAAGACGATAATCAACCTCTTGCACCAAAGATCTTACCCTTTTCCCATCTTTCATCAATTATTCCCAGCTTGAATTGATACCATTTTAATAAGTAGAGTTGTCAAAAGTTTATACGACCAACACGAACTGAATACGAAATTACTGAGTTGGTGTTGAGCATTCTTGACATGTTTACTTAAACTGATCAACACGAGCGTAACCGTTTATTAAATAGGTTAGGTTAGTGTTGAGATTTCCGACACGAAATTGACACGGTTTCATCCGTTTAATTTAAAAACATATATATTTTGTTAACTTAGAATATGATATGAAGGTAACAAATAAAAATTTTATAATTCATTCTTTAAATTTCAATACGAAGAAAGGATACTGGTTAGCCAAACATGCATTTATACAATCACAGAATAAAATTATGCACGAAAAAATAATTTATTATCATAATTTACTAAATGGGTTGACACGACTAACCGTCTAATTAAGTAGGTTGGGTAAATCTTGACACTATTAGCTAAATTGGTCGGATGAGTATCAAGGGTTTTCGACACGTTTATTTTTAACACAAACTCGAAATTGACACGACACAACCTGTTTGACAGGTATAATTATAGATAATGTACATATATAATGCATATATATAATTTTAACGGCTGTATATATCATTACCATTATGTATTAGGAAAGTGTATATCATAGTTCCTTAATTGCAGCCTTAATAATACCATAGTAGATTTTATATACTCAATGCTATCAATTTATCCATCTTCGACATCCACCCTTATTTCATGCAATCTGATTCCATATCAATGAACAAAACATGTGGTAACGAATATCCACTTTGTCAGACAAAAAGTTGCTCGTGGTGTAGTTCGAGCTCCCCATGTCCCGACGAGACATATATCTAATAGATCGAGGATATTTTTGCTAAAGGTCTCCCCTTGGTCCATTTTGAAGATTTTTGAGACAGTCTCACCAGTCACAAACCTCCTATTTCGAGAGAGGCGGTATAATAGAATATACGTAATTACCTTATGATTAATCATCTTATGTACTTGGTTGTATTACCCTAGTACCTTAATTATAGCCTTGATGATAGCATAGTAGGTTAAAGATACATGTATACCTTAGAGTTATATGTAAACGTAGAATACATCACACATAATGATATTAAGTTGAAAATTTATGCCAGAATAATCACCATCAATCGATATTATTAATATTTAAATGGTACTTATTTCCTCTTTTATGCATGTTATAAACACTGCCTAGGAGTGGTACTAATTACCATTTTGCTTCAAACAACGCATGTTTGTGCATGGGGGATGCTTGGTGTTCACATCGCCCAACGAGCTACCATGCGTTCATGCCCACTAATAGCCATTCTATAGTCTATTCTTCTTCTCTCTATAAAATGAAAAGCTAGGGAATTGTGGGGTGGTAATGTGCTATGTATCGTCCTTCCCGCTCTACATCTCCGGCCATTTACTGATGTTAAATGACGGTAATGATAATGAATCATACATAATTTGAAAAGAAAGTTCACAATTCATGGCAATGAGAACCCATGTCCAAGTGACCAAGCATGTGAATTTATTATTATTATTATTATATACACCACTTAAAAACCACCTTGGTAATGCATGATAATGAAATATATGAAGAAAACCACAAATTTAGGAGTGCGGAAACGTTACCAAGGTCAATGATATGAAACTTAGTACTTACAATACAAAACATCATATAAATATATTTACCATTATTACCATTTATTATCATCTATTAAAGGAGTCGTTATTAGGACATTAAGATTACTTAATGCTATAGCTTCATTTACAATTTACAATTACATGAGAAAAGGTAGAACTTCCTTATGACTAGCTGATTGCCGACTGTTGGTACATAGCTTAAGAAGTATAATTCCTTGTAACAACCTAGTTAGTTTGTTATAAAGTTAGTTAAGTTTGTTATTTGGTTGTTAGCTAGAGGTGAGTTAGTTATGCTCTCCCTCTCTTATCCTTGTATGTATAAACACTTATGATGTATTCATATTCATTCATTCAATAATAACGAGATCTCTCTTTCTCTTTCTCTTCACAAACTCTCTCTTTCTCTCAGCATTCTCATAATGATTTCAATGAGTTCATCTTCATTTTATGAACTCTGACACCGACCCTAAATTAAAGATTTACTGGCCATTGCCCATTAGCATGTCACATGTGCACGTACATCTCCCATGCAACAACATGCGTTGTCGTCTAAAATGGCCTAATTTACAACCCTATAAGTACCCTTCATCCTTAACCATATTAGACACTCAGAAACTCATCATCAACTGTAAAACAAACAAAGAGCCAAAGAGTAAGTAAGAGGAAAAAATCAGGAAAATGAAGAACATGAAGAGTTGTGCAATTATAATGGCGATCATGGTGCTGATGATGGTGGAGACAACAATGGGAGAAGGCGAATGCGTCCAGGGCAGATGCCCCGATGGACTGTGCTGTAGCCGGTGGGGATACTGTGGTACCGGGCCTGCATATTGTGGGGGTGGTGCAAGTGCTGCTGAGCAACATGTTGATCATCCAAACCTCGTCTTCGGGAGCATTGGGAGTCCTCCTGGGTCAGTGGGAGCTCCTTGAACCTAAAAAAAACTCACCATATTAATGATGATTTGATGAACAAAGTTAGTACTGGCTGGCTTTGCTACTATAATAAGCTCTTCCTATTAGGGCATTGTTATTTTTATTTTCGAGTTATTATCTTGCCTTTCTTGTGAATTGGATGAAGTAATCCTACCATTTTATCATAATATGTACTGTATGCATCTCACGCTATCGTTGAGAATAATATTAGTAACTATGAGTCTGACATTATTCTTGTATGGATTACATAACCCAAAAAACTAAGGTTTCAACCATCATAATCAACTTCATCGTCCGGAAATTTTAATTTGATGAAAATGAAAAATGTTATGAGTTTTGAAATAGTAACGGGATTACTAAACTTATTCTTGGAAAACCTTATAAGATACTAGTATATACTAAAGACAATTTGAAAGCACATGCAAGCATGATAAATAAACATTATGAGTCCAAAGTGTTTTGACCGATTTTAGAGACACACGCTACACCATCAAGACATATTTACACATGTGAATTAACCTTATGAGACTCTTCCGTAGGGTCATTACGAGACAGTTAAAGTCAATATGCAAAAGGTTTCCAACAAACCCAAGAGTAATCTTAATGAAATCTTAAAGTGCCGTGAAAGGTCCATGATAAAACGTCGCAAAGTTTGCAAAACCCGACCTATATAATTTGTTTGGATGACCCAAACCTTATAAGATACAAAATCATGCACTTTGGTACCGTTACTTGGTTTCAACACCAAGACTCAACCCATTATTCGCATGCTCCACAATAGGTACAACACCAAAAGAAATCTTCAATTGAAGATTCCTTACCAGAAACGAACTCAAATTTCTACAACTCGATTGAAGTAATCAGTCGGTGGGAGAAGAGGTCGTCGAAGCGTTGCTGATAAGGGTAGCGTTTTAGAGAGGACCATCTCAATAAATCTAATTTATCATAATTTTTCGTTTTAGTAAGTATTTTTTTTGTATTGTAGTGAGGATCTGTTAATTCCCCCGTAATGCGCCTAATTCGGGTGATTTTATTTTTTGACAGATGATTCGGGTGATTTTCGACAATGCATGTTTGTACACGGGGAATGATGATAATGAAATTTTATGAAGAAAATCACAAATTTTAAGGGTGTACAAGATAATGATATGATACTTGCAGAACAAAATTTTATATATAAATTTATTTCCAATACTATTATTTTTTATCATCTACCAGACGAGCTATTAAGATTTTGCTATTTATATACTTACAACTTCTTTTACAATTCCTTAAGAAAAAGGGTAGGACTTGCTGAATATTGAGATATTGAATGCAGAATAGTGGACTTAGTAGTTGATTGCCAACTTTAAATTGTAGGTTTGGTGGCCATTATTGCCCGTTAGCATGTCACATGTGCAGATACATTACCCATGCAACAACATGCATTGTCGTCCAAAATGACCTAATTTACAATCCTATACGTACCCTTCATCCTTAACGATATTAGTCACTCAAAAACTCATTATCTTCAAAACAAAAACAAAGAAGAGACAAGAGTAAGAGGAAAAAAAATCAGAAAAATGAAGAACATGAAGAGTTGTGCAATTATAATGGCGATCATGGTCCTGATAATGGTGGAGACAACAATGGGAGAAGGCGAATGCGTCCAGGGCAGATGCCCCGATGGACTGTGCTGTAGCCGGTGGGGGTTCTGTGGTACCGGGCCTGCATATTGTGGGGGTGGTGCAAGTGCTGCTGAGCACCATGTTGATCATCCAAACCTCGTCTTCATTGGGAGTCCTCCTGGGTCAGTGGGAGCTCCTTGAACCTAAAAAAACTCACCATATCAATGATGAACAAAGTTAGTACTGGCTGGCTTTGTTACTATGAATAAGCTCTTCCTAATAGGGCAGTGTTGTTTTTATTTTAAAGTTATTATCTTAGCTTTCTTGTGAATAGGATGAACTTGTTACTTCTTACACCATCCATTCTACCGTTTTATAATAATATGTATTGTATGAAATTATGCAGGTCATACTATCAACAGGAATAATATTAGACTATATAATTTTTGTGGATTACATAATCTAAACCCCAAATTTTAAGAATCCAGAGCATAAAGTCCTATTTTTTTATTTCGATTAAAATATATCATGAAATCTGAAAGTCACGAAACTATCAATTTTGAAGGCTCCAATACATGCCTTACAAACAATTTTGCGCCATGGGGGAAAAACCCTATGGGATTTTCATTAGAATTGTAGGAGACCATTTGGAAGAATATGCATTATAAACTAACATTGCCCTTTTCGAATTGTTTTCACATAATCAATTTTGAAAACACAAATACACGCCATCAGACAATTGTTTAAGTGTGCAAATTAGCTTTACGAAGACATACTTTAATCCCTATTAGGTTATTACAAGACAATTTAATTCAATGCGGAAAGTTTAAACAACACTAGATTCATCCAACCAAATCTTACAATGTCGCTTAGTCTGAAAAGTCTTGACATGATTAACTTTATTTGAAGACGCTCTTGGACATTTGCAAAGAGCCTGTAAATAAACCTAATGAGATACTACGTCGAAAAATTTGATATCGTTACTGGGTTTTAAGAGTCTCAACTACCCTTAGTCAAACTCAGAGTCTAGAAAAAAAACATTTGACAAAAAGATGTTGCAATAAGTTATAAAGTAGTCATGAAATTATCAATTTTGATGGTTTCGTTACACGTTCGACTCTGTGGCGAATCTTGGGATTCTTCTTTGGGGGACCAAATAATATTTTAAAAAATAAATTTAAAAATTATATATAATAGTAATAATTTTGCTAGCTAATAAAAACTTCAATTAGTTCCTTAACCTAAGTCATTACTTATTTAGTAGAAAGTATGAATATAGGACTTCTAATTATATTATATCTTCTATAACTTATGTATGATTAAAACTAATATTTGACAAAATTATGAATTTATTATAATTCTTACATCATTATGTTACAATGTAATTCATAAGTGTCTAAAAGAACCAATACTATAAATAAACAGAAATAATATAAGCATATGATACAAAAATATTTAGAAAAATTGACTGGAATAATTACAACTATGCTCATTCCACTCAAAATACTCCCAACCATGAGTTATTCTAGAATAATCCAAACTTTAGGGGGTACCTTTCCAAAATAATCCAAACTTTATTTTTCTTTCCTTCAATGATCCATTTTGGGACTACTATACATAGTAGAATTAAGAATTGGATTGTTTTGAGAAGATATCACCAATAGTTTGAATTATTCTGGCATAACTCATAGTTGGGATTATTTTGAGCGAATGGTAGTTGGGATTATTCCAATCAATTTATCCTTATTATTTTAAACTCATTTTGATCATACACAAATTAT
This sequence comes from Patellifolia procumbens, assembly GCA_947645195.1. Classification (NCBI taxonomy): domain Eukaryota; kingdom Viridiplantae; phylum Streptophyta; class Magnoliopsida; order Caryophyllales; family Amaranthaceae; genus Patellifolia; species Patellifolia procumbens. The sequence goes on along the minus strand of CANSGD010000888.1, from coordinate 81,486 downwards.
AATTTTCGAATTTTTATATATATAACCCCAAATATAGATTTTAGATGATACAAGTTATTACTTATTTAATCATATAGTAAAATTTATGTATGCTCTGCTAAAATACATGGAATAAATAAAAACTCCTATAGCCCCTTATCTTAATTATGTACTTAGGCTATTTTTTGTTGATGTAATGTTTCTTTGTGAAACTTTGTGTACATTAGCTAATTTTGCCCCAGTAGCTACTCGTTTAGGTTTTCCTCGTTATCGTGGCATAGATGTAATGAGTCGTGGTGGGGGTTTAGTAGTTTGTTGGAAACCCTCGGTTGATCTCACCATCTTAGGTTGTACTCCAAATTTCATTTTGTGTAATGTTAATATGTTGGGTTTGGAGTATTTTCTGGTTTTCGTTTATGGTGCTCCTAAACCAGAACACCGGAAAACTATTTGGGATGCCCTCTTTGAACCCTATTTTACATAAACAAAAACTGGTCATTTTGGGTGACTTTAATTAACTTGAATATTTAAGTCAAAAAATGGGTGGTAATAACCAAATCAAAGGGGCTATGGACTTCTCTTTGTGGCTTTTGCAACATCGCCTTCTTGAACTCCCCTTTCATGGACCCCCATTTACTTGGACAAATAATCATTCTGGATCGGATGCTATTTTTGTACAGCTAGATCGTGCGTATTGTGATGACGCTTGGCGTCTAGCTTTGCCTGACGCTCGGGTATGGCATTTACCTATCTTCCTTTTAGATCATTCCCCCATCATCCTGGATTGTATGCCATCTCCTAGTCGCCTCAAATGCCCATACAAATTTGAAGCCTGGTGTCCTCCATTTTCTGACATCCAACATATTGTTACAACTGAATGCAATAAGGGTTGACAGGGTTCTCCTATTTTTATTTTTTTACGTTACCTCAGCGACATTAGGGATAACTGTCGTGAGTGGTGTCTCAATTACCGGCGTCAAAAGGGCTTACGTTGGAGTGTCATTCAAGATCAACTTTCACATACTCAATCTACTCTTACGGAGATCTATGTGCATCAAGAACTTCGTCTTCGCAAATCTTACGAGGACGTATGCCATATGTCTCCAATGGCTTTATTGGAAACAACACTCCAAATCTAATTGGGATAGGTTTGGATCGGAGATCAGTCTACTGGACTGTTCTTCCGTAGCGTTAATCAACGTAGAGGGTTTAATCTTCTAAAAGGTATCACCTCGGGAAACAATGTTCTGGTCACGGAACCCCCCGCCATTGCTGATGTTTTTGTGTCCTATTTCTCCTCCTTTTTCACCCAGCCTCCAAGGACCCTTACAAATGACCTTGCATTGGATTGGCTGACTGATTTACCGCAAATCTCCTCACAACAGCAATTGGATCTTGTTAAACCAATATCGCGTGAAGAAATTAAGTCAGCCCTTTTCTCCATGAAGTCCCTCAAAGCTCCTGGACCTGACGGTTTCCCTCCCATTTTATTTAAGCATCAATGGCTTATTTTGGGCGACAAGCTGGTAGTGACGGTTATGTCATTCTTTAATGGGAACTTCATGCTTCGAGATCTCAACCGTACTTTTATCACTCTCATCCCCAAGAATGATAGGCCGACAGAACTTGCCCAGTTCGGACCTATTAGTTTATGTAATATTGTCTATAAGGTCATCTCCAAGATCTTAGTCAATCGTTTAAAACTTGTCCTACCTGATTTAGTCTGTATGGACCAACATGCCTTTGTCCCTGGACCATTGATGAGTGACAATATCCTAATGAGTCATGAGGTCGTCTCCTGGCTTAACCGTCACCACACTGGACGTAAGTGCTATGCCGCTCTGAAAATTGACCTTAATAAAGCCTATGATATAGTTCGTTGGGATTTTCTACAAGCCACACTTTCTCCCATGAATTTCCCCCTACCTGGATCCAATGGATCTCCCAATGTGTTACTACAGTCTTATTTCGTATTGATCAATGGAGTTCCTTCCCAACAGTTTACCCCTTCTGCGGGTTTACGCCAGGGGACCCTTTTTCCCCTTATCCCTTTCTCCTGTGTATGGAAGTCCTCAGTCGGCATATCAATAAGGAGCAGCAGGACGGGATGATTCAGGGCATTTGCATCAGTCGGCGTGCACCACCCATTTCCCACCTATTTTTTGCTGACGATGCATTATTATTTTTCCAGGCCAATCCAGATTCTTGTTCTCGTGTACGATCGATTCCGGATGCCTTCTCTCATATCTCAGGCGAAATGGTAAGTTTTGCTAAGTCTGCGGTTAAATTTAGCCGCAACACTCCTACCCATCTCCTTGATCATTTGCGTAATCCTTTGGTCATTTCTTCTACTGCAAAATTGGGTCAGTATATCGGCTGCCATTTGGAATTAACAGGTAAGTCACTTGCCCTATTCCATTTCCTCATTGAACGCGTGCAACAAAAAATATCTTCCTGGAAGTTTTCAATACTTTCTCCGGCAGGACGTCTTCTTCTTATTAACTCCGTCCTCGCTAATTTGGCTTCTCATATCATGGCGGTCTTCATTATCCCTAAGTTTGTTGTTAAGAAATTAGGTTCCTTATTGCTTAAGTTTTGGTGGACCGGAGTTGGTGATCGACGACCTATCTATTGTGTAAAATTTCTGAGCTTCATAAACATAAAACTAAGGGTGGTTTAGGCCTCCGTAATCTTGAGGCCCTTAATTCAGCATCTCTCGTGCGCACTGTTTGGCGAATTCACCAAAACCCTCGAGTGAAGGTTAGTCAACTGCTTTCTGCTAAGTACGGGAAGTCCCCCTTGCGACATACATGTCAATTCCCTTCCCCTCCCTATTGGCGTTTCCGAGGCTTCGTCACAACCTCTCACAAATTCCTTAGGGGCTTTGCTTCTCGTATCATTAGTGGCCAATAGACACACATTCTAAGTCCCGGTTGGATTGGGGACTTTCTAGTTACTCTTAAACCCTCTGTGCCTACTTCTTTGTCTTTGGTTAGTCATCTCATCACCACTCAATGAACTTGGAATGCTCCGTTAATTTGGCAATCTGTTTCACCTCCTACTGCTCAACGTATTCTCGCCATTCCACTTCCTTCTGCACCATCTGACAATGAGGATCAGTTGTTCTGGCATTTCACTAAAGATGGGGACTACGTGACCCGATCCGGGTACTGGTGGCTCATTCATGGAGACCTAGAGGCTCCTGTCGATACTTTCTGGCGTGTGTTCTGGAAACAGAAACTTCCTCCCAGATGGCAAATATTCTTGTGGCGCCTTCTCCATAATCTCCTCCCTACTACTGATAATTTACGAAAGCGACAAATGGATATCGCTCCAAATTGAATATTGTGTGGCTCAGGGGCTGAAACGTCAGCACACTTGTTTCCGGATTGTGACATTACTATACGGTTATGGGCTTCTTCTCTGTTAGGTATCCGCAGCAACATTAGTCACATGGGCTTGTTTGATTGGATGAAATAATTCTTCATCTACTTTTCCAAGCATTCAAGGGATCACTCATACCCTATTTTTTACCTTTGTCTCTCTACTCTGGCAATCTGGTGTCACCGTAACTCCATCATATTTCGCCATTCATCACCTTCCCCCCACTGGTATTCTTGAACACCATTAGACGTTACTTCACAGTTTCTCTGTGTTTTCCAGGAAACTATAAAAGTTGGATTCCGGGTGCGGCCGTCTTCCACCTCCGACTTATGTAGCAGGGCTGCCTATTCATTCGCCGTTTCCCCGTTTACTTGTTGATGGAGCATGGAAGCAACACACTACTGGTTCAATTCACGCTGCTATTGGTTGGAAATTGATTCTTTTCGATCAATGTTTACAAGGCTCGTACCGTGTTTTCGCCTTATCTCCCCTCCATGCGGAATTACTCGCTCTGTCAGCTGGTCTCCATGCTGCCCATTCGCATTGCTCCTCATTGCGGGTTGGGGTCGACCCTCCAACTTTGTCACCGCGCTTTCTTATCCTACTTCTACGCAACCTTTGCTACAAAAGCTATTAAGCAATATCCTTGTTTTAATTTCTAGATTTCAGTCTTTTGTTTGTATTAAGGTTTCTCGTCTAGTTGTTAGGGACGCACATGTGCTTGCTACGCAAGCCCGTCGTGCCTCTTAGCCTTGTTATATCGTTTCTTTGTCCAAAAAAAAAAATTACTAAAAAAGTGAAAACCTTAATTTTACACAAAGGCTTGCCGCTTACCGCTTACAATTACCAGTGAACAATTTGCAAAAATGCTAGCGGAATTTTCCTTCGTTTGCAATTCAATATTGTTTTTATATAGTACATCAAGCATAATGGAAAAGTAACAACAGTGGAAAGTAGAATGGTAGGTGGACAGTAACAATGCCAACAACTAAACATAACTACATAAGACATAGTTTAGGCTATCCAAAAAAAAAAAAGAGTTTAGGTCTTAGCCTCTTAGAGCATAACTATTGGGATTATATTGATTATTGTATTTACTAGTTGTATTACGGGCTGTTTTTTTTGACAGAATATTATTATGAGCTGTTTAGTTAGTCTTGTTAAACTTAAGCCCGTTTAGCTATATTCTGTATTTTGTATATATGCCTTAAGCCTAATGAGAAAAGCTAAGCCTCAACATTCACTAAATATTAACAATAACCGGTAGTTGATCTAGAATTTAAGATCGTCAATTAGTTTATTTTTTTCTCACTCTTGCACTTCACTAAAGATAGTATTATTGATGATCCCATTATTTCTTCACCCAATAGATGATCTACAATTTTAGATCTTGACATTCTATTTCCTACTTTTTTCCATACCCCACCATACATTTGCTTTCCTCAATTACATTTCCATCAATACTTTTTTATTAATTAAGAACAATTAATGACTTTATATTTAATTAATTTATGTATTTATGATTAAATAATATGAGCAAACTTAATATCATTAGTATGGTTAATGTTAATATCATACAAGTATTAATCATATTATATTTTGAATAATATTGGTGTTTTCTATGAGAAAATATATTTTTAGAGAGTAAATAAGTGTTTTAAGGAAATTATTTTAAAGATGAAATGTATGAAAGTAAATCAATATTGGTATCTTTTCATAGAGGGGAAAAAACCCCATTGCTAAATTATTTTTAAAAATGATAATTATTCATTACAAATGATAATTATTCATTAGCCATTGGATGAAGTGTGACCAATGGTTGCAAATGGAGTAAAAAAGGAAGTGGGTCCCGCGTCATAGTCTCTTTGTCTAACACATGGAAAATGGAGGTGAAACTTGGATGAATCCTCTGGCAGCGTGAGTGTGGTGCAGGGAGGAATGGGCGAAAATCTGGATAGTGGGATTGATCAGATTTTCATGCTCTCTCATTTTTTTTCTCTTTTTTATCGTCTCTTTCCGGGAGATCTAGTCTTTACATCATCTAGTGGGTATGCTCTTAGGATTTTAGAGATACTAATATAACCCATTGGACGATGGTATGTAGGTTGATAATTCCAACAGTATACAATAACTTTTATTAGGTCATATACTTTCTCCGTCCCATATTACATGATACAATTTGACTAGTATAAAGTTGTAGAAGTGTTATTTGACTAACTTATATTATTGAGAGTAATTAAATATTAGTACATAAAGTACATGTTAGTGGGGCATATCATGGGGTATGGGGGTGGGTGGAGTTTTAAAATCAATTATATGTGGGCCCCATTAATATTTAAAAATAATATTTCTATTGTACTCACATACCATTTATAGAAGTGTATCAAGTAATGTGGGACAAACGAATAAAGAAAGTGTATTATCTAATATAGGACGGATGGAGTGATATTTTACGCATGTAAACTTATCAGGGGCCATGCCCCCACCAGCCTTACTGAGGCGTTTCTGTACACGTGGACATAACCTCAAGAGACTTATTCGAGAGTCTTAGGAAACCATTTGAAAGCATATGCATGATACACAATAGACTCAATTCTTATTCCTTTTAGAAACCTAGCTCAACTTAGTACTTAAACTAGTTCTTAGGTTCGGGCTATGCCCCGGGTTTTGATTGTAAAATATATTAATTTTAAATAACTAAAAGCATTTTATTTGGACATATGTAAGTTAAAAAACAAAATAATTCATATTAACATATACATTTAAGTAATGTACTTTAACTTGTGGTTTAAGAAGAAAAAAAAAACTAAAAATTGAAACAACTTATCATATTGATATTATGCAATTAGTTTTAGTTTGATTCTTGATTGTCATTCAAATCCCACAATAATATATTTAATTGTGATAAGAGAAGCACCAATGAAGTATGTGGTGGAGTAGTGGTTAAAAACTTTCTTTCCTGTGTTGAGGTTATGAGTTCGAAACTTCATGTTGACAATATTTATGACTTATCTTTTATGACAATGACACAAACAATATGCATTTAAAGAAGGGGGAAGTTCCTTATGGCAACCTGCAGTTCTTGTCAACGCAATTTAATATTTATTTATAGATAGATGACTCCTTCCGTCCTTTTCTTACTAGCTCAGGGATCCATGATACGTAAAATAAATTATAACTTGATTCCAAATACTAGTGGGCCCTTACTAAATAAATTCTCTTCATAGTAAGTCCTTTCTTAATAAATTCTTATGCAAGCTATATATTCAAGAGCAACTTTAAATAAATACTAATAATGCTCAAAAACAATAATAGTCAATAATGTACTTATCGAACATCGAGATAACTCAAAAGTTTCATATCTACTCCATTTTCTAAGTTCACAACATAGTTCAAACCATTATAAGGCATAAGCAACCTCTCCTTATTTCAAATGCTCAACAAATGATCCTTAATTAAAACTATTAATGTCAAAGGTCAAGTTGTGTGTGTCTTGCTAACACACATAAATAACCAATAAGAGCCTCAACTGCTTCTATTATGCTTGAAACCTATCAATAACAAAGTACAAACAATTAGTACATCCAACACACTGCAAGGCTAATAATATACTCTCTCCATCCCAGAAAACCTTATATACTTAATCGAGCACGTAGTTTTAGATGATAAGTTATTGTTTGGTTATCAATTCTATTTTATTTAAAAGGTAGATGTGATAGAAGTTATGATGCTATTATTTTATTTGGATGTAAGAGAGTATTGGGTCGTGGTTGAAAAGTCAAAACAATAAAGTAGTAGTGGTTCATGTCCAAAAATAGAAGTGTATAGAGGTTTTTGGGACGGGTGAGAAAGGAAAGTTGTTTGAGCCTTTTGATTGGTAATAGCACCAGTAATTCTGATTATGTTAGTGACCATACGGCATATGTTGAATTATGAGCGTTAAGACTTAACCATAGCTTAACCGTGCTCTAATCTCTCGAATCTTGACCTAGGTATTGAAAGTTGTTTGAGCCTTTTGATTGGTATAAGCAATGGTGGACCAAACTAGTGCCCTAGACCTTTAATGAATAGTTTAATCCCACTTTTATGTTGCTTCCTTTAGTTTAATTAGTAGTTTATCTGATTCTTGACCGATTTCATCTGAAGTAGCTTTTTAATTGAATATTAAGTCTGAAAAATTGTCTTCCTGTGCATTCGACCCTACTTCTCTGACTACCGTTTGTTAGAGGACTTTAGGATTACTTTTGATTAGATGATACAACTTTAGCCTGTCAGGGAACATCGAGTGTTTGTTTCAAGAGTTTTCTTTAGGATTACTTCATGCTTGCAAGGTGTTAGCCTTATAAAAATTTATGGTTGTGATACCACTTGTTGGAACGCAAGGGAACACTCAAGAGGGGGTTTGAATTGAGTTGCTATTTTAAATCGATTTCTCGCAAAAACAAACTTAGTTATGGGTTGTGTTGTACACTGTGCCACTGACACTGTTGTTTCACTTAGAACTATGTTACACACAGTAAAATGTTATAATACAGAGTGTTTGTCATCATCAAAATAATACGAACTTAGAATCCCAACACTCATTTTTTTTTGTTTTCTCTAATTCAATCTTATTATCTCCACAATATTATATTTTCTTTGATCAAACTATCTTTAAATCCTCTCTTTCTTTATATGTATACATAAACACTTTTTGAAAAATATATATTAACTCCTAAAAAGATCCCATATCAAAATATTGATAACTTGATCAAACTCGTGAAAAGAATTAAAGTTCATATTTCTTAAACTTCATACTTCAATCTCGAAGTATTCCATCAAAATATTTATAATATAATTCACTAACGAGATATAATTCCCTTTTCCGCAAATATACAATCAAATTTATATTTAACTTCACGTGATCAGGCTAATAATTCTAATTACCAAGCAAGAAAACCCTCTTAAAACGAGGGCTATTACACTATTATTCAAATACAACACTTATAGCCTCCACGTCAACGATCCGAGAGCAATATTGACTGGCTTGTTGCTACGTGAGACGGTTTTACCCCCATAACTAATATCATCGTTCCATGAAAACTAACGGTTAGAATTTTATTTTCAAAGGGAGGGAGGGAGGTAGGAGAAACGGCTTTGTATTAACTTTCTTTTGGTAGCAAGAAATAATTATTTGAGAAGTTTTAGCTAAGTAGAAAAGAGGCTAACAAAAAATAAAAATGTAGTTGTCAATTGTTCAGAATTAAGACAATTTGGAAGTGTACAATACAATGACACATCACAGTGATCAAACATATATATTCACATATAAGAAGTAGTATAAACCTTCAAAGTTCAAACATATTCGATCTCCAGGCCAATATTCTAGTATAGGAGGAGTACATTTAGTTAGATAGCAGTAAAGAAAGCAAAGCACACAGACATATTATTAGTTTATTACATAAGTGGTAACTTGTAATATGTAAATAGCTTCCGAAGCTACTAAACGCATTTACCCGTCAATCCCATGTAGGGCATGTCGCAGCTTAAACCATCGCAACACCTATCCAAGGCACCGCAAGAATCTCCGGTTCTGGGGCACCATTTGCAATATGGTGGTCCCAGGAAAGGTAGAAAGCCGGACGGTGTGCAGCGGTACCCAAAGCAACATGGTTGATCGGAGCACGAAGAATCACCTGATGCGCAAGTCAGAATTCCTTCTGCCCGGGTTGCGGCAGATTCAAGCACAATAATGTCAGAAGTGGGAAGTTGCTGCAGGAGAAATTCCTCAACATATTTACCGTCAACTGCCTCAGTGCTTACCATTGCAATGGTTGCAACGGTAAGGACCAGGATAATCTTAACTATTTTTTCCATGAATGATTAATTTCACTGATCTTTTTGGTAAAGGTATTACTAATTTGTAAGGAAGACTGATGTGAGAATAAAACTTGGGTAACCCGCCCTTCTTATAACCCTTCAAAATTCATGCATTCTTAAACTAATGACTCTTTAGATTATCATTATTAACAAAATTATTAATATTAAGGACGAGGTATGGCAACTTGGCCACTTGGGAAACCACGAGAACCTCGTCTTCCCTGTCATTCTCATGATCGATCATCATGTTAGCATCTCCTACTAACTTTCATTGTGACACTTTACATATTTTATCGCTTAAAGACTAATATGATGTACTATACATATACATATACATATATTAATAACTCAACCACTCTTACTATTTAAACGATTTTCATATTTATTGTTGACTTTTTGCATGGGTGAAGAAATTGCTTATTATATTAGGTAGAGATGGCAATCGGATTATTCAAGCAGGGTAAATTTTCTGGTCCTTTTCGCTTGGGACTTTTTCTGTCGAGTCCAAGCATTCGGGTCCGATGTTTGTATCAAGAAATATTTGAGAGTGTTATTTATCTTAAATTTAAATGATTATGGTGTGGGCAAAGTTTGCAATGCGCCACGTGTCACTTACTCTTTGCTTTCAATAGCATGTTCATCTCATACATCAAAAATTTGTAAACATTGGTGATGAGAAGATTTGATTTAATACCTTAAATGTTGAAGATAGAAAACTATCCATCACTTCACTACACTATTCTGACTTCTTTCTTCAATATTAGATTATTAATGGTGATGTTATATGTTTTCACTGCGAACAAAGAGTTATGCTATATTATTGTGGCATGGTCAGAAGCTATTCATGAACAACTTCATGGATGGCTGCTTTTTCTTGGGTTACATGAGAGACAACGATGCTCTGTCATTTTTGGTGACCCGTTCGGGTCGGGTCGTCTAGCCCGATTTTTGGGCGTAGAGTGGGCTAAGCTTTAGCTCCTTTTAGGTTGTGGCTTCGCATCATCCATGACTATTAAATTTTTTTTTTTACATAATCTAATAATGCAAATTAATTATAAATGTTGATTAATTTTATAGTTAACTTTTTATTCAATTAAAATAATGAAAGGTTCCTTTATTAGTGTTTCTTAAATTTGTTAAATTGACTAATTTTACGAAAGTTATTAATATGATTAGTATTTCCTAAATAATTTCTAACTTAAAGTTGTTAAGTTTTATTATTATTAATTTGGAAAGTACTCATTAATGGTGAATCCAGTATAAATATTGGGTAAATAAATATTAATGCTCATATATATATACATTCATAACTCAACCACTCTTACTATTTAAACGATTTTCATATGTATTGTTGACTTTTTGCATGGGTGAAAAATTCCCTATTATATTGGGTAGAGATGGCAATCAGATTGTTCGAGTAGGGTAAATTTCTGGTCCTTTTGGGTTGGCACTTTTTTCTTTCGGCCCCAAGCATTCGAGTCCGGTTTTATGAATCCAACAATACTTAAAAGTGCATTTATCTTAAATCGTAATAGTAACAAATATAAAATTTGAGTAAATAATTATGGCGCGGGCAAAGTTTGCAATGGGCCACGTATCACTTACGTACTCTTTACTTTCAATAGCATGTTCATATCATACATCATATACTTATAAACATTCTAGATGTTCATTCGAAGTATGAAATTTTGGATGTTTTGTGCCTTCTTTTTTATAATGCCAAAAAGGAGAAGATTTGGTTTATAGCTCTATATTAATGCATGCTAGATGTTCATTCTCATGTAATCATATCATGTTACTTGTTGTGTTGATATTTTACCATGTTTTGACCCCCATTTAAAAACTGAAACGATGCATTTCATGCATGGTTCCGCTATATTCCACTAGATTTTATGCTTGTTTGTAGTTTGGTGTCTTTTTGAGTTAATTCAGAGAGATTAGAGCTATCTGGAGGTGGAATTGACCATTTTGGAGCATGTAGATGATCGTTAGAGACTCATGATCGCGTTCGAGTTCATTTGGATGCATTTAGAGAGTCATTTGGGATCCGTTCAATCAGGACCCGATCGGGTTTGACATGGGTCCGATCGGGTTGGACCCTGTACCTGATCGGGTTGGACTTAAACCTGATCGGGGTTGTGTCAAATTTAGTCCTTTTCAGACTCCTATCTTTATTTTATTAGTAGAGTATAAACAGGTTTCGTTTAGCAATTGTAACCTAATCCGAATTACTCAATTTTAGACTCTTATTATTCATAGTTTAGACAAAACACTTTTAGTTTCCTTCTCAATTACTTTGTTATTATTTACTTTTGAAGATTGAAGACTTTGGATTCATCAAAATTCAAGTTTGATTTCTCTATTTTCTCTTTCTATTTCTTAATTATGTTTTCGATTATACTTTTTGTTGCTACCACCATGATTAGTGAGTAGTTCTAGTTCTAGGATTGAGTTGAGCCTTAACATGAATTGATCGCTTTATTTCTATTAATTTCATGTTATCGAATCGTTCGATTAGGGTTTGATAGGTTTGTTTTCATCTTCATTTTGCCCTAGTTTTTATTATTAATGAAAGTTGGAATTGAAATTGGGATTTCATTGTAGCAATTTGTTATTTTGTCGATTGAGTTCATCAATGAAAGTTGGGATTAAATCTAGTTTAACTTGTCATTGGTTGAGATTCGCACATGAAAATAGTGGGCATCGAGGTTGAGATTTTCATTGGCATTGATTCTTAATACATCTAATATTGTATGTTAGCCATGAAAATAGGAAGCATGCATATTAGTTAGGCCTTTTGTAGTCACAAAAGTGGTCTTAAGGTAGTTCTTATTTGAAAGAATGTCATCTCGCCTAAGTTTCGATTCATTGACTGGAATGTAAGTTGTGTCTAATCAATTCATGTTAGTGGTGACGCTCAAACTTAGTACTTTATTATCATAGTAATCATCATCATTTTATGCTACTTATTAGTTTAGAAAGTAGTTTAATAGACTTTACCATCGATATAGAATTGTCTAGCTATTTCATAGTCTAGAGTCAGCTAGTGTTTAATCTTGCAGCTCCCTGAGTTCTACCCGTTAGTACTACGACACCGTTCACTTGCGGCATTAAAATAAAACACTAAAAAATTTTTGGCACCGTTTTCGGGGAGGCTAAGGATTAGAATTAGTTTGATTATAGATTTAATAGACTACACCTTTTGCCTTTGTTTTTCTTTTCCTTTTGCTGTTTGACTTTTTTCTTCTAGTCGTTGTTTCTGAATGCACAGACGCTCGAGATTAGTAGATAATCTATACTTCGACCCTGAAATTGAAGCCACTGCAAGAACGGACAACGCAGAAAGAAGAAGAAAACAGTTAGAGGAAAATCAAAGAGAGACAATGGCTCGTCCTCTCAAAGACTATAATATGCCTGGGTGTTATATCATCATCTAGCATTGCCAGGCCTGCTGTAGAGGCTAATAATTTTGCGATTAAGATCGAGTTGATTCAGTTCATTCAGCAAGATCAGTTCAGTGGCAATCCTATAGAGAATCCAAATGAACGCATCAATTCTTTTCTGGAGAAGTATGATACAGTGAAGATAAATGGGGCCTCTGAAGAAGCAGTTTGACTTCGTTTATTTCCCTACTCATTAAGGGATAACGCGAAGGAGTGGTTGAAGAAACAAGAAGCTAATAAGTACACCAACTGGAATGCATTGGCCACTGCTTTCTGCCGCAAATATTTCCCACCAGGGAAAACTGCCATGTAACACCCCGTACTTTTATATATTATCAGTAAATATCTATGTTAAATTATTTTATAAAAAAATATTTTAACTGTCTTTTATGAAATTATTTTTCTTTCCCATTTTGACTTTATCTTAGAAATAGCCCAAAACCTATATGTAGTTGGATTAGGTGTAATACCCATACCCATTAGGTTTAGTGATACAAAACTATAAATAAAGAGAGAGAAGAAAACAAAAGAAAAATCTAGGACTAAATAAAATCACATACCTGCAATTGCAACCAGCGGACTCCTGGAGCGGATAAGATGTACAAGGATCTCAAGCGGACTTTTTGGTGGCCTCATATGAAGACAGATGCCGCTAAGTACGTCTCGAGATGCCTGACTTGTCAGAAGGTCAAGAGTGAGCATAAGAGGCCTCAGGGAATGATTCAGCCTTTAGAGGTTCCACAGTGGAAATGGGATTCGATCTCTATGGATTTCGTTTGTGGACTTCCAAGGACACCGAACGGGAATAATATGATTTGGGTGATTGTGGATCGTCTTACCAAGTCTGCTCATTTTGTTCCCATGAAGGATACTTGGAAGCATGAGCGATTGGCCGCTGCTTAAAGAGAGCACGTGATTAGACTTCATGGTGTTCCGAGCGATATTATTTCAGATAGGGATCGTAGATTTTTGTCTAACTTTTGGCAGAAGCTCCAGGAAGCTCTAGGGACTAAGTTGAAGATGAGTACAGCTTTTCACCCTGCTACAGATGGTCAGACAGAGCGCACTATTCAAACATTGGAGGAACTGTTGAGAGCGTGTGCCTTAGAGTTTCAGGGTTCTTGGGAGGATAAACTTGATCTGATAGAGTTCTCGTACAATAATAGTTACCATTCTACCATTCAGATGGCTCCGTATGAAGCTTTGTATGGTCGTCGTTGTCGTACTCCTTTGTGTTGGAGTGATATTGGTGAGACTGTTGTGATTGGAGCAGAGATGATTCAGGAGACTAATGAGCAAGTAAAGCTCATCCAGCTGAAAATGAAGGAGGCACAGGATAGACAAAAGAGCTATGGAGATAAGCATCGTCGTCATGAGGAGTTTGAGGTAGGAGAAAAGGTGTTGCTTAGAGTTTCTCCTATGAAGGGAGTGATGCGATTTGGGAAGAAGGGCAAGATGAGCCCTAAGTTCATTGGTCCTTATGAGATTTTGGAGAGGATAGGAGAAGTTGCTTATAGATTGGCGTTGCCACCAGGCGTTGATCGTGCACATAACGTATTTCGTATTTCGCAGTTACGTCGATACATTAGTGACCCTTCACATGTGCTACAGCCCGAGTCTCTACAGTTAGATGATAACATGACTTATGAGGAGTTTCCAGTTCAGATTCTAGATCAAAAAATTCGGAAAACTCGCAAAGGTGAGACAAGGATCGTAAAGGCGTTATGGTCAAATCACAACTCGGAGGAGTGTACTTGGGAAGGCGAGGATGACATGCGTCTTAAATATCCCCATCTCTTCACCGAGGTAAACTCCTAGTTACGAGGACGTAACTCCCTTTTTAGGGGGGTAGAATGCGTACTTATGTCGCGTTTTTAGTGTCGAAAGTTTTTATAATACAAGTTTAGTTGTTAATTTGTTATGTCTTTAATTCTCTACTTGTTATATTAGGATGGTAAGATTTAAAGTTTTATATTTCAATTGTCTAGTAGTTGTGTAACCCATAGAGTTAATGAGCTATTTTGAAAAACAAGAGTTTAAGTTTGCATTGTTTGATTGTGTGATTTATTCTTTAAGTTTCGGAACGAAACTTATTTTAAGGGGAGTAGATTGTAACACCCCGTACTTTTATATATTGTCAATAAATATATATATTAAATTATTTTATAAAAAAATATTTTAAATGTCTTTTATTAAATTATTTTTCTTCCCCATTTTGACTTTATCTTAGAAATAGCCCAAAACCTATATGTAGTTGGATTAGGTGTAATACCCATACCCATTAGGTTTAGTGATACAAAACTATAAATAAAGAGAGAGAAGAAAAAAAAGAAAAATCAAGGACTAAATAAAATCACATACCTGCAATTGCAACCAGCGGACTCCTCCTCGACGCCATACCATACTTTCCACTTCAATGCTCTTGTTCAATTAGATAAGTTGTTGAATTTTGCTAATTCATCATCCATCATCACACATACTACCATTCATCATCCATCACCATAGCACCTCTATTTTGTTAAAAAAAAGGCCCTTTTAGGCGTGCATTCTTCGGCTTGAATTCCGGGTCAAAGGAGGCGAATTTCGGGTCTTTCTACACTCTTCTATATTCCAATTACTCTAATAATCAAGTAAGGTTCTTTTCCATATTTTAATTTTTGATTTGTATCGATTTTCAAATTGGGGTTTTTATTAAATTAGGGTTCTTGAGAAAATTGATTTGGGGAAAATTTATACTATACTCAATTTGTTTAATTGGTTGATGTTTGTATATGTATTTCGGATTAATTAGCATATCTATGAGTTTAGTTTGCAAAGATTAATACTTTTGAAATTATTATGAATTCTTGTTATATTAGATTGATGGGTAGTTTCGTATTTTGAGTTATTAGTTGAAATATAGTTTACATTATTATAGTTATTGTGACTTTAAATGTTATTTTAAAATTATTGAGTATATTGGATTAGTTGTTAGTTGTTAATTTTAAATCCTAAGTTGAAGTTTTGGCATATAGTTAGTGTAGGTTATTGTTGTTGTTGTAGTCATGGTTGTAGGGAATTGTTGTTGGTATAGGGTGAATGAGAAGGAGTTAGTTAGTGGGAAAATAAAATGGATGATATTAGAGTCAAAATCAGTTTGACTTTTGTTCACCAATTTGAGTTTTTGTTGACTTTTGTGTTCTATTGACGTTGAGTCGTTTTCAAAATTAGACAAATCTCATTAACTACGTTAGGTTATTTGTATGTGAATTACGTGAAGTATAGTCAAGTGACTTATACTATATTATATTATATTGTAGATTGTGGGTTCGTAGAAGAACCTTATTGACGTGAGATAGAGTTTGGTTGATTGTGGTTGCTGAAGAGGTAAGATTTCTTACTAAGACTTGTACAGTGAATTTTAGAAAATGGTTTATATTGGTTTGAAAGCGATATTGAGATTCAAAAAGGTTTTATGTGGCTTATATCTTGAGATTTGAAAGAGGTTCTACATTGTTTATATAATTAGATTTTAATTGTTTTGACGATATTTATTGTGAAAGAAATTATGAGATTATTTATGAGATTCAAAAGGGAGGAAGTTCCTCATATGCTAAGTGGAGATTTAAAAGGAGGATGTTCCTCATTGTTACAGGTTTTGAGTAAACTAGAATGTTTCTGTTTACTTAATTATGATTTATCATGTTTTATAAGAATGTTTTTGTGGGGTTGCCGCTAAGCGGTATTCCTCGGGTTTGGAAGTAGGTTGAGTTTTGTCTCAACCATTATTTAGTAGTTGGGTGTATGTTGATCAATACACTTGTCATTTGTCTTCCTTCTTGGTTCGTTATCAAGTTAGGGGTATGCATACTAGGAGCTTTGGTGTTTACCTGTCTCGTGAGCCTAGCTAGCTCATTGGACTTTAATACTTCCTACTCACAAATTTCAAAACAGTTACATTTTAAATGTATTTAAAGAATTGCTTCAGAAAGACAAAAAGATTGAAAGTTGAGTTTTATTGGAAAGTTGTTTTATTTTGTATATTTAATTTGTACAGGTTGGAAATGAATTTGTAAGATATTCCTATATATCTTACCTGCACATTGGATAGTTTTGTTTTAGTACAATATGAAATCTTGCTCAGCCTTTTGGCTGATACTATAGTGTTCAATATGCAGGGACTTGAAGGTGGTTAGCTCAAGGTTGGGTTAAAGGGTGCGATGGTTTTATTTATGCTTTAGTAGATTTAATAAGACTTCCGCTGTTATTCTTTTGACTTTAGTATTTTTATTTCAGTCTGTAATAATTATTTAGATTCTAGTTAGTTTAATTAGTTAAACCTTATTGACTATGTTTTTTAATTAGAACCTCTTGCCTTGCGGTGATTATTTAATTATCGCGGCGTAGCACCTTTGGAATTTCCTTAAATTATTTACTCCCTCCGTCCCCCAAAGGATTTCCCATTTGCTTTTCTTGAAGTCAAACTTTGTAAACTTTGACCATAAATTATAACTAATATATAATATAAATAATTGTCATAGGTGATCTTGTTAGATTTGTATTAATAGGTACATTCAAAATATCATTATTTTATCATTTTTATTAATAAATAATAGGAGATATAAGCGGTCAAAGATGTGCATTGGAGACCGCGCAAAAAGCAAATGGGAAATCCTTTGGGGGACGGAGAAAGTATTATATTACCTTTTTTTTAAAGTAGCGAAATTTCAGGGGTGTTACATGCCAAGCTACGAAATGCAATCACATCATTCACTCAAATGGATGGTGAAACACTTTATGAAGCTTGGGAGAGGTACAAAGACTTGCAGAGGCAGTGCCCACATCATGAGATCCCTACTTGGCTTATCATTCAGACATTCTACAATGGGTTGGCTCATGAGGACCGCACTTCTATTGATGCTGCTGCTGGGGGTGCTCTTATGGCAAAGACAGCTGAAGAAGCCCAAGAGTTGATAGAGGAGATGGCTGCTAACAATTATCATTGGTTCAGTAAAAGGTCATCAACAAAGAAAGGAGGCAGATATGAGGTCGACGCAATAACTTATCTCTCTAGTAAAGTTGATGCATTGACTCAGCAAATCAAGCAGATGTCTGGCGGTGCTAGTGTGGAGATGAATGCCATGCAAGGGAATAATGCTCATGGGTCCGCTGAGATTAGTATCATGGAACAAGAGCAAATCAATGCTCTATATGGTAATGTTAGACCTATGAACGACCCATACTCAAATACTTACAACCCTGGTTGGAGGAATCATGAGAAATTTTCTTGGAGCAACAATCAAAATCATGCACCACAACATTCCACTCCTCTAGGTTTTCAGCAAAGGCCACAAATGTCAATCCTCTCAACCATCTCCTCAGAAGTCTTACACGGATACTTTATTAGAAAAGTTGCTCGCTAATTCAAACGAGACCAATAAGAAGTTTGGCAGAATAGACGCCCACAATAAAATAGTTGACACTCAGATATCATAGCTAGCTCAGCAAATGTCCCATGTGACCCAACAGATAGCCCAACTTCAGAGGACACCACCCCAATTTCCGGGACAACCAGAACTGAATCCAAAGGGTCACCAAAATGTTAGTGTAATCACATTGAGATGTGGGAAGATTTTGAAGGAACTAGAAAAGAATTCTGAGGGTTTGAATGATTTGGTTGCTAAGGAAGATGTCATAAAAGAAGTTGAGAAAGAACAATCGAAGCCAACTAGAGAATATGTGAAGCCGGCACCTTTCCCTCATCTTTTGCCCAAGGCTCGAATTGAGAAGAAATATAGTAAGTTCTTGGAGTTATTGAAGGGAATGCATCTCAACATCCCTTTTCTTGAGGCAATTGCTGAAATTCCTGCCTTCGCTAAGTTCTTGAAACAGCTTGTGTCGAGTAAGAAGAAAAACATTCAAGAAGCATCTATAGTGGAGCTAACTAAGGAGTGCAGTGCCATACTACTGAACCATCTCCCTCCTAAACTGGGCGATCCTGGAAGTTTTTCTATTCCTTGCTCCATAGGAGATGTGAAAATCGAAAGGGCACTCTGTGATCTTGGGGCTAGTGTCAGCATTATGCCTAATAAAATATTCTAGAAACTGAATTTGGGTACTCTAAGCCCCACTCGTGTCTCCCTACAATTAGCTAATCGGTCTGTGAAATACCCTTTGGGTGTTGTGGATGATGTACCCCTCCAAGTTGGTGAACTTACTATCCCTTGCGACTTTTTTGTCTTGGATATGCCAGAGGATGCAAAGACCCCAATCATACTTGGTCGACCATTTCTTGCCACCGTGGAGCTTTAATTGATATGAAGAGTGGAAAATTATCTCTGACTGTGGGTGAAAGCAAGGTAGAATTTGAGCTCCATACAGCACTCAAAGCTCCTTCTTTGGGAGATACTTGCAATAGAATTGATGTTGTGGAGAAAGGGGAAGACAAGGCCCCTGGTCCATCGTTAGTGGTGCTACAGATGGATGTCATGGCTAAGGGGTACTCTAACCCCCCTCCCCCTCCCCCGACGTAAACCCTGGCCAGAAATGGTGTAAGAAGTGGCTTAAGAAATGTTCCGATAAGCAAGTAAGGAGAGGTGATTTCATAAGGGGAGTAAGCAAGAGCTTTTTCTATCTCGCCCTTCAGACGCTGACTAATTAGAATGATAGTCGAGCTCATTGACTCTAAAAGAGTGCTTCTTGGGAGGAAACCCAAGCTTTGTAGGTAGTCTTTTCTTTCTCTTATTTTTCCTTACTTTTGTACCTTTTGGAGTGTGTGTGAGGGAGTGATCTAATGTATTGGTGTGAGAGAAAATAGTGTGCAGAGACTTAAACATGTGAATTAACGAGTTTTGATAGCAACTTAGTTGGGTTACTGAACACCCTATTAAGTTTGATGCAGCAAAAGTGAAAAATAGGCAAATAGGAGAGTGAATTTGAGAGGATTCAGAGGAAAAACGAGGAAAACTAGGCAAACCCGATCAGGGCCAAAGCCAACCCGATCGGGTCAGGGTGCCAAAATTACATCGGTGGGACAAGAACTTTTTACAGAGTGAAACTTGATCGGGGCTAAAGCAACTCGATCGGTTCATGTTCGGGCAAAGTACAACCTGATCGGGGCCAATGTAAACCCGGTCGGGTTTGTCGTCAAAGTTTTTTTCCAAAGAAGCAGTAACTTTTACATAAGAAAAACCGAACGGTCTAATCCCAACCCGATCGGGTTCTTGTCGGGGGAACTGTAGGTTTTTAGAGTCGAACTAAGACCCGATTGGGTTTGGATTTTTTTTTCGGAAGAAATAAAAAAAAATTAAAAAATTTATTTAATATTTATTTTTTTTCGAAAAAAAAATTGCCAAGAAAGCATGAACTTTTGTTTCTCCATCTTCTCTCGTTCCCCACTTTCTTTCTTCGCACTTCCTTCTTTTTCCATCACTTTTCTCTCCACCTTCCTCCCTCTAGAATTCCCCCACCTTCTCTCTATGTTTACATCACCTTGCTCTCACCCGGTGGTGGTACTTATCGCGATGGTGACGGCCAGTGATCGTTCACGATCTTCTGACAAGCACTAGGGATAGTGCTTGGACTGGCTTGGGGGAGGCTTGATCACTGCCCTTGTATACATACACTCATAGAGGTACATTCTTTTTTATTTGAGTCTTCATATTTAGTTATTTCTTTCATTTCATGCATTGTCGAGTCGTGCATATAGCTTAGGTTTATTTTTGCATGCATTGAAAAAAAAAAACAAAAAATATGCTAATGATGTTGGAGTGGATTGGTTGCTTCCCTGTGCTCCATGATGTTCTAAAAATGATGAATTTGAGTCTTTATCTGGATAGTTGGGCATTTGGATTGTGATGTTGTGATCTGACCTTTGATTACCTGGACACTGAGCGAATTTTGATGATACAACGCTTACTTTGACTGCATACTCGATTAGGTTAGATTGTGAGGCCTTGTTCATGCCATGGATTCATTTGTCATCCAGTCTATTCTTGTGTGTTAGTTCCTCGTAGCATTTTGATCTTGATTTTGACAATGTACTTGTTGATTTCTGATGACTTTTGGATATATGTTGTGATAGAGGCGTTTCTCTTGTTTGATTCTTGAGCCCCAGAGTTCGCTTTGTTGTGGATTATATTCTCTCTTAACCCCGCTGAGCCTAATGACTAGTTATTGATATTAAGCCACATTACTAGCCTACGGCCTTTACATTAGTTATTTTTCTCAAACCTAGCTTGGGGGAGCATTTGTTAGGTTGGTTTTGGGTTGTTTGATTGATTGCAGGGACGAGTTGCAAATAATATGTTGGTTCAAGGAGTTTGAAAAAAAAATGAATTGAAAAAAATATATGAGAAAAAGTGTGAATACAAATTGGAAATTTTCTATTTTCTTCTTCCGCACTACATTCAAGAAAATGACAGAATTGTGCTTTTACAGAAATGGTCGCTTGGTTAACCTATGAGATTATACAGTTGGGTTTGTTTTTGTTTTGATGTTGATGCCATGGGAGTTGGTTAGACCACATTGGTCTTGTTACTAGTGTTTTATGCTCCCCCTCTCTTGGCTTTTGCACCACAATTCCTAAATATTTCTCTACCTTTACCTCGAGCCCCATTAAAACCTCTAAATGACCTCTGGAGCATGTGTTTAAATGCTTATTGGATTGATGTCGAGTCAATTTGCCAAATTTAAAGAGTATATTTGCTATCGAGTCGACTTGACTAGGTTGAGCGATATTGCACCCCCTAAACACATGAGAGTGTGAGTTAGAAAGGGTATTATGGTTGGCTTGGTGAGTGTTCGGGCACATCTTTTGCCTGCCACAAAATGAGAGGAGCGGCAGCCTTGTGAGCACCTATTCGAGACTTGTATGTCATGTGAGGCAGTTGTACGTGACTATTTGCTTGGGTGATTGGTGGTTGGAGTGTTTTGAACAGTGGAGCTTGAAACTTGCATACTTGAACGATTTTTGAATATTGAAACTATTTTGAGCCTTAACTCTTATCTCAGGGGTGAAGCAATCGTATTCATATTCACATCATGTTTTGCTTGAAGACAAGCAATAGTTCAGCTTGGGGGAATTTGTTGTGTTGATATTTTACCATGTTTTGACCCCATTTCTTTAATGGAACAATACATTTCATGCATGGTTCATCTATATTCCACTAGTTTTATGCTTGTTTGTAGTTTGGTGTCTTTTGAGTTAATTCAGGAGATTACAACTATTTGGAGGTGGAATGGACCATTCTGGAGCATGTAGATGATCGTTAGAGACTCATGATCGTGTTCGAGTTCATTTGGATGCTTTTAGAGAGTCATTTGTAATTCGTTCAATCAGGACCCGAACGGTTTTGACTTGGGCCCGATCGGGTTGGACCCTGGACCCGATCGGATTGGACTTAAACCTGATCGGGTTTGTGTCGAATTTAGTCCTTTTCGGACTCCTGTCTTTATTTTATTAGTAGAGTATAATAGGTTTCGATTAGCAATTGTAACCTAATCCTAATTACTCAGTTTTAGACTCTTATTATTCATAGTTTAGACAAAACACTCTTAGTTTCCTTCTCAATTACTTTGTTATTATTTACTTTTGAAGATTGAAGACTTCAGATTCATAAATTAAATTCAAGTTTGATTTCTCTATTTCCTTTTTCTATTTCTTAATTATATTTTCGATTATACTTATTGTTGCTAGCACCATGATTAGTGAGTAGTTCTGATTCTAGGATTGAGTTGAGCCTTAACATGAATTGATCGCTTTATTTCTATTAATTCCATGTTATTGAATCGTTCGATTAGGGTTTGATAGGTTTGTTTTCATCTTCATTTTGCATCATTATTTTGCCCTAGTTTTTATTATCAATGAAAGTTGGAATTGAAATTGGGATTTCATTGTAGCAATTTGTTATCTTGTCGATTGCATTCATCAACGAAAGTTGGAATTCAATCTAGTTAACTTGTCATTGGTTGAGATTCACACATGAAAATAGTGGGAATGGAGATTTTCGTTTTCATTGGCTTTGATTCTTAATGCATCTAATTTTGTATGTTAGCCATGAAAATAGGAAGCATGCATATTAGTTAGGCCTTTTGTAGTCATGAAAGTAGTCTTAAGGTAGTTCTTATTTGAAAGAATGTCATCTCGCCTAAGCTTCGATTCATTGACTGGAATGTAAGTATTGTCTGATCAATTCATGTTAGTGGTGACGCTCAATCTTAGTACTTTATTATCATAGTATTCATCATCATTTTATTCTACTTATTAGTTTAGAAATTAGTTTAATAGACCTTACCATCGATATAGAATTGTGTAGCTATTTCATAGTATAGAGTCAGCTAGTGTTTAATCTTGCACCTCCCTGAGTTCGACCCGTTAGTGCTATGACACTGTTCACTTGCGGCATTAAAATAAAACCCTAACATTGCCAATGTAATGTCTCATATTATTGCTTTCCCAATTGAACATATATATATATATATGCTCTTGTTAAGGGGGAAGTATCATGTGTTTGTCATCATTAAAAAGGGGGATTTGTTGCAATTCTTAGTCCATATTATTTTGATGATGATAAACACGTTCTATTATAAGAGTTTGATGTGTGTAACGGTATTCTAAGCAAAGTGATAGCGCATACTTCATGGAAGCTCAAGTGACGGAAAAAGATGATTAAGATTAGTGATTTATCTCATTTATTGTAATTAACTAAATGTAACCTTTCAAAAAAAAAACTAAATATAACAATGTGCTATAACATAATGTGAGTTTAAAGTGACAAATTATTTCTAATGTGTTAAGAAATAAAGAGTCATGATTAAATTCACATTTGAGGGGGATTTTGGTTTTATTAACAATTGTTTTTCCAAAAAAAAAAAAGCATAAATGTTTTGTAAAGAAAAATCGGTTTTAAGCTTTTTCGAAAATATTTAAAGAAAATAAAAGTTTATTTGAAAAAACCTTTAATATGGAAATTTGGTTTTATTAGATAAGGATAAAAGGTTTCATCTTTTATCTTTAAGTAATAATATAAGATTAGTTTCATAAGAAAAGATTTTGACAAAAAAGTTTTTTCGGTTTTTAAAATAAAAATTCTGATTTTAGTTCTTAAAAGATAATTTAATGATTTTAGATATTAGTTTTTAAAATATAAAAACTTATCTTTTAATAAGATAATTCTTCCTTATTTTTAAGGATAAGTACGATTGGGTTTACCCCTTTAAATAGGCTCACGCCTACTACTAGCAAACATACGTTTTCAAGCATCATCAGTCTTGTGAGTTTTAGAAAAGATGAAAACGGATCCCCAGTAGGCCAGTACCATAGTTAATTAAAATGCTCTTATTGATCCTCATATATGCTTATCTAAGAAACCATTGTAAACGAGGGTTTGAATCTTTCTTTAATCGATTTTTAGAGAGTGTCAAATTGGGTTTAGGAGTGTTTTCAATTTGATTAGCAACATTTAGGGTTAAGTGTTGGGGAACACTACTAGGGTTAGTAGTGGGGGAAACGAGTTTGTTTCAAACGATTAATATTATAATTTAAATATTAATAGATTTCAGAGTTGGGATCAAACCACGATAAATATGTGAGCTTGACTTATAATTTCCACTGTTTAATTGTGTCACTATTGTTGTTTGAGTTTAAAAGGGAAAAAATGAACTTTAATAGTTGTGGCACAGTGCTAACACAATGCCGTAAAGATCGTTTTTGCGATAATTCAATTTTAAATAGTCACTCAATTCAACCCCCTTTCTTTAGTGTTTCTTGTGATCCAACACACTTCATCTAAAGCCAAAATATCCAAACGAGAGGTCATTAAACTTGAATTTTGCCTAACATAGGTACCCAACATGGAATATTCTACTTATTACTATCCGCTCTATACCGGATACGAAAATAACAATATTCAATTATCAATTGTTCCTAGCAGAAAGGATTGAGTACAGATTTAAGCTAGGAAAATTTGACGCCAACAGTCCAAACTATTGGCCATCTTCTATAAACAGTCCAAACTATTGATAATCCATGAACAATCCAAACTATCACCCCAATCTTCCATAAACAGTCCAAGTGACCTGATAACCTGTTATGATAGGTAAATTAGAGAACATGTGACCTGCACATGACCTTTTTAATGATTTTTTTTCCTTTTTTTTTCTTATGCTTGACTTTTTAACTTGATTCTAACTTTTTTTCATAAGAAGGTGAGACCCCAGCTTCTTCCTACTCTCTCCACCAGGCAACTCCCAGACGAAATTGAAAGCGACTTAATAATCAGCAAGAAGATCCCACCATCTCTGGCAGTAGTAGAAGGCATAGCAGGAGCAACAAGAGCTTCACAGATAGTCAACCCATAAGACTGAAGGATTTTGTCCTTCGATCAAGTGTAATAATCTAAGTATACTTGGACAAGTTTATACAGATAATATATTCAATAATATTAGGAGACCGTAACGTTTTGCTAGAAGCTAAATTACGGTTTGTTGGACTATTGAGATTAGGCTAACTACTAATATTGATTGGGTCCTATGAGGTCACACATTGTAACAAAGGTTAGATATTCATCCAAATTCATTTTGGATGGTCATATGGATGGTAGGATAAGAGTTGTAACTCTTGTGATTGAATGACTCATAAAGAGTGGTTTTATGTGCCTAATTAAGCCTCATAATGTATGACATTATGTGGTCAATTAAGCCTCATGAAACCACCAATGTAACCACTCTATATATTGATGTAGAGGTTGCAAAAGAGTATAGACAATACATCATCTTTTGGCCAAACACCATACAAAGTAAGGAGTGAAAAGTTCTCTCTTTCCGTACTAGCATACGTGGTGATCTAACCGTTGTTCGTGGACCAACACTAGAGGAACGACGCTTGACGTTCTTTCAGGATCTCACTTGGAAGCTAATACTTTTGTGGATTCACGCATCAAAGGTATATATTATTATATATTATTTGATTCATGTTAGTTTATGCAATTTGTTCTTGGGTTAGATGTAAAGAATATGATTCTTGAAATTCCGCTCTAAGCATCTAAACTCCTACAGTGGTATCAGTTAGCCTATTGCATAGATTAATATGATCATTTGTTTGATTCATTTTTATTATTATTTTAATTCGATTAAGGGAGGGATTTATATATGAGTTTATTTGCATGATTAATATTATGATATTAATTGATTGGAAACATAAAAATTGGATTTTTATGTATATTTTATACTCAAAATTCGACCAATAGTGACCGGAAAATTCTGATTTTCTTTTATATATGATTCGAATATTGTAGGAAAAATAAGTTTGTTGTTTTTATTATTTAAATTGAATTATATATATTTGCCTAGTTCTTGAATTTAATTATTTGAGGTTTTTGATGTATAATAGATTTTATGTCAAAACCTAAAATCACAAAATGTCAGATTTTGTGTATTTGATTCAAGAATTCATATTTGTTAAATTAATATGAACCCTAATTTTTTTTTTTTTCCCCAAATCAATTGTTGTTAATTTCACCCAAATTGTGCACAATTGTTGTGACTAATTGAGTGGGAGGGGACAGAAAAATCCGACCGCCGTGGTCAGGTGCCTTTATCGCCGGACCGTCGACGGCCGAGGTGGTTAGCGGCGTGCTGCACGCGTTGTGCGTGTGCGTGCGTTACTTGCTGCTGGGCAGCAGCCACGAGTGGGTGCGTGGGCTGGTCCGGTTGCGGCCAGCGTGGCCGGCGACCTGAGATGCGTGGCCGGTCGTCAGAGTTTTCCGCCGGCGCCGCTGGGTGTGGCAGTGGTGCTACTACACGGTGCTGGGGTGGCAGTCGTGCTCCTGCACGCTGCTGCCTTTGGCAGTTTCTTTCAAATTTTTTTATTTTTTTTAATTAAATTTAATTTCATTAAGTTTAATATTTTTGAGTAAATTCCAATATTGCAAATAATGAATTAATGGTGATTAATTGCATATTTAAGTCATAATTGAATTAAAATAATAAGCTTTATATTAATTGGTTAATTATTGATAGTAATTGACTAGTTAAATTTGAGGAGTTACTAAGTTGTTAGTAACTATTGTTATTTATTTATTTTATGTCAATTAATTTGTTTATTGCCTTTTGCTTTAAATATATGTAATTAATTATCATAAAACATTATATTTTAATATGATTAAAGTATATGGGGGTTACTAAGAGTGTCTTTTGGTATCATTTCTCTAAATTTAATAGTAGATTAAATTTGTAAGATTAATGATTTAAAGTCATCTAAAGTACTAACCATATGATTTAATATGTGATTAAATCTTGATGGTGATATTATGTTTTAAAGTTGTTATAACATGATATTTTTTATTTTTAATAGTTGATTAAAACGCATGCTTATATAATATATATTGATATTATGGATACATACGGTGACTAGTATGGCCCAAACTTGGATAGAAATTACGATCTGCGTATCGTTAATGTATTTTTGTAATCTAAATACGATCTGCGCATCGTTGGTATTTTTGTAATATTTTTAGTTTAAATTCCAAAAAAATATTTTTATTCAAGTACCCATGAAGCACAAGGATGGAGATCCATGGTGATTCAACAATGGAGGCCTTAAAGAGTAGTCTTTAGGATTAGGGGCCATACTAGGATCACATTTTAATTTTGCATTTAAATTTTTTCTTTTAAATGCTTTCTAAGTTTATTATGCTTGTGATTTAATTGTGTTAAATGTTCACTAGTAATTAAATCAACATGATAATTTACTTAGGTCCCTTAAAATGAAATATTGGGTTTTTGCTACTCCAAATAAACACCTACTAAAACTTGATTGCTAGTAATAGGTTCTGCCAAAGCAGAGTGTTACTTCCAATCTTGGGCTAAGTAGAGTGAATTTCCGAAATTTGCATGTTTAGTTTGGTTTGGCCCAACAAAATCATCAAAACAATTTTGGATTTTGAAGCAATAGTGATGGGTTTTGTGTTTTTGGTGATAAGCTTTGTCTAGGATTAGGAAGGCTCTCCCCAACGTCGTGGGTAACTTCCTTACCTGGAAGCTAAAATCACCTTAGCAATCACCTATCAACTAAGAATTACAATTGTTGTAATTAGTAAAAGAGTTTACTTACCTTTTAAACTTGATTTTAAGTTGAGGCCAAAGTCCACTTAGAATTCATGTTTGATAGGATCTTAGAATCACTTGATTAAAAGGGACACTTTGAAATTGATCAAGTGCATGGCTTTTATTTTGAAATGTTTAAAATATGTTAAGAGCTATGATGATAAACATACTTATTACTTTTGCATCTTCTATGTAGATATCATGTCTGGTAACAACAATAATTCACCGTTTAACTTACGTTCAATCCTTGAGAAGGATAAATTGAACGGGAACAACTTCCTTGATTGGGAAAGGAATCTAAGAATTGTTCTTAGGTCCGAAGGTCGAGAGGATGTTCTTGAAACCCCGATCCCAGTTTTAACCGCCACCTCTACTGAAGCCGAAAAGGAGGCCCATAAGGCCATTGAGGAAAGGTCGGTAATTGTTACTTGCCTTATGCTCGCGGCTATGGAACCAAGCCTTCAAAAGAGGTTTGCTAGCTTGGATGCCTACAATATTATCCGGCAACTGAAAACTATGTTTCAGCAACAAGCTCGGATTGAGAGGTACGAGACTCACAAGGCTATTCTTGAGTGTGTGTTAGTTGAAGGCAAGTCGGTCGCCACTCATGTCTTCGAAATGATTGGCTATTTCGAGGCAATGGAGAGGTTGGGCTTTCCTTATAGCCAAGAGTTGGCTACTGACATCATACTTCACTCACTTCATGATGGATTCAATCAGTTTAGGTTGAACTTCAATATGAATGGAGTGACGAAGACCCTTGCTGAGTTACATGGGATGCTCATGACTGCCGAGCAAAACATCCCTGCTGCTCCTAAGAAGGAAGTTCTTATGGTTCAAAAGGGAAAGGGTTTTAAGAAGGTTTGGGCTGGCAAGAAAAAGCAAGATAAGGGCAAGCAAGTTGCTACTAAGACTGTTGATAAGCCAAAGGCAAAGGCAAAGCCAAAGGTGGCCGCAAATGCCAAGTGCTTCTATTGTGATCAAATAGGTCATTGGAAGCGTAACTGCCCGAAGTATCTGAAGGATAAGAAGTCTGGGGCTTCTTCTTCAGGTATCTATGTCATTGACATTAATTTAGCAACATCTGCTTCTTGGGTATTTGATACCGGTTGTGTTTCTCACATTGTTTCGAATGTGCAGGGACTAAGAAGGAGTAGAAACTTGGCTAAAGGAGAGGTAGAGCTGCGCGTTGGAAATGGTGCAAGAGTTGCGGCCGTTGCAGTTGGAACTTATAGTCTACCTTTGCCTTCTGGATTAATATTAGAACTTAATAATTGTTATTATGTTCCTGCTATTACCAAAAACATTATTTCTATTCCTGTTTTGGATAATGAAGGGTTTTCATTTACAATTGAGAAAGGTTGTTTCTCTGTTTATTTGAATTCAATGTTTTATGCCACCGCTAAAAGGTCTAATGGTCTATATTTTCTAGACTTAGACAAAGATGTCCTTAACATAGACAGCAAAAAACATAGATCAAGCGATACTAATCCTACTTACTTATGGCATTGTCGTTTAGGACATATAAACGCGAAACGCATTCAAAAGTTACATAAAGATGGACTTCTCACATCCTTTGATTTTGAGCCATTTGATGTGTGTGAATCGTGTTTGATGGGCAAAATGACAAAGTCACCTTTTACTGGAAAGGGTGAAAGGGCCAGTGATCTATTGGGCCTAATACATACTGATGTGTGTGGACCAATGAGCACCAAAGCTAGGGGAGGGTTTGGGTACTTCATTACTTTTACTGACGATTTAAGTAGATATGGATATGTCTATTTAATGAAGCATAAGTCGTAATCATTTGAAAAGTTCAAAGAATTTCAAAATGAAGTCCAAAACCAACTTGGCAAGACAATTAAAGCACTACGATCCGATCGTGGTGGTGAATATTTAAGCCAAGAGTTTAGTGATCACTTAAAGAGTTGTGGAATTCTTTCACAACTAACTCTGCCTGGAACACCTCAGTTGAATCGTGTATCTGAAAGGAGGAACCGGACTCTGCTTGATATGGTTCGGTCTATGATGAGTTTTGCTGATCTTCCAATATCCTTCTGGGGATATGCTCTCGAAACTGCTGCTTTCACACTTAATAGAACTCCATCAAAGGCAGTAGAAAAGACACCATATGAGATATGGAGTGGAAAAATTCCAAGCTTGTCCTTTCTACGTATTTGGGGTTGTGAGGTCTATGTAAAACGTTTACTTTCAGACAAACTCGCCCCTAAATCAGATAAGTGTTTCTTTGTGGGTTATCCCAAAGAAACCAAGGGCTATTACTTCTACAATCGAAACGAGGGCAAAGTGTTTGTTGCTCGTCGTGGTGTCTTTTTGGAAAAAGATTTTATTTCCAAAAAGGCAAGTGGGAGTAATGTTTTTCTCGAAGAAATTCGAGAAAAGCAACAAATGGACATAGTTCAACCTATGTCAGAGTCAGAAACACAAGTGCCAGCTGTGGAGCTTAAAGTAGTTCCTCCTTTGGAGGAATCTTCTCCCATAACTGACCAAATGTTGGAGGACGTGCAATCCATACACGAACCTTCTACTGTCCCACCCGAATTTAATTCGTGCGAAAATTCTCAAATTGTTGAGAAGAAAATTTCTCCTGTTGCAGCCCCTCGTAGGTCTAGTAGACCAAGAATACCAAACAAAAGGTTTGTTGATTTCTTGTTGACCGAAAGTTCTGAGATAATGATTTTAGAATTTGAGGAACCTACTACTTACAAGCAAGCCTTGATGAGTGAAGACTCCGAAAAATGGCTTGAAGCCATGAAATCCGAAATGGCATCCATGTATGAAAATCAAGTATGGGACTTGATGGATTTGCCCGATGGGGTTACACCTATTGGTTGCAAACGGGTTTTCAAGGTGAAAACAGACAAGGATGGTAACATTCAGGTTTACAAAGCAAGGTTGGTTGCAAAAGGGTTCAAGCAAGTTCATGGTATAGACTATGACGAAACCTTTTCACCAGTAGCAATGCTTAAATCCATTCGGATACTCCTAGCGATCGCTGCCATTTATGATTACGAAATTTGGCAGATGGATGTCAAAACCGCTTTCTTGAATGGGTTCTTGAAAGAGGATGTGTATATGACACAACCGGAAGGTTTTGTAGATCCAGAAAATCCTAGGAGGGTATGTAAGCTTCAAAAATCCATCTATGGATTGAAGCAAGCATCCCGGAGTTGGAATCTCCGATTTGATGAGGCAATCAAAAGGTTTGGTTTTCTCAAAAACGGAGAAGAGTCTTGTGTTTACAAGAAAGAGAGTGGAAGTAACATAGTCTTCTTGGTCTTGTATGTAGATGATATACTTCTCATAGGATATGACATTCCCATGCTTGAGTCAGTCAAGGAATGGTTGAAAAGTTGTTTCTCTATGAAAGACCTTGGAAATGCGGAGTACATTTTGGGAATCAAGATCTACAGGGATAGATCTAAGAGGATGATTGGACTTAGCCAACGGACTTATATAGATAAGATCGTCACTAAGTTCAACATGGAAAACTCTAAAAGAGGTTTTCTTCCCATGCAACATGGTATGTCGCTTAGCAAGAGTCAGTGTCCTTCTGGACCTGATGAGATTAAGCGAATGAGTAATGTTCCTTATGCGTCAGCTATAGGGTCCATTATGTATTCCATGATTTGTACTCGTCCAGATGTTTCATATGCCTTGAGCATGTGTAGCAGATTCCAATCAAATTCAGGTGATGCACACTGGAGTGCAGCTAAGAATATCCTAAAGTACTTAAGAAGGACTAAGGATAATTTCTTAGTATATGGAGGTGAAACTAAGTTAATTGTTGAGGGTTACACAGATGCGAGCTTCCAAACTGACAAAGATGATTTCCGATCCCAGTCTGGTTTCATCTTTTGTCTAAATGGAGGGGCAGTGAGCTGGAAAAGTTCAAAGCAAAGCACTGTCGCAGACTCTACAACAGAAGCTGAGTACATTGCTGCGGCAGATGCAGCAAAGGAAGCTGTTTGGATGAAGAAGTTCATTTCTGAGCTAGGAGTAGTACCTAGCATTTCAGATGGCATTGTTTTACACTGTGATAATAATGGTGCCATCGCTCAGTTTAAGGAACCAAGGTCACATCAAAGGTGTAAACATGTACTTAGGAAGTTTCATCTCATCCGAGAAATCGTTGAGAGAAAGGATGTAATAGTTAGGAAAGTTCATACGGATCAAAATGTTGCTGATCCGTTGACTAAACCGTTGCCTCAGCCCAAGCATGAGAGTCACACTAGGGCTATAGGGGTTAAGCATATAGGAGAGTGGGTTTGATTGTGCGCTATTTACTCTTAAAGTAGTTCACAGTTATATTTGCTCTTTATAATGATTTCATTATGTTTATCAATAAAGGTTTATGATCTTATTTAATCTTGGTTTAGTATTAAATAAAACGTCCAAGATATTTTATAACATTTGATAGGTTTGTCAAATACGTGATTTGACAAATGAAACCCTATTTGGTGAACAGGAGTTATAATATATCTAAGTCCCTAGTCCGAATCGTTAAATTGGACGTAAATGATTCAGTTTCGAGACTAGATTGTAAGATGATTGATACCACAGTTTCATTGGCTATGGGGACATGGAGATGTCTAGTCATTTACATAGACATGTATAATGGATACGTGTCGGACAGACCCACAGAGATTTCTCTAAAGTGTTTTGAGAATCCCGTCACTATATTTAGTGGATTCCTTTGACATGAGTATGACACTATTTTCGCTTAAGGATTAGTATATTTATGACACTGCAAAACGCCGTGCCGTAAAAGGAGGTTATAAAGGCAGTGATCGGAATTGCTAGGAATTGAGTGGGAGTTTTGGTTATGCAAGAATGGATAAGTCCTCCTAAACAGTTAGGATTGGTGTCTTGGCCTCTTGAAGAGCGAGAACTGAAAAATGCATGGCCGTGCTCAAATGAATTAAAGAGTTAATCATTTGTTTCGACAGTTCGAACTCGGATTTCAGGAATCAACTTGAACAATGATACTGTTAACATTGGATGTTAACATATCATCAAGTTGGACATTAAGTGACTTAAGGAGTTTGAAGATTACAAACTTGTTCTTAGACAAGTGGGAGATTGAAGGATTTTGTCCTTCGATCAAGTGTAATAATCTAAGTATACTTGGACAAGTTTATAGAGATAATATATTCAATAATATTAGGAGACCGTAACGTTTTGCTAGAAGCTAAATTACGGTTTGTTGGACTATTGAGATTAGGCTAACTACTAATATTGATTGGGTCCTATGAGGTCACACATTGTAACAAAGGTTAGATATTCATCCAAATTCATTTTGGATGGTCATATGGATGGTAGGATAAGAGTTGTAACTCTTGTGATTGAATGACTCATAAAGAGTGGTTTTATGTGCCTAATTAAGCCTCATAATGTATGACATTATGTGGTCAATTAAGCCTCATGAAACCACCAATGTAACCACTCTATATATTGATGTAGAGGTTGCAAAAGAGTATAGACAATACATCATCTTTTGGCCAAACACCATACAAAGTAAGGAGTGAAAAGTTCTCTCTTTCCGTACTAGCATACGTGGTGATCTAACCGTTGTTCGTGGACCAACACTAGAGGAACGACGCTTGATGTTCTTTCAGGATCTCACTTGGAAGCTAATACTTTTGTGGATTCACGCATCAAAGGTATATATTATTATATATTATTTGATTCATGTTAGTTTATGCAATTTGTTCTTGGGTTAGATGTAAAGAATATGATTCTTGAAATTCCGCTCTAAGCATCTAAACTCCTACAAAGACAACCCCAATGTATACTTCCCCAACCACTTAACAAAGTAAGTAGCAATCTGATCACCCAATCTGGTTTTAACAAACCCACGGGCAAAGAAGAAGGAGATAACAGTCAACCACATTACTTCATTGGTGAAAGCGGCGAACGCGGTGGAGAAAGGAGTGTTATAGTGGCGACGAAAGTGGTGAAGCCGAGAAAAGCCCAAGCGCCGACGGAGAGAGGGTTGAAGACAAGACCGGCGACGGTGGAGAGGAAGATGGAGAGGAGTTTCCATGATTGGAGGCCGACTAAGAGGGAGAGGAATAATGGGCTGAGTTTTGCGCCGGTGGTGGGTGGTGGTGAGATGGTGGTTGAGGAGGAGGGTGTGGCGGCGTTGAGGGGTATGAAGAGGAGGGGTTTGGAGGAGAGGGGATGAGAGTGGAAGGGTTTTGAGGAGAGGGAGAGGTTGGGACGGCGGTGGTGGAGGATGGTTGTTGTGGTGGTGGTGCGAAGGAAGGTGGTGGTTGTGGTGGAGAGGGAGAATGGGGTGGGTTTGGATGAGAGGGAAAGGGAGAATGGGGAGAGGAATGTAAACTGTATAGTGATTTTTTTATATATAGTATATATCTAAAAAAAATCTAGATTTTTATTAAAAAGTTAGTGAAAAAAGGTAAAAATCAAGTTAATAAAGTTAAACAGAAGAAAAAAAGAAATAAAAATTAAAATTCATTATAAGGTCACGTGCTGGTCACGTGACACCTAGTTTACCTATTATAACATGTTAACAGGTTACTTGGACTGTTTATAGAAGATTGGGGTGATAATTTGGACTGTTCATAG
This sequence comes from Patellifolia procumbens, assembly GCA_947645195.1. Taxonomy (NCBI): domain Eukaryota; kingdom Viridiplantae; phylum Streptophyta; class Magnoliopsida; order Caryophyllales; family Amaranthaceae; genus Patellifolia; species Patellifolia procumbens. Next base: position 47,125 of record CANSGD010000888.1, on the reverse strand, counting down.
ATTATTCATAGTTTGGACTGTTTATAGAAGATGTGCAATAGTTTAGACTGTTGGCGTCAAATTTTCCTTAAAGCTATTGCACACGCTTTCATAAAAGCGTACGATTTTCCCATCTATCAAGTGAGTTTTACATGAAGACAATTGTCTCAACATATATATTCAATTTGGTATAGGTAAGAGAAGAACGTGGCTCAATATTAGAAAAAAGATAGAGTAAGCAGAACCAAGTTAAGACGATAATCAACCTCTTGCACCAAAGATCTTACCCTTTTCCCATCTTTCATCAATTATTCCCAGCTTGAATTGATACCATTTTAATAAGTAGAGTTGTCAAAAGTTTATACGACCAACACGAACTGAATACGAAATTACTGAGTTGGTGTTGAGCATTCTTGACATGTTTACTTAAACTGATCAACACGAGCGTAACCGTTTATTAAATAGGTTAGGTTAGTGTTGAGATTTCCGACACGAAATTGACACGGTTTCATCCGTTTAATTTAAAAACATATATATTTTGTTAACTTAGAATATGATATGAAGGTAACAAATAAAAATTTTATAATTCATTCTTTAAATTTCAATACGAAGAAAGGATACTGGTTAGCCAAACATGCATTTATACAATCACAGAATAAAATTATGCACGAAAAAATAATTTATTATCATAATTTACTAAATGGGTTGACACGACTAACCGTCTAATTAAGTAGGTTGGGTAAATCTTGACACTATTAGCTAAATTGGTCGGATGAGTATCAAGGGTTTTCGACACGTTTATTTTTAACACAAACTCGAAATTGACACGACACAACCTATTTGACAGGTATAATTATAGATAATGTACATATATAATGCATATATATAATTTTAACGACTGTATATATCATTACCATTATGTATTAGGAAAGTGTATATCATAGTTCCTTAATTGCAGCCTTAATAATACCATAGTAGATTTTATATACTCAATGCTATCAATTTATCCATCTTCGACATCCACCCTTATTTCATGCAATCTGATTCCATATCAATGAACAAAACATGTGGTAACGAATATCCACTTTGTCAGACAAAAAGTTGCTCGTGGTGTAGTTCGAGCTCCCCATGTCCCGACGAGACATATATCTAATAGATCGAGGATATTTTTGCTAAAGGTCTCCCCTTGGTCCATTTTGAAGATTTTTGAGACAGTCTCACCAGTCACAAACCTCCTATTTCGAGAGAGGCGGTATAATAGAATATACGTAATTACCTTATGATTAATCATCTTATGTACTTGGTTGTATTACCCTAGTACCTTAATTATAGCCTTGATGATAGCATAGTAGGTTAAGGATACATGTATACCTTAGAGTTATATGTAAACGTAGAATACATCACACGTAATGATATTAAGTTGAAAATTTATGCCAGAATAATCACCATCAATCGATATTATTAATATTTAAATGGTACTTATTTCCTCTTTTATGCATGTTATAAACATTGCCTAGGAGTGGTACTAATTACCATTTTGCTTCAAACAACGCATGTTTGTGCATGGGGGATGCTTGGTGTTCACATCGCCCAACGAGCTACCATGCGTTCATGCCCACTAATAGCCATTCTATAGTCTATTCTTCTTCTCTCTATAAAATGAAAAGCTAGGGAATTGTGGGGTGGTAATGTGCTATGTATCGTCCTTCCCGCTCTACATCTCCGGCCATTTACTGATGTTAAATGACGGTAATGATAATGAATCATACATAATTTGAAAAGAAAGTTCACAATTCATGGCAATGAGAACCCATGTCCAAGTGACCAAGCATGTGAATTTTTTATTATTATTATTATATACACCACTTAAAAACCACCTTGGTAATGCATGATAATGAAATATATGAAGAAAACCACAAATTTAGGAGTGCGGAAACGTTACCAAGGTCAATGATATGAAACTTAGTACTTACAATACAAAACATCATATAAATATATTTACCATTATTACCATTTATTATCATCTATTAAAGGAGTCGTTATTAGGACATTAAGATTACTTAATGCTACAGCTTCATTTACAATTTACAATTACATGAGAAAAGGTAGAACTTCCTTATGACTAGCTGATTGCCGACTGTTGGTACATAGCTTAAGAAGTTGTTCTGATAATTCCTTGTAACAACCTAGTTAGTTAGTTTGTTATAAAGTTAGTTAAGTTTGTTATTTGGTTGTTAGCTAGAGGTGAGTTAGTTATGCTCTCCCTCTCTTATCCTTGTATATATAAACACTTATGATGTATTCATATTCATTCATTCAATAATAACGAGATCTCTCTTTCTCTTTCTCTTCACAAACTCTCTCTTTCTCTCAGCATTCTCATAATGATTTCAATGAGTTCATCTTCATTTTATGAACTCTGACACCGACCCTAAATTAAAGATTTACTGGCCATTGCCCATTAGCATGTCACATGTGCACGTACATCTCCCATGCAACAACATGCGTTGTCGTCTAAAATGGCCTAATTTACAACCCTATAAGTACCCTTCATCCTTAACCATATTAGACACTCAGAAACTCATCATCAACTGTAAAACAAACAAAGAGCCAAAGAGTAAGTAAGAGGAAAAAATCAGGAAAATGAAGAACATGAAGAGTTGTGCAATTATAATGGCGATCATGGTGCTGATGATGGTGGAGACAACAATGGGAGAAGGCGAATGCGTCCAGGGCAGATGCCCCGATGGACTGTGCTGTAGCCGGTGGGGATACTGTGGTACCGGGCCTGCATATTGTGGGGGTGGTGCAAGTGCTGCTGAGCAACATGTTGATCATCCAAACCTCGTCTTCGGGAGCATTGGGAGTCCTCCTGGGTCAGTGGGAGCTCCTTGAACCTAAAAAAAACTCACCATATTAATGATGATTTGATGAACAAAGTTAGTACTGGCTGGCTTTGCTACTATAATAAGCTCTTCCTATTAGGGCATTGTTATTTTTATTTTCGAGTTATTATCTTGCCTTTCTTGTGAATTGGATGAAGTAATCCTACCATTTTATCATAATATGTACTGTATGCATCTCACGCTATCGTTGAGAATAATATTAGTAACTATGAGTCTGACATTATTCTTGTATGGATTACATAACCCAAAAAACTAAGGTTTCAACCATCATAATCAACTTCATCGTCCGGAAATTTTAATTTGATGAAAATGAAAAATGTTATGAGTTTTGAAATAGTAACGGGATTACTAAACTTATTCTTGGAAAACCTTATAAGATACTAGTATATACTAAAGACAATTTGAAAGCACATGCAAGCATGATAAATAAACATTATGAGTCCAAAGTGTTTTGACCGATTTTAGAGACACACGCTACACCATCAAGACATATTTACACATGTGAATTAACCTTATGAGACTCTTCCGTAGGGTCATTACGAGACAGTTAAAGTCAATATGCAAAAGGTTTCCAACAAACCCAAGAGTAATCTTAATGAAATCTTAAAGTGCCGTGAAAGGTCCATGATAAAACGTCGCAAAGTTTGCAAAACCCCGACCTATATAATTTGTTTGGATGACCCAAACCTTATAAGATACAAAATCATGCACTTTGGTACCGTTACTTGGTTTCAACACCAAGACTCAACCCATTATTCTGCGTTCTCAAAGATTTGCTTCACGTTGACCAAAACATCAAAGCTTAGTCTACATGACGTTTCTTAAACTCCATCCTCGCTCTACGCCAACTTCTAACCTCTACTATAACCATTACCTTGGAGAACATTTTTTCGATTTTTTTTTCCTAAAGTAGTATTTTGACCTTATCAAACCTCTATCTTTACCCTAAAAACTTGTGTCAAACATGTTCTTATGATGTTTCTTGAACTCTATCCTACCTCTAACCCAACTTTTAACCTCTATTTCAACCACTACCTTACAAAACACCTTTTTTTCCCTAAAGTAGTGTTTTAACCTTGTCAAACCTCTATGTCTAACTAAAAAGCTAGTGCCGAAAACGCTCAAAACCTTGTCAAACCTCTACGTCTAGCTATGAACCAACTAGAATTTCCTATATATAGATAGGGTATAATCTATTGTGAACCTGAACCAACTAGAATTCCTATAACGTAATTTCCTAAACACAATATATTGCTAACGTTAATGCATATAGTTTTGTAAACATAGATATCTGAAACATTTGGTTTCCTAAGCGCAATTATATTCTTATTAACATGTTAGGGAAAATATATCATTTTTATTAATATTTCTAACAACAAGGTCTGAAGGTAAAATACAAAATACAATACCTAACCTTCCTAATATTTCTTATTAACCTTCAAGTCCAATACAAAAGAAACAGATAAATAAGAAAAATTGACTAGAATAATCTCAACTATGTCCGCTCCGCTCAGAATAATCCAAACTGGTATCTTCCCAAAATAATCCAAACTTTGTTATTATTGCTTTCAATGATCCATTTTTACACATAGTAGAATTAAGAGTTTGGATTATTTTGATAAAGTACCTCCAATAGTTTGGATTATTCTGGAATAACCCATAATTGAGATTATTTTGAGCGGAACGGTTATAGTTGGGATTATTTTAGTCAATTTTCCTTTGTATACTTTACAATATTAATACCATGATTAATCATAGTATACATAATATAATAAGTGAGTTTAATTAAGTAAGTAGACACTCATGATTAGTGATTAGTACCCATTTGAAAATTGAATGCATCAACCCTCTCTATAAACCGTAATGAAATCTAGCTTTCATAAATGTTTGCAAATTGCAATGCAAACTTCCTGCATGCATTGAGAATATCACATGCTTCAAACTAACTACATAAATGATACACTCAGCCGCAAACTAACTACATACATGATACAATCAGCTGATATGATGCATGCATGCACTGATGCACATGGGTTTGGTTTTTCTTATATAAGGATTACGCAACTCCTCCCTTCTTTTGCTTGACTAATTCCACTGCAATTTAACCACTATTCCACCGTCTGAGATACACACTTACTACTATAACTTACTATAAATAAACTCACTCATAATGCATACTCATTCCCACTTACTAAAATTATCACCACAGAAACTAAATTAAAATGTACTCTACAAAAATGGGCATGTTTGTTTTGGTGCTAGAGCTTCTAATGCTATTAGCAACTCATGCTGCAAGAACACCAAAATCGTCATCGTTAAACGAAACATGTCTTGAAGATGGCAATGTAGGTACTCCTCCTGGTGGTGTATTGATAATCGATGCTTACAAAGATAGCTGTCCTGATGCTGAATACATCATTTTTTCGTGGATCGAAAATGCTATTCTTAATGATCCTAGAATGGCTGCTTCTTTGCTTCGCCTTCATTTTCATGACTGCTTTGTTAATGTAACCTCCCTCACATTTGTTTCTAAATATTTAAAAATTTTCCTTAATAACTTTTTAATTGTTGTTTGTAAATAATATTATTCTACTCCCTCTGATTGAAATCTATTGTCACAAATCACAATAATGATAGTGTAACTTTAACTAATAATGTGACAAATATTATGAAGAAAGGCAATATATGTACTTCAAATTTCAAAACATCATGGCCAAAAGGCCCAAATCTCAAAGCCCTGTGTGTTTATCTATTTGAAATAGTAGTTAATTAACAAGAAAAATCATGTAATAGTATAATCTGTTTATTTGATGCTATAATGTTGTTTCATTCTCCCTGTGTATGCATGCAGGGATGTGATGCCTCTGTGTTGTTAGATGACACTGGTAATTTCGTTGGAGAAAAAACCGCAGCACCAAACTTGAATTCTTTGAGAGGATTTGAAGTTATCGACTCCATTAAATCTGAACTGGAATCCGTTTGCCCTGGAGTTGTTTCTTGTGCTGATATTTTAGCAGTTGCGGCTAGAGATTCAGTTCTTGTGGTAATGTTTATTACAGTAGGTTTCTTTTGATGAATCAAACCATTTTTCTCCAAGGAAATATTGTAGCTAATAGGCTTGCTCTCACATTGTCGTGGAATTTTTGTAGTCTAATGGGCCGGGTTGGGAGGTCCAAACAGGAAGGAGGGACAGTTTAAGTGCCAGCAAGTCAGCAGCAAACACCAACATTCCAGGCCCAAACTCAACTGCCCAAACTTTGGTGAATGCGTTCCAAAATGTGGGCCTAAGTATTTCTGACATGGTAGCTCTTTCAGGTATATGGCTACTTTCTTATGTCAAAGTTTTAATCTGTAAAGATTCTTTCCGCATCAGGTAGTCCCTTCATTCTTTTTTAAAATGTAAATTAAATATGTTGGAACAATTAGAATTCTTGCTAGAAGTAAAATTCACATTGATGCTATTTTATTATTTTCTCCATGTAATTAATAGATGTAACGATTTAATATTTGACCATATTGTTCACTAATATATAAATTATATTGTCTTCTACTAAGTTGTTGAATTTATTTTATATGTTTTTAAATAATTAAAGTGCGTAATTAATGTTACTATTACTAATGATCAAAGATATGTATTAGGGACAGCTTAAAGATAACAAAAATTGCATGAATTAAAAATGAAAGAAGTACCAAAATTGTATGTTTATATAAGCAAGATTCACAAGAAATACACGTATAACCATATTCTACGACACCTAAGACTAAATGGTCGTTCTACCTTCATAAAAATGTGTAAATAAGAGTTGTATCCTTTTTCTTTTACTTATTTATTCAGATCGGCGGGACCAAGTCCATAAGAGTTGTATCATACTATGTAAAACAAGTTTAATCACTCAAAATCACATCTACATCACTTATTCACAAAGTTAACCTTTAATCCATATGTAGTTTGAACAAATCAGCCTTAAACACGTTGTATATATAACGCTATAGTTAATGCTCAACTAATTTTAGTTGGCAAACTAAAACCACAAATATTTGCCTTCTAAAATTTTATTTTATAGGGTTCAATTCGTTCTTTTCAACTCATCTAATCTGGTTTTTTCTGATCTGAACTGAACTTTTGTGATGTGATCTGATCTGACCTGAATTTTTTTTATCGGATCTAATCTGAATGTTTTTTATCTGATGTGATCAGAACTTATTGTAGTTGTTTTTTGTTCTTATTATCTTCTGATCTCATCTGAGCTTTTCTGATCTGATGTGATTTGATGTGATCTGAACTTTTCTTATCATGGTCTGATTTTTGCTGATTTGATCTTATTTGATTTGAATTTTAAATAAGTCGAAAAGAACATAGCATACTTTAGATTTTTACCCTTACAAATATGTAGGTGCTCACACTCTTGGGAAAGCTCGGTGTTCATCCTTCAATGCTCGGCTTCAAACCGGCAAAGGAGACATCAACATTGATTTCTTACAAACATTGCAGCAGCTTTGCTTGGTATCCAACAGCAACAGCAACAATAATATTGTAGCAGATTTAGACCTAGTTACCCCAGCTACATTTGACAATCAATACTATGTTAATCTTTTATCTGGAGAGGGTTTACTGCCCTCTGATCAAGTCCTTGTAGGTGGTGATAATGATCAGACAGGCGAGATTGTTCGATCATATGCCGAGGATGAAGGTGTATTCTTTAATGACTTCATTGCAGCAATGCTCAAGATGGGAAGCATAGGAGTTCTCACTGAAAATAGTGGTGAAATTCGTCGTAATTGTAGGGTTGTTAACTAATTAATTAATGATGCTTTAGCTAAATTCCTTCCTTTGTACTCCTGGTGTTCTTGTTAGCTTAATTATTATTGTTGTTGTTAATCAGATTGTCTTGTGGTTGAAATACTAATATAAGTACTTATGGAGTGTATTATGTAACATTATGGGGATATAAAACCATCCTAAGCATACATCAGCATGCACTTTTATAAACCATACTAGAGTCTAGAGTGAACTTCTTGATTTATGTTTGGATCATTATTGTTATTTGAGTAATAGGCAAAATCAACTTTGGTTATAAATTTAGAGTTCACAAAAAATTAAATGATTAAAAGGAAAGAAATAAGATATCAACCTAAATACTAAAAAGCATAAATTTACTTAAGAAATACTTACTGAATTATTGATAATTTTTGTGTACAAAAATTAATAGTCCAACTTTGCTTCCCGCGTCAAATTTACACATTAATTGCTATATTATTTGTGTGGATCTTCGTTAAAGTTGCTTTGACATCGATATTAAATCGAGGTCAAGATTGCAATATTTCTTGATGGGAGCTGAGAAAAAGTCGAAACGTAGAATAGAAGTTGAATTCCCCGCTACTCTCTGGTACGTGTCGTTAAGCTTACAAATTTAAAAACCTATTATATTCCCTCAAAAACATAAACAACTAGTAAAGGGTAAGAAAGGAGATTAGTTCCTATACATTCAAAGTTCAATTTTACACTTCTCTACAATCTTTAAATTTACAAAGTATACATATTACATGAAATGGGGGGGGGTATATGATGGTTGTAGAAATCTATATAATCAACAACTAAGAATAAAACTAATCTAATATTCACAAATGATGACAAGCAACCCATTTTGAGCTATTAACATTTTAGAGATCATAAACTAATAACCATGATTATACTTCAGTTTCACATCTCCAAGATTGATTAGATAGATTAATTGTAGGAGTTCAAGTAGCAAACTCCCCTATACTTCCTTAATGGTAATCAACCTTGAACTAGGCCAAAATTGATTTTAGACAAATCTAACCACTATACGTATTTTGCAACCTACAATGGTCAAACTAGAATTATTAAGAATTAGAATTACCTCATTAATACCTAGCTAACTTAAACATATAGATGCTTAGGCAAACCCGTCCAAGTTATATTCTAGTTTGAACTTAAAACCATCTTTGCAGGCCTAAATTAAACTAGTTGCTACTGTTAATATTATAATTTAGTGTAGCCTAAATCATATAATTAGCAAAGACTTCAACGTTATACGTAATAAGATAGCAGATTAGGCATAAAATTGAATCTGAAAATTTTGAAACTAATATAACTTGAGTATCTTAGTGTTTAACAATCTTGAAATATAGAGTCAGATTCAACAATACATTTCAGACAACTTTTACTGAACTCAAATATGAAAGTCAAAAGTATAATCAAATATATCAAAACCAATTGGAGTACAAGAGAAAGAGAGAAAGACTTATGAATTTAAGCTCGGAGATTGTCGATTTGATGTCGGAATTTTGCACCTTCACCAAACCTCCACCCAAAGGTTGTCTTCTACTCAAACTCACGCACCCCTGAATTGGGTCGATTTATCACTCTAATTTCTCGGTATAATTTTTAGGGAATTGCTTGTATGCTTGTTTTTCGACCTCCAGTTGGGTATAACCAATCATAATAATAATGAATTGATATCACATGTAATTTGGTTAAATTAACTAGAACAATTCATTATTATTATACTCCAATTGGTTTAATTTGATTCCAATATTCAGAAACTTAATGACTAATTAATTTAACCTAATTACATGTCATATCAATTCATTATTATTGTACTCCAATGGGTTTAGTATGTAATAATTTAACCTAATTACATGTCATATCAAAAGTACAATATGTCCAACTTTAGAATAAGAAAAATTGAATACAGCCTCTATTTTACCCTAGGTTTAAGGATGCTCTAAGTTCAATTATAAACTTGGGAAATTAGTCGACTAGGTCAGTTTTACCATTTTCTGGTTGTTGGTTTTTTAGAGGTTAGTTGATTTAGGGTTTTAGCCTTTTGGGTTATAATTTCTTGCTCCAAGCCCAAATTCAGTCGTAAAATTTCTTTTCTCAAAAAAGTAGTCCATATCTCTTTTTTAAATCTTTCCCAAAACATAGGCCTCTTCGGCTCTTCCTAATCTAGTATGTTAATTTTATTTTCTTACTATACTACCCTAGATTCTCTTATGATAATTTTTTCAAAATACGGCAAAAATGTATAGTTTAAAAAAGGTAAGGAAATTTTCTAACTTTGTAAACAGAATAAAAATCAACTGCATTTATATTCTCAGAAATGAATATTAAGGAAAGTGCTTAAGTTAAAAACCAGCATATGGAAACTTGCATAGTAATCCATGAGGAAATCTAGCAAGTATCAACTCAAATCAATAATTTACTACACCTATAAATTAGGTCATTATCATTCTAAGAACTCCAAATCTGCTTCGCATTCTGCATTCAGCTCATCTAAACTTATTGAAGATTTGAAGGTATTATGCTCTTCGCTTGCAGTTTTTTCTTCTTTTGATTAAAAACAAATAATAATTGTTAACATGGTTTACAAAATTACTCACGTCCGTTCCATGCATGTTTGATGCATGTAATAATCTGCATGGCCAGAATAAAAAAGAAATTAAAATGTACCTATCTCATTTATTCATACTACGTGCTTTAGAGTTTAGAGAGTGAGGGATAGCCAGTTAGCTAGAGCATCCTTCCCGGTTTTTAAAGGACTTGGATCGACTTCATCATTCTCTCGTGGCTCCTTATGCACCAAAAAGAAATACTACATGAATTTAAACTTGCTTGTTTTATAGGTACCAATTACCATACACTCAGGAAGACATGCAGAAATCAAATGCAATTGTATTTTGTGTACTCATCCTTGCTGCCATTGTGTGTTCTTCAGGTTTGTCTAATAATTACTCTTGTTATCAAAGTTTAAATCCTTTTGTTCATCACAAATATTACACAAAAAGTTAAATTAAAAATCTCACATTGACTAGTAATTAACTTCATTTAATGTTATTTTGGCAGCTGATGGGAATGAGAGAATTAAGACTTACATTACTGGTGAACTTATGGATTTGAAGTGCTGTAATGACAATCATATTGGAGAATGTATTCCAGGAGCGGAAAGTGAAGATAAGTGTAATGACTTATGTCAACAAAGCAGCTGCTCTAAAGGAGGACGTTGCAAAGTTTTTGACCACTCTCCCCCAAACCATTTTTGTCATTGTTATTGTTGATCTTTTTTACGTCTCTTTACTCAGTTAGTTATTATAACTAGTATAGATAATCAATTAGGAAGTACCATTTTTGTGCTTTCAATAAGGATTAAGGCAAACCTAGTTACTTGCCCTAACAATGTTCTAGGTTAGATGTTGCATGTTTTATTTTTGGATATGGCTTGACAATGGTTATTATTTTTCATTCAATCGAATCAATGTGACAATTTTTTGCTTCCTCTCAAATTTGGATCATGTGGTGGATTTTACTTTTACAGCATAGAGTTGGATCCCAAAATAAAAGGAAGAGTTCCATGCTTCCATTCGAGCAATTTGAAAGTGATGATGTCAATTTGAATGTCTCTTTTTCACTCTTCTCTAATGAGCAAAATACATCCTATTTTTTGTTTAAGATAGACTAAGGCCCTGTTCAGTTCAATTTAAAATAATAATAGTCTGTAAAAATAAGTTCAATTCAGTAAAAATAAGTTCAGTTCAGTAAAAATAAGTTCAGTTCAGTAAAAATCAGTATTGCAAAGAAGAAAAAACAACATGAATTAGTAAAAATAAGTTCAGTTCAGTAGAAATAAGTTCAGTTCAGTAGAAATAAGTTTAGTTCAGTAAAAATAAGTTGAACTGAACGAGGCCTAACAAGAAAGTAGTTCGGCACGGTGCTTGAGTTAATTACTCCCTTTAAGATCATGAATTCAAGTTTAGGCCCTGTTCAGTTCACCTTAAAATAATAATATTCAGTAAAAATAAGTTCAGTTCAGTAAAAATAAGTTCAGTTCAGTAAAAATAAGTTTAATTCAGCAAAAATAAGTTCAGTTCAGTAAAAATAAGTTCAGTTCAGTAAAAATCAGTAGTGCAAAGAAGAAACAACAACACGAATTAGTAAAAATAAATTCAGTTCAGTAGATATAAGTTTAGTTCAGTAAAAATAAGTTGAACTGAACGGGGCCTTAGTAACAATTTTATTTAAATTTATAAGTAGCTCATGCGGATGGAAAAAACCTTCATATTATGAAGGTTGGACAACTAATCAAGACGATAATGCACATGGAGGATTTTAGGAATAGTTACAAAGCCAAAATAGTTAAGAGAAACAAACAAATCGAAATTGTAACTTCACTCTTATCATACTAAGCTATTGATTTTGGCTAACTCTACCCCGGCCTTATAGAAACAAACGGCTGAGGTTCCAAAAGGTTGGATAGAAAACATTTTTCAATTGAAAGCTCAATTATAAATAATTTTTCTTTTTTATAAATGATTTCCAATGGAAAGCTCAAATATCTTACATGAAAAATTAGGCGGGGAAAGGAACATGAAAATTAAAATGTACGAATGAATAGATGGAAGGAAGGGAAGAGGGAGGTAAAGAATATACTTTATATTTGAACTTAAGAAAACTATTTTCCTCCCCTTTCAAATCAGTCAAAGATAAATGAAAAAATTATTTTCCAAAAAACGCACAGCCAAACACTTCCTAAAGATTCAAGTTTGAACTTATCAACACGTTAGAATAGAATAGTAAAATAATCAACCATTCGAATAAGTTACGTGTAGCTTATGAAGACTTCGCTTCATGTTCCAAAATAGTTTGCGTTCAAATTTGAAGCTCTCCCTCTATGCTAGATTTAAAGTTAGCACAAACAAATGGTAATAATCTAATACTTCCTCCGTTCCATATGAATTGCAACATGTAGAACTTTCACATTTTTCGATGCACAACTTGAAACGTTTATATCTTCAATTGTGTTTAAATAAATATTAAAAATTAATTTTCAATTAAGTATATAGCGAGCTTAATCTAATAAGATCACACATAACTATTATTATCATTATATATACATCATAATCAAAGGTCAGATGAAAAATTGTAAAAATAAAAAATTATTAATAGAAACTGTTTAGTTTTAAATCAAAATTAGACCACCCAAGCCCACCTTTCTATCTATAAACCCATTTCATCTCATTATATCCCAACAGTACTATTCCTAAATATCTCGCAATAACCTAATCATCCTTCATCTTCTCCGTTCTTTATCTTCCTTTTAATCATGCTAGGTGAAAGTATAATTTTACAGGCTACCAAAATCAATTGAACTAGTCACTAAATGCATTAAAAATTGTGATTACTAAATGAGTTAAACTAATCATGAAACAGACTAAACTAATTAGTAGGCGGTTCAATCTCTTCTAACTAATAGGCTTGAAACGTTGCCTAATTTTAATTTAAAAAGAAGTGGTCTCTCTTACAAGACTAGCTCTTTATAGTGTAAAAGTTATTAACGTTGCAAATAAAATAGAACAGAGATATTACTAATTAGTCACCAAGTAACAAGCAAGACATGTAGCATTCGTCGGTCAAGTCTTGCTCATTCACAAATTTCAGAACTCTATTAGAAACTCAAATCTTCAATCCCACAATAGGTTTCACTTGTCTCGTGGTTCTTGGTGTACTACAGCAGAGCATTTCTACATATTAGCACATAAAGTTTCCCTCCAACACCCATACTCTCACGGCGACACAGCCCATGCCACCACATCCTAGGAGACGGGGAATTCACGTAACACAAAAAAACTTCATATGCCAACTAAAAGTATATGCTTATAAGGCTACTATAAGTAAGCCTTTTATTTTCTCTGGTATGAATGATGTCCAATAATATATGGTACACGTTTCCGCTGTTACATCTGCTCATTCCCACTCCAAGTAGGGATTAGAACAACCTAGTCTAATGATCTAAAATTTTGACAAAAGATAAAGAGAATGTGCAATTACTACATACTCTACAACATGAAAGCTCCACCTAATTACCAATATAATAGCAAAGGTGCTTAAACATCCAAAATAAGCAGACGAGAAAATGCCTCAACATTTCCTTTACACGTACAACAGCCAGTTCGATGGTACTCATATGGTTATGAACTCCACTCGTTCCATGAATAAACCATTTTTTTGTGTGGAACTTCTGTATTCAAGCTCCTACAATATCACCAAGGAAACAAATGTAATAAATAGCATATCCTCTAACTATTCATCCCATCATCCTTTTTTCAGGTGAAGGGTAGGGGTGATAATGAGCTTAGCCGGATCGGAAACTCTTGAGCACAATTAAAATTCGGTGGAGCCGAGCATCGCTAGGCTCAGCTAGTGGGCTTTGGAACACGCTTGAGATATTTTTGACTATCTTATTTACACGTTATTAAAATTCAATATGTTGATGTGTAAATAATAGTAAATTTTTACACGACACTTGTGGAACTTATAGTAGTTATTAGCGAAAATTCATCATAAATATGTTATAACATTAAGAGGATATTATTCAGTGACAGTATCCGAAGTTGAGTTTTAAGTTGAAGTTGACGTTAAAAATCTGAGCTCCAAAAAGCACGAGACTCGACCTGAGTCCAATTGCAAGTGTAACAAGGCCAAGCACAATTTGAGCTCAGCTAAGCAGATCACCAACCCCTAAAGAGGGATGAGAAGGTTATTCTGAACATCCGACACAAAGCTGAAGAAGTAAAACTAACCTCCGGGGTTGCTCTTCCAAGCCCAGTCCCGAGCAGGCTGTGCCCCCTGCAATAAATGGTCCAAACATAAATTTAAAACTCATCTATGGAAGATAATTTTATTTGTCATAAAGTAAACAAGACAACAGGGACAGGGACAGGATGTTACCTGTTGAAAGCGAGCAAGATCATTGCCAGCATTGGCAGGTGCCGGCATATGTGGATAAGTAGCCTCCTGCAACATTGAAGGCAGTATATCAGCTCGTTTACAGCTCACTCCTACCACTCACCTCCATATAAACACACGTGTACACATTATCAGATGTCTCCTATTAGTCCTCAAATTTTCCGATGAAAAACAACACGGAAGTCAAACCCGTAAGATAGAACATAGAGAAGCTGCGCTTCATTCATTCATTTACTTCTCCTTCGTCGCTAATGAATAGACCATATTTCAAACTGAAGCCATCCCAAAATATTCCACTTTCTAAGTTTAGTAAATTAAACTTTGAGACAACACACAACTCTTTTTGATACCCATAACAAGGAATTTGACAGAAAAATTATATTAATATGGTGAAGATGTAAATTTTCAAATATCAATATATAGGAATATATTTCAACTCAATCCTTTAAAAAAGCCCCAATAGATGACCTTTACGGGGTGTTTGGTATATGGGACTGGGATTATAGGCATTAGAAGGGTGGATAGGGATAGGTAATGGGTGGACGAGATAAGGATAAGGATAAAATCGTATCTATTTCTTGCTTACTAACTTCCCATCTCCTTCCTTTTCATTAAGGCAGAAATGTCATCTCCCTCCCAATTCCTTATCCCACCTCTAATGCATGCCCCTCCTCATGTACTACTTTCGTGGGATAAGAGCGGTTTAAATCCCACTCGCAATACCCAGAAAAATACTTATACCCCTTAACAAAAAATCTTTCAAACGAATTCCACAACGGATGACTTCCCTACAAGCTAATTACAAAGGAATATCATCATCTTGAGTATGAAAGGCAACAAAATCCCACTATGTAGCTCTATTTTAATTATTCCAATTTTGGGTACAAAAGGTTCATGAATCATAGAGTCGTTTCCTTTAGACTTACCTCCAGAACTCTTCTAGAAAATAAATTACATGAAATGTATGACCTAGACAAGTGGCCTTCCGTGTGACAAAGAGATTTTTTTGATATAATTTCACTCAATTTACTAGTCAAATTCCCTTACAGAAAATTTAAATATAACCAATTTTCTTATGCTCTTTTTGGATCAACTCTTAACCTTTGTTCTGTCCAGATTATCACCTTTTTGAAACCATTGCAAATCAGCAACCATAATTGTGTTGTCCGTGCTATTTACCAGAAGTTAATTTCTTATGGGTGAAAGTAAAACCACTTCATCTGAAGCCAGAATACCCAAAAAAGAGAGGTCATTAAACTTGAATTTTGCCTAACATAGGTACCCAAAATGGAATATCCTACTTGTCACTATCCACTCCTTAACGGATACGAAAAAAAACGGGTAAATATTCAATTGTCATTGACTACGGATTTGAGCTATTGCACACGCTTCCATAGAAGCGTACGGTTTTCCCATCTAAAATCAAGCAAGTTTTACATGAAGAAGATTTGGCTCAGCATATTCTATTTGATATAGGTAAGAGGAGCATGACTCAGTATTGGAAAAAAGATAGAGGAAGCAGAACTTAGTCAAGACGTTAATCAACCTCTTCTTGCACCAAAGATCTTACACTTTCCCATCTTTCATCAATTATATCCAAAATGTATGTTATAAATAATAATATAATAAAGTTCTGCAAATACCCTTGTCGTGTGTGTGTGTATATATATAATATTTTGGGCACAGAAAATGTCTCAACGGCTTTAAAAAAAACAGCTGGCACAAAAGATAGCAGCATTGTGCGTTTTCGATTACTAACAAATGCCCATTTGGCAAGTGAATCAATAAGCTCAGAACTTCCGGTCTTCAAAAACTAAAATTTGCTTATATTGGGTTACACTTACGACAGCCAAGCTACAGATAAAATTTGGGAGACACAATCATTTCTTTCCATGGTTGGCCATATCTCACACCAGACCTTAACAACAAAATGTGTTGTTTCAAGTGTCCATACCAAATTACCAATATAGATTATAAGAGTATTTCGAGACGGAGACTTGAGATCAAAGACCATATAGATTATAAGCTCTGTGCAAATTAGAATTTGTACATAAGCTCCAACTTTTAAAATGAGTTCAGGAACTCAAAGAGTCAAAGTATCACAGTTGATAGTCATAGCGCAAATCAGAATGCAAGACAAGTGTCAAACAGTGCCTGAATTATATTGAATAATACAACCTAATGTTGCCATGTAGCCTGAGAAAATATACTATAACAATGAAATGCTTAAAAAGTAAATAGATGAACCTACCTGAGACATCAAGTTGCCCGCACCTCGGGGAGCCTGATACTGTGATCAGAACAAAAAAGGACAACAAACACAAATAAGTGACAGCATAAGCATTTGAATAAGCTGCAGTACAAACATGGATGTAAGCTTACCATTGAGGACAAAGGCGGATTCTGCAGATGCTCAGTGTAGCGGAATTGTGTTTGAAGTGGTGGTGGTTGTGATTGAATTATCTGCTGATTAGCAGCACCCTGCTGGCTTGGCTGGTTTGGAAATTGTTGAACAGCTAGTTTTTGCTGTTGCTGCTCATAAAATGTTAACTCCTCGGGTTTCAACCACTACAAATTTCATATGTACATTGCATACGTTAAATATGTTTTAACTTGGAAACAAAATGGAGACAACACATCTAAAAAGTGAACGAAATACCATCTTACCTTGCTTTCACCCGTTACACTGTTATAGTAGTATTTGTATCCATCAGGAGAGGTATGCTCCGTCCAGTCACATTTAGATGGAGCAGGTCTAGCAGCCGCAGCGCTTCCAACCGATGCAGAAGATGTAGAGGGTGCCTCTGAGGGTGGTGCCATAGCAGGCGCACTGGTAGCTGTTGTTGGTACAGCACCAGCCCAATGTGACTGCAAAAGAAGAACCACGTCTATAAGTGTATACGTCATCTAAACCTACCAAGGGCATAACAACAATCATCAGACACGAAGCAAGCAGCTCTCAACAGTTAGGTTTAGGAAATATAATTGAGCATATTTCAAATACAAAAGTACCATGCATGAGGGTCTCAGTACAGAGCTTTTTGAAAGACATATGTGATTAACTGTTCAATAATTTATGAAGCTGACACACACATACACACACACAAACACACAAGTTCTGCCATCCCTCTCGTCTGCAGAAATAGGAAGAAGAAAATGTCGATGACGCCTTGAATATAAGATCACAGAAACTAATCACTAGACCCACCATGGTTTCATATTGGCCGACAAGCAATAAGGCGGCTGAGAGAGCCATATTAACACCCTAGCAGCATACATTAACAGCCTGTTACAAAGATGTATTCGCACAAAAGTACACAAACTAGAATGGGATCTCTTTGCCTACCTGCAGCTTAGGAGCCTGAAAATTCTGCTGCAATGGTTGGTTTTGCATTGATGGTTGCATCATTTGCACCTGTTGTTGAAGTTGAGAGAATGCCATCTGAGATGACTGAAAGCTAGCTTGCAGAGTCTGTCTCTGTTGCGATAGCATCTGTGTTAGCTGAGAAGGAGCTTGTTGATATGGAAGAGGTTGCTGTGGTGCCGTAGTAGGCTGCTGGGAATTTTTCATTGAAGATGGGGCATTAGGCTGGTGTTGTAGAGCTGTTGCAGTTGTGGCGTTCTGGTTATCATGAAATTGAACAGAAGGCAAATGTCCAGTTGAACCCTGTAGCTGATTTGATAAAAAAGGCTGGCTGTGTGGGGCTTGAACACCAGTTTGTGGAGTTATTGGCCTCATTGAAGCCTGAGAAATAGGTGCCTGAGGATACATTCCTGCGCCTTGATGTAGTTGTAAGGGAGGTGGAAAGTGCTGAGGTGACTCTCGGGGCTTCTGCATAGGTGATATTTGCTGGCCACTTGGAGGCCCTTGTGGAAAAGATTGGTTAATTTTCTACAGTGAAAGCTTATAATAATTAGCGCGCTCGCAGAGCAGATAGAAAACAGGACAAGGCACTAGAGGAGAAAAAACCTTTGGGGATGTAGAAGTGGCAGAAACAGCTCCACCAACAGAATCTTCTGTACGGCTTCCTTGGGGACCAAGATGACCACCCTAGCAGGTAGAGAAAAACGAGGGACTTCTTCAGACTAGACATGTTCGGCAATATTGCGGGAATATAAAGATTGGCGTACTTAGAAAATCCCTCATATCAGAATTCTTATTCAGAGCCACAAATTTAGCACAAACTTGAGAGGTACATTATCTGATTTATGTAGCTACCTTATGGAGAATAACAGGTAACATACCTAAAATGTTTGGCAACATTACCTTTTTCAACCTGGCAAATTGACAATTGGTGCGACTTCACATAGAGACCCTCAGACTTCTTAAGGGACACAGTATTTAGCACAAAGATAGTGGTGCTTTCATCGTTCAGTGTATGCAGTTTAACTCATAAGTAGCATATTTAACAGGAAAATACTTTTCCTATATTCAAGTTTATACAGCATCTTAAAATATTAGATATGATGCAGATACTACAATTTAACTTGCTGTTAACATATCTAGACTTAAATATCAAATTTCCTAAACATTCAGAAGCAACTATACACATCAGTGCACATATATCCTAGGCCTTTATGATTTTTTGGTTCCTTTCATGTTCAGAAGGATGTATTAAGAAAGACTGTCTGCAGGATATAGTCCACTTACAGGAGTCAAAGAAATCACTGCATCACCAGACCGAGGAGGAAACTGATTACCAAACCCATGGATACCACCACCAGGAGATGGACCTAGTGTATGTTCACTCATAGGCTGCCAAGCATTTGATGGCCCCTGTCCACCCATAGGACCAGGACCAGGACCAGGAAAAGTGGGACCAGAGGCTGGCCTGCACAAACAAGAGTCAGACGAACATCCACCAAAATCGTCAAAGGAACCATAATGTCAAGATCATCTAAACATTAATGTAATTATAAAATAAAGAAAAAACAAAAACACATTGCACATGGTACCTGATCACAGGTGACGAGGAAGGACCAAAGCCTGGACCTCCAGAAGCAGGACCAGACCTAAGAAAAGCAAAAGTAATTTAATCAAGGAACCACATTGAAAAACCTCATTGTGCTGACAAATGATTCATTTGAACCAAAGGTTGCATTCATAGCAGATCAATCCAAATAATTGAAACTTAGACACATCACATTCATACCTTGTAGCCTGAACCCTCGATTACAGTAAGCAATATGTTAAGAAACCAGGATAAAGAAGTGCAATATAATGAAATTGGTCATGATAAGCTAAGCCTTACAAACAAAGGCCTCAAGGTCAAAGTTGCATTTTGTTATCATATCTTCCCACAAATCCAAAGCTTGCAGCATTAAGTATATGTTTACACACACCTGTGTCTCCTTTTTACTTGTTTCACTTCTTTTTGCACAGAATTTAAGAGTGGTTTCTTAAAAGTTGTATATGTGATCCGTAATAAGTGTGAGAGAGAAAAGACTATAGAGGGTGTTTATTGCACAGGAAAGGGATGAAGTGGACAATTAAAAGACCAAAAAAGTTGCAATAAAAGGAAGTGAAGCAAGTATTTT
Organism: Patellifolia procumbens; assembly: GCA_947645195.1. Taxonomy (NCBI): domain Eukaryota; kingdom Viridiplantae; phylum Streptophyta; class Magnoliopsida; order Caryophyllales; family Amaranthaceae; genus Patellifolia; species Patellifolia procumbens. The sequence goes on along the minus strand of CANSGD010000888.1, from coordinate 26,935 downwards.
CAAACACCCCCAAAAATGAAAGTGAAATAATAAAAAAAAAAGGGGGAGGATGAAATTTCAGTGATAGGTACATTACAACGCCCTGATCGGGATGACTGGAAACTAGATGCAGGGTGATCAAGCTTCAATTAAATCTTCAAGAGGTATTGCAGGAATCAAGCGCTAATCTACAGATATCATCTGAGATACCAGCTGCACCAATACACGGTGGCATGATATTTCACCAGACTGGCACATAACAATAAATCTAGTACTGACATTATGAAAAAGACAACAGGAAAGGAGGACGTCAAAAAGCAAGCAAAAAAAGAACATGAAAAAGGTTCACTGAATGAATAGCAAGCAAATCACAGCCCAAATCTGAAGATCATTACTAAACACAGGCAAGAGGTCATCTCAAAGTGAAGAAAAACTTGTAAACTACGTTAAACATATTACATTATTCTACAAATTGGGCTTCATTGTTGCATTTGGATCAATTAACACAGATAGGAGACATTGTCAAAGAAAACATTGATACAGTTCTAAGAAAATGAAACAATCAAGACATTACAAGAACCTAGAAAACATGCTAAGTCAAACCTTGGTTCTCCAGCCCTAGGCCTCTTTGGATCAGCAAACCGAACAATTAAAGGTTGATCACAACCCTACAAGCACATAAAGTTTATTGAAGTTGTGCAAAAGCCCATTATTAACAAGAAGTTGAGAACGATGAGAATCACACTTACTCTCATTGTATATATTCCATTCAGAGAATTAATAGCTGCCATTGCTGAATCCTTATTAGAGAACTTGACAAATCCACAGCCTTCACAATATGATCGTAAATTAGTAACATAGTCAAAACTGACTTGGGCATGTAGAATGGTTCTAAATTTTCTTCCATAGGGTTATCTGTATACTCCTGTGTCCTTCAATAAGTGTCCATTTTTCTCAAGTACTGGTCTTACTAACTACCTTTTTTTCAGTGCCAAAGATCCGGATTATTCTATATTGCCTTCAATTAATGCCTTTACATGTATCCATTTACAGGGAGAATACGCACGAGATATGACTCATCGATCTTTAATAGTAACCTTAATATGTGCATACAGCTAAAAGAAGGGAGTAGTTCACATTGATAGACACTACTGATCAGAAAGCCAAGAAGCGGAATATTTTAATTTGTTTCCCTTTTCCTCCAGGACCAGAATACTGCATTCGATCATCAAAGCTTTAACAAAGCACAATGACAAACCAGTATTAATTTCAAAAGCGGCAGTAGTGTCGCATGATGTCTAGATATACGTAGAGTTACTCCAACTGTTCAAAGACCCTCTAAGAGGTGGCCCAATGGTCTGCATGACGCTGCTTGGGTTACAAAATAATTAAGATGGTGAACAAACCTTTAGCAAGAGGAATAGGAGTGCAACTAGTATGTAGTTTGACATTAAATACAGATAGCAACTCATCAGACTAATCAGCATACAGAACACACCTCTACTCTGCTTCCTTTCATCACGCATGAGGTAAACATCTTCAATACGCCCATATGGTGCAAATATCTGTCAAAAGAAAATTCAACTTATCATATTTGAAATAAGACGGCATATAGCACATAATGTAGGTTTATATAGGAAATTAACATAGCCTAAGAAGGGGGGCAGGAGGATGTAGGGGAAACCAAAGCACAGAGCCAAGGTTTAGAATAAAAATTCGGTGGATAACAAAAATGGGTCAGTAAGATGGGGGCCCTACCCAAGCACCTATCTCCAGTTAATGCCCAAAAGCATACTTAAGCAACACCCTTATCCTGCACATGATGAGGTTTGAAGCCAGTATATGAGTCCTGGTCTCCTAGAAGACAGGGTGCTCAGCACATGAACAATCCCTGCTCCTTCCCTGTCCAAGGTGTTGGGCAATGGTTATTTTGCTCACCATTAGGAAATGCAGACTACGATTCTAAGTCTGGGTCGTTGTGGTCTGTTATCATGTGGTTTAGTCAGGTGATCTATTTTTTCTTGTCAAGTGTCCTAAAATTTCCTAACAACAACATTAAGTGTTTAGAGCTAAGAAGATATATTGTTTTCTCTATGACAGAATGGTGTAGTCTGACACTCTTGCAGGCTCATTTCTCCTAATTGATACTAATTCAGATAAGAATAAGTAACAGGGAGAAAGAGAGCTAAAAGGAAAGCGGAAATAGAATTGAAGTGAATGGACTACGAGCTTTAGAACCATAAAAGAAGGCTAAAGCTGCTGGTGATCAAAAATATTACTTTCATGATTTGACTGAATTCGGAAACCAACACGATTCCCACTCACAAAAACGCTAACTGGACCAGTTAGAAGATTTTGAAAGCTACAGTCCAACACAAAACATATGATGATCTTCACATGAGTATAAGCAAATGCATGAGAGAAAACAAACAAGTCTAGCCCATACACAGAATCCCTAAGCATAAAACACAGCCTTTCAGACTTCACCTGGAAGGGGCATAAAGTGTAGCAGAAGGGGAGAGACAGAGAGCATGAAAAGCAGAGAAGAAAAAAAGAAAAACAAAAAAAAAAATGAGAAGCTCACCAGCAAAAAAAAAACAATCATCGTTTTATCTACAAAGCCACAGAACAACAAGCTATGTTCCAAATGGAGGGCTTAGCACCAACTACAATTACAAACACAAGTGTCAAGAACATTTACTTCAAGCTTGAAAGGTTGCATGAACAAGCTATGCCTCAAACATGTGACAGTTCTCTTCCCACACGCACCACCAAAATTTCTAAGGGAGCCAACTTTCATGCTTGACTAATCCACTTATTATTTAGCTTCTTTTCCACAATTAGAATTCTCCATAAAGGGAACTACAGTATCCAGTTGCTAAATCTGTTCACTAATACGTGCTTTTATTGGTAATTTGTTCACCTCTACTGAATTGGAGCAGATATCATTCAGCAGCCATAGCAGTTCATCTAAAACCATGTCACCAATCTCATGCCATCGGTCTGGCAGTTTAGACAAAGCAATCTGTAGGAGGAGCCTTCGATAATCAAGCACCTATCTGCTAATGTGTCAAAGCTTCGATTAAGGATGGGACTTTCAACTTGCAAACTTCAATGTTCCATTTAGTCAAATCATAGAATAGTCACCTTGAGGTCCAACTTATGGTTAAGAGCAGTTTTAAAAATCAAAACAAGCAGCTACTTCCTAATCATTTGCTAGTATTATAGAAGGATAAGTTCCAGAAATAAAATTTATAATCCAAGAAATGACTTGATGAACCATGGCCTCCTTAAAAAAAAACCTACCCTTTGAAAGTCTAGGAAGCTGTAATAGATTAGCCTAGAGGGAAAGGGGCACTTTTGGTAATTCGAATTAGTTTTGTTATGATTAGCTTGGGAGCGCTACTAGGGTTAGTAGTGGGGGAAATTTGTTTCAAACATTTAATATTTTGAGTTAAATATTAATAAGAGAATAGGTGTGGACGTAGATCACAGAGTTGGGATCAAACCACGGTAAATCGGTGTGTCTTATTATTTCCGCTGCTTAATTGTCTCAAAATATTTGATTGAGTTTACGAGTGAAAAACGAAATTTAACATCCGTGGCACATTGCTTGGCACAGTGCCACAAAATTCGTTTTTGCGAAATTTCGATTTTAAATTAACCACTCAATTCAACCCCCCTTCTTCAGTGTCCCCTTGCGTTCCAACAAATGGTATCAAAGCCATCTATTCTTATAAGACTAACACCTTGAGAATAGCTAGCATGAAAATTCAAGAAGACTCTCGTGACAGACACTCAAAGTGCCCTATATTCAACGGTCGTGACTATGGATGATGGAAGACAAGAATGAAAATTTACATCCAAGGAACCGACTAGGAATACTGGAAGATTATTAGGAAAGGTCCCATTCTCATTCAAACGAAAGACACATACCCAATCGAAAAGGATGAGGATCATTGAACTCTCTTGACTATACCAAGGCCGAAAAGAACTTCAAGGCAATGAGTATTTTTCAATATGGTATTGGACTACAAGAATATTCAAGGATCTCGGCATGCACTACTGCAAAGGAGATATGGGATACTCTCGAGTTAGCCCATGAGGGTACTAATGACGTAAAACAATCTCGCATTGATTTATTAGTTCAACAATATGAATTGCATACCATACAATAAAGATGAATCAATAAAAGAAATGTTTACTCGCTTTACTATCATCACAAATGAATTACGTTCTCTTGGCAAAATTTATTCTTTAGAAGAATTGGTTAGGATAGTTTTAAGAAGTTAGACAAGTCGCTGGCTCCCAAAAATAACTGCTTCAAGAATCCAAAGACTTGACAAAAATTCCCCTAAAACAATTAATTGGTTCTTTAATGAACTTGTTCTAGATTCTAAGAATCTTATACCAAAGAGCAAAGGTTTGGCTTTAAAAACTGAATTGAAAAGTGATGATAGTGATAGTGATGAAAAAATTCCATTTGCGCATGAATGTTACCGAAACTGCTAAAAGGCACGGTGCCTAGATGACTCTCACTTGTGTCTTATGGCTAAGAATTCACCCTCACATGATGAGGACGAATATGGTGAAATAAGTCTCGTTTCTTTAAAACCTTCAATAAAGCTTTTATCTAAAAACCAACTTGTCACTTTGCTTGGGAATGTCATTGATGAGTGTCAAGAAATGAAAGATGAATTTGCAAACATGAAAAAGGAATTGAAAAACGTATCCAAGCAAAAGGTAGGATTGGAATTGGAATATAAAGACTCGTTGAAAGACTATAAAGCTTTAATGAAAAATAATGAAGATTTGGAAAAAGCTATTGAGGAGAAAGATACCGAGTCGAATGCCTTAATTTACGAAAAGTCTCTCGCTAAAGAACTTGTTGATAACACTATGCCATACACTGTGCCATACACTATGCTAGAGGCCAAAAATCTGGATTTCGAAAATCAAATTAAAACCCTAAATCAAGAGTTAACTGAGTTAAGGAATGAATGAAAAGAGCCTAATATTACTTACATTCAGTAACCTCGAAGATTTGGATTTGAAAAATGATTTAGAAAAGGCTAAAAGGGATTTGATCACGTTAAACGATAAAAATGAAAATTTGAAGGTCACAATTGAATCCCTAAAAGTGCAGCTTCAACAAGCATTCAAAGTTAGCTCCGGAACTAAGATCTTAAAAGGTTTAATGAATTTGGTTGATAAATAAAACAAACAAGGATTAGGATATAGTGACCAGAAACATACACAGTGCTAAAAAGTTCGAAAGAGACTTTCGTAAAAGGAAATATGTTGACTTACCTAATACTTGATTTGGTATTTCTGTACAAAGAATGGACATCTTATGACTGACTGTAACGCTAGAAGAATACTATGTATGCAAATCAAATATGGATAAGAAAGGATCTACTTGAAACTCAAAGAAAGGATCTACTTGAAACTCAAAGAAAGAAGAAGGGACCAAAGCAAATTTGAGTTCCTAAAATTAACAAGTGATCTTTTTGCAAGTGAATGTGAGAGGAAGCAGCCTATGGACTATGGTACCTCTACAGTGGTTGCTTAAGACATGACAATGATAAATTAAAATTCCTCTCACTTGTAACCTTACCATGGAGGGTATGTTACATTTGGCAACAAAAAGAAAGTGAAATTTTTGCTATGGGATTAATTTCTAGCAAATGATTTGTGTTATATACCTTATCTTTCATCATTAATATGTTGAATTGGAGTCCATGACATGTCCATGGTGAAAATATGTGAAGGGGTCTTTTAATTGTGATTTAGGACTCGCAATGTTGTCCTAATGTTTTAATTATAAGTTGCCGAATTATTAAGCTATATGATCATAAGTTGCCGAACTATTAAGCTATGAAATGTTGATTCACTTTTCTATGGCAAGCTTGATATTTAGCCCAATATTTTGATTTGTTTCTTTTGAGTTTGACATTTGAGCCTTATTTTTCCTTCTTCACAAATGCCTGATTTCTTTTCCAATCACATCCTTGTTTCATTCATCCATTAAACTAAATAAGTGCTCTTAACCTTGATTCATGATTATGTTTGAGATAAAAGGTATGTTGTGAAATGATAAAAGATGTCATATGTTAAGGGGGAAATTAATGAGGTCGAAAATGAATTTTTATAAGTGATATGGTGAAAACAGCAGATACACAGTACATGGCAGTATTCCAAGAACTAAGGTCACGACTCACTAATCCTTCTTCTTCGATTATGATATTTCGTTGATTAACTCTATGATTTTGTATATTTTGCTTCTCCCCCAAACAAAAAAAAGGAAGGAAGAAAAGAATGAAAAAAAAATCCTTCCATTATAGATGGAAAAAAAATGGGGGAGACATTCATTTCAGAGTTCAGTTATAAAATGAAGAAAAGAGTTGTGATGATCATATCTTTAGATTACTGAATATCCGAAGCAAAATTATGCTTGACGAGAAGCGACTATCCATTGGCACAGTAACTTAAGGAAAATAAAAGATTTTATTAAAAAAGATTTTCGGATTTTTTCTTTAAATAAAAGATTTCTGAGTTCGGTTTTAATAGAAAAATCAAAGATTTGGAAATCAGTTTTAAAAGATAGATCTTATCTTTTAATAAAATATTATTCCTTTTGGAATACGATTAGTTTTATCAAAAAGATAAGTTTTTTCTTAGAGAACAAGTAGAGGCTGTTTTGGGTTATTTAAGAAGATCATACGCCTACTGCTGCATACATGCTTTTTACTGAAAAAACCTAATTTGCCTTGTGAGTTCTAAAACAGAAAAACTGTGTGATAGCTAGTTAAGTTGTTCACATTGATCCTCGTATATGCTTATCTAAGAAGCACTTATTAACGAGACCTTTGAATACTTCTCTATTTTAATTAGCAACATTTAGAGTTAAGTGTTGGGGAGCACTACTAGGGTTAGTAGTGGGGGAAACTAGTTTGTTTCAAACATTTAATATTTTGAGTTAAATATTAATAAGAGAATAGGTAGGGTGGACGTAGATCTCAGAGTTGGGATCGAACCACGGTAAATCAGTGCGTCTTACTTATTATTTCCGCTGCTTAATTGTCTCAAAATATTTGATTGGGTTTACGAGTGAACAACGAAATTTAACATTCGTGGCACAGTGCAGTGCCATAAAATTCTTTTTGCGAAAATTCGATTTTAAATTAACCACTCAATTCAACCCCCCTTCATGAGTGTTCCCTTGCGTTCTAACACAAACACTGTTGAGAATATTCCTATGCAAGATGAAGAAATCGTCTTAAAATTCTACGTCAAATGAGATTTATGGAGATGATATTATGAATGAAACTAATGTGAGCGGGGAGTTGAAAAGTCTAAGTAAAGACTAAAAGCATGTCATGACCTTAGTTTTGAGTCTAGGGCATTTGATGAATTGATGAGTTCCTCGATTGCTCATTAATAAAGAATGAACAATTATATTGATGAAAAAATAGATTACAAATTAATTTAATTTAGAACTTTATGAGAAAGGGTTAGAAGGATAAATCCCCTCCATCATCGTGTCTGCAATTTCTCTCTCCTCTGTTTTGCCAAATCCACCTTCATGGATCCCTCAAACCCACCCTTTCTTTTGTTCTCTATTTCATTTATGGTCGTTATTTTCTCTAAAAACCAAGTAACAACTACAGTTATTGATGCAAAGTGGTGGTGGTTAGTCTTCCTACCTAATACGTTCGAGAATGTGCATTGTGAAGAGAGGAAGGAAGCAATGGCTGAGTCTATGCAGATTTGTCAATATGCAGCAGCTTACTAGCATGTGTGATTCCTATCCTCTCCCTTCCCCAATCACTGCTCCTGTCGCGGTTTCTCGTCTCTCCCATTGTGATCACATTTTATTGTCCTTCTATTGATATTCGACCACTAAGTAAAAAAAGATTTCCTGATCTTTGCCATCATCAATACCCTTTGGCTTTGCCTTTCCTCCACCTTCTTGATCCCACCACAGCATAAAAGCTAGCACCTTTTGACAATTTAAGCTCCTGTGAAATCTTTACTACTTGATCACTTAATAGTCAATCAAAGCTGAATTTGGCATGGAATGGACAACCCTAAAAACAACGGAAAAGATATATGGAAGAGCTTTTGGAGCAAATGCATGAAAATATTTATCTCTCTTGGTAAAACAGAGAGAAACGTGACACGCACACACAAGTCGACATGCACACTTTCACAAGCATGAGGCACACAAACACACCCGAGAAAGACAAAGGGACAGAGTCTCTTTCTGTCATGCCCTCCTACCAACCTCCCAGACCCACTTTTGTTTCTCTCACCACCTGCTACAGCTCAAACCTCCAGGACACCCTTCTATCTCTCTCATCTTCCTCCACGCAACACTTTCACTTTGCATGCCATCATTTTGTATCAGCCTTAGTTTTAAGCCACAGTCATATTTACTGCCATTATAAAAAAAATGTCTTTATTACCTTCTATCTCAATCACTCAAAGCTTCGAAATGTCCAATAATATGATGTTCTTGGTGGAGAAGCTTTCGACAAGCTAGGAAAGCTCAGAGAAAGAGTCTCTCTAAATTGCTGCCAGAGAAAAAAAAAAAAAGGCACAAGTTATGGAGTGTGGATATGGAGGAGAATACAGCGGTAGAGTGAAACGGGGGGATTCTCAAATCCCAAGGTGGAGTGTGAAATCAGTCTAGAGGGGTTTAGCAAAGCTCCGAAAAGGAGGAGGAGCCAAAGGAATCGGTAAAAGCAAACCAAACAATCATCAAAGGAAATAGGGTTTAGCTACCTTCCCTATTCTTCAGAACCCCCCCCCCCCTCCTCAAAAAAAAAAAAAAAAAAAAAGCCAAATGCCCCTTAAGAAATTAATATTAAGGCCATTAAAGACGGTGAAATAAGGCATTCTTCACAAAATGATAAGGGAAAAAAACCCCAAAGTTCAGTTTAGTTAATGAACAAGAATACTGAATTACTGATACCTTCATTGACAGTATCACACGTACTACTAGACATATGTGATGACAGCTCATTCACAGTTTTTCAGCACAATTAGGCAGTAAAGTAATTTACTCGTAAAATTTCTCAACTGCATGTCTCCATGATCTCGATCAAAACTACCAGACTACAAAATGCAAGTACCAAGAAAGATATGACAGTATCACACGTACATACATATGTGATGACAGGTCATTCATGGCTTTTCAGCACAATTAGGCACTAAAATAATTTACTCTTAATATTTCTCAACTGCGTGTCTCCTTGACCTCGATTAAAACTAGCAGACTACAAAATGCAAGTACCAAGAAAGATAGAGTGCTATCTACAACATACCTCTTCTACTTCCTTCTCTGTAGCAAGTCTGTTCATTGACCCCACAAACAGCTTGTACTCAACTGTGCCTAACACACAAGACAACACAATGAGCTGTAGTCAGAATCGCAGATATTTCGGAAAGGTGCCTAGTTAACTAGTTCAAATAATCCATTCCAAATCTCCCTCCCAGAACCCAATCTGATTTTAACAGAGAGACACTACTAGCTAAACACTGGCCAAAGCAAGAACTCAAAACTACTTCTTTTAATAATAGAACAGACAGAAAGAGCACAAACAATTTTCCCAACTAATCTAAATGAATATCCTGGACAGCATCACTGAAACTTAACACGTGAAAGTTGAATCCCCCTAATGATTACGTACCATTACCAAGGCGTTCGCGTTCACCATCAGCATATCTAACTTGTATGGGAGCAACTCCCTACAGATGACAACCACATATAAATACATTATGTCCAATATGCCAAACTGCTTCAGAAACAAGAGAACTCACCCCAGGCAAAGTATATTGGTTGTGCAACGCTCTAATTGCCCTGTCTGCTTCTTCAGAAGTAGCATATTTTATAAAACAACACCCTGCAGAGGTCAACAGTTTGTCCGTTCTTAGGACTCACTGAGCTACTTATGCATCCAAAAGTGTGAATTGAAAAGTAAGAAATTCAAAGAGAAAAAATAAACAGAGGTGACACGACAAGTAAACTACAACCATGTTAGTATACACTGAGATACATACGAAAACATGTTGAATCAAAGCTACAAATTGCAGACTAATCCACGAATTGAGGAGCCAAAACTACCCAGCCATGACATAAGGCACACTCAGTGTCACACAGCAGCAAAAATTCAAATGGTTCATAAGAGCACATTGGAAGCATAAAATTCTCCCTTATTTCAAGAATAGGCTTTGCTTGCCAGAAGAACCGATTTTCATAACCTCAGAGGAGGAAGCCCATGGATGTTCACGAACAAATCATAACATAGCAGCAAATGTCACAACCAACAGAGCTTTGACAATAATAACTAACATTCATCTGTATATAACAAACATAGATGACCCAAGAATATAATGAACATTTCCCAATTTTACTATCATAAGCACCAAGTGGGTCAAATGTCATGCCCATATGTCATTCAATTTTGAGTACCTATAAAACCAAAATCTCTAACCACCTTATAGAATAGCAAACTTTACTCCATCTTAGATATTTATGCAGAACTGCAGGCAGATTTACGCCAGCTTGGCAGACTGGGCTCAGTACTGTACAGGAGGATTGACACTTTGCATTAATGAGGCATGAACCATTGCCCACAGAGATGGAAGAACCAAAAAGATCTCCATTAACGTAAAAATCAACTCCCCTCTCCACTCAGGTCCATTTCTACATATGATTTGATAATGATCCACAATCACAAATGACAGCCAACTAAAGCTGTTAATCGATGAATATGATTAACAGCGCCTGTGGAACTATAAACTGGCTAAGTATATAGGTTTTCACAACAAACTCGGGATACACAATAAAATTTTACATAAATAACAATTTCATCCTGTCCAATAAGCATATGGAGGCAACACCTCCCAGCAAACTAATAAGAATTCAAGGATTCAGGTTATAAAAGCATGAAGCTAGTCACGGCCTGCGCTGTAGTACACTAATACTTTGTCGCACAAAACGTATAGAGCACAAAGAAAGAGAACTCTAAGATGCCTAAAGAATTCTCACTACATTATCCTTAACCATTAACGAACACAGGTAAAAGATTGAAATACTTCATTTGCTCACAAAAAAACAGCTTAAAGAAATTAGCAAGCATGAAGATTCCCACAATCTAAGACTAATATCAACGTAGTCATGCCAATACCATCGCAAAATATACATCTCCTTCTGTAAAATGATGTGACAAGACCTCAGTTAAAAAAGGTCTAGCTAGAAAATCAACAATGAATGTCTTTCCAAAGACATCATCATATGGTTCTACAAGTTACATGCAACACTCACGATATATTAGAGTTGTAGGACCCGAAGTATTCGTAGCATCTCTAGTGCCTATAATTGAAGATAACGATAAAATATAACTAGACAGAGAAAAAGAAGTGTGTGTCAACCATTCAAGCAACAATGCCTCCAGCACACCTCAGGTACGTAATAGTATCCTTCAACAACATTCTACCTTGAGGAAAAGTTATTGGTAAATTGAATTGTACAACAACGTCCTACAGCAATGTTTGTGGATGTCATATGAAATCAGGGAAGTCATAGCATAAAAAAAAATCATAGCACAGAGAAGGGACAAAATTGAAAAGTTGAAATGGTGCTGCGAAATTTGATCTTGAATGGAGCATATAACAAGCTTGAAATCATTAACCACGAAGAGAATTAGCAAAACTCCTTGTGATCACCGGGAACAAGCGGAACAGGGAACTTTCTAAAGAGAATACAGAACTACTCAAAGGAACTGTATATAACAATAATGAACAATGGGGCTCATCCATTCAAGCTGAATTAAGAAATGCGGTATCCTGCTTGTTGCCACATAAGAAATGTGCAACAATCCAATATTTACTGGGATACTAAACGAAGTTCCCCGATGCCTGAAGCATTAGATGCCACCTAACTGCAATCTAAATATAATAACTTCCCCAACTGGGTAAGAATTACTGTAACTTAGACACATGGTACTAAAAAAAGGAAGCAAATGCTGAGGAAAAGGTAACTCGCCGCAAGATTTCCAGTATCGATTAAACAATCACTAAAACAACCTAAATAAACAAAGAAAAGCCCTGAAGCAAATATGAACGCAAAGCTATGAAGTCCATGGATTTCCAGCCTTCCTGGTAATGTGAAGTTGTGGAATACATGAAAATCTAATCCAGTTACCATAACAGCATAAGCTGTACCTGGTATGCACTTTGCACGAGGAGACCATCTCTGCACAAGTGGCATAATTTTAGCCTAAAATTATAGATCCAACATCGAATCCCCATTTACAAATGTATAGTATCATCCAACATATGTAAATTCAAGGTGACACAAAGAACAAAAATATCAGCACACATTGCCGAGCAAATCAGTTAAAAAAGTATCACTTAGAGTCTTAGACAAAGCTCAGCCATGAACAAGACCAATAATTAAAATACACGAAAGTGTAGAATTCAGTGTAGACAGAAGTAGCTAGATTAGTGAAGCAGCTAGGTTTCAGAACCAAACGAATTTTACACAATCGAAACTCAGACAATGCTGTAATACCTTCAAATATCAGTAAGCCAATAAATTCCTAGAGAAAAGATCATTGCTCTATCTTTCCTTCCAATTTAAGCTATTGCTACTATAGTTTCCAAAACAAAGAACCCCGGAACTACGACACCAAAGGATACCAGATACCAGAACCAAAACACTAACTAAATAAGGCAGATATAAAACTAAAAAGATCAAAAATTAAAGGAAAAAGAAAAAGTGTTGCATTCAAATTTTGTCTAAAATGAGGCATCACAAAATCACACCGCACCATAATAAAAGAATATGCAGCTATGTTACTCCGACACCTTCATGTACCTCAAAAATCGGGTGTCGTTACGTGGATAGTTCATTTTAAACTAAAAACTTGACTTTTTTCTACAAAATAGCCGAGTCGGACACTTGGACACCCGTATCCAAGTAGACACTCAATACGTGTCTGAGTAACATAAGTGATACTACAACTACACAGCCATATGTCCATATTAACTGTCGAACATCATAGTAAACCTAGCTATAGTGCGCTTGTAAGATCAGAGACTTGACCAGCAATCCTCTGGACCACACAGGTAACAGCCATCTCACTAATCGAAAAAAAAACGTAATTCCCTCAACAATATGTGCGTACTAAATCCAAATGTGAACATCCTCAACCTGTAGGGTAAAGTTCAGAAAAAGCTCTGATGCCATGTACTACTACCTAGCTTAGTATATGTAATCCATATGGAAACAAGAGCTACCACCAGTTCCAGATAGAGAGAAGCATCACCATACGAAGCTATAAAATTTTGACATAAGAACATTCAGACTCAAAAGGTTAGTGCTCCAATATAAATCCAACTGATCCTGGAAACAAGACCCACAAAAGGAGGCCTCAGAGGCTCAAAAGGTAAATCATACGAAAATCCCATAAGTGTACCATATAATTGGACATACTTCAAAGCCAACTCATCCATCAACATTCAGACTACTAGAAAAACATTCTAGGGCATTCAAACTTGCACAAATTTCCAGGGCAAGAAGAAAACGGACCAATAAGAACGCTTTTAGATTCAATGTCATAACACCCATTCAAACAAAAATCCAAAAAAATCGATGGTGCTTCTGTACAACAGTTTTCAGAACAAGACATCCTGACATACAATTAGCTACAGTTTTGCAGAAGACATTCCCACTACAAATGACTTGCTTGCTGGGTAATGCCTTTCCACTGCTGAAGCCACTAGAACCAGAGCAGGCGTTAGTGCTCCAATTTCAAGACAGATGTACCCAAACAAGTTTAGGTTGGACCACATCTCTTGCATCTTCTTGTTTGACAGTGCAGACTTAAAAGTAAGGTCGCAAACCAAAATCAACAGGCCCGAAACTCTTGCAAAAACTAACTGAGACGAAACATAGCTTACACTTGCTCCCATCAGCCGCACAGCACAAAATCACACCTGAAAAGAGAAAGGGGTAAAAAGGCAATACTTTAAAACAGCTCTGAAACAATACCTTGCTGCTGCCCCGTTCTCTTGTCTTTTATCAAAGCAACCTCCAAGACATTTCCTTGTTCTTCAAATAATGGTCGAATCTGGTAAAAACAATCATGAATATTGACAAATGTGCCACACCTCACAAAAAGTCTTGACTAGGCAACCCGTTAAATCAATTTACAACTCAACTAGTACTATATGAGTACTATTTCCCACCACTTACTCCAGCAATCCTGCCTATAGCATGTTTTTGTCTTTTTCCTATCAATATATAATGATAATTATTCAGTATTATCTTCAATAAAATTTAATGGCCTTCAGAAAAGGGCAAGAGTGTAGAAATCTAAATTCCCTCTCAACGCTGCCAATGGCAAGATACATACTGGATGGTTGTTGTGGTTCCTGTTGCTGATTATGAGCAACCTACTACATTGTGCATTAAAAATTCTAATCCTCAATAGTCAAATCAATTGGTTTAGGCACAAATAGCTAGGCTCCAGCACAGTGCTCAGTGCTCACTACCAGAACCCTAACAGAGGATTGTGGGCGAATTAGGGAGAGTAGCCAACCTTGCTGAGGTTCAGAAAGAGAGGCACTCAATAGGGACCGAAAGTATTACCAAGACCCCTCTTCCCCAACCCCAAAAGAGAAAGAAAAGAAAGAGTTTTGCAGTAAGCACGTCTAGATGTCGCATTCTCTAAGCTGATAATGCAAGCACGGACAGATCCCTAGTACACAAATAGGTTTAGGTACAATTTATACTTACTTTCAGAGTGGCAATCAGAAATCCGACAAACCAGCCATCCCACTATTGCTATAATAAGTTCATATAAATCCCAAAAGTGATTTCAGGTAAAAGACACAGCCTTACTCTGAACAGCAAAAAAGGGTGACGACAGCTGAAACAGCACCCCCCCTCCCCCCAAAAAAACACATAGAACAACATGTGTGCGTGCGCGCACACAGATGCATATATAAATGGTGAGGGAAGGGGTTTATAACAAGTAACATGTAAGCAAACACAAATGTAAATATACTTTACAGTCAATAAAGAATTCTTTACCAAGAGCCAGTTCGACACAAGACACTATTTTAGTAATTTCTTATTTCCTCACTGGCTTTCGACAAGAATCACAAGGAAAAACATATCAATAAGAAGTTAGACAAGCTTACCTCTTCTTCAGACACTGTCCGGGGTACGGATCCAACAAAAAGCTTCACAAAAGTTTTCCCGTCAAAATGCTCTGCAAGTGCTATTCATGTGTCAATACTAAACTAAGAAGTAAAGATGCATATAGTGACTTGAAAACAACAGATATAACAGCACTCAACTTCTTATTCTATTTTCATATTCCGACAGGAGGGAATGGGAGTGTGAACTGTGAAGACTGAAAAGGTGGAAAGAATAAGTCGGGATTGAATAGATTAAGAGGAACAAGCAAGTTACTCAACAGTCAACACACCCTCATGCATCACAATAATGAAAGAGCCAACATCAACAAAATATGCTTGGTGTCACTATAAAAAGAAGGCTATAATAATTCGACAAACTCAATAGCCTGAAGAAATAAATCATCACCAATATTGTCTAATGAAAGATCTTGATCAAAAAAAGCCTATGCAAACCATATATATGCAACATCAAAACTAGCGATTATTTTCCTAATGTTTGCACGAATCAAGTACAATACTCCAATAACACGCAGCAGCAGCGTAAGACTTGAGAGACAAGAATACAAGATTGAAGAGCTAAGTAGCATGTGCATGGTAAGACAATATTCACATAGGAAGACACTCAAACTACTAATTACACTTGAAAATTTTCATATTAGGTAATGCTCCCTCATCCCGGAAAAAAACAGTACAATATGAGTATAGACTGAATTCGCCACAATTAACTCATCAATAAGAAATTCAGAATCAATCCACCTAAGTTATGAAAACCACTGAGCGATACTTGACTTTATGTGATTTATAATTCTTTGTTGCATTACCATCTTAGAAATTACTTAAACCATTAGTGTTTGTTTGTCAATAATGGAAAGGTGGTTCTCGTACGAATCTTCAACTTCTAACCAACGAAAAACTAGCCACAAGGGTTCTTAGCATCACCTGTAATGTTTTAAGAAGAGTTGGGGTGTTGGTGAGTGTTTGGAAGTGGATTTAAGTGTATACTATTGATTTATTTTTCCAATACTATATACTTTCACTTCTAGAGCTTCATACTTAGAAGAGAAGCTAATTTGGCATAAGGTCGTTTGGAAGATTTCGTCTTTGATAAATGTAATCATGCCTTGCAGTGCCAATGCAAAGGAATCAATGATTTCATATTCTCATTCAATTCGATAAAAAGATTTTGACAAAAGTAATGAGCGGGCTATGTGGGAAATTGGATTGTAAAACTGGTTCTCTTTGACAATGATCATTTGAGGATGGAGTATTGTAGTATGCTCAAGCTTAGATCCTCGGATTCGTGGCTATGTCACCTGTTTTACAAAACTAGAAGTTAAGTTGGACTAGATGCTAGTTTGTAGTAGCTATCAGTTGCGACTGTAGTTGTGCGCCTGTGCAAACTTTAATCATTGTTTGGTAAAAAGCAGTTGCCGAAACTATAGGAAGAAGCCCTATCTAATAGAGATTTTTCGGAATGAAAAAGACATATATGTAGAATTGTAACCATAGAATACGACCCTAATCGAAATACGTACATTTGTCTCAGACGCTATGGGGATGGTGAGAAGAGATTTATTTTACATTCCAAAACTAATAGAAAATTGTTGGACTAAAAACAATTTAAAAAATGAGCATAAAAATTACATGATAACTAGTGATTTGCAACTCAACAAAACCAAAATACTTTAAACAAAGAGAACGACAAAAGCCACATGCAACTCCAAGTAACAACGTAAACCGCTACATTAAGTTGAAACGTTAATTATTGCACCGTTTACTTCAAATAACCTCTAACAAAACCACTACCTTACCAAACACTCCTTTATCCTACATAGTGTTCTCACCTTGTCCAAACTCCACCGGAACCATGGATGGATTATAATGATGAAGAGATGCTCGGAGTGAGATGGGGGTAGTGCTTTGTCTTGGCCAGATGTTCATGACTAAAATGACAATACGAAGTTTGACTTGGAATACCCAAAAAGTTTCATAAGCTCACAAGAATTTCAGCGCCTCGCCCTTTCTACAAAAAGAAGCAAAAAAACCGCAAAAGACAAAGCTAGAGTGCTTGGCTTGGATCTCTAGGATCATTACAAGTACGGAGTACCTAGCTTAGCCATCCATGTAAGATATAACCCGTCCTACTCTTCTCTTATGCAAATTGCCCTACCTATGCACACCAGATTTTTAGCTCTCATCATAATGAAGGCAAGCCTGAACTTTTAACCCCCCCCCCTTAAATACATCCTTTGAACAACTAATAGTAGTAATAGCTGGACTTTTGAGTTTTTGCACTTTTTTCTTGTTTTTTTTTTTTTTGCAAATAGTTTAAATTTATACATCAAAAGGAAAAAAAGGAAAAGGCTCAACCTCAACAATTCATTTAATCATCAAACAAACCGTCCTCTTCAACAAAGCATCAGTATCCCTAGAAGCTAGAAAGTGCATAGAGGATCTACAACGGCAATAAGATGGTCTCAATGGAAATGGGACAGAATTATTCAGGAGTTGAACTTGACTTGGTTTAGTAGGATGTTTTCTTAAAGATAGTCCCTTAAGATCTTTATAGTTTCAATTCTTTCATTGTTATTTTTAAAGATTGTTGCACGCTTGAGACTTACATGAGCCCCTCACTCATTTGTGGTCAGGGTGTTAGGAGCTCAAAAGTTCAATGTTGGGCACCATGATTCATGATACACTCACTTCCTCTCAAATTAGTTATATTTGTTTCTTTAGGCAATTGTTTCTAAAATAATCAAGCCTTTTTAGCACATTACTTTCACTCTCACATTTCACTATTCCGTTCATTTCAGTTCCGACTGAAAACAGGCAAGTGTCAAGACAACACCACAATACCATAAAGATGCCTAATCAAGTCTCAATCACAAAACATAAGCCACAAATTGCACTATTAAATCAAATTAAGCTTCACTCAAATGAGATAGAGAAGAATAGAGTATACCTGGCGAGTCACCACGGCCGGGGAAGGAGAACCCTCGTTTCTGCCCCGACAGAGAAGGGGGGCGGCAGCATAGGCCGGGGCGGTGCGACAAAATCATTCCCGAAACCTCCACCAGGGCCTCCAAATTCACCACCCATAGGCCACATCCCCCGGGAGGCGGCCCGCCTGCCGGGGGTTGGAAACCTCCAGTATTGCCAATAGGAGGTTGGCTAGGGGGGCTTTCGAAAGCTCGGCGTCCGCCGGAAAAGCCACCGCGTTGATTACCAGGACTGCGGTGGTGGTCAACAGGAGGAGGAGCATCGGAAAAGCGTGAAGGGCGGCGTTGTTGGTGGTGGAAAATGCGGTCACGGTGGTCGTGATAGTCTCGGTCTCGATCGCGGTCACGATCATGGTCACCTCGATGGCGCTCCATCATTGGAGAGTGGTGATGAAGGTTGAAGGGTTTGAAACCCTAACCCTGAGAAAAGTTCGCCGGAGATGGGGAGGAGCTGTGGAAGACTGTTGCGCAGGAGGAGGGAGAGATAGGGAGAGGAGGGGTTAATTGAGAGAGCAACCCGATAAATGGTAGACTAGTACTATTGAAAAGCTAGTTGTCTTCAAGTACTTCATTAGATCCAAAATGGGAACTGTGGATTCTTTGTCATTTGGCTGGTGGTTGTTTCGTCGTGGACAGACTGATAGGTTATTTTTACTTGTTTGTTTAAATGTGTTTTTAGTTATCGGATATTTATAAAAATAGTTAGTAAAAAAAAGTTGTTATTATTCATTAAGTGTAAAATTTATACATCTTTAAAAGTCACGGTTAGAAAATCTATATAATATTAAAAAGCTGTAAGTAAGAATTGTAATCCGCCACGTGTCACTCTCCCTTCTTTTTCAACAATATATTTATCAACGTTATTCTCATAAAAAAGTATCAACGTTATTCTCATAAAAAAGTGCAAATTGTCCATGAGAAGTTTCGAACCCACGACCTTGAGTATGGAATATAAATGCTCCAACCATTGCGCTACTACATTATTGTTGCTTCTTTTATCAATTTTAATAATCATATTATGTTTTCAATGAAAAACAATAATTAAGTTACATTAATTGCATTTATGAGTAATAGTAATTTATAACTTTTTATTAATCTTTTCTACAACAAAATAGTTGTCTTAAATTATTAAAGTAGGCCCGAGACTGTAAAAAAAGTACTAAAGTATAATACATATAAATCCCAAAACATCGCCGCCTAAATACTAGTTATTGTTGTAAGAAACAGTGCCCATGACTTTATGTGACTGCCACGTGACCTCCTCATCCCTCTTGTTTTGGCCCCCCCTTTTGTGTTGTTGTTTCAGCCATCTCCCCTCACATCTCTATTCCCCACTCTCCCCCGGGAGGAACGCCTAATCAATATCGGCAAAAATCATATATCCATCGGCTCACTTTTTATTGTTTTTTTTTTTGTGACAGTACATTTCATGTAAAATAGGTTGTACCATTCCATGAAATGGCAGTACATTTATTGAAAAAACGTAGGATATAAAAATAGATATTTTCACAACTATATAACTATATAGTTTGGATTCGGCATATAATCTTTCATTAATAAATGTACTACCATATATATTAGAATATACTACCATATATAAGAAATGTATTCACTTCCATTCACATAGAATGTACTCCAAAAAGTGAGGCAGATAGCCAAAAAGAAAAGATAGATATACGCATATATCCGATATTGATTAGAAACCCTCCACCGTGCCTCTCCTCCATTTGGATCGTTTCTATAATGTATTGATTTACTATGAAGAGATTCGCCACAAATACTCTAGAGAGAGAACCAGGTAGAGAGAAATGATTTCACGAATTCTCCATCTGCTCTAGACCAAGACAAAAACCCTCATCTCGAGAATCGATTCGGAGCCCTCTTCACGCCACTCTATATGATTCGTTGATCATAAGTTGGTATCACTGATCGCAGGTGTGGCGCGGTGTGGTGATTTCTGTTGTCTCTGGAGTGAATATCGCCGTCGACTATACGCTATGCAACCTTAACAAAGTTCCACCGCTAACAGTGACCTCAGATAAGGTTTCAATCTTATTTTTATTCTACCTTATAGTTTTTACTTTATTCACTTTAGTTACTATAAGTATTAGTATCTAGTGAATGATGGGATGCAATTCATGCAAGTTTGCTCCATCCAAGTGCAATCTCATGTAACAACTTAGCTGAATTTAGAGGTGACTCATTGCTTATCTTTTGGGATTCTCTCCCGAGTCTCCCCTCCATCATCGCTAACGGCGGCCAGGTTTTTTGTCTTAGTTTTTCTACTGTTGTGCAATATCAGTATATTACGATCGTTTTGAATTTGCAGTTAATTTCAAGTGTTGTTTTCAGTGTACTAAAGACATTGATGACCGAGTTCAGGAAAGTCATCAGTGCTTGAAACTTTAGAGTATTGTTGGCCGTGATTTTCTTCCCCGTGGTTCAGGTTAATACATTGTATTGTATATGAAAATTTTCAAATTGATGTTGTAGATTCTCATTTGATTAAGGGTAATTGTTAGTGTAGATGTCATACAGATTTTTGACGATAATTTTGTTTTAAAAAGAAGCTGAATAATTTTGAGAATAAATATACAAGGACTTCCCTTTATTGATATTCCTTCCTCCAACGGCTCTCGTCCCTCCATCTGCAAACCATAAACCGTCGAATTTGGGCAGTGTCGCTCCCCTCATTGATTTAGTTTGAAGTCTTGATATTGGACTCTAATAAATTGAACTAATTTAGTTGCCAATTAGATGACCCTTTATTTTTGCTTCCTATGGAGAACCCAGCCAAAATAGTACAAAGATATCACTTAAAATTAGAGGTGTTAAATGTTGACAAGACACGAACTCGACTCGAAATTAGCGGGTTTGGGTAAAGACTTTTGACACGTTTAAGTAAATGGATTGACTCGACACGACACGTTTATTAAACAAGTTGGGTTAGGTCGAACTATTTGACACGAAAATGACACGACAACCCGTTTATCCATACATATTTTAAAGTTTTTCTTTATCACATCTTACCTTCATTCATTTATTTTTGAGTTTAGTTTATTTAGTGTTACTTTTATACACTATTAGATGTTATTTTAACTACCGCATGAAATTTAATAAGTTCCAAACCAAAAATGATGAACTGCGAACATCAAATATATATGAAAAGTTCGGGTCAACCCGAACTCCACACCCTACACGTTTATAGGAAAGGATCTTGACACGTTTAAGTAAACGGGTCGGGTTAGGGTTAGGGTGAGAAGACAACCCGCCAACTCGTGAACTCGACACGACCTTGACAAAGCACGACTCGTTTACTACCTCTACTTAAAATCCAAGCAACACAACAATTTTCATAGGATTTGCAAACGTTATTCGGACTCTACATTTGAACTCAAGTACCCATTCCATTTCTCGTTTTTCGATAGGGGTATGGTCTCTTGACACTTCAATTTACCCAAAACATGTAATTTTATCCATGAATATAGCACTTGAACATGTACCTGTGTTCAGCATGAGTAAAGGAGTCCAAGTTATGTAGGAATTAGCCACAAAGAATAGCCCAAACCTTTGATCAACAATATCTAGAGAGCCACATGAATAATATATTTTTATTGATATCACAATCAGTAATTATCCAAAGAGAAATCAGGGTAAAGGAGAAAGGGGTTTATCAGGACTTACATTAGTTACTATGGATCTGATTTGAGTTCCTGTTCACAATATTTTTTGCTTGCTTCAGGTACAAAAGTTGTAAAAATTTATGATTTTCCTCATTTTTAATTTTTTATTTTGGTAAGAAGAAGTGGCCCGGATTCGCTCGGGTCCTAATGGGCCAGGCACTTTGAGAGAGGGAAATGACAAGTGAAATCCTACCCTCAAAGTGCTCCTAGTGGGGATTGCTTACATATGATTTTCCTCATATATCCGTACAAAGGAGACTGCTTTTTCTGATCTTGCGTCATAAATTTGGTTTGCTTCAGATATATACCTCTCAATCTTGCAACATTTAAAAATTATTGTGTTGATTGGAGGATTTAGTTTCAGACTGGATTTTAAGTGATAACTTTGTACTATTTCAGTTGGGTTCTCTTCAAGAAGCAAAAACGTTTAATTGGCAACCAAATAGTCCTTCTCCTCAACTAAGTTTTATACTGGAGTAAATGTTTCTTTTTAGTATGTAAGGAGTCATGTATTGGAGTTTCAGCCGGTTCTAATCGTATTAATCGTTTAAAGAAGGAAAATATTTTTTAAAAAAAAAGCTCCATGTCCCGTTATGGTTTTTATCTAGAAAACTGTACTTTTGCCTCTGCTTTCTGAGATATTGTCGTCAATGTCGTGTCTTGTTGGATATTCAATGTTGTAACATTGTGCAATAATATAGTATTTGAAATTTCAAGAATGACTTTTTAAAATTAGGATGATTTATGTTTTACTCTATACTGTCTTTGTGTTTCAGGTGGCCAGAAAGTGAGGATTGGGAAATATGAGGCAAGTGTTCAGGTTTTAGGACGATGCACATTAAGGATCTTGTTATGAAATTGTATAGTGAGACCACTGACGGTTCATATATTAAATCTAAAGAGTTGTGCTCTTGTTTGGCATCATCAAGATGTAGATCCTGGTTTTGGACCTACCAGGCAAAAGAGATGCTTGATCATCTACAAAGTCTTCTAGCAAACGAACCTGTAACTTCAAAGAAGGTCAATTCATTGTAGAAGTAAGCCTCAAGTATGCATCATGCTTCTTTTAGAAGCTTATTTGATAGTGTATCATGTTCCTGCCAATGCTTGAAGAACCATCTCCCTATGCTTTGTTTGGTTAGATTAAGAGATTATTTGGATTTTCTACCCGGTTGCCCCCCTTTAATCACGAATCAGCTTTATCAGTGGATTTTTTGGTGGTCCTCTGGCATATCCAGTCCTCTTGATGACGATTCTTTATGAATATGTTCTGTAGATTTTCATCACATGTGAGTTGTTGATATATCCTGTTAATCTTAAACATATAAATAATGTGACTTTATGCATAAATCCGGTCTTAGATGTCTGTTTCCATATAGTTCGTATTAATTAAAATAAAAATTCTAATTGGACCTCATTGCTCGACCATATATCTCGGCTTTAAAACAATACAAACTACTTTGCCAACAAGATTACAACATTTCCAAAAACGACATATTGGGGCACCGTGCGCAACCCGCATGGCGCAACAACTAGTAAAAGCAAAACGAAAAGCTAAAAAAAAGTTGGTAAAAACAACCTTTGTTTTTTAGCTTAAAAACAAGCTTTTCAGTCACCCTAAAGTTGTTTTATCAAACACTTTTTTGGTTGTTTGATCACATATAAAAGCTGAAAAGTCAACGAAAACCACCAAAAAACCATTTACCAAACACCCCCATGTATCTCTAATGCGCACTATGGGATTGTTCTCTTCGACTTAGAATAAGGGTTGAATTGTAGTGAACTGAATTAAATTCAACTAAAATAACTTAACAGATCAGAACTGGAAAAGAACAGTGAAATCATTATTTTCTACCAAGTGCTTGTTTGGCTAATATGGAAAGTAAATTTCCATGAAAATATATGTTTCATGAGAAATTATTTCCCTTATGACCTGTTTGAAAACTATGATTTCATTTGAAAAACTGGAATTGGCTCAAATTAGGTGTTTGGAAACATCATAAGTAAATTTGGAATTAGGTTACTCATTTGCAAATTCTACCAAGGGTTTCAAATTTTAGGTCTCAACCGATCATTTCCAATTGCAGGTTTGTGTTTCCCTTCTCACGTTCTCACAAACTTCTCTCCCTTCGTTTTTTGGTGCTTTGGGTTCTTATTTCCACTTTCTCTCCTCTCCACATGTGCATTTCACTCCTTTGTTAAGTGTCATTTCTACCACCTATAATGACGTCACCGCCACTACCACCGACGCGACCACCACCACTATTATGACCGTACCGACAAAGCTAAAAGAATAATTGTATTGGGCAATATTTATATTACGGTGCATGGCCAAGATTAAAACTAGTGTGAGTAAAATATTGTATAGAGTTGAACTAAATTGAATTGTATTGAACTGTACTGGATTAAACTGAATTGAATTGAATTGAATTAAACTGAAAATTAAACTACGAAAAACGGGCCACAGTTTAAATGTGTTGGGTATGGCGTGTGGAGTTAGAGGAAGAGAGAAGAAGAAAACTGAGAAAAACGACGGAAAAAGCTTCGTCGAATAGGGGCCTGCTCGGGGGAAGTAGGACCCATTGACGCCTTGGATCAAGAAGTTTTATGTATAAAACCCTGATCGGGATTGGCACGAACCCGGTCGGGTTTGACCATGACCCAGTAGGTTTTGGTGAATTTTGCAAATTTCAACAAACTTCTGTTTTCTTCGATTTCATAGTTTTAGTCTGCTTAGGTTTATCTTCTCCCTTATAAATATGTGTATAGTCGTTTTATTACTATGAAGCATTACAGAAAGAGAGATTCTAATCTAGAGAGCTCTAAAATCTTAGAGAGCGGTTTGAGAGGCTAGAGAGATTCAGAATTCCTTCTTTAAAATCATCTCATACTATTATTAGTCTTAGTGCAAAGCAAGGCTTTTCGCCCGGATCTCAGGTTTTATTGTTGATTTTTTTAGTGTTCTTTACTACTTATTCCTATTATTTTCCGTTAGCGTTTTCCGCATATTACACTTTCAATTGCACACTTCGTGAACGCCTAAAGTGAGTGTTAGATCCTTACAAAAAGTAGCTGTTGTAGTAGTTATTTGTTACTGTAGTAATGGCTAATTACTGGTTATTATCCGTGTGATGTCAATGGTTTAAGCTTACTATCAGAGAATTCATTAAAATAATCAGGGGTGTTTGGCTCATACATGGAATAGTATGAGAATGCATACTTCATGACTCATGAGTGTGGATTCCTAATTCATTGGCTCTATTTGGGTGCGTGTATTTTGATGAAAATTTGAAGATTGGGAACATAGTAGAGAGTTGACCATCGAAAAGTTAATTTCAGTGCTTGTTAAGTAGGCAGTTCATCACTGGATGATTAGAATGAATAATCTATTTATGAAAAACAATGTTTAGACCCTTTCTAGCACAACGATGTTTAGAACGTTAATCAATAAAAAATCGAGGTCAAGTATCAAAAGAAAATATGGATTTTCTCATACACTCACGTCTACCACGCTCACGGTTCACCCAATGTTACTTTTTCTTATTGATCATTTAAACGTATACCTTTTGCTCATAACTCATTTGAACGTCTTGCTTATCTGGAGACTTATAAATGATCAATGAGCAAGAAAAATAGCCTTGTATATTAATATCACGTATTTATATAGAAGCCCCCATTTATGAGCGGTTAATCCGTACATCAATGAAGCTCTTAAGAGCTATTTTAATAATAATTATCAGATATAGCGTGGTTTTTGTGTTTTGTGTTGAATCGCAGGCGTTATAGGAGCCTTTCTCCTTACTTCCGAACTATTTGTAAGCAACCACGAAGCAATTGACTTATGGCGAGGCACGTAGGGATGCTTACGAGCTTTATAGATGGTTTAGGAGGTTCTGCAGACCTCAAAACGTGAAGAATTGAGAGTCAAAGAGTCAAAAAGCAGCAACCCCGTACTCTGATCGGGTGAAATATGGCTCCGATCCGACGAAGATGTATGCATCGGGGGGTGGAGCTTCGGGCCCTATCGGGCGTACATTACCCAACCCAATCGGGTGAAGAAGCGAAGGAAACTAGTGGAGCAAAGCTTAGCTCAACCCTATCGGGCAGGCCCAAAGTTTAAAAGGTGATGTATGCTGTGTTACAAAGGTCATGGGCTGTGCTGGGCTTAGGAGCTAGCGTGGTCTGATCGGGCTGGGGCGGCCCGATGCCATCGGGTGGCAGCCCATTCTCTCATCTTTTGGCTGGTTGTCGGGCGAAGAGAAAGAGGAAAAGCTGGGAAGCCCTTGGGGGGACCCGATCGGGCAGATGGCTAACACCCAATCGGGCTGGCCCAAGATGAAACAAGGTTGCAAGTTCGGCTGCTATTGCTGCTGAGAGGAGAAAGAGTTTTGAAGTTGGCTCCTAATTTATGGATGGACCCGATCGGGTGGCCCTCGCGCGATCGGGTACCGGGCTCGCAGAGCCGAAAATCTATCTTTTTTATTACGTTTTTAATTAGTTTTTGGGGGCTATTATAAATAGCTAACTTAATTATTTTAGAGACAACTTTTATTCTATTTTATTTCCATTGTTCTTAGCTTAGTTTTTAGAGAGTTTTATTAGATTAAACACTTTAGATTAGTTTAGGGTGATTGAACCCACGATCTCATTTCAATAGGCGGTCATTGCATCCCTCATTCAGTATTGTTCTTCTATCTTAATCTCTTTAATTACTTTTTTATTGCTTAGTCTAATCATTGTTTTGATTCATGATGTTAGGATTAGGGTTTTATATTATTTTTATTATGGTTGATTTTATTATGTCTGAGTAGTCTAATTTCGGTAGGGTTTTAGTGAGGGAAGCCATGTTTATACCTTGATTACTTTGAATTGCTATTGATTTCTAGGGCTTGATTAGATTGGTTATGGTGTGATTTGTTCTTTGATGAGTAATTAATGTTATTACGCAGTTTCATTAATTGCTTGAGGTTAATAATTGTTTGCACATATCTGTCTTACTTGTAGAGGCCTAGTACACATCAGTAATTTAATTTGATGTTTGTGAACACGCTGCATATG